>CAWTZC010000564.1:22679166-23377500 GCA_963919715.1 Microtus obscurus
CTGTGTAGGCCAGGCTCACCTCAAACTCACAGTAATCTGCCCAATTCAGCCTCCTGAGTGCTGAGGTTAAAGATGTACACCACCATGCCTGGCTAAGTATCTGTTTTTTTAATATATATTTATATGGGTACTGTTTGCTTTTATGTATCTCATGCATGCAGTTTTTATGAAGGCCAGGAGAGTGCGTCAGATACCTGCTATGACTGCCGTTACAGAAGAACCTGACCCAGGTCCTCTGCAGTAGCAAGTCCTCTTAGCTGCTGAGTCATCTGTCTTTCTTACATTGTGATAGCAAAGAGAGGTTTAATTTGTAACTTTCTGGGTGTTACAAATTAATTTCTGGGTGTGTTTTCTATTGTTTTGTTGGTTGTTTTGTTTTCTTTTTTAATATTTACTTGATTTTATTTTATGTGCATGAGTGTTTTGCTTGCATTTATGGATGTGTGCTACATTCGAGCCTGGTGCCCTCAGAGGCCAGAAATGGGTATTGATGCCTGGAACTGAAGTTACATGGTGTTATGAGCCACCATGCAGGTGGTAGGAACCAAACCCAGATCCTCTGCAAGAGCAGTACCACACTAAACCACCACACCATCTCTCCACTGTTCCACGGTTTTTAACATTTTTAAAAATAGAACATAGAATAATATAACCAATGTCTGTATTTTTATATCTCAAAATTATTACCTGTTGACATTTTTTGTTGATTTGCTTTTCATTTTAAAGTCATCTTTATTTTTGAGCTATTTTAGATTCATAGAGGGTCTTTTTAAATTATAAACCAATTGGCCTAGTATCTCAGGCTTCTTATTAACTCTTATAACTTATATTAACCCATAATTCTTGTCTGTGTTAGCCATGTAGTTTGGTACCTTTTTTGTTGAGGCATTCACATCCTGTGTTCTCTACATCTGAATCACGACTGCAGACTGAAACTTTCCTCTTCCCATAATTCTCATTGCCACACCTAGTTCCTGCCTGGCTACTGGCCAATCAGTGTTTACTAAACAAGTAGAAGAAACAAATCTTTACAGGGTAAACCATTGTCCCACAGCACTTGCCCCCCCCCCTTAATTTTTTCAAAAACAAGAACTCTGAATCTAATATCTTTTGTTTAGCTTTTTGTCCAAACCATTATTCATAACATATTGTTACGGACACTCTAAACAAAGATAGATATTCATAATCCATTTTTTGGGAATGTGGGGATAGTTTTCCGGGCTGCTTCCTGCTGACTGGGGGCACTGATAATCTTATAGGGACCTAAAGAAATTTATAATTTTGGTCAAGTAGTGATTGGAGTATCCTGTGAGGCTTGATCATCTCAGGCAGCAGTCTTGGATCTGTTCTGGATGTAGAACTCAGACATCTGGGCCATAGCTCCTAGCTGAGATTTCTCAGGGGGTCTTCCTTGATCAAACCTGATTTTTCTTAACCTGGAATGAATCCACAGCCTCTTATTTCCTGTGGAAACAAAAGCAAGACCTCTTCTCCAAAGTAACATACCTTTTGACTTCAATTTTGAAGTCAAGGTACTTTCTTGGATTAATTCAGCAGCATTTATAAACAAGTGTATTTTAGCAGCTGTTGCTCTTTTCTCAGCATTTAAACATTTCAAAGAGAACATAATAACATATAGTATTCAGACTCTCTGTGTATTTTTCATCTTTACATGGCTTTATTTTAACCTCTATTTCTTTTATTTCTATTTTTAATTTGTGGCTTTTTGAGACAGGGTTTCTGAGACAGGGTTTCTCTGACTGTCCTGCCACACACTCTGTAAATCAGTCTGTCCTCTAACTCACAGAGATCTGCCTGCTGCTGCCTCCCAAGTGTTGGGATTAAAGATGTGTGACGCCACATCCAACTACTCTTTTTTTCTTTTTTCTTTTAAGGACTTAATCCTTTTTCTTTTCTCTCCCAACTCTACAAATATTTTTAAACACACTGCAAACTGTTCAGAGGCTTTTTTGTCTGAAACTATCTTTACTGTTTCTCTCTTTTTCTGACCACACAAGTCTTTAATTTGCTAAACGATATGACTAGGATTAAAGCTGTGGCTTTGATGTCTAGATCCACCCCATTTCTTTGTTTTCTGAGAAGCTAGCTTTATGGTGAAGATACTGGCTGGAGCCATGTTTATTGCCACAATTGTATGGCGTTTCAAGATCCGTGCACCACCAAGATTAGCCTCTAATTCTTGTCTGTGTTAGCCACACGGCGTGGTACTTCTTTCTGCGAGGCAGTCACATCTGGAGTCCTCTGCATCTGGGTTACGGCTGCCTCATAAAGGATTTTCAAGATAGTACAGAAGTCCTGTGTTTGTTCTTCACTGTTAGTCCACTGAACCTTCCCTGTTAATGTCTCATATTCTTGTGGTACATTTGTCACAGTTATTGAACTAGTACTGACACACAATGATTGACTGACAGCAATACTTGAGTCCGACTTCTTTGATTTTTTTTTCTTTATATCCTCCTGTTCTTGGTGCCCATCTAACATATTACTACATGTAATAATCAGAGTTCTTTAGGTTTTTCTCAAAGGCAACAGTTTTCCTTATTGTTTCTTGTGTTTTGATGACCTTGACAGTTTGAAAACTGATTAGGGATATTGCTGAATGTCCTTCTTTTGGTATTTTGCTGATGTTTTTCTCATAAGAATAAGATCATAAGGGCCGGAAAGATGGATCAGTGGAAAGCATTTGTTGATTTTGCATAAGGCTGGGATTAAAGGCATGCACTACTACCACCCGGTTCCTATGATGGGATTAAAGGTGTGTGTCACCACTGCCTGGTCTTATAAGGCAGAGGGACTGTTTTACTCTCTGATCTTCAGGCAAGCTTTATTTATTAAAATACAAATGAAATATCACTACATTTCTCCTTTTTGTCTAACATGAAAAGGTTTGGTTTCCAGCTCCCATGTGGTCCCAACCATTTGTAGCTTCAGTTCCATGGGATCTGACGATACAGGCACTAAACATACATGTAGTGCATATACATACATGGCGAGAAATACGCTGATAAACATAAAATAAATCTTTTTCTTTTTTAAAGAATAGAGTTATAAGAATCTGTAGGAAAATAAATTTGGTCAATTGCTATTTTACTCTCACCGAATCAAGGCTGTGCACACCACCAACATGACTCATTTTCACATGTGATGTTGCTCTTGATGCTTGGCAGAGGTTTGATCCTTAGGTTTCTCTGCTGTAACATTATTCCTTACCTCCCTCTGTACTGTCACACACCTAAGGGTAGGGATGATGTTCCCCTTCCTTTAAGGTAGAATATCTATACAGTTTATTTGTGCATCTTTGTCTCTTCATAGTTTTTCATTAAATTTAGCTTAAAATATACTTGCTTCATCTTGTTTAAAAACTTAGTATTGGCTGGGTTTGGTGGTACATATCTTTATTTTTTTTATTTTTTATTTTTAGTTATAAACTGATGGCTTACTCTTATAACTTATATTAGCCCATTATTCTGGTCTGTGCTAGCCACGTGGCTAGGTACCTTATTTGGCGAGGCAGTCACATCTTGCTTGCTCTGTGGCTGGGTCAACTGAGCTTCCCTCTTCCCAGCATTCTCATTGCCCTGCCTCTACTTCCTGCCTGGCTACCGGTCAATCAGCATTCATTTAAAATATAAGTGACAGGGTACAGACCATTGTCCCACAGCACTCCCCCCCTTAAAAAAAAACCAAGAACTCTGAATCTGATATCCTTTGTTTAGCTTTTCTCCTGACCATTATGCATAACAGCTTGTAACCAACATTCTAAACAACAACAAAAAAAAATCCATAGTCCATTTTTTGGGAATGTGGGCTTAGTTTTCCAGGCTATTTCCTACTGGTTGGGGGCACTGATAAATAATCTCTACTCAGGAGGCAGAGACAGGTGGATGGATGTCTGAGATCAATATTAGCCTAGTCTACATAGCAAGTTTCAGAGCAGACAGTTACATGGTGAGATCTTGTCTCAACACAATAAAAAAAACTAGCAACAATAAAATTAACAACAAAAGCAAAAAGCTTTGTAACCATTAAAAATTATGCATATTGACTTGATTTATTATAACTTTGTTCATGACTTTTTGAATTACTAGTTTTTCATCTATTGCAGTTTTCTATGTTGATTCTTTCTGTTTCTGAGGGTTTACAACCACATTTTCATATGAAAATTTTGATATTTACAAGAGGTTCAGATAGGGGTATGGGTAAATTTTTTTATCAATTTTTATTGCACTCTACATTTTTCTCTGCTCCCCTCCCTGCCTCACCCCTCCCCCTTCAGCCCTCCCCCTTCAGCCTTCCCCCAAGGTCCCCATGCTCCCAATTTACTCAGGAGATCTTGTCTTTTTCTACTTCCCATATAGATTAGATCAATGTCTTTCTTAGTGTTCTCATTATTGTCTAAGTTCTCTGAGATTGTGGTTTGTAGGCTGGTTTTTTTTGCTTTATGTTTAAAAACCACCTGTGAGTGAGTACATGTGATAATTGTCTTTCTGTGTCTGGGTTACCTCACTCAAAATAATGTTTTCTAGCTCCATCCATTTTCCTGCAAAATTCAAGATGTCGTTACTTTTTTCTGTTGTGTAGTACTCCATTTTGTAAACATACCACATTTTCCTTCGGTGGAGGGGCATTTAGGTTGTTTCCAGGTTCTGGCTATGACAAACAATGGTGCTATGAACATAGTTGAGCATGTGTCCTTGTGGCACGATTGAGCATCCTTTGGATATATACCCAAAAGTGGTACTACTGGGTCTTGAGGAATTTGTTTCCTAATTTTCTAAGAAACCATCACACTGACATCCAAAGGGGTTGCACCAGCTTGCATTCCCACCAGCAATGCAGAAGTGTTCCCTTTCCCCCCACAACCTCTCCAGCAAAAGTTGTCATCGGTGTTTTTGATCTTGGCCATTCTTACGGGTGTAATATGGAATCTCAGAGTTGTTTTGGTTTGCATTTCTCTGATGACTAAGGATACTGAGCATTTCCTTCCTTAAGTGTCTCTTAGCCATTTTAGAGTCCTCTGTTGAGAGTTCTCTGTTTAGGTCTGTACTCTTTTTGATTATTTGATCTTTTGATGGCAGTTTCTTGAGTTCTTTGTATATTTTGGAGATCAGACCTCTGATGTGGGATTAGTGAAGATCTTTTCCCATTTCGTAGGCTGCTTTTTGTCTTGCTGACTGTGTCCTTTGCTTTACAGAAGCTTTTCAGTTTCAGGAGGTCCCATTTATTAATTGTTTCTCTCAGTGTCTGTGCTACAGGGGTTATTTTAGGAAATGGTCTCCTGTGCCAATGTGTTCAAGTGTTCTTCCCACTTTCTCTTCTATAAGTAAGGTTCAGTGTGTTTGGCTTTATGTTGAGGTCTTTGATCCATTTGGACTTGAGTTTTGTGTATGGTGATAATTATGGGTCTATTTTCATTCTTCTACATGTTGATATCCAGTTATGCCAGCACCACTTGTTAAATATGCTTTCTTTTTTCCATTTGATATTTTTTTGCTTCTTTGTCAAAAATCAGGTGTTCGAAGGTGTGTGGATTAATATCTGGGTCTTCTGTTCGGTTCCATTTGTCCTCCTCTCTGTTCTTATGCCAGTACCAGGCTGTTTTCAGTACTGCAGCTCTGTAGTACAGTTTGAAGTCAGGGATTGTGATGCCTTCAGAAGTTCTTTTATTGTACAGGATTGTTTTGGCTATCCTGGGTTTTTTGCTTTTCCATATGAAGTTGAGTATCGTTCTTTCAAGGTCAGTGAAGAATTTTGCTTGGATTTTGATGGGCATTGCATTGAATCTGTAGATTGTTTTTGGTAAGATTGCCATTTTTACTGTGTTAATTCTGCCTACCCAAGAGCATGGGAGATCTTTCCACTTTCTGGTGTCTTTTTCAATTTTTTTTCTTCAAAGATTTAAAGTTCTTGTCATACAAGTCTTCTACTTGTTAAAGTTACTCTGATATATTTTATGCTATTTGTGGCTATTGTGAAGGGTGTTGTTTCTCTGATTTCTTTCAGTATGGGTGAATTTCAACAAGAGATTTTTGCCTTAGTCATTCTTTCAAAAATTAGGTATACTATACCAGCACAGATCTAACAGGACTGCAAGTTCAAGGCCAACCTGGGCTCCCTATTAAAATGCTCTGTCTCTCACACAAAAACATACTTAAAAATTAGAATTACCCTGAAGCAGATTTGCTTATCTTAGACAAGCAAATTTACTTTGTATAATGTGTATTCTGTCTATGTAGAAATTTTGTCTTGTTTTTGACTGTAGACGGAGTTTTGAGCTCTTGTATATTTTGAGACGAGTATCTAAAAGTCTGTTCCCTGTTAGGAACCAGTAATTTGCTGAACGGCATGGTGTATGCCTTTAATCCCAGGCCTAGGGGCTGGGGGCTGGGGGTAGGGGGCAGAGGCAGGTGGATCTCTGTGAAGTCAAGGCTAGCATGGTGTACAGAGAAAGTTCCAGGACATTCAGGGTTATACAGAGAAACCCTGTCTCGACAAAAAACAAAAGCCAAAAATTTAATGTGACATTTTCTTATTAGGAAAAGCCAATATTTAATCAGTGGATAATGATGTCAAACTTATATACACATTACCTATTAAGAATAAGAATGTGGCTCTTACCTTTGACTTTTGAAAAATAGCACAATCTCTGTAGTAATCTCTGTATACAGTCAGGATTGCAGTAATTGCTTTATTTTCTAAGTGGAAACTTCATGTGCTCAAAACTGAGCTGTACTCATTTTGTATTTCTCTCCCAAGTAATAAAGAATGAGCTGTAACATAGGCCATCTTCAAATTTTGCCATAAAGAGAAAGGTAATGCTGGGAGATGCAGACTTCAAACATTATCTTGCAGTTACTGATTTTAGTTTTTGCCTGTCTTTTTAAACTTAGAAAGTGTTCATTTCAGATAGTCCTGGTTGCTCAGAGAGATATCCTACGTTCTATTTTTGGAAAGAGATCTTAAAGCCACTTCAAGATTGTACAGTGCCTTGTGTTTTTTTCAGATTGTTTTCTTAAGTGCTGTCCCATTCAAATCAGCATATCATGTGCATTTGCAAGTACATATTCTCAACCATGAGCAGGTGTCCTTCTTGGACAGGCATGGGGTACAGAGATAAGGATGGATGAGGAGGTTATAGTGTGCATGTATACATGTGCACATGTAAGTGTGTGTTTGTGTATGTGTGTATATTTTGAGTGATTTGGGGGGGGTCATTACCTTTTTGGCAACAGTGCTCTCTGGGTTGTATGACTTAGCCTTTGTTTTATCTACTGCTGTTGCTACTGTCACAGAGGGTTCTGTAAGCCAACGGGAGGGAAGCAAAAAGAGATGGGCAACTCTAACTCTTTGACTAAGTCCTTATGATTTGATTGTCAGATTTGAGCAACTTTCATCTTGTCATTGTTGTGAATGCTGTTTTTCCAAGATGGAGTTTAGCTCATAAACATTGATAGCCAGCTCATTCTTGTTTTTTTTCCATTCTCTCTATTTTGTTTGATATCTCTCTCTCTCTCTCTCTCTCTCTCTCTCTCTCTCTCTCTCTCTCTCACACACACACACACACACACACACACACACACAGAGACAGAGACTGACTACTGACTATATAACCTTGTCTAGTTTCGAACTTGTTCTATTGACCAGGCTTGCCTCAGATAGCCTAGCAGATGAAAGTGCTTGCTGTGAAATCCTGGTACTTGAGTTTGATTGCTAGAACCCATGGCAGAAGGAAAGAACCAATTTCCTTTTTTCTTCTTGTTGTTTTTCGAGACAGGGTTTCGCTGTAGTTTTTAGAGCCTCTTCTGGAACTAGCTCTTGTAGACCAGGCTGACCTCGAACTCACAGAGATCCGCCTGCCTCTGCCTCCCAAGTTCTGGGTTAAAAGCATGCGCCACCACTGTCCAGCAAGAGAGAACCAATTTTCAAAATTGTCCTCTGACTACTATACATGTGGTGTGGTAAGCATGCACCCACACTCACACACATTCTACACACAGAAATAATAAAAGATCTTTTATAAGCTAGGTGTGGCATATGCATTTAATCCCAGGATCGCATAGTTTGAGGCTAACATTTGATGCTATCCTAGTGAGTTTCAGACCAGCCAGAGCCAGAACTACCTAATAAGATCCTGTTGCAAAAACACAAAAAAGTCCCACCTTTCTCTGGACAGATGGTTACATACTTGTGATATTATAGATGTTTAGGTTACTGGAGTAGAGATAAACTTTGAAACTGCAGTGCATGGTAGAGATCCAAGCTTCTTCCAGTGTCTTGCCACAATTTCTTTCTTGCTGATGATGTTGAACATTACTGGTGTTTTATAGTGGGTATTCCAGGCCCAGTTCTGGTTTGGTCTGTTGAGACTTTCTTCTTGGTCTGGGAATCCTCTCTCCACCGAGAGATCCAGTTGATGAGGTGAAAGCACTCATCTGATTTCTTTGGGTCTTATGTCTATTACCCTGGTGGTGAGAATATTTGCCCTTCCTGTGTAATACTTTTACCACTCCACAGTACATTCTGAAAGATAACAAGCGGATACTTTGTTCTTGGTTGATAAACGTGTGTAGGACTGCTGCCTTTTAAAATCCCAGCAACAGAGCTGAGTGAAACAGGTAGGCCAACTGGGTGGTGGTGTACACTTTTAATCCCAGCACTCGGGAGGCAGGTGGATCGCTGAGTTCGAGGACAGTCAGGGCTACACAGAGAAACCCTGTTTCGGGAGAAAAAAAAAAGGAAAAAAAGGAAACAACAGCAGCAGGTGGGACTATATAATAGGTCCCATATAAGTCTCATTGCTGGCACAGTCTGTTCCTTATATAAGGTGGCTCCTTTCTGTTTTTTATTTGTTGTTGTTTAGTGAATGTAATGACATCTTACTGTTTTAACTTGGGAGGAAAATTTGACTCCAGTCTGTTTTGTAAGCTTCCCAATTTTCAGGTACCAAATAAATCCTAATGAAGCAGCATCTCTGGCTGCCACAATTGAACCACAGTTCAAATTGCAGTGATAATTGAACCTTTGTTTTACCGGGAGCCAGCACATGATTGCTGAAGCAGTAAACATAAGCTGTTTGAGCTTGATACTTGTTACTGTTTTCCCTCCTTCCTACCTTTTCAGCAGAGACTGGTGGTAAAGATCTGATAGTGATGGCCAAATCTCATTCATTCAATTATTTTCCTAGTTACACTATCACACATTAGAGCAGTGTGTGACAGTTTACAGTCTTGTGATAAAATAATATTTGGTGTAGATGTTTTAAATAATTCAGAAGTTTTAAAAGAGAAAAACCTGGGGCTGTTGAAACAGTTAAGTAGGACTAGCCATGCAAACCTGATAACCTGAGTTTAGTACCTGGAACTCCCATGAAGGTAAGAGAACTGACTTCACAAAGTTGTCTTCTGACCTCCATGTTCACTCTGTTAACACACACACACACACACACACACACACACACACACACACAAATATATAAAATAGAGTTTAAAGAAAGAAAACCCCCTAGATTAATCACTAAATGTTTTAAGGTTGTACTCCACCCCCAACACTTGCTCTGTACATGTTTCTTGAGTATTACATACTTTGTGGTCTGCCCTTTTCATTTTACTCTTACAAGGTGTTTCTCTCTGTCACTAATCAGATGCTGTTTATACTGTGAAAGTTGTCTCAGTAGCCCGCCAGTCACTTGACTCTGCTTCTCCCTTCTTTTGAGCTTCTCTGGGTCTCTGTGTGTCAGGTGCTACAGCTTTTAGCTACCTCCAAGTCCTCTGACAAGCAGGCATCACTAGTCAGAAGCCCTCGATGTAAGAGTGTCTGTTTGTCCATGATCTTTTTGATAGTGCTTTTTACAGTTAAGTATTTGATATGTTATAGAGTTTTGCACATGTCTTAAAATGCAATTGACAGTCACCTTTGAGTGTGTCTTACACTTCGGGCAAAGGCATTTAGAGTTTTCGGTTTACCTTTACCCATTCCAGGCCTCCTGTTGTCACCGATGTATAAAGCTCGCCAGGAGTGAACAGCACAGAACCTGTTTGTATCCCTGTAGTTCCCACCTAGAGCTCACCCCACATACTGTTCTCTCATTGTCATGATAAAGCTAACAGCCTCTTTCAAAAACTTGTTCTTGAGGCTTGAGAGATGGATTAGTGGCTAAAGAACACTTGGCTGCTCTTCCTTTGGGACCTGAGTTTTGGTTCCTAGCACCGACTTTGGGCAGCTTATAACTGCCTGCAACTCCAGCTTCAGTGGTCTTCTAGACTCTGTGGGTACCCATACGCATGTGGCATACACATGTACAAAGCACACATGTGTGCGCATGCACGCACACATGAAAATACATACCTTTCTCAAAGAGAGCTTGGTTTTGTTTCATGCCCTGGTGTAGCAGAGGTGCATTTCCTGTGCTTGCTTTCTTTTGGGTCCTACTCTGTCCTCCTTCCCATTGTTCTGGGTCTTGCATTATTGATGCTTACATTCCGTTGCTCCTTTGAGCCCTCCTCTGGTATCATTTGTCATTTTCATCAGTGAGTGGACTGTGAATGGTGAAGGATGGCATATCTGTCCTTTGTGTGTAGAGGGTTTGGGACACGTGTAGTTTATCCAGTGATGATCAATTCTGCTTGTCATATAGCTGAGTTACAGTTTGAATTAAAAATGTGTTGATAAAGGAAAATGATATTTTTCCTCATGTCTCCCATTATCTTCTCTTCCCCTTCTTCATTGCTACCGTGGGCCAGGCTGGAAAGGGCTGCTTAATCCTGAAGAGACTGTTCTTCTGCCTTTAAAAGGTATTAGGATTTGATGGAATTAGGCAAAATAATTCACTTACATTTTATCCTCTCTGGATTATTTTGCCTCATACTCCATGCTTTCTGTAAAGTACTCTGGGCAAGAGTACAGTGAATGTAAAGCTGCGGACTCTTGGTTCCTGTGTCGTGTGTAATAGCAGGATGCACCCACCCTACGTGATCTTTCTTAGTGGTCATTGGCCACATTGAGAACATTGCCAATATAAGACCCTTCCAGACCAGTCAGATTTGGGATCCCAAATTGTTCCTCACTGTGAATACCTGCATTTCCCAGAGTGTAAGACTGTTCTGTAATTTAAGCACTAATTGAAACTTTTAAAAAAGGCATAAAACTTAAAATATTAAAGAATTGTGAAAGTTTCACTGTGGTCACCTGAATGTTCCTGTTTTACGTATGAAAAACAACTTAAGGCCAGAGGCAAGAGGTTCGTCCCTACCATGTGGCTAGTTATGAGCAGGATTAGAAACAAATTTCCAACTGCTCCCAGTCCAGTGTTTTGCTTATCAATGAACATAGATTGATACTGAAGAGATAGTGTCTTCAAAGGTCATGGTCTGCTGAGGCATAACACTGGTACTGAGTATGGCTTCATTACCAAAAAATTCTAGTGTCCCAGGCCTGGAGTTCTTACTGCTCTGCCAAGGTGCCTTAATGGAAGTCATATCCAAAGGAAACACGAGAAGTGTTTTAAGTACTTTTGCAAGTAGGGTTTACCATTGATAGCAAGTGTTAAGATCTGGGGCTGTGTCTTCCTCAGTGCTCCCAGGATGGCACTGTTACCGACCCATATCAGCTCCCCCATTTCTGCTTCCCAGGTGTGCTCTGGTTGGTGAATGTGCTGCCTATGGCATTGCCATTACTGATGTATGTCCCTTAACTTTCCATTCATCAAGTTGAGGTGCTGGAAGGATTCCAAGAGCAAGTGGGTGATAGCTACCAACTGAATACAGCCATGTCTTTCCATGAAAACTACTCTTCTTGGCTCCTTTCCAGCAGTGGTGGGTTGCCAAGAGAGAAATGCTTTGGCTTTACAAATGATGTAGCCATAGTCTAGAATAATAATGGTTCTTCTTTTCATTAGAAAGAATGAATATTACTGGCCCTTAAATTATTTAGTTTTTTTGTTTTGAATGTACTGAATCATATTTTTGTTTTTGTTTTTTGTTTTATTTTCTTTTGGTTTGTTTTTTCCAGTCAGGGTTTCTCTTTATAGTTAGAACTGACTTGGGAACTCACTGTGTAATCCAGGCTGTCTTCAAACTCACAGCGATCCACCTGCCTCTGCCTTTGCCTCCAGAATGTTGGGATTAAAGGTGTGCGCCACCAGCATCCAGATGAATCATAATGTTTTTTATAAAACTCATTTAAATCTGTGGTTTTATGTGTATTCCATTGCATAGAGAAAGGTTGAAAGTGTAATGGCATTTCATTTGTATTTTAATGAATAAAGCTTGCCTGAAGATCAGAAAAGTAAAACAGCCAGCTACTGGCTCTTTACCTCTACTTCAGACTGAAATGGCAATCCTGCCTCCATGAATCAGTCAGAGTGAGACTGAAACTGAGAGCTGTCTCCTCCTATTTTATAATCCTCTCTAGTTCTGGGATTAAAGGCGTGCACCACTTACTGCCTGGTTTCTGTGGCAAACTAGTGTGGCTACTGGTATTAAAGGTGTGTGTCATTGCTGCCTGATCTGTAAGGCAGGCCAGTCTGGCTGTTAAACTTTTCTGATCTTCTCTCTGCTTAACTAACCTGTCATGTCATAATGAAGATGCACTAAGTGGAGCAGTTGCTGTGTGGTCCACATGCTAACAGGAAGCACCTTGTTTCTTTATTCATGAGCGTTTTTGTTCAAATTTTAGCTAATGTGCATTATACCAGTATATTTCTGTTTCTTTATTTTTCTTGAGATAGTCTTCCTATGTAGCTTAGTCTGATTCTCCTGCATCAGCTTCCTAGGTACTGGGACCATTGGTGGGTACTACCATACTCAATTGCTTCTTAATATCTTTTAAGTTGGGATGAACAAAGTTTTCAAGTTGAAAATATTTATGATTTACCTGGATAGTTAAATAATTGTCTCTTCATGGTATTTCTACAGGTAGTGAGCCCTAAGAGTGCTCTCTCTCATCATTGTGTTTTTCATAGTCCTCAGAACATTTCTCTCAATCTGATACAATGATCCCAGCTGCCCTCTTGCTGCCAATTTGTGTGTAAGCTGCTCCCAGTCACTTGACATTCTCAAAATTCTGCTCCTGTATTTCATTATTATTGTAGGCAAACTTTGGAAAGAAGCCATATTTAGTGTAATTTGACCCCCAAAGCCTCAGAATAATCATGAAGAGTACAAGTAGTCAGCATTTGTGTACTTTCTCTATGGTAGCTCCAATTTGGAATTCTTCATGTATATATTTTTTTTCTTTCAAATCCTTACACAGCCATTAGAAGGAGGTATTTTCATCACCATTGTACACCAAAACATGGAGAGACTTAAGTGAACTGCTCAGGAAAGGTCACACAGATAACAAGTGGCAGAGCCACCATTCAGACCAAGCTAATACCCCAAAGCTCACAGACTCAAAATTCCTGCTTCTGTAAATGGCATCTTACTTGGGGTAGCGTGCTAGTATTTGTTACGCCCCTTACATCAGACATTGTATTGCCATTGTCCTGCTGGCTGTAGTTTTCCAGGTCTTTGTGGACAGAGCCAGTGTCTCTGTCCAGTGGTTCTCATTTCAGTGTGGTGTACTTAGAAGACATAGTTCTATGCAATGGGGATTGACAGTCCTCCTGGTGTAGGACAAATGCACTGTGGTCACCTGAATGTTCCTGGTGTAGGACAGTGCTTCTGGTTTGAGTATATGACACTTAGAGTGAGGTCTTGAGCTGATCTCTGATGTTCCTGAGCTTTCTAGGCAACCCTTTGCTTGTCTGTGAAGTGACAGGTAGCAGCTTTGGCTGAAAGTCATACTTTTTTTTTTTTTGGTATGTTTTCAGGTCTGTCTCCCTCCATTTGTTATATGGTATGTGGTTTAAGTGTATATAAAATTATGAGGAAAACTAAAGTCTACTTTGGAAAAAATAACTCCTGGTCTTACTGAAATCATATCAAACTTAGCACTTGTCACTGGAAGCATTCCCCATGGTCCTGCTGAGTCCTTGTGAGCTCCTGCATGGCCGCATGTGTCTGCTTGTATTCCCCTTCCTGATGGTCACATAACCTGTCCCATTAGATTTGGTCATATCTGTCTGGCATTTCGTTGAACCTTCCTTTCAATATTAGAATGGTCATCTGGAGATGCAAATGTACTGTGGTCACCTGAATGTTCCTGTTTTGTGCATTTGTTGTGGGATGATTGACTTCATGAGTGATTATGTGTGCAGTAAAACTCTGACATGAGGAATGGGGTTCTTTGAGGTCAGGGCTGAGCTGCTTGTTCTCTGAGTATTGCATTAGCTTAAGTTCATTTTCTCATGGGCAAGCAATATTCATTCTTGGAGCTCTTAGGAATTGGCCTCCTTTGAATATCTAATAATATATCTTTTAATACACACACACACGTTCATATCAAGTGTTAATACTTTAAACAAAAATCCTCTGTTCTGTCCCTACCGACAATTCCAGTTGTCTGCTCATTGTTTCAGCCCAGTGGAGTGTGGACTGCTCTTTTGGGAGAGGAGCTGTCACTGGTGTGGTCTCAATATGGAGAAAATGCCACTCTCTGCTCCTGTCCTGCAGAGAGGCAAGAAGGTAGATGTGTGGCTTAGCACTCCTGTAAAGCCTGCCCTGAGAAGGGGCCTTCTTTGCAGTGACTGACCTGTGCCTTCGACCCACCACCTTTTCAATGTCAGTGCCATTTGCCTTAAGCCCTCTAGCTTTTGAATTTCTGTGACTTGTCTTTTTGATTTGATAGAGATCTTGCTTGATGAGTTTGAAGAGGAAGGTGAACAGTGAGGATGCTCTCTTGGTTAGTGCAGTGCAGAGAATCTTTGTGTTCTTTTGGAGCCCAGAACTTGTTTTATTGTATCATTATAAGTAGGAAATAGTATTTGTTTACCATTGAAGCAAACTGAGGAGGCTTTCTGTAACCAGAGGTGCTCATTGAGGCTAATGGGTTAGTGTTCTGGTGCCCAGATTTGTTTGGTTTTGGGGGAGAGAGAAGTGTGTCTCTAGGTTAGAACATAATGGGGTCTTACACCAGAGCCAAGGTTTGTTGGCATAAGAAGTAAGGCAAGAGAATTTGCTTTATTGACAGACTGTTCTCCTATTTGTGTTGTGATCAAATACAAAACTGCCATCCTGTAGAAATCAACTCTAAAGTGTCTTCAGCATTTTTAGCATGACCAGGTGAACTGCCAGTTGACTACTATCTAGTTATTTTTATACTGTTTATTATTATTTGTTTGTGTGCATGGTATAAGTATGTGTTGGTGTGATTATGACTTACAGGTGTATGTTATTGTGCCTGGCTATTTATTTATTTGATTGTTTGTTTGTTTATTGGGGGGGGAGTGTTGAGACAGGGTTTCTCTTTATAGTTCTGGCTGTCCTGGAACTCACCTCTTGAACTCGCAGATTGCCTGCCTTTGCCTCCTGAGTGCTGGGATTAAAGGCGTGCACCACCACTGCCTGACTCGGTGCCCAGTTTTTACATTAGTGCTGAGGATCTGAACTCCGAGATCTTCAAAGCTTGTGAAATCAACACTTGACCAGCCTTCACTTCCAAAATGTTTGTCAAGTTCAAGTATATAAGAAGCCAAGTCCTTGGAGAGTTGGAAAGCTCTATACATTCTCAACTGGGCATGGCTCATAGCAGACATTGGCAAATACTCGTGAACAGTGAGGGTGGATTGATTGTGGCTGAATGAAAGCATGCGCTCAAAAAGGGAAGTTTTACTTCTGTGAGTTTTTGTTACTGTTTTTCAAATCCCAGGCCCTTAAGAACAGTACGTGAGGGCCAGTGAGATGGTTCAGTTGGTAAAGCACTTTTCCATTAAGCGTATAATGGCCTGCCTGAGTTATGTAATAAAACATAGAGTAGTGGTTGCCACTTGAGTTAACCTAGTGTGTTGCTTTCTGAGAACAAAAAATTCTGGTTTTTTTTTTTTTCTGAATTTGAGATGACAGTTGGAGTCTTGTTGCAATCAGGAATGCCCTTTGTACTCACTTAGCTACTGCCTTGACCTAAGTCTCCTGAACTCGGGGTTGAGCCTCATTGCTGGGTTTGGTGAAGGATTTGTGTTTCTGATTACTTACATTAAATACCTAGTACAAAAGTTGCAGCTAGAATGGGTTCACTTTCAGATAGGTGAGAAAGCTCAGGTGCACATAGCAAACTCCTCTTCCCTTCCCCTTTGGCATGTAGGCATTATTAACATCAGTTGGAGTTAGTTGTGTTGTGTGTGGATTTGTTTGCAACCTAGACTTCTAGAGCTAAAAGAAATTAAGTGATTTAAAGACCTTGGAAGCAAAAAGATTGACTGCCATGAAAGGAATATACATTATACAGAGTGAGCTTACCAGCTGAGTATGGTAGTGATTTCTTAGGTAGAAGTTAACCAGTGTATGTTGTTGGGTATGAAACCTATGACCTAGAACATATAGTGAAATTATCTTCTGAGCATCCCCAGTATAGGTGGAGTTTTTCCTGTCTTTTTGGCAGCTGCTTCCCAAATAACCAACACAGAGGCTTAATATTAATTGTAAATGCTCGGCTAATAGCTCAGACTTATTACTAGCTAACTCATTTTAAATTAATCCATATTTCTTACCTATGCTTTGCCACGTGGCTTGGTACCTTTTCTCAGTACGGCACATTCATCTTGCTTCTTCCTACATGTTTGCAACCTTCCAGATTCCTGTGACTCTGTCCTTCTTCCTCCCAGCATCCGTAGTCTGGTTGTCTTACCTATACTTCCTGCGTGCCTTTTTTATTAACTCAGTTAATATTTTTTTTATTAATGAGAGCAACACATGTTCACAATGTACAGGATTATTCTACAGCACCCCAGCTTACTTGTAATTTCTTGAATAGAACTTTGGCCCTTGGAGGTCTTCCTGCTCAAGATTGTTCTTCCCACTCCAAATATCTAACAAAATATGATGCCAGACATGCAGAGCAAGTAATAGACATCAGAGAAGAATGTAAAGAATATAAATGTAAAAAATGTAGAGCTCTGTTAAAAAAAAAAAAGGTGGTCAACGAGAGCACCCTGTTTCTTTATTCCTCCTCAAGGGGACCAGGTACTTATTTGGACACTATTTTGGGGTCTCCCACATATACTCAAGGATGTTGGAGCTAATTGTACCTGTGTGTGGCTGGCCTGGAGGCAGAGGTGGGAGTCCCTCCTTCCTGACCTAGCCTTAATTTACTGGGTAGTTGGTTTTATTTCAGCTTAGTCTAAAAGAAAAAAAAAACTCTATTAGAAAAAATATTCAGCATGTATAATAATGAGTGTTACAGTCTCTACTGTTGTGAAGTTGGCAGTTAGTGTGCCTTCAGTTTTCACCCTCCTCACTCACCATCACCTGCCTGGCTGGATCATTTTTAATGCAGAGCCCACATATTTTATCCTTTCGTTGCTAATGTTCCTACTCTGCATTTTGAACTAGTTGAAACTTAGTTAAAAATCCGATAAGTAACCTGAGAGAAGCAAAGCACTTAGGGAGTAATTAAAGATTCGCTGGAGAAGCCCCCATGATCATCAACTGGGGCCATCTGCTGTGTAGGACTTGCTGGTGCTGGACAGGGCTTTGGCCAGTAGGGAGGGGAGGAAAGTGCTGCCTCTTCTGGGATGGTGGTTAGGATGGGGGTCGTTTAAGCCACTTTGTTAGCTTTCTATTTGTAGAATTAACTTTGTAAATGAAACTCGTCTTTCCACGATTCTAACAACAAACCCTGATAATGAGGCTTTTATTTATAACTGGATGGAGGGGTTACAGGAGATCACACCTTGTCCTCAGTGGGTCAGGCTAGCATTTCTAACATCTATTTTTTTTTTCATGTGTGATTGATTGTGTCATGACAGATGATTGTTCTTGGCTTTGTTTCAGATGGGAATGACTGGTAACACAAGTCCATTTGGACAACCCTTTAGTCAAACTGGAGGGCAGCAGATGGCAGCCAGTGGAGTGAACCCCCAGTTATCCAGCAAGCAGAGCATGGTCAATAGTTTGCCTGCTTTTCCTACAGATATCAAGAATACTTCAGTCACCAATGTGCCAAATATGGTAAGTTGCCCTTGGTTTTCTGTACTTTGGGTCTTTGTGGGTGCTTTGGCATATGGATTTTAATGGTGCTTATATTGAAAAGCTGTAACTGAGTGTGTGCTATTGGTGATAGGAATGCAACCCACGAAGCCGAAGAGCACAGTGAGCTTGTATTTTCTGGTTAAACTAGCAATAAGATGGATAGGGAAGGTTGATTTAGCTGCTTTTCCCAGATTCCTTTTGTTGATGGAATTGTGTGTGAATTATTTTACCTTTACAAAATTCTGAGTATCATCAAGACTGACTTACCTTGCTGTTTGTTAGTAGGTTGAAGCTGTCAGTAGAAGATTGATTTTTGTTACAGTCAAAAGACATTTATATTACAAGAATTATGTAGTACTGATGAGGCAGATGTTAGGTATGACTTTATAGATGATTTCACATCTTCATCATCTTCCCCCCCCCCCCCCCCCCAGGGTTTCTCTGTGTCTTTGGAGCCTGTCCTGGACCTAGCTCTTGTAGACCAGGCTGGCTTTGAACTCACAAAGATCCGCCTGCCCTTGCCTCCCGAGTCCTGGGATTAAAGGATTAAAGGCACCACCACTGCCCGGCATCTTCATTCTTCCTAAGAGTTCCCAGTTATAACAGGAATTTGTCTGTGGAATCTCTAACCTAACAAACCAAGGTATTAATGGAAGTGTCTCCTTTTGCCCAGAATAGAATCTGTTAGTTTAGAACACTGAGGGCTGGCCTCTGGTCCTCAGTGGTAACATCTCAACGGCTGAAGGCATAATGTGCATCCTTGCTGGCCAGAAGAGGGCACCAAATCTTATTACAGATGGCTGTGAGCCACCATGTGGTTGCTGGGAATTGAACTCAGGACCTCTGGAAGAGCAGTCAGTACTCTTAACCTCTGAGCCATTTCTCCAGTCCTCTTTTCTTTTTTTTTTAAAGCAGTAAAACCTGCCTGTTTTCAAAACCACTCAATGATTTTCTGATTTTTGTTCTTATGACAGTCTCTTTAGCTCTCCTACCTTCCTTACAGTAGCTTTTGGTTGCCAGAGTTGTCCAGGGTTATGGGAACAGTGTTAGCCTCTGGGATCTGGAAGCCACGCATATACTGCCTGGCCTCTCTCATGTTTTGTTATTAGTTCTCCCTCAGAAGACAGTGCCATGAACTCTGGGTCCAGCTGTCATTGCCTGTGCCTGCTTGGTACCCAGGCACACATTTAGGCTTCATTGAGTTATTTTCTTTTTTTGTTGTATTCTATGTTTTAAACAGGGGAATCCCTTACCTAATGCCCCCCTTCCTTTCCTCTTTCAATTTTTCTCTGTCTTCTTGTCTTCTTTCCACTCTACTCCTACTGACAGAATCCCTGTACTCCAGGACCCTCTGCCAGCCTTGCCTGCTACTTTGGAGATCTAAACTCTCCAGGTATAGTGGCCAAGGGTTTCACAGAGGGACTCAGCAGAACCTTCTCCTTTCAGTACTACAGCAGGGCTCCTTTCAGCCTCTGCAATAACAAGTGTTTTCCTACAGGGCCACCTGGAACCTTGGTAATGTTTGACAGTAACCTATGGCCCTTCCTCTGTACTAGTCATTACAATCTAGTATCGCCAGGCATTAACAAAATATGTTCCCTGGGGAACAACTGTCCCTGTTGGGAACCTCTGCTTTGAAGGATGGTCAGGAGGATCAGTAGCAGTATGCCTTGTTCTTTTATTTTCTGAAATATTGGACGAATTCAGTTAACACTGTTTCCCTTGGCTCCCTCAATCACAGTAAGCTAAGGAAACATTTTTGTCTACAAAAGCTGTAGTGCTCACTCCAGGCAGTTTTTTTATAAAGGCACATGTGAACTTTTGAGAAAGATTCTTAGATACCTTTGGGGAGTAAACTAGGTCCTTTACCTGTACTGTTTATTCTGGTGGCACAGGATGGGCCAGGCAATGTCAAGCCATGTGCCCATGAACATTCTGGAACAACCTTCAGTGGAGCATTGAAGTAAAGAGGTCAAGGCACAGACTGTATGGCATCTTTTTCAGTGTGTATTTACCTTATTCCTGCAATGACTTCTTGAGAGGCATCATTCACAGATCCCATTTGTTGGCGAGCAAATTGAGGTTCTAAGGGAATTTGGCTTGTTCATGGCCATGCAGTTTCCTTTTTGTGGAGTTTTAATTGTATCCCAATGTTTTAGCTGCCCTGAGTTCACCTGGGAATGGTTTCCTTAGCCTAGGCTTACACAGTTTGTTTGCAGTTCCTTAACTGTGTATTGTGATCTTTCTTGAGTTTTTCTTCATTATATCTGGTGTCTTAAAATGCATAGATTTTACATGGCAAGGAAACATTGATATAAAAAACTAGATCTGCTACATTAAACAAGAAAAAATAAAATGCCCTGAACTAATGACCTTCTTCCTTTTTGGAGGAACCAGGGTTGGTGGGAATTATACTTTGAGAGTTGTGTTGTAATAAGAGCAGCGGGCTGTGTCCTGCCACCCGGCTAGCTTTACCCAAAATAATTACACGGAAACTGTATTCTTTTGAACACTGCCTGGCCCATTAGTTCCAGCCTCTTATTGGCTAGTTCTTACATATTGATCTAATCCATTTCTAATAATCTGTGTAGCCCACGAGGTGGCTTACCAGGGAAGATCTTAACCTGCGTCTGTCTGGAGTGGGAGAATCCTGGTGACTCACTGACTCAGCTTCTTTCTCCCAGCATTCTGTTCTGTTTACTCCACCCACCTAATTTTCTGTCCTATTAGGGCCAAGCAGTTTTTTTTTATTACTTAACCAATGAAACAACAGATAGAAAGATGACCCTCCTCCATCATTTCCCCTTTTTCTGTTTAAACAAAAAAGAAGGCTTTCATTTTAACATAGTACAATTACATATAGCAAAACAGTTATAAAGCAAGAATTACAGTTACAATATTTATATCTATTTTATCTTTTTTCATAACAATGGAAAACTATAATTATCTATCCATTCTTTAACTCCATCAAAGACTCCAGAAGGATATAATACTACCTAAGTAAACAAGAAATAAGAAAACTCTAGAAATGACAGAGACATCTCGCTGCCTGGACAGTCACCCAAAGTTCCTCTGTACCGTTGGGGCATCCATCTTCGGTCTATAGGCCCATGGTATCCAGAGACATTTCCATGAAGCAGGAAATTTCAAAGACAGTTCAGTCATTTTCTGCTGTGTCCTGCAGAATGTCTCACAGACTCTTCCATGAATCAAGAACCCTGAAAGATCATCTCACCTTTAGGCAAGTTCAGCAGTCCTCTCTCTGGGTTCTCTGTGTCCAGCTTATGCATCAGTCCAGGCAAGAGCAGTTTCTTACCCAAATAGTTATCAAACTCCATAATGAGCCTCTTCGATGCCCATCTTCCTCTTGAAGTAGCTGGTATTGCCAGGAGCAGACATGTCTCATTGTCATGAAAAGCCCTAAGTTATTAAAATATTTAAAATGCCATATTCTGCAGTCTTTGAAAGATATGAAGAATGCCTATCTAACTGAAATATATCTCTATATATCTAGAAAATCTAACTAACATGACTACAAGCTTTACTATCATCGGTGATTATCCATTAGCAACCTATATTTCCTAATTATACATTACAGTTTTAAATGAACTATATAATCACAATACCTTAATCAAGAGCAGAAACACATATACATATAACAAAATTGACCTTAAAATCCATACCAATGCAAATTATTCATATCTATATCATATCCCCCTTTAAATGTAAAAGAACATTTATAAACAATATTTGGGAACATGGGCACAGTTTTTTCTCTCCAAACTGCTTTCTGCTGAATGGGGGCGTCGTTAATTAGGTCTTTCATGGTATAACCTGTGTGCCAGGGTCATCTCAGTTGGCAATTGAGTGAAGTAATTTTTTGAGGGTGTTCACAGCAACCTTTCAGGAGGGCGTAGTCTATCATACCATATTGGGATAGGCGCAATCCAGAGGGTCTGGTCCTCTGTGAAAACAAAAGAAGACCCTTTTTAAAGCATCATATCCATAGACCCAAATTCTGAAGTCATACCCTCATGATATCCATTCTGTTTCCACTTGGCAGCCCATATAATGAAATGTCTCTCTGTACTTAGCTCCTTTACAGTCAAAAATTTTAAAGAAAACACAATGTATAATTTGTTTTTGTTGTGTGTTAAATTTTTTTAAATAATTTTTTAATGAGATTTTTTAAAATATTTGTTTATTTATTTATTATGTATATAATATTCTGTCTGTATGCCTGAAGGCCAGAAGAGGGCGCCAGACCTCTTTACAGATGGTTGTGAGCCACCATGTGCTTGCTGGGAATTGAACTCAGGACCTTTGGAAGAGCAGGCAATGCTCTTAACCACTGAGCCATCTCTCCAGCCCCTGTGTGTTAAAATTTTGAGGTATACGTTTGGACAAGGCCAGGACAGCTGCTGATAAACACCTCTCTCTAAATGGGAGAGAAATATGGCTGGTCAGAGGATTTTTCAGGCAGAGGAAAGTTACAGTGCTGCATCCTGCCAGCATAGCCTGGTGGATACAGTGATGCTGGTATCATCTGAGTGCTAAGACATGAATGCTAGACTTTCTTGGACTGTGTCCTGAACTTCAGTAAATAGTTGTGCATCTCAGTATGCATGTCAGTGATGGGGCATCTTGAACCTTACCTGGTTTACCAGATTCAGAGTCCTCCAGGAAAAAGGCAAGAAATCTGTTTTTGTGGTCACCGAGAGGTTTCAGAATATTTCGTGCTTAGTTTTCCAGCTTATGGCACTTTTCCTTAGAGAATATAGGAGATGTGTATAAGTGTGTTCCCTTCTTACCACATGCTGTTCCATTGTCTCTGAGTGATTTTTCCCTTCTTCTAGGAAATAGCTGTGGTGGTTTTGTTTCAACAGGTTCTTAATATGTAGCCCAGAATGGCCTTGAACTCATGCCTCAAACTTCTGAGTACTGAGGTTACAGGCACATGGCACCAATGCTAGGCTTTGATAGCTGTGTATATTTGATGCACACTTTCTGTTTTAAGCCTCAGCTTTGTATTCTCAGTGGTTGCCAGGTTCTGGAGGGAATAAGAGCAAACAGTATTGCAGAGTGTTGTGTTCTGGCTCCCCTGGTTTTTGCTTTGAAGTAATTTTCAGAAGTTACAGAGGATTGTGTTTCAAGGTGTTGGAGTAGTGTTCAAGAAGCAAAGACATGTTGAGTTTGGGTGTGTCTAGATCTCAAAAGCCACCTCAGAACCAAAGCTCACTGAATGCATCTGCTTGGGTCTGTGAGTATATGGAGGGAGAAAACTACTTCTTTCTTGATCCTTTCTCCTTAATGTTTAAGACGAAATTCTTTGAAACCTTGCTTATTCTTGAACATTTACTAGAAATAACTTACTTTTCTAAAAGGAGTGTCAGGGTAAACTTGTTTATATATAAACAAATATATATTCTTTTTTCATATCTCTGAGTATATTCTTGGGATAGAATTGGGTTTTTAAAACTTCATCCATTCAAGACCACATTTCGCTCAAGAAATGTTCATGTGACCGTGGTAATGTAGGTGTATAAAATAGGTCTACAAAGCATTTCTGATAACATAAGTTCATAAATTTACTTTAGACCATTGGGATATATATGTATATATATATATATATATGTGTGTGTGTGTGTGTGTGTGTGTGTATAGCCTTACCATTTATGAAAATGAAAGTTAATTTGCATATGAGAGATTTACTTGCTTTTTTTTACATAAAATTTAAACATCTTAATGTTTGACTCTGCAGTTTATAGAGCATCTTCGATGATTTTTGTAGTTGATAGTTCGATTTTATAATTGTCGGTGCTAAGAGTGCTGCTTTGTATAAATGTATTGCAAAGTGTATGTGGGGACATTTTGGAAATTGTTGGAAATTCAGTACTAGTCCCAAGCCACAATTTAATTTGATGATTTTTTTTTTTGAATTGGAGCTCAAGTCAGAAACTCAATTTTAAAATCAAACTTTCTGATACATTGAAACTGGAGATAATGTCTCAGAGGTTAAGAATACTGGTTGCTACTCTTCAGAGTACCCTGGGTTCAGTTCCCAGTGCCCTAATGGTAGCTCACAACCACCAGTAACTTAGGTCCAGAAATGGGAAAGCCTCTTTAGGCACCAGACACTCAAGTGGTGCACAGACAGTCAGTCATCCAGGCACAACACCCATACACACAAAATAAAACAAATTCATAAACATTACTGCTCAGGAATGACAGAAGGGAAATATTCAGTCTTCGTTTTCTGTAATTAAATCGTCATGTTTCTTGAAGAACAGAAAAATTTGTATGTGCAGAAAAACATGCAGTCTTGAGCCTCAGGTGTTCTAGGTAGTGTTAGTGTTTATTTGGCATGATGCATGTGCAGTGCAAAGTACACACATTGTGTTCAGAGCTGAGGTTACTACAGGGAGTCATGTGATATAACACAGCGAGCACTGCCAGACAAAGCTCGGGGTTGTTTCCCATTTGATTTTGAATTAATTTTTTGGTCATTGAATGTTTAGTAATGTTTTCCTGTTGTCAGATGTTCTCAGCATCCATACTCAGGTCAAGTGGTGTCTTGCAGTGTCACTACCATATTAGCTCACCACTCCAGGCTGCAGAACAGACCGACAAACAAAAAGCAAACTGTCAAAACTGACTACCTGCCACAATGTCTAAGAGCATATGGTCATGTTTAGTGAAGCCAACCAGTATATGAATGGGCTATGCCCTGATGCATTTGTGTAGTGATATTTCATTTGTATTTTAATAAATAAAGCTTTCCCGAAGATTAGAGAGTAAAATAGCCCCACTGGTCAGCCTTACAGACCAGGAAGTGGTGACAGTGCACCTTTAATCACAGTAGCCACGCCAGTTTGCCATAGAAACCGGGCGGTGCACTCCTTTAATCCCAGTGGTGCACACCTTTAATCCCAGTCCTAGAGAGGCATATAAGATGGGAGGAGACAGCTCTCACACACAGCCTCATTCTGAGATTCCTGGAGGCAGGTTCACCGTTTTGCACTGAAGTAGAGATAAGAGCCAGTGGCTGGCTCTTTTGATTTTCTGACCTTTAGGTTAAACCCTAATTTCTGTCTCGGGGTGTTTTTGTTTGTTTGGTTTTTGTTTGTGTTTTTATTAATCGTGCTACACATCTGGATCAGTGAGTTTTGATCATGTTCTTAGTGGCTTGGAATCTTCAAACCAATGTATGCTCTTACTCTATACTACCTTGTTTGTTTACCTATTTGATATGAGTTAATTCTTGTTTTAAAAGGTATATATTTGGGGGCTGGAGAGACATCTTAGAGGTTAAGATCAGAGAGCTTGAGTTCAGTTCCTAGTACCTTCCTCTCAAGAAGAGAATCTGATGTTTTCCTTTTGCTTCTGCAGACACTGTCACGTATGTGGTACCCATAAATACATGCAGGCACACACATACACGTAAAATGAAAATAGATATTTAAAAATACTTACCGTGCTTGCTTATCCATCCATCCACCCATCTCTTTTACCTACCTACCTACCTACCTACCTACCTACCTACCTACCTACCTATTTATTTTGAGACAGGGTATCTCTGTAGTTTTGGAACCTGCTCTGGAACTTAACTATGTAGACCAGGCTGGCCTCAAAACTCACAGAGATCTACCTGTCTCTGCTTCCCAAGTGCTGGGATTAAAGACATGCACCACCATTGCCTTCCAGCAATGGCTGTGTACCTGGTCCCCAGCACCACATCGTCTTCCCAAGAGTGGGAACACTTTTGTATGAGTAATCATGTCATCATATTTATTTTCATTTGTGTTTCTTTGATTATTGGTAAGAATTAAAGTTCTTATATTTAGGAATATGGTCATTTTTTTTTGAGTTTGATTTTTATGCTTTGCTGTCTGTCCTGTTACGAGCCTCTTAGCATGTTTCATTAGCAAGGTCTGACTTTGTGAAAGAGGAGAGCAGAGAGGTTCAGGATAGGGTCCAGCTCTGACATAGCCTTCTCACAGCCTAGCCAAGGTGCTTGCCTCTGGACGTCGGCTTTTCTTATCATCTGGGACCCCTGAGTGAATCCCTGCTTTGAGGATGGATAAATACTACAAGAGCCAATGGTTATTGGACCTTGAACTCATCCTGTCACTGGGTACCTGTAAAATGAAGATGGCCAAGAGGAAGAGAAACATTACTCTGTTATTGTTATTTGCAAATTATGATGTACACTTCAAATCTTTTTCCTAGTTTATGGATCATCATTACTATTCCACTTGTTTCCAGTTGCTTTAGTGAGAATGAGCATCAGTTTTGTTTTTGTTTTTTTTCTCTCTCATGTAGCCCTGGCTGTCCTGGAACTCACTCTGTAGCCCAGGCTGGCCTGGCACTCAGAGATCCCCTCACTATGAGTATTATTTCTGTGAAGTGTGGTCTCACACTTTGTCATTGGCGTTCTTCTTTCCATCATGACAGTTAGCCAGGAGGGTTAGTCATCTTGAATGTTTTATTCCTATTGTGAAGATTAATTTTAGAATATTAATCTATTGAAACATTGATCTAAACCGGTTCTAGTAGTCCTTTGGAACTTTAACCGGTAGTACCTGTGCCCTTTAGCAAGTGTCTCTGAGGAAAACCAGGAGGGATGAGGATTATTGCCTTAGGTTTCTTATCTAATAAGGCTTTTACACATGTGCATTACAAGCTACTAATTTCATCTTCTAGTACTTTTCTTTATATACTTTTAATACATTTTTATTCTTTGAGAATTTGATTAACAGTACATATTTCTTGCATACGCTCATACAGACACATATTCACCTCTTTTCCCCACAACTCCTCTCACTCACCCATCCTTAACTCAGCTTAGTGTCTTTTATTTTTTAATGATCAGTCAGCTCCAATTTGTGCTTCCATATGCTTCCACTGGAGTGTGATTGACCTACCACATTCTTTAAGAAAGCCTGTACCAACTGTCCATAGCTCTTCAGTATGGGCTCATGAGCCCTTTCACACTGTGCTAGAATGTTGACTGGCTTGAGTGTGTGCAGGCAAACCATGGTCTCTGAGTTTATGGGTGTAGCAGTCCTGTCGTGTCCAGAGGACACAGTTTCACTCACTCTAGTTCCTCCTCAGCCTCTGGCTCTTACAGTCTTTCCTCCTGTCTTTCATGACAGTCCCTGAGCTTTATGAAGGGGATATGATACAATGTTCTACATGTGACTGGCCACTCCACAGCACTTATTCTCTGCACGTTACACAGTTGTGATTTTTTTTTGTGCTAACGACTGTACTCTTAAAAAATGATTTTGTGTGTGTGTGTGTATGTGAGAGAGAGAATAGGCACAGATTGTGTAGGTACATGTGTCCAGAAGAGGCTGTCATTTGTCTTTTTCTGTCACTGTTGACAGGATCTTTCTCTTTAGCTGCCACTTGCATTTTGTTGACTAGGCAGGAAGCCAGCAAGTCCCAGCAGTCTTCCCGCTTTCATCCCTCACAGAAATGGGGTTACAGGTATGCGCCAAGTGTTTGGCTTTTTATATGGGTGCTGTGTTCTTAACAACTGAGCCTGTCTATTTTTTGTAGTTAATTTTTCATCATTTTCTTTTTTTCCTCTTTTGGGGTATGTAGGGTATATGTGTGCGTGTGCATGTGGAGGCCAGAGTTTAGTGGTTAGTGTCTTTTTTTGTCTTTAATCACTCTCTACCTTGTTTATGTATTGATCTCAGAGCTCACTGGTTTTTTGTTTTTTTTGTTTTTTTTTGTTTTGGTTTTTTGAGACAGGGTTTCTCTGTAGCTTTGGAGCCTGTCCTGGAATTAGCTCTTGTAGACCAGGCTGGCCTGAAACTCACAGAGATCCACCTGCCTCTGCCTCCTGAGTGCTGGGATTAAAGGCATGTGCCACCACAACCTGGCTCATTATTTTTATAACCAAAACATACCTCTTTGGAGAGAAATAATCATAGAAAATGATAAAGAATTAGAGCTGGGGAGATAGCTCAGTAGTAAAGAGCTTGCTGAAGGCAAGTGTTAGGCATGGAGTTTGGATTCCCTAGAACCCACATAAAAAGCCAGGTAGGAGCCGGGCCATGGTGGCGCACTTCTTTAATCCCAGCACTCGGGAGGCAGAGGCAGGCGGATCTCTGTGAGTTTCAGGCCAGCCTGGTCTACAAGAGCTAATTCCAGGACAGGCTCCAAAGCTACAGAGAAACCCTGTCTCGAAAACAAACAGACAAACAAACAAAAGTAATGAATATTTTCTGTAAAACATTGACGCAATACATTAGTTTTCAAAAAGTAGGTAAAGTTAGACCCTGAAAGATCCACTTGTTGTTATAGAACTATGCTTTTTGTGAAGGTTTTTCTCAGAAAAGATACAGAGTTAATAAGAGAAAACTGAGTGATTTTATAGATTTCTAAAAACTAAGTTCTAAATATACTTTAAGTAGCTTTTTGTTAAAGCTGACAAATCTACTCTGATGTTATTATTTGGTGCCTTAAGCGTAATAGTCACTTTGTGTTGTATTCTAATTTTTTTGTCTACCAGATATTTAAAAAAAGGGTTTTTCATCTTTGACTAGAGTTATTTGAGGTCTGTCATATTTTTGATAGCTCTATACTATTTCAATATAGCCCTGTGACAGTGTTTAATTAGGCCATCTTTTATAGGCATTTACATTTTTCATTAATCGATGTGATACTTAACCTTGCGTATACATTTTAGCACATCTTTGTCCGGTTACTTCCTTAACAGTGGGTTAAAAGAAGTGGGTCTACAGAGCCAAAGAAATGTGTATTTGGTCTGTTCATATAACTCAGCCATAAAGCACATGCTTAAAATTCTTGAGGCCATGGGTTTAATACCCAGTGCCTTGAAGAAGAAAAGAAAGGGGGGGGGGGCGGGTGAAATGCAGTTGGTGACGGTGGCACCTTCGTATAATCTCATCATTCTAGAAGCAGACTTGAGGACAGCCTGGGTTTCTGAGCATTGTCTCAACCCCTACCCCACAACCAAGAGTGCACATTTCTTTGATAGAGGTTCTTTCCCAAGTCTGGAAGTTTGTCTTTCAAACATTACTCTAAGCTGTACTTTTACCAGACACTTGAGAGTACTTTTCTTAGATACCACCAACAACCGTGGTGATTATTTTTCTGTATTGTCTATACTGACAGGTGAAAAGTATCTGTTTTATTTTGATGACTTTGATCAATGAACTAAAGCTTTAGAAACAGATTTATTGAGCTGGGCATGGTGACATACGGCTATAATCTGGCACTTGGGATGTGGAGGGCAGGATTAGCCCAACATAGACTACATGAGACCCTGTCTTAGAATAACAAAACTAATCAAACAAAAATCAAGCTTTTATTAAGATATAATTCATATATTATATAATTATTTTCTTATACACTGCTCAGATAAGTGGCATTGTGTGACCATGGCCTTGGTCAGTTTGGGACATTTTCATTATCCTAAAAGGAAACCCTGTACCATTAGCAGCTACTCTAATTTTTTAGGAATTTTCGTTTCTAGCCAATCCCAGGTCTGTGTTCTGCTCCTATTCATTCATGAACGTAAAACAAAATGGAATCATACGTTGTATGTATGGTTTTTTTTTTTCCTGCCTGGCTTCTTTCACTGACTGAGTTAAATTTTTCAAAGTTTACACTGTAGCGTGTGCCATCTTTTTAATGGTGAGAAAAATATTCCAGTTTGAATAGACCACATTTTAGTCTTCCCTTGAAGACTTGAATTGTTTGTGTTTCTGGCTGTTATAAATAATACTCCTGTGAACTTTTATTTTTTACATGTTTGTATATGAACATGTCCTTTTAATTATCTTGGATATGTGCCCAGGAGTGCAGTTACAGAGTGATATACTGTTGTGTTGAGGAACTGCCAGATGGTTTCCCAGCATTTAGGTTCTTTTTTTTTTTTTTTTTTTTTCTTTTTTTGGTTTTTCGAGACAGGGTTTCTCTGTGGCTTTGGAGCCTGTCCTGGAAGTAGCTCTGTAGACCAGGCTGGTCTCGAACTCACAGAGATCCGCCTGCCTCTGCCTCCTGAGTGCTGGGATTAAAGGCGTGCTCCACCATCGCCCGGCCAGCATTTAGGTTCTTGCCAGTAATGTGTGTCCAGTTCTCCACATCCTCCTCCTCTGGATCAGTGCTGTTGTTTAGAATCTGTATTCTTATTAATAACCACCTTGGTGGGTTGTATGCTATACTCTGTGGCTTTGATTTATATTTTTCCCTTTCTCCCCCCTCCCTCTCTCCCGAGATAGGGTCTCGAACTCTCTGTAGACCAGGCTGGACTCAAACTCAAGGAGATCCCACCTACCTCTGCCCTTGTAGTGCTGAAATTAAAGATGTGCACCACCATGCCCGGTTTAATTGACATTATTGTAATAGCTAGTGATGCTTAATGTCTGAATTGGTGTTTTTGTTTCTTTGTTTGTTTGTTTGTTTGAGAAATATCTAGTCAGATCCTTAAGTGTAAGAGTTTGTGATGTTTTTTTCTTAATGTTTTGGATTCCAGCTGGGTATTAGACCTATGATTTACAACTGATTCCCCCATTCTTTTGGGATTTTGTTGTTGTTCGTTTGATTGTTTAGTGTTTTGTTTTTGGCTGTTTTTTTTTTTTTTTTTTTGAGACAGGATTTCTCTATGTAGTCTTGACTAGCCTCGAACTCACAGAGATCTACCTATCTGCCTCTTTCTCCCTAGTACTGGGATTAAAGGCTTGTGCCACCACTGTTTGTCTTAATTTCTTCTCTTCTTTAGGCTGAGTTTTATTTTATTTTTTGTTTTGCTTTGTTTTTCTTCTTGTCATGTGTGTATGCATGTGATGTGTGTGCACATGTACATACATGTCTGTGCTCCTACCCGTGGAAAACTGCAGCTGATATCAGTAAGGGAATCTTCTTTGAGTTCTCTACCTTATTCTTTTTGAGGCAGGGTCTTTGGATCAAACTCATAACTTGTTGATATGGCTAGTATTTTTAGCCAGTTTGCACTGGAGTCCCTTGTCTCCACCTTCTGAGGCAGGAATTATAGTGAGCTGCCACAGCCACCCAGTATTGTGTGTTAAGTATCTAAGCTTCAGTCTTCTGGTTGTGTGGCAAGTGCTTTAAATATATTGCCATGTTTCCAGCCCTCCTTTGTTTTTGAGATAGTAGTGTCTTACTCTGTTGCTCAGGCTACCCTGGAACTCAATTTGTAACCCAGGCAGGCCTTGATCTTACTGTAATCCTCTTGCCTCAGCCTCTTGAGCACTGGGATTACAGATGTAAACCATTATGCTTAGATGAAGAAAGCTTTCTTATTTCAGTATTAGAAAAAAATAGTTTTTTTCTAGTTACTCTACCCTTCTAAAAACCCTACTTTATCCCATGTGTAATTTAGAATTGTGGGGAACATAGGGATAAAAAGTTGTTCTCCCACTCTCAACTTGGACCCTCTCCTTTATCTTAAATTACCATGTGCACATGAGTCTACTGCCGAACTTTAAAAAGCCTATAGATTGGGGTTAGAGAGATGGCTCAGCAGTGAAGAGCACACACATACTGCTCTTGCAGGAGGACCTGAGTTCAGTTCTCAGCATCAACATGGCAGCTCACAACTTCCTGTAACAACAGCTCCAAGGATCTTAACCCTCTTCTGGACTGCACAGGCACTGCATTCATGTGTACATGCCCTTTCCCCACATAAGTAAAAAGAAAAATTAAAAATATACAGCTAGACTATTTCTTAGTATATGACCAGGTAGTTTTCCCTCCCCCCTTTTTGAGAGAAGCTCTCAGTATATTGATGACTGGCCTGGAATTTGCTATGTAGACCAGGCTGGCCTTAAACTCAACAGAGATCTGCCATCCTCTGTATCCTGAGTGCTGGAATTAAAGATGTTTATCACCACACCCTTTAATTTTTTAAAATAAAAAATTAAAAATATGTGTGCTTTAACTTTATTAGTATGTATATATACACATATACATATATGTGTATATGTGTATATATGTATAGTACACACAGATGTGTAGTGTGTGTACACTCCTGGATCCTCTGGGATTAGATAATGTAAGGCTTTTATGAGCAGCCACATGCATGCTAGAACTCAACCCCCGTCCTCTAGAAGAACAGTCAGTGCTATTAGATGCAAAGCCATTTCTCTAATGCCCCCCCCCCCTTTTTTTTTGGATTTTCGAGACAGGATTTCTCTGTAGCTTTTGTTTTCTGTCCTGGAACTAGCTCTTGTAGACCAGGCTAGCCTCGAACTCACAAAGAGCTGCCTGCCTCTGCCTGAGTGCTGGGATTAAAGGCGTGAGCCACCACCACCCGGCTTCCCCTCCCATTTTTAACTGTTTTTCAAACATTTTTCTGAACTGTTATGAAAATCATGTAAAATGTATGGATTACTTTTGAGAAACAATACTTAGTTTTGTGTCATGTTCTTTTTAAAATTTTGTTGTGTGTGGGGGTGCAGTTGCAGGCAAGTATTTTTATATACTATCTCATGATGTATATATGGAGGTCAGACAGCAACTTGGAAGATGGTTCTCTCCGTCCACCCTGGAATCTAGCATTTGAGCTTAGGTACTTCTACTTAAGTCAGGTATCTTCCCCCACTGTGCTTTAACGGGACAGTCCTGTCTAAGCTTTATTCTTGGTGCCTGCCTGGGCAGTAGGAACTAGATGTGTACGCTGAAAGAGCTTCTGAAGAGTGTTTTTGACAGATCCTAGGCCCACCTGCGTCCCCTGTTGCTCCTTAAACGCCAGCCTGGGAGAAGCAATTAAATCTGCCTCTCGGTTCCTAGGAACTTTGTAAAAATTGGACCAGACAGTGCTGGGGTGGTGGCTCAGTTAGTAAACTTGAGTTTAGATACCAAGGACCCACATTTTAACAAGCCATGTGTAACCCCAGTGCTGATGGGGCGAATAGGGTGCTCCCTGGAACTCACTAGCCAGGCAATCTACCTGATAGCTTCAGGTTCAGTGAATAATGTGTCTCATTAGATAAAGTAGAAAATACCCAGGGTCAACCTGGCTTCCATACACACATGTGAACACATACACACTTAATATTTTTATAACTTTTCCTCTCAATTGTGAATAAATACTTATGGTTCTTTTAATAAATATTTTTAATTGGGGCTGGAGAGATGATTTGGTGGTTGAGAGCATTTGTTGTTCTTAAGAGAGGATGCAGATTTGATGTAGCACCCCACAGCAGTTCACAACTCCAGAGTATTCTTCTGACCTTTGTAGACAACAAGTGTGTGTGCATATGGTGCAGATATACATGCAGGCAAAACACATGTAAAATGAATAAGCCTAATTAAAAATTTTTACTTTTAATTGTTATATTTTTTGTATGTATGGAGGTCAGAACAACTTGTATGTTGTTCTCTCCTCCCACCATGTGGGTACTGCGATTCTAAAGCAGGTCATCAGGCTTGGCAACAAGTTCTTTACCATTGAGCTATCTCACCAGTTCCAATGATTCTTACATTAGAATAAAATGGAGAAGATAAATGACTCTAATTGGGACTATCAGAATATTTTGAAAGATCCTTGATCTTTGCTTGATAGTGCGTATTATAAGCATTATATTTATCTTTTTTGGTAAATCTGTATATGTGTGTCAAGAGTGTTCGTAATTCATAACCCCACAGGCCTCTTTTTATTTTTCCTATAGTTGAGAGTTACACCAGGCAAATTTGCTTCAGACAGAGAAAAACAAACCAACTCAGTTTCTGGAGCTTGTAGCAGATTGCCAATTATTTTTTGGAAAAAAATTATTATAAGTGGCTGGATGTGTTGCACTGGTCTTTAATCCCAGCTCTTGGGAGGAAAAGGCAGGTGGATTTCTGAGTTTGAGGCCATCTTGGTCTACAGAATGAGTTCCAGGTCAGCCAAGGCTACACAGAGAAACTCTGTCTTGAAAAATCAAAAAAAGAAAATCTTATAATTGGAAATTTTAATGAAAGACAATTTCTTTCTTACAATAAGAAAGCATTTTAAACATACTCGATGTTGTGTTTCCAGTAAGCGTATCATGCCTTTCTAAAGGCGATGACCATGACCACAGTGAAACCAAGTGCATGTGTTACCCTCTGAGTGTGCTTCAATGAAATATCAGTGCAAGGTGGTACAGAGACACCCCACCGAGCAGAAGTTACCTCTGATTCTTAGCTATGTGCTACAGTGCACCAAGGCAGTCTTTCATTAGGTTGAACCATATGAAATTGCCAACATTTCGCAGTGGCATCTTGTGGGTCAGCTGACACTAATGGTGCTTATGGTGGGGTGGATTGAGTTTGTGTTTCTGCAGCCCAGAGCTGGTGTCAATTTTTTTGTTGTTGTCATTGGATGATAATTGTATTCAAGTGAACTTGAATCAGCTTTATATCTGAGTTAAACTCATCTTGTGTTTGGGATCTTCTCAAAGTTTTTGGTGGATTAAAGAAAGTATTCCAGTTCTTTTGACCATGTTATTCATGAGCTTTCCTAATAGAGTGAATCAAAACTCTTAAACACTTAATAAGATATTTTGTTACTTTGTTTTATTTTAGTCCCAGTTGCAAACATCAGTGGGAATTGTACCCACACAAGCAATTGCAACAGGCCCCACAGCAGACCCTGAAAAGCGCAAACTGATACAGCAGCAGCTGGTTCTACTGCTTCATGCCCACAAATGTCAGAGACGAGAGCAAGCAAATGGAGAGGTTCGGGCCTGCTCTCTTCCACACTGTCGAACCATGAAAAATGTTTTGAATCATATGACACATTGTCAGGCTGGGAAAGCCTGCCAAGGTAAGTGCCCTTTTCTGAACCTAGTGGCTGTTGTTAGGGTGGAATTTGCCTTTATTATTTTTAGCAGCTTTCGTGGTTGGAAGCCTACATGGCATAGGTGCTGGCCTCCTTTTGGCATGACCTAGAATATGTTGTTCCCACAGTCCCCATATCTGACAGTCAGCTGTCCCTGAAAAGCTCACCTGTTGAGGAGGCAGGTGATTTGGTGTTCTGATGCTCTGAGCTGCCCCTGAATGAGGCGGTACCCTCAGTTTGTTCTTTTTCTTCTTCCTTTCATGAAGGACTTCTCTGTCACTTCTTGAGTACTCCTTGTTAATGTCTATGTTGTTGTCTAGGGCAGTAATTCACACAGGCAGGCACAACTTTCCTGGTACCCCCAGCATCTTTCTTGTGGTTGTTTCATGGATTCAGGCTCTCAGTAGCTCCTCTGCCCTCTCTGTCTTGAGACTGTTCTAATGGTACCCAAGTTATCATCCCTAGGGAGGGGGGAAATCAGGCACATGCATCTTGTGCTATTCTTTTTTTTTGATTTTTTATTCATTTATTTTGTTACTGTACACTTCAGTTTCACTGAAGGAAGTATTTCCTGTTAACAGTCATGCTTTCTTGTACTCTTTCTTCTCTTACTTCTTGTGTTCATAAACCTTGGGGGAAATAGCTTCCTGGTCTCCCTCTATACCATGTTACCATTGTGAATCCCTGGAATAACTCTGATCATGATGGAAACATGGAACAGGGGAGGTTAGACTTTAGAGCATGAGAACTGGATATATTCAGTATCATTCACTCTCTCCGAGTACTTTACTAAGTACCCCGGTGTCCTTTCAGAATTCCTACAGGCTTCTCATTGACTTCTATCTCTGTTTCTTCAGTGGTAGTTCTTAGCTGGTTTCATCCTTAAATATAATTTAATGTTTTTATTTTTAATAGTGGCATTGTAGATCTCCATTCTATCTTCCATTGTAGGTGCTCAGTATTTCAGAGGTTGATAGCTTTTGTTCTGTTTTGTGGGCAGAACCTTAATCACCCATCATTCATAACATTGCTTCTATGGGAAGTTTTTGGCTGGTATTACTGACAGTCAACTTACAAACTTTTTGGATAGTCTGTTTGTAAGTTAAGGACTGCCTGTTCTGTATTATGGTTACACTTGTTACCATTGTTTTTTAATGGAATCTGGCATTATAATTTAGGTGTAATTGAAGTGTGACGATTTGGATAGAAAAATAACATCTCGTTGTTTTTCTGGTCATAGTTGCCCATTGTGCATCTTCACGACAAATCATCTCTCATTGGAAGAACTGCACACGACATGACTGTCCTGTTTGCCTCCCTTTGAAAAATGCCAGTGACAAGCGAAACCAACAAAGTAAGTGAGCACGGGGCAGAGAAGCTTGGAGATGAGAATAGAAACTGTTCTTAAGAGAATGCTGAGAGTAGGTAGGTAGTGGGCAAGGGTCACCAGCACAACATGCTGGGTGAGGTAGGGCTAGCAGTGACTGAGGTGCAGCCAAGCTCAGAGGGTAGATGGGCTTCCAGTGAACTTTGTGAATAGCCATGGCCATAGTGGGCTTTCATTTACCTCCACCAAACTGCACACATGGACTTGAAGGCATGCCAAAACAAGCAAGGTCACTTCCATCAAATAGCTGTCAGGAAGATTTGGTATTTTCTGACAGATACTTAGTATGAAGATTTGAATGTCAGGTTACCTACAATGACAGTGACATTATGGGGGCAATAGAGGGGAATTTTTTGTGAAGAGCCTTTTAGGTTGTATCAGTGTTAAGAGCCTGGTAAAGGTTTGCTTATGCAGTTCCCATACCAGCTGGCATAACAACTTATTGAGGTTTAGTCTGGGAATCTTAGACTCAGGGTTGACACATTCTGCTCATCCCCATCATTTTGTTGTCTTCTGAATCATCTGTGTAGTCTTTGATGTGACCAGTTCTGTACTAGCTGCTCTTTACTGCATCTGGCCCCTGGATCCCTGTTGTTTTTAGACCCCTGGCTTTCTGCTCTTTTTAGGCATCAGAGCATTGAGAAGGACATGAACACCTCTCCCCAGATTTAAGACTTTTTGCTGTCATTTCAGAGACTAAATTGTGGTCTTTGGCTATGTTCCCCATTTGGATGTCTAGGAAGTGCCCTTGGGTCTATATCATCCTCTAGTTGGAGGCATGCAGTCCTCTAGTGATCTTTCAGGATGGCACAGTCTTTCTCATCTTTCACCATCTCTACTTCCTGATGTTCTAAGTGTTCCTCAATTAGAGCATCTTCTTGAACATCTTTAGAGGTTCCCCTTCTGCCTGGTGCACATGTGCTGCTTTCTTCCCGACTGGCTACACATGACAGTCACTCTATCTAAGAGTGCCATGGAGTGGAGTGCCATTGCTGGCTGTTTGATCTCCTCTTAGGAATCTAGCTTTCCTTCCTATAAACTGCCTTACACTTCACAGCATGCTTCATTGAGAAAAGGGGTAGGAGTTGGGGTTTGGGGCCTTCTTCCCATACAGAGGCACCACAATTCAGTTTCTTTGAATCAGTTAAATTGTTCTTTGAGTGCAGGTGTAGGGGGTGCGTGTGTGGGTGTAGGTGTGGGTGGGTGGGTGTGAGTGGGTGGGTGTGAGTGAGTGGGCACTCACTTGCCACAGCTTGTGCTAGGTCAGAGAACAAACCTTGGATGTTGGTCCTTCCAATTTGTTAGAGACAAGGTCTCTGTTGCTTGTGTGTGCTGTAAGCCTCTAGGTATTCTTCTTGCCTCCACTTCCTATTTCCTATAGGAGCACTGAAATTCCATGCATGTTACCATGCCTGGCTTTACATGGGCTTGGGAATTTGAATGCAGGTCTTTTTACTTGCATGGCAAGTGCTTTAACAACTGAGCCATCTTTCTTTTTTTTCCTTTTTTTTTTTTGATTTTCGAGACAGGGTTTCTCCGTAGCTTTTTGGTTCCTGTCCTAGAACTAGCTCTTGTAGACCAGGCTGGCCTAGAACTCCCAGAGATCCGCCTGCCTCTGCCTCCCGAATGCTGGGATTAAAGGCGTGCGCCACCACCGCCCGGTTTAGGATTTCATTCTTAACTTTTAATTTAGAGGTGTGCCTTACATTGGCTCCTTTGAGCTTAATATGTACATACTGGTGTGAAAATTGTAAACCTTTGTGATTTTTCTCCTTTTAAGAAATACTTATGTGGTTTTTATGCAAGAGGAGAAGAAAAGGAAAGAAATGTGTGGTTTGTTTTTCTTAACATCCTTATAACTGTCTAAGTGTGAAAATTGATTCAGTGCATGCTTTCTTAAGTGGTAAACCACAGTGTTTCTGCTAGTCATAATATGAGATGTTACCGGGGGGTGGGGGGGTGGGAATTGATGATAAAAAGTCATAGGGAGTCTTGCCATGGTTTCTGCACAAGGTTTTGGTGTTTTTTTTGGGGGGGGCACTTTGTAAAAACTTAAATGCTTTTTAAATTTGTAATTATTGTGTGTTTGTGTGTCCATGTGTCTGCGGGTACTTTTGCTTTTTTTTTTTTTTTTTTTTTTTGAGACAGGGTTTCTCCGTAGCTTTTTTTTTTTTTTTTTTTTTTGGTTCTTGTCCTGGAACTAGCTCTTCTAGACCAGGCTGGCCTTGAACTCACAGAGATCCGCCTCTGCGCCCCCCCCTGCTGGTACTTTTGCTTTTATATGAGCATGTGGAGACCAGAGGTCATCTGGTGTCTCCCTGTAATCACTGTCTACCTTGACTTGCTTGTTTGTTTTGATGTAGTCTCTCACTGAGCCTGGATTTTATGGTTTGGGCTAGATTGATTGGCCAGTGAGCCCCTAGAATCTGTTTGGTTTTGCCTCTTCAGCATCACAGTTATGGGCACATAGTACCACCATAACTGGATTTTTTTATGTGACTGTTGGAGATCTGAACTCAGCTCCTCAAATTTTATTGAGCAAGAGACACTTTTCCTACTGAAACATTTCTTGCTTTAAATTACTTTCCAATTTTGAGTGTAGATGTCTGAGTATAGAATTGTTTCATATCATCAGTGAGAATGTTTTAGCAATCTCCTTCTCAAGAAAATTGTTTTTATGGTATATGGATCCTAGTTTAGGAACTAGAGAAAAAAATATTAACCCTTCAGTATTATCAGTTTGAGTTCTAGAGACTGAAATATATACATTAACATTGGTGTGGTTGGGCATTCTAGTAATCTGTAAGCTGAGGTAGGAGGATTATGGATTCTGGGCCATCTTAAAGAGTATATATATTGCCCCCTCAGAAAAATAATAACAAAAAAACCCACCATTGTAATTTGTGCTTATTTGATATTAATTCGGTGAATTATGAGCTTCAGTTTCATTCTTATCTTTTAATTTAGAAAAGTAACTTTTCTAGGAATTTGCATGTTTACTGCTCTAGAATATTTTTTAAAAGTGGTAATCTCTCTTAAAGGACCTAGTATAGGCATGAAGTACTCTTTGTAGTCCTTATGGGCATAATCAGAATATGCCTAGACTACTTCATAGAGAAAAGTAGTGCTCATGGAACCCAGAGTCAACAAAATTACAATGAAGTAGCATCCCAGATGACTGCCAGATAGCCTGTCTATGAATAAAGCTGACTGGGTGTGGTGGTTTGAATAAGAATGACCCCATAGGTTCATATATTTGAATGCTTAGTCCTCAGGGAGTGACCCCTTTGAAAGGAGTAGGAGGTGTGGCTTTGTTGGATTAGGTGTTGCCTTGTTGGAAGAAGTATGCCACTGGGGGGTAGGCTAAGATGCTGGTCCTATTAAAAGGCCAAGGCAGTTTCTTTATTTGACCACTGAAAGTAACACATAGACAGAGGAGATCCTCCTACACCACTATTCATCCTTGTTTATCCTAGAGGTGCTCAGAGCTAGCGGCAGATGGCTGTAGATCCCCTGCACTGTGTACTGTGGCACTGAGTCCTCCCAGTATACCTACTCTGTGGTTAGGAGTAGGTGTAGACTGAGTCTTACAGAGTCCCAACTTCCAGTGATGCTTGGGTAAGATGAGATAAACAAGATCTTCTCTGGTCTAGGTTTCAAGCTGTGTTTTGGTGTGCATTGAATGGTTATTAGATCACTCTTGTTTTTCCCAGCAGGTCTAAGCTTATAGAGTACATAGACTATGTACTAACCACATATGTGTAGTGTGAATGCTGGAAGTATGAATGCCTAATGATAAGCAGATCTAGTGGGCCCTGTGGGAATTTAGAGAAGGATATGGAACACTGGTGGCCACTTTTATATGACTCTGCTCTTAGTCCATCACCCCGTAGGAGTTAGTACTTTTCATACAGTAGCATTATTTGAAGCTCTTGTTGAGCTGTATGTCAGTATCAAGTCTGTTGTTCATAGTTTCCTTTTTCTTGGTTCTGGATTGTTGAAAATGTCAAGTTTCAAATGTCTGCCTGTTTTCTGCTAGACGTATTTTGTTTCAAAATGAAAATAGTATTTTTGTTTAGGAAACATGTTTTTAATGTAAACAGAAAATAGTTTATATGTTAATAGCACCTATGAGAGGCTCTAGTGAATGAGACTGTTTACCCCATATGTAGCCCTGATTTATCTTAGGGTGGGCATTTTGTCCAAATATTGACATTTTGGGTTGTGCAGATGAAAGAATATAGTAAGGCAAAGTCATTGAAACACAGCCTTCACCTAGAAAGGGAGGCCACGTAGACACTGTTTCTTCAGATCCTGGAATAATTGACTCACTGTCTATTCTTTATGTCTAATGTGAGAGGAAAGTAAACTGTTCCAGGCTGGGGTTGAGCACCTTAGTAATATGTGTGAGAAGACATAAGTGGAGAGAGAGAGGTGGGCAGAGTAGGGAAAGGAAAAAGAGAAGGAGAATAAATATCTTGAAGAAGAGGCCTATGAATTTTGTCATACAAGGGAACACTGGGTGATTATTTTCTTTTTCAGTGTCATAACTCTTTGAAAAAGTACCATGCAAGTTGAGAAAATACGATGGGTACATGTTTATAGTTTCAAGGACTTAAATATTTAATATACCTTTAAAAATACTAGACTATTTCACCTACACTTGTTGTCAAGGTGTACCTTGGGAATTGTATTTTATTTATAATGATGAGATGTTTGCTGTATTTAATTGTTTCTAATGAATGCTAATGAGTTTGAGATCTGACTATCCTTGTTAGAAAAGTTAATAGTATGGAATGGCTAATTATCAAATTTGTTTTTCTTTCTACACATTTCAGTTTAATTAAGTTGCACTGATAAGCATTTCAGTTGTATATTATTCTTGCATACATATCAGTTGTAAGAATACTACTAATTGAAAGAAAGGCTTTGTGAATGTTTCATATGTCAGAAGATCATATAATGTCAACTTTATAAGCTTAATGTATAAAACATGTCTTTGATTTTACATCTGACATGACTCTAAACTTTGTAAGGTTTAAAATAAAGGACCTCTTAATGATAAGAATAAATAGTGTGTCAGAAAACCTCTGCCATATAGAATCTTTACCAAATGGGTGGATTGTGTTGGTGGGTATATGGGTTAGACTTAAAATGACCAGAAAAGTGAGTGAGCATTACAGGTTATGTCATTTCATCTGAAGTCCTTTAGTATGAGTTTCTTATGTGGACAATGGGTTTTCCTTTTAATTTCCTGGGGTTAGACAGCTGCTCTGCATACTGCTTGTGAGCTTGGGTCATGGTGGCTGAAAGCTACATGAGGCACTTCTAGGTCCTGGATTGCAAGGATACTGAGGTGGCATCTAGATAAATTAAAGCTCATTTGGAATCTTGAAGCTTCATTCCATCTCTTAATTCTATCCAGATCTGTCAGTAAATCAAGTGTAGTACAGCCTAGCACGGTGCTCTTGTTAAAAAAAAAAGCTTGTTGCTAATGCTGTCATTATACGGGTGAGTTTAGAGAAATGTCATTTTGTAATTTAGAGGATCACCTCATAGATTTGTTGAATAAAAATTGTCCAGCCATGTTTCACCTTTGCTATTCCTCTCAGTTTACAGAGGTGAGTACCAAAAGATAGGTGGGGGCAACAGCTTAGGAAGGTTCCTTCCTTCACTTGAGAGGTAGTTGTTGGACCATACAGAATGATGTATTTAGCTTCGTCATACATTTGACACTCTCCTTGTATCTGACTCTTTAGGTGTGTCTAGATTTTAATACATACTAATTTTTTTACTAAGTGATCTCTTCATTTTTTTTATGTTCTGTTGCTTTTAAACTTAAAAAGTGGATTTTAGATTTTTGTTCCTTAACTCCTGCTAGACAACATAGAACAATCCAGCACTACCTCTTTCCTTGCTGACTTTAAAGCTTCCCATACATTCCTAGTCTTTGAAAGACATATTCGCCTCACATTATAGTTCGTTTGTGGGCATCTCCCTTTTACTTACCTTCTTTGCTTGTCTGTCTGTTTGTTCTTCTAGCCATCCTGGGATCTCCAGCTAGTGGAATTCAAAACACAATTGGTTCTGTTGGTGCAGGGCAACAGAATGCCACTTCTTTAAGTAACCCAAATCCCATAGACCCCAGTTCAATGCAGCGGGCCTATGCTGCTCTAGGACTTCCGTACATGAACCAGCCCCAGACGCAGCTGCAGCCTCAAGTTCCTGGCCAGCAGCCAACACAACCTCCAGCCCACCAGCAGATGAGAACTCTCAGTGCCCTAGGTAAGTCAAGGAGCATTCAAGAACAACTTTCTCCAGATTAGGGTAAAGATGATAATATTTGCTAGAACCTAAGGCTCTCTTCAGTTTGTGTTTTGACTTCAGATTCATTGCTTTGGATTAATGATCTTCCAGAGAAGACTGAGGTGTATTTTTCCAGGGCAAGAACTACATTTTCAAATGAAACAATGATTTGCTTTGTGTGTACCACTTTGTCTTGACAGTTTATCCTTGTGGCTTATATTGGAGCATCTAACCTGTGTGGACTCTTTAAGTATACCACTTGTTTAAGGGCTACATACGGTTTTGCTACGTCTTTTTGTTTGTGGTCTTCCCATCAGTGGAAGTGACCGTGTAGAATCAAGCTAGTTAGCAGTGGACACTCAGCAGCTTCCATCAGTTAACCTTTTTTCTCTGTTCTTTTAACTGCCGCTGTTCACAGTGTGGGTAGTGCTATCAGTGAAGTTGTAATTGGTGGCACTAGTGAGTCATTAAAAAATGACGAGTTAAAGGCTAGGGATGTAGCTCAGTAGTAAATCACTTGTTTAGTGTACATGAGGCCCCAAATTTGATATCTCGTAATGCTGAGAGAGATTAAGAGATGGACCAATTAAAACCACCCGTGTTATTTTTTGGAAAAACACCGAAATGATTATCAATTAATAATGGCCGGGAGAATGGGTTGAAACCCTAATATCCAAATTATATCTACTCTCCTCCTTATTGATAGTATACTTTGGGAATTCTATTAATCTCACTGAGTTGCATCTTTTTCTTTAATATGAAGATTATAGACAAACTGGCCTTTCTCTGTTTTCCCCCTAAACTTAGATTTTGTAAGTTTACTTTCTGACAACCCCAACACACAGGTATTTGCCAGGCAAGTCAGTGTAGTTGTTGAGAATTTGCCAGTAATGAAAAAGAAAAATTGGAAGACTGCAAATGAGTAATGATCATTTTCTCTGCAGCCATAGAGTACATTTAGGATACTAGTCAGCCTCTATACTGTTGTAAGATGTGTTATGTTTGTTTATGCTCTGGAACATTTGTTTAATGATATAAAGTATGTGTTTGATTAAATAAAATTCGCCTGTAGTCAGGAGCCAGGTGGAGAAGGGTGTATAAGGAGGGGCGAGAAAAAGCACAAGGACTTCTTGGGAGACGTAAGGGATGAGCTAGGTGAACTGCTTGCCATTCAGTCTCTCTGGGAAGCAGGATTCTTTGAATCTTGAGGTCTTTAGCAGGACAGAGATTCAGATAAGTTCTCTTAGTAACTTTGAAATGGTCGGTGCCTGAGAGAACATAATTTCCTCTGTTTGCAGCTTTTGCAGCCTAGCTGCTGCTGGTAGCAGCAGAGTTGCAGTTGCTGACTAGGATAGCCATAGCATAAAAAGTAGCAACCATTAAAAAAGAGAACACCACCAGTCACATTTTATTTAGACTGTAGAGTAAAAATAGGAAGGAATCGACAGTGACAGTGGAATTTGTTGAAGTTAGTCACCACTAACAAAAAATACAGCTTTCTGGGTTTCTGTTTTGCCTTAACCTTGGTATCCTTCATATGAGTTCTTTATGTGGTCACTTGCTTATTCATTATAGGAACTTGGAATTGTGTATATAATGTCAGCATTGATTTCATTTTTCTTTGTCTTTAAAGGAAACAACCCAATGAGTATTCCAGCGGGAGGAATAACAACAGATCAGCAACCACCAAACTTGATCTCAGAATCAGCTCTTCCAACTTCCTTGGGGGCCACCAAGTAAGACTGAAGATTCAGATAGCTTGTATCTGCAGAGCAAGTGGGCATAGAATGGGTGGGGTTACATAAAACTCGGTATGTGGCAGAGAAATCGCTTACTGAGATGGTGGGAATGGATTTTGGCTTCTTTAACCATTTTTTTAAAATTGTGTGTGAGTAAGTGAGAGAATTACATTTATGTACATGTATGTGTTGTAGTAATTAGAGGGGCGAGGCTGTGTCCCCAGCACCCGACCACCCGCATGGCTAGCTTTACCCTGAAATAATTACACGGAAACTGTATTCTTTTAAACACCGCCTGGCCCATTATTGGTTAGCTCTTACATATTAATCTAACCCATTTCTATTAATCTGTGTGGCCCACAAGCTGGCTTACCAGGAAAGATCTTAACCTGCGTCTGCCTGGAGTCGGAGAATCATGGCGACTCCTATCGACTCAGCTTCTCTCTCCCAGAATTCTGTTCTGATTACTCCACCCACCTAAGGGTGGACCTATCAAATGGGCCTAGGCAGTTTCTTTATTAATAAGAAATCACTCCCACATCAATGTGTGAACACTCATGTTGCAGTGTACAGTATGAGGGTCAGGACAACTTTTAGGAATTGGTTCTCTTCTTACACCATGTCCTGGTGATTAAATGTAAATTGTCAAGGGCCAAAAGAGGGTGTTGGATTCTCTTGAACTAGAGTGACTAGCAGTTGTGAGCTGTTTTAGTGTGGGTGTTGGAAACTGAAGTCTGGTCCTCTGAAGGCAAAACAAGCCCTCTTAACAGCAGAGCCATCTCTCTAGCCTATCTTTCTTTTAAAATGACTAATGTAAAACAGATACAATTTGAATTCTGGTAGATATATTTTACATTTCTCTTAAACGTTTTAAGTCATATATTGTTGAAGAAGATGGACTGCATTTCATTGATTCACCTGAGTAGCTGGATGAAGTGTTGTTATTTCCCTTTCTAGTCCACTGATGAATGATGGCTCAAACTCTGGTAACATTGGAAGCCTCAGCACGATACCGACAGCAGCACCTCCTTCCAGCACTGGTGTTCGAAAAGGCTGGCATGAACACGTGACTCAGGACCTGCGGAGCCATCTAGTGCATAAACTGTACGTAACCCTCATCAGTCAGATTCACATTTTGTGACTGAGGATATTGTTGAGTCTTTGTGGGTGCATAGATGTTTGATTTTGTTTTTCATTTGCATGTTCAACCCCAGTTTATAGATCATAGCTGCTGAGGGTCCATGCTTGTTTCAGAAAGCCATCCCCACTGTTAAGAGACCTAGGAAGGCTGAATTTCCCCGACTCTGGCCCCATTGAATAGTGGCATCAGAGAGTATAGAGATGTGACCTGAAGCCTATCCTCTTTGGTTTTGAGCTCAGGTGTGTTCAATGACTGAGACTAGTTATAGAGATCCCTACAATTTGGGGGAATTTGGGTTTGGAGGTTTACTGATGAGGGTGAGTATATATGTTATCACCATATAGTTATTTAACATACAGAAAGTTAATGTTTCAAGCTACCTAAGTTGCAGTGAAGTGAATGAACTGGATTCTTCCTAATTTTGTTCTGCTTATAATGAATAGTTGCTAAATAAGGGTTTAGAATCATATTTTTCTTAATATAGCACATATTTGTGTTTGGTGTATAGATTAAAGGTTAATATTGTTTCCCATATTCATGCACAAGGCAAAGAGAGTTTTCCTGTGACCACCTTGAAAGCAAGTTGATAGAGTATATTGTCCTTTCAGTGTCCAAGCCATCTTCCCAACTCCCGACCCTGCAGCTCTGAAGGATCGCCGCATGGAGAACCTGGTCGCCTATGCTAAGAAAGTGGAGGGAGACATGTATGAGTCTGCTAACAGTAGGGTAAGTTGTGAAACAGTTGTTGAGCCTGTAGGTAGGAAGTGGTATTTGTCTTAGTTAGTTATTCAGAATTAGGAGAATCTGTGTGCTCTAGGAGACTCCTTATCCTGAGGACCTTGAGACATGTCCCAGTAAGGATGAGATCCCTGCAGTCTCTTAGGAGGACAAAGGATGCATAAAATAAAGTGTGTCCCTGGGTCATCTTTTTTCACAGTGGATATTTAGAATTCTTGTAGTAAGTTACTGCTAATGTCAGTGGATACCCAAGAGAAAGCTTCAGTTGTGCAGAAAAAATAAATAACAGTATTTAGCACCTTCAATTTGATGTGTCCAGTAAAGTCACTAGTTCAATAAAGAGGAAATTAAGGGTTATGCTGGCATCACTAGGAATTTAGAGGCAAAAGTGATTCTTTGGTTTATCAGATGTGCCAGGCCTCTGTTAATGCACTTAAAATGTACTTACTGGTGTAGTAATTGCTTAGTACACCGAGGCCCTGAGTTTGATCCCCAGCAGCAACATGTGAATGTGTGAATAAATGAATGAGTGAATGAAGAGTTCATTTTCGGTTGGGATATACAAAACAAATGAATGGTTCTTAGATTTTTTGATTCCTTAACATTGAATATTATTCCTTTTAGGATGAGTACTATCATTTATTAGCAGAGAAAATCTATAAAATACAAAAAGAACTAGAAGAAAAACGGAGGTCACGTTTACATAAGCAAGGCATCTTGGGAAACCAGCCAGCATTGCCAGCTCCGGGGGCTCAGCCCCCTGTGATCCCACCAGCCCAGTCTGTGAGACCTCCAAGTAAGGACTATTTTTCTTTTTACCAGCTCTTAGCCTGCTTGCTTAGTTTTCCTCTAATCTTTGGGGTATATTTCTAAGAATGCTCAGTTATGACCTCCAAAAGTTTGCACTTGGGAAGCTTTTTGTATGGCTGTGTCCTATAAGGACATTGAGCTTCCATCATTGGAAGGCTTTACTTTGTTTTATTCGTTTTTGGTTTTTTGAAACAAGGTTGCTCTGTGTAGCCTTGGCTGTCCTGGAACTAACTTTGTAGACCAGACTGACCTCAAACTTGGAGATCCACCTGCCTCTGCCTCCTGAGTGCATGTGCTACCACTGCCTGGCATGGGGAGGCTTTTTAAAGGGTGTGCTGGCAAGTTCTTTTTAAACTTGAGTATATATTTCCTTTTTTTTTAAATTAATTCAAAATTTTTCCCCTTATAGATGGGCCCTTGCCTCTGCAAGTGAATCGCATGCAGGTTTCTCAAGGTATTTAACTATTTATTGTCAACCATGTTTTAGTTTAATTTTCAGTGGCGACAAATCCCCCCATTTTCCCTTTTGTATTCTTTTTTACTCTTTTTATTCCTTCTTTCTGATAAGAATGTGAGTCTCTTGTTTTTAAAAATTTGGAAATTAGAGTTTTCCAAAGAGGTCAAGAATAGGGTTTTGACCAACAACACCCCTCCCCCCCAAGGAGAGATTTTATTACGAAATTAAATAAAAGAAACAATAGGGAGAAAAAGGCCTTTCTGAATATTCATCAGGAGAGTCTGTGAGCCTATCTGACAAGCACCTATGGGGGACTGAGAAGGTACAGTACTACTCTAGGCCATCAGCATTGAAGCTGGCAAGTTATCAGCCACAGGAGGCTAAATGCAGAGCTCCGTGCCTCACTAGAGTAGTGATAGCTGTCTATCACTACTCATGGCTCAGTTCAGCATTACTATGGGAAGTTGGAGTAGGCATCAGGGCTGCAGGGCATTTGTAAGCTTTTCAGCTCTTGATATACTGAGACCTGAACAGCCAGGGTATTGCTTCAGATTGTTAAATGAACTGGGGACATCATCCAGGTGGTAAAGAAAGGCATTGCAGTATACAGAGCAGTTTGAGAGGGATGGGTAAGTGATTTGAATTTGTGACAGTGTTACTGCATACTGAAACAGACACTGAATAAACTTGCCAAGAGCTTGTTTGGGTTGGATTTGAGGGGTGGAGGAAGTCAAGTGGTTGAGAAATTGAGCCATAGCAGTGTAGCTGAATGCTTATGGGTATATGGGCATTGATTTAGATAGGGAGCCACAGACAAGATGGTAAGAGACATTCTCTGGGTCAGTACTTACCAGCCTTTCCTGCTGGTTTCTCTGTGGCTTTGGAGTCTGTCCTGGAACTAGCTCTTGTAGACCAGGCTGGCCTCGAACTCATAAGATCTGCCTGCCTCTGCCTCCCAAGTGCTAGGATTAAAGGTGTGCAACACCACCGCCCTGCGCAAATGCAGATTTCTTTCAGAGCTGTTTTTCAGTATCTGCACAAAATTGTCATGGAGAGGTGCCTGATAAGGCCTCTTGGGCCTTGTTGGAATTTGGCCATTTGAGGGTGGCAGTTTTGGACAGTCACTGCAGGGATAAGGAGATTGTCTTGTGGCGATGGCAAGGCAAGACCTCTCAAAAACTTGCTGAGGGATTCTGTTAGATTACAGTGTATGGCAGAATAACCACTTACACTGGGATTTATTTTGAGCCCACAATTTGCATAGTTTTGTAGAAAATTAATGATTAGTCTCTGTTATCTGAAGATACATCCCAATGAAGTCTTTGTCATTGGTGTGTTTCTGCAAACAGATGGAGACTTAGGGTAGCCCTTGGCACTTCCTACTGAAGGTACTTGGAGTATTGAGGTGGTATTTTGAGTCTTAGCACAGATTCTAACAATGTCAACCTAGCCAAGAAGCTTTGAAGCCTGGACTAAATTGCTGCTAGGGTTGTTAAGTGAAGATACACTTAGGTAGTCCTAGGAAATATCTCCTGTGTAGATGGGGCAACCTCATTCCTTCACAAGACCTCCTTGTCTGCTTTGTTCTTCCGTGCTTCATGCACATTAGATCTGGTTTGTTCCAACCTTTCCTCATGTCTATTGTCTGTTCTGATTTGCTTGTGAGTTCCTCTCTATTGTCTGTTATCCATGTATTCTGTCTTAGAATGTACTTGATGAATATATTTCTTTTCTTGTTGATGCTTTTATTAATGAACTATCATAACTGTTTCCAGGGATGAATTCATTTAACCCAATGTCCCTGGGAAATGTCCAGTTGCCACAAGCACCAATGGGACCTCGTGCAGCCTCCCCCATGAACCACTCTGTTCCGATGAACAGCATGGCCTCAGTTCCAGGTGTAAGTGCTCTCTTCTTAGTCTTTGCTTGGTGTAATCTTCTCTGAGCAGGGATCTCCCATTATTAACTGAGGATTCTAGGGTGTTTATTCCTTTGAATTTGAGCTGTGTTTTATTTCCTTTATTTCTTTTAAACAAGCAAACAAAACTGTTATTGCAATGAGAATTATTTGACTGTTACTTATTTTTTTTTAATGGAATAAAAAATCTGTAGGAATTAATAATGTGAAGGGTGGAACAGGCATCCAACAACTCTGTGTCAGTTGACTTGAGCTTGACCTGAAACAACTTTAACTAATTAAAGGCATGATAGAATTCTAAATTATAGTATGTCACTGATTGCTATTCAGGAGACAGTTGAACATTGGCTTACTTAAGAGATAGCTTAAGAAGGTGTAGAAAAGTGCCTAGGAATGAGGGAGTCCTTGGCAAGTACTGGCCCTTAAGACCAAAATTACTTACTAGATTTGTAAGGCTTTTGGTTCTCCATTGCACTACATATCTTGAAGACTCTGTCCTACCTCTTCTGTACTGCAGCACTCCTGATTCTTATTTTATAGATGGCCATTTCTCCTTCCCGGATGCCTCAGCCTCCAAACATGATGAGCACCCACGCCAACAACATGATGGCCCAGGCACCCAATCAGAACCAATTTCTGCCACAGAACCAGTTCCCATCATCCAGTGGGGCAATGAGTGTGAACAGTGTCAGTATGGGGCAGCCAGCAGCCCAGACAGGCGTTTCACAGGTACATTTAGTGTGGGAACCTGGACAGCCCCAGCCTCTGTGACAAGATCCTTTGTTACTTTATTTTATGGAAGTTATAGTTCTAGAATATATATCTCTTCATTGTTCTCCACTTTGTCCTGTAATTTTTGATTTTTCGGCTCTCTCTAGGTGAACTTCACACAAAAAGTAAAATGATTGGTTTTTTTTTTTTTTTGCTTATGCTTTATGTTTTGATCTTTGGATTTTGGTTTCTCTTTGTATATTTTAGAGATCTAAGATTAACATGTCACCCTGAGAAAGGCTGGTACTTGAAGAAGGGTGAATTTCCTCTTAGTGACTCTGTTTGTGTGCTGCCTATGTTGGGATGTCAGGCTAGCAGGATCATTGAGAATAGCACTCTCCTCTCCTCATTGAGTATGTTTCAGTTATTCATTTAAAGCTGAAGATACTTCTTTTCTATTCATTTTACTGCTTTGGTTAATTGTTGTGTATCAAATGTCAGCTACATACAAAGTATTTAAAATAGGTCAAATCTTTCCCAAAATATAAGATTCATATCTTTTTAGACAATGAGCTAATATTGAATGAGTTATATTTACTCCATAATGATTAATTTCTCTATCATTTCTTTAGAATGGAGGTCGGGAAACCAATTCCCCTTCTTCCCACAGTCTCCCCATGCAGCCCAGACTGCAGTCTTCCTTTCTCAGCCATATGCCACAATGACCAACAGTAGACCTTTTCTATAAAAAGCCAGATAGTAAACATAAGTATGTTCTTAACTCTTTAGGTCTGCTTTTATGGTGTACAAGTAGTTATAGGCAGCACTTCAGTATTTGGCTGGTTGTGGTTGTCATCCTGTGAAACTGTTCTGGGTGCCTAGGCCAAACTTCTGTGTTATGTTGATTTTTTTTTTTTTTTTGAAAGGTCAACAATTCTCTAGTGTCTCCACAGTTGAAAATCACTGTACTCACATGATCCAGTGTTTCAGCTCTCCCCAAAAGAAAAAACCCACTTTTTTTCTGTGGTCCAAGTTACAAGTAGATGTGACAAAACATGAAGTCAGTAAGCTAAGTAATCACCTGTCTAAGCCATGAATATTGTAGCTAGATATTGTAGTTGTACAACTCAAAGTATGAGAAGCAGTTGAGTGTGAACTTTATTACATGGTACGGTGTATGCTATAAATGTTTAGTCTGTGAATTTGTACAAGTAAAACAGCCCCATGAAACTAGCAGAACTAATTAAGAAACTGTGATTAAATTTTCTTTTTCAAGTCTCTGATGTTTTCAATTGGGTAACGTACTTTGAACATACACTCTCTCTGTTTCTTTTAGAGCCAGGTGCCTGGTGGTGCTCTTCCTAACCCTCTGAACATGTTGGCTCCCCAGGCCAGCCAGCTGCCCTGCCCACCAGTGACACAGTCACCTTTGCACCCAACTCCACCTCCTGCTTCCACAGCTGCTGGCATGCCCTCTCTCCAACATCCTACGCCACCTGGAATGACACCTCCCCAGCCAGCAGCTCCCACTCAGCCATCAACTCCTGTGTCATCTGGGCAGACTCCTACTCCAACTCCTGGCTCAGTACCCAGTGCTGCCCAAACACAGAGTACCCCTACAGTCCAGGCAGCAGCACAGGCCCAGGTGACTCCACAGCCTCAAACCCCAGTGCAGCCACCATCTGTTGCTACCCCTCAGTCATCACAGCAGCAGCCAACACCTGTGCACACTCAGCCTCCTGGCACACCGGTGAGCCTCTTTCAGTCTGTCATTATCAAGCTAAACTCTTAGAGAATACTTTCCCATAACAATGCTCTCTCAGGCACTCGAGAGGCAGAGGCAGGCAGGCAATTCTGAGCATGAAACTAGCTAGAGCCACAAAGTAAGACCTATCTATAATAATAATAATAATAATAAAAAGGAAGGAAAAGAAAGAAAGAATACCCTATCAGGATGCTGTGGCATTTTGCTCTGATGCTAAAAAGTGTGTGTGTTCCTGATGGAACTATAATAAATTGTGCTTTGTTCTTACTATTGGCCCTAAAGAAAGGCTTGGCCTGGCTTAGAATTACCCTTGGTTGAAGTACTTTACAGAAATTAATAGTCATTGGTATATCACAGTAAAGACAAATTGAACTGTATGTACAACAATTATTTTCCCTGTTTTCTGTTCTAGATTAATATCATCTAGGTTTTAATAGTTTTTGTGCTTAGATTCCATGGGTTTGGTAAACATGCCAAGCTCCAAACTACAGGTTCTCTAACCTGACTCATCAGCTTTCTTTCAGAATGGAAGACTTTTCTTGTAGTGATGAGTTGAGCAGGCCTGTTTTACATCCTACCCGGATTCCTCTCGGCTAGCTTTACCCTGGAAATAACAACACACAAATTGTATTCATTTAAACACTGCCTGGCCCATTAGTTTCAGCCTCTTACTGGCTAATTCTCACATCTTGCTTTAACCCATATTTAGTCATCTGTGTAGCACCACGAGGTGGTGGTTTACCGGGAAAGATTCAGCATGTCTGACCTGGCGGCTGGCTCCATGGCAGCTGCTTCACTGCCTTCTTTCTCCCAGCATTCTGTTCTGTCTACTCTGCCTATCTAAGCTGCTGTCCTATCAAAAGCCAAGGCAGTTTCTTTATTAGCCAGTGAAAGTAACACATAGACAAATGACTCTCCTCCATCATTTTCTTACTCATATTGAAACAACAGCATGAAGGCTTGTACCTTCTATGGCTCTAACCAGCCCATTCTTTTCTGTAGGTGGCTTTGGAAGGATGGGAGATGTTCCCTGCATCATCCCAGGACTACTGGCCAGTGCCTAGCCAAGTGCCTTTCTAGAAATACAGAAATCTTAGTATTGTTTTCTTTTGAGTCTAGTCTATAGATTCCCCTCCTCTCAGATTTATGTTAATTCCATTATGGGATATTCAGAATATTTGTAGAATGACAGAATTAATCAAATGACAATTTCAAAGATGACATTATTATTTTTCTTTCTCCATGAGGACATATACTTTCTCTGACACTGCATTTTCTCTCTTGTTTCCTACCTTCAGACCAGGGCGTGAGGCAAGCACTCTGCCACTGACTGCATCCTGTGCCCTCTAAAGAGATTTCTTTCTATCTCCTTTATTAGTTTATGTGGTACTTTATTGGGTAAAGTCTGTTACATGGCCATGGAATGTTTGTTTTCTCCAACACCATCATTGTCCTGTGTTAACACAGGCTTATTGGATATTCTGCTTCACATAGGCCATTAGTTCTCAAACTCCTCATAACTACTTAAGTGTTTATCATGAGCCTGAATGCTAATGAAGGGAAATAATGGTCAAATAATCCAGTAGAAGACGAAGAGAAAATAATTTTATGTTAGAATTTAGAAAACTATTCTCCTGGCTCTTCATTTTTGGTAAGAAGTAAATCATGTTTCTGGCAGTGACTTCCTCTAGAGTGCCTTCCAAGAGCTTCTGTTCTTTAGTGTTCCTACTAGGTGCTTAGGTTGTACAGAGAAATACTAAGGGCAGGAGCTGGAGGCATTGATGTGGTCTGCTTTACAGCGATGAACGATTATTATCTTTGCAGCTTTCTCAGGCAGCAGCCAGCATTGATAATAGGGTCCCCACTCCCTCCTCTGTGACCAGTGCTGAAACCAGTTCCCAGCAGCCAGGACCTGAAGTTCCCATGCAGGAAATAAAGACAGAAGTTCAGACCGATGATGCTGAGCCTGATCCTGGTGAATCCAAGGGGGAACCTCGGTCTGAGGTACATGTTGTTCCCCAGATGGCAATACATGGCTTGTGTGTGGTAGCTTTACCTATATATCCTCAGGACCTACAATGATGTTTGGATATTCATTTTAAATGTTGGCGTTTTCTAGAAGTCTTTTTGATGATGTTCTTCATTCATTTCTAGTTTTGTAGAAGGGGGTGATATATTCGTTTACTAACTTACGAAGAAATTGAAATCTGGGAGCCAAGAGCTGAATCCAGCCTGTGAACTTGTGGTTTTGTTTGAACTGCTCAGTATTTTAAAAATCAGGAAATTGCAAATAAAACTTTTGATATTTGATTTTCCTCAAAAGATGAACAATTCTTTCATCAGTACACTAATATTTCTTTATGGCAGGCAGTGTCCCACCTGATGTGAGATGTGTCCCTCAGGTGGGACAAAGGTTTCCCAATTAGTCCTGCAAGCCTCATATCACACTCTTTATCTCAGAGCATGGGGTTTTGATCCTTGTTCCAGTTTTTCAAGATACTTTTACTTCCCAACTAGATGTATCAGTATTTCACTGAGCATATAAACATATTGCCCCCCCCCCCCTTTTTTTTTTTTGGTATTTGGAGATAAGGTTTCTCTGTGTGGTACTGATTGTCCTGAAATTTGTAGACCAGGCTGGCCTTGAACCCATAGAGGTCTGCCTGCCTCTGCCTTTTGAATGCTGGGATTAAAGGCGTGTGCCACCATTACCCGGCTATAAACTTACTTTTATTTATTTATTATGTATATAGTGTTCTTTCTGCATGTTTGCCTGCATGCCAGAAGAGGCTACCAGATCTCATTACAGATGGTTGTGAGCCACCATGTAGTTGCTGGGAATTGAACTCAGGACCTCTGGAAGAGCAGCCAGTGCTCTTAACTGCTGAGCCATCTCTCCAGCCCAAGCTTACTTTTATATTGAAAAAAATTTAATTAGATACTATGATTGTATCAGTGCTGTATGAAGTGATTCAGTGGACATGGGGTATTTTGTTCCTTTCCCTAACAAGAAAAAAAAAAATGGACATGTACCTTTAACCAAAAGAACTCTTAGCAAACCCATGTATGCTAAGAGACTTAAGAGTAGAAATAGACTAGGTTTTATGGGGTCTGACAGTTATCTATCTTCTGTGGCTCTATTTTTCTCAAGATGTTGGAAGAGGACTTACAAGGATCTTCCCAAGTAAAAGAAGAAACAGACACAACAGAGCAGAAATCAGAACCAATGGAAGTAGAAGAAAAGAAACCCGAAGTAAAAGTAGAAACTAAAGAGGAAGAAGAGAACAGTGCTAATGGCACAGCCTCACAGTCAACATCCCCTTCCCAGCCACGCAAAAAAAGTAGGTCACATTTTCTGTAACTTAAGACTATGCTGTGCTTCCACACCAGAGATTGAAAGCTGTGGCAGGAAAATGATTACAAATTTCCTTTTATGCTCTTTGCTTGTCATTCTCTAAGTTTTACTTCTGAGAATGGAGACAACAGGGACTGGAGAAATTCATTATGCTGGGCAAACATGAGGACCGGAGTTGGGATCCTAGCAATCCTATAAAATGCTGGGTGTGCACTGTGGGAAGCAGAGACTTGAGAAGCTGGGGCTTGCCAACCACCAGCATAACTCCAGGATTTTTTGTTGTTGTTGTTTTTGTTTTTGTTTGGTTGGTTGGTTTTGGTTTTTCGAGACAGAGTTTCTCTGTAGCTTTGGAGCCTGTCGTGGAACTTACTCTGTAGACCAGGCTGGCCTCAAACTCACAGAGATCCGCCTGCCTCTGCCTCCTGAGTGCTGGGATTAAAGGCGTGCGCCACCAGAGCCCCACAACTCCAGGTTTAGTAAGAGACTTCTTAAAGGAATAAGGCAGGACTCCAGTTGTCCCCCTGGCCTCCATGCCTGCACACACTCAAGTACTGCATACGCCCCCCACCCCCACCCCCACACATATGTAAGAGAAAAATAACAATAACAGGCTATGGCTGTATTCTGAGATGAGATGTTCTGGATTGTTGAACAAGCTAAGGGTTGTAGGCTCTGCAGAGGCAGATATAAAGAGCTGTTGGACAAAAATGCTCTCATTTGAGGCAAATGATTACAGTCCGTGTGTTGTGCTTTCAGCACATATGTGTGCAAATTAGAGATTTGTGCTGATGGAGAGGAGTAAGGGGCTGTCTAGCTGCTGTGACTTGGCCTGGCATGGGAATATAAAGCTCCAGATGTATGAGGTTAGCTCAGGGCAAGTAGAAATTGAGTGTACTCCACTGAAGATGTGTCCATGGTAAGAAACAGTAGGATGCTGGAAGATTGTCACGTGACCCTTGCTTGACCTTGGAAGTTGAGAAAGTGCTGAGAATGTAGGTGACTGAGGCAGTAAAGCTCCACATGGGAAGGGAATTCCTTGTATAGTGGGTTTTTGATTATGTTGGACTATCTTGTCATTGCTTATCCTTTGAAGAAGTAAAACTGAGGAAAATAAAAATATTTAATTCATTTAAATTAATGTTTGTTAATGGTAACATTTACCCCACTCCCATCCCAAGAATGGGATATCTCTACCTGTGATATCGCTAACCTCAATGAACACATTTTTACAAAAATTATCTTTCCAAACAAAAATTGTAAGAAAGTGACATTATTTTTGTGATCCTGCAATATTTTGAAGAGTGTTACGGTGACTGAATTGGACTATTGAGGTCTGCCCTACACTCTGTTGAGATGGTATTGTTTGAACTGGGTGAGGAGTTCTTCATGGCCCTTTCAGGTAACTAGGAGTACTCTGCTCTGACAGATACTTCAAAATTCAACAAGCAGAAACTCTTGAGGGTGAGTTAATGTCATCCTTTGGTCAACTGCAAGGTACTAGGTCATTGAGTTATGAGCATTTTCTAAGTGCTGACATACTTGATGCTGTATCAACCCCCTTCTCCAAAGACTCACAGTTTCCAGTATCACTGTCAGTTTCATAAAACAAATCTTAAAAACTTTGAAAAATAGCAAGCTCATGTAGCAAAAGTTTTCCAAAACATTTTTGATGAAGGCCAGATTTTACCATTGGCCACAAATATTGTCATTTGTCCTTGAAGTAACTGGCTCACTTAGTTGATTTTTTTTTGGAACAAAACTTTGCCACAGACAAGAACTGAGTAACAGCTTTGGTTTTTGTTTGTTTGTTTGTTTTTGTTTTGTTTTGTTTTTCAAGACAAGGCTTCTCTGTAGCTTTGGTGCCTGTCTTAGAACTAGCTCTTGTAGACCAGGCTGGCCCTGAACTCACAGAGATCCCCCTGCCTCTGACCCCCCCCCCCGCTGGAATCAAAGGCCTGCACCACTACCACCCAGCTGAGTAACAAGTGACAGCTTTGTATTTATCACCCTTGTAAGTTCTCTGTCTTCAGGGGAGAGAAGTAGTTCCTGCTCTCATCCCCTGTGCTGACCCTGCTGCTGGTTCCCAAGGCTGCTGCTCCACAGCGTGACCTCCTGTTGTATTACAGAGTGGCAGCACATGTGGGAAGATGAGATTTATCAAGAGCATTGATGCTACTACCTCATCAAGGATGTACTGTGTTGGCTGGCATTCTTTTTCCTCAGAGTAGTGTGGCCACAAAGACCGGAAGAACCTCCCATTCATTGCCTCCTCAGTGCCACTACTAACATAGTGTGTTTCTGTGTTAGGGGTCATTTGGATCTCAGAGACCCCAGAGAGACCTAAGACAGTGCTAGGATATTCTTCACTGATTAGTAAACTGAGTTGTTCAGTTTATGTAAAACTACTTTGTTGAATCTTCAGTACTACATAATGGGCTGCGTGGGTGTTATAAGCCACACACTTGAGAATTGTGTATAGTTTAGCATTCTTACTGAACGAAGCTTATGATGCTTGCAAAGTATAATAACATTCTGTGCCACACCAGCTAATTAGTCACAGGGAACTTGATTCTGATATAGTTACCGACTTCTCTTTCCTTATGGAGTCATATTACACAAGCATGGTAAAGATAGGAATTTGAAAATACTTTATTTAGCATAGGCTTTAATTGATAAATTAAACAGAGTGACACACATTCAGACACCTTACTTACTATTGGGGAGAAGAGTGAGAGTGAGCAGACCTTTTCTTTAAGACTGTGTATCTGTGTATGTCTACATGTCTAGTAGATGGAAGGATCCCCTGGAGCTGAAGTTACAGGTGGTTGTGAGCTACTCAACATGGGTGATGGGAACTAAACTCCAGTCCCCAGGAAGAGAGCAGCAAGTGCTCTTAACCACTAAGTTTCCTCTTTAGCCCCTAAAATTGCCTTTTTTTTTTTTTGGAGGGCATGAGGATGCCCACACATGACACATACAGGTAAGTGGAAGTCAGAGCAAAACTTGTAGGAATTGATTCTTTGCATCATACAGGTCCATCCCACAGATTAAGCTCAGGTTGTCAGGCTTGGCAGCAAGTGGCTTTACCTAGTAAGCTATCTCATTAGCCTGTAAGCAGTTTTTTTGTTTGTTTTTGTTTTTATTTTTGTTTTTTGTTTTTGAGATGGGGTCTCCCTATGTAATACTAGCAGACTTACAGAGATTCACTTATCTCTGCCTTCTGAGTACTGGGGTTAAAGGCATGTGCTGCCATATTGATTGAGGTTTTCTGTCCTGCCCGGTTCCTACAGTCGTTAAGTCCCAAAGAAATCACACAGAAGCCTACATTAGTTTTAAACTGGTTGGCCTAGTGGCTCAGACTCCTTATTAACTATTATAACTTAATAGTAGTCCATTCTTGTCTATGTTAGCAACAAGGCTTAGTACCTTATTTGGCAAGGCAGTCACATCTTGCTTCCTCTGAGGCTAGGTCAAGACTGCAGACTAGGACTTCCTCTTTCCAGAATTCTCCTGTTCTCATTGACCCACCACTACTTCCTGTCTGGTTGTCCTGCCTATACTTCCTGCCTGGCTACTGGACAATCAGCATTTTATTAAAATACAATTGACAGGGTACAAACCACTGACCCACAGCACTGCCACACCCAGCATGAGCAAACTTTTTAGATAAGGTCTCCCTGTGTAGCTCAGTATGCCCTGCCACCCCTGTCTCCCAAATGCAGGAAATAGAGCTTGTCCTGTCAAGAACCACCTATTAGCAGGCCTTTTCTTTGACAGGCTAGGTTGTATTTCAGGCTTTATAAGGTCTCTGTTAAAACTGACTGCCTCAAAGGCAGCAGCAGATGATATGCAAATAAGTGAAAATGGCTATGTGCCCATAAACGCTCTATTTTTTGACACTCAAACTTTAATTTCTTTTCATTTTAATTTGTCATAAAATATACTTTTCCTGGTCATTATAAAAGGTTAAAGGCCATTTTGAGACCCTAACTCATGGAAAGTAGTAATTTTCATAGTAATTTGTCAACCTCTTATCTATTGAAACGAAAAAGCTTTTGGTTAGATGTTTTCTAATAAAGAATTATTTAAGGGGCTGAGAAAGTTGCTTAGCAGTAGTTGATGTACAAGCAGCAAGCATGGGGACTAGAGTTCACCACTCGCAGATCCCACGTAAAGGACAGGTAGGTGTATTGACTTGCTTGTTATTCTAGTACTCAGGAAGTAGAAGAGACAAGGGGTCCTTGGAACAAGCTAGCTAGCTAGTTAGATTAGCTATTCTTACAAGTTCTGGGTTTGTGTCAGGACCTTGACTTGAATAAGGTGAAGAACAATGAAGAAAGAGTGTCAGCTTTGGGCCTCCCACATTCTGCACGTGTGCACACACTACCACCACTATATACACATGAAACTAGGATAACCACATTACTCTGGATACTGGATAGAGTTAGGCATGGTGGCATAAGCCTATAATCCTAGCACTTGGGAGACTGGGGCAATAGAATAATGAGTTCAAAACCAACCTGGGCTATGTAGTAAATTTCTAGCCTATACATACTAAGTCCCTGTCTCAGAAGATAAAAACACAAAAGCACATTACCCCACCCCCACCTCACATCCACAAAAACAAACAAACAAAAAAAAAATAAAAACCAGGTGCTCCTTTGTAACTGTTTTATAAAAGAAGAATGAAGTTAGCAGAAAGAAAGCAAGAATGTTCATTATTTACAAGGTTACTGGAGCATGTCTTGAGTGAACCTTTATGTTACTAGGTGCTGGAGATGTTATAATGAGTCTTCTCTGTTCATCTAGACCTTGAGCCAGTAGTACAAGGACAAGAGCAGCCTGGTGTCCTGCAAAAGAGGCAGTGTCTGTCACAAGATGATGCAGGATACCTGGAAGGTCCCTGCTCTGATAAGGATAAATTATGGAGAACCTTGGGGCATGTGTTTACATGCCTAAACTGAGGATGTTAAGTTGAAATCTGTTAACCTTTAACCTTTTGTGTGAAAAAATGATCAGATAAATTCCCAGAATTTGACAAGTTAGAATCCCCAATCAGAAATGACAACATACACACACACATACACACACACACACACACACACACACACACACACACACACACACACACACACACACACACACACACACACACACACACCATGACCCAACTGAAACTTTTATCTCACTATGTATTCTTGGCTGGTATGGCCTGACTTGAAACTCACTGTGTAGACCAAGCTGTCCTGAACTCACAGAGATCAGTTTGCTTTTATCTCCCAAGTGCTGGGATTAAAGACATTCGACATCGCAGCCAGAAAAATACAAAACAAACAAACAAAAAACCCATAAAGTTTGGATCACTCACAACATCAGCCACGCTTCAACATACATTTTTCTGTTCATTTTCTTTGTGGAGGAAATGCCAAGGTTTATAACATACTAACCTACTCCCTGAGGACTAGAGTAGGGTGTGTTCTATCATCTAATGACTGTCCTATCTTGAAGGTATTTGGGAGCCTATTTGTTTGTTTGTTTGCTTATTTGTTTACTTACTTGGTTTTCAAGGCAAGGTTTCTCTGTAGCTTTGAAGCCTGCCCAGGAACTAGCTCAGGTTGATCTCGAACTCACAGAGATCTGCCTGCCTCTGCCTCCTGAATGCTGGGATTAAAGGTGTGTGCCTTTTTTTTTTTTTTTTTTGGATTTTTTTCGAGACAGGGTTTCTCCATAGCTTATTGGTTCCTGTCCTGGATCTGCCTCCCCCTCCCCCCCCCTTGCTGGGATTAAAGGTGTGCGCCACCACCGCCCGGCGTATTTATGTATTTTTAATTGTTTATTTTTGGCTGTCTGACTGGCTTACTTTGAGATAGGGTCTCGCTCCCATAGCCCACGCTGGCCTGGAACTCAAAGCAGTCCTTTTTTTGCCTTGCCCTCCTGAGCATTGGAATTATAGGACAGTGGTAACAACAGAATGGGTGGGAAATGTGATGGCTAAGAGGGGAGATCAGTAGGCACTAGCAGATGTTAAAGAAACACCGTGAACTTTCAGAGACTTTCTATTTTTGTAGTTTAGTTATTGTTTACATTTGTGTATGGGGGTGCAATAGAGAAAGGTATATTTTAAGTGAGTTGAATTTAACTGAGTCAAACATAGAAGAGCATCACCAGAGAATTCACAAAAGGTCCCAGCAATGAAATGGCTTTATTTACTGCCTAGCTTGGTCAGGGAAGCAGAATTAGAAATTAACTTCGTTTTCTGTTGCAGCAATATTTGAAGATTGGGAATTTTTGTTGAAACAAACTCTTCCATGCTCTATTTTGTCTCATGGTCTGAGTGTCAGATTTAAAGGCCACACTTTACTATGTTCAGAAACCCCAACTTAGGCCTCTAGTTCAAGAATTCCTCCAGTGATGAATAAAACGTCAGAGTGCTCAGAAAGAATTGTGGGTGGGAAGTAGAAGCCACTAGGCTTGTAGTTTGAATGTGATGATGGATGTATCTGAGTGCCCATTACGTGATTTATCTTCCCAATGTTTTTCTCCCTATAGTCTTTAAACCTGAGGAGCTACGCCAGGCACTTATGCCAACTCTAGAAGCACTCTACAGACAGGACCCAGAGTCTTTACCTTTTCGGCAGCCTGTAGATCCCCAGCTCTTAGGAATCCCAGTAAGTTAATATGAAGAATGGGTTAGAACATTGAGTATCTATCTATTGCTTCATTTCTTAAAATTAAGTAAAATGATTGCTTTGAGGATTTTTCCCCTCATATAAAAATCTCTGTCAGCTGTTACTGATGGGTCAGAAGCATTTACTGTTCCTGAAGCACACTTGCTTTAGCACAGAGCCCCTTTATATTAGAGGCTTTGTGTACAGTTTGTCTACAAGAATTGGCCTAAAGAATAAAAATGCCAATTGATATACAAATCAATCCCTATTTGATATCCTTGGGAGATTTGGAAAAGGCCATGTGCTCTTTGAAAATTAGTGTTTGTGTTAATCATTAAATTGCATTTTGTTTCTGTAGAAGTATGCATTTTCTGATGCATTTGTTTACCATTTTTATTTAGCAAATTAAACCCCTCATTTTCATTAAAATTGTGTTCTAATAATCCCTTTATTATTTGCTTTAGCTTTGCCTTTGCAGTAATTTAGTCACACGCGCACATTATCAGTCGCCATATTAGCTAGTCAAATCAGAGGAATATTTGTGGTTATTTTCTTTTCACTTCATTTTTTACTCTTGGGAATAGAATGTCTGATTTTTTTATTGTTAAACTTTGGGGGATTCACTCATGAGGTTGACTTTATTTTTTAGGATTATTTTGATATTGTGAAGAATCCTATGGACCTTTCTACCATCAAACGGAAGCTGGATACAGGGCAGTACCAGGAACCCTGGCAGTATGTGGATGATGTCTGGCTTATGTTCAACAATGCGTGGCTATATAATCGTAAGACATCCCGGGTGTATAAATTTTGCAGTAAACTCGCAGAGGTCTTTGAGCAAGAAATCGACCCTGTTATGCAGTCTCTTGGATATTGCTGTGGACGAAAGGTATAGTATTTCTGGAAAAGAAATTTTTCTGGTTAATCCAACCAAGATGGTGTTACACTAAGATTCTGACCATAAACATGTGCTTGGGAGCTCTAGGGTATATTGCAGACTTCGTAACAGTTGCCTTGTTGATGTGCTATCATGGTCAAAGTGAGAGGTACTCACTGACAGATCTCTTCCAGTGTCCTTTGGCCATTGTATCTGTCTGTAATATCTGAAACCAGAGATATGCCAATTCTGTCATATTAAAAGTAAAAAATGTCCTGAAACAGCTATGAACATTGGTAGAATATTACCTCATGTTCTAGTTAGTAACTTACTAGTTGGGTGTGACTTCATAGCATGCTAGATACTTGGGGATGGTAAGTGGGATATATGTTTAGTATTTTCTCTTTGTTTTTGCAGTATGAGTTTTCCCCACAGACTTTGTGCTGTTATGGGAAGCAGCTGTGTACAATTCCTCGTGATGCAGCCTACTACAGCTATCAGAATAGGTAAGCATCATGTAGGTCTCTGTATTCCAAAATAAAGGAAGGTGTTAAGACGAGGATTGTGCATTTTGTCATAGTCTGAATGTGTTACTATTTCCTGAAATTCCTATTAAAAAAATGCTACAATTTCGCCGGGCAATGGTGGCACACGCCTTTAATCCCAGCACTCGGGAGGCAGAGGCAGGTGGATCTCTGTGAGTTCGAGACCAGCCTGGTCTACAGAGCTAGTTCCAGGACAGGCTCCAAAGCCACAGAGAAACCCTGTCTCGAAAAACCAAAAAAAAAAAAAAAAAAGCTACAGTTTCTATGCCCTTTGGTCCCCTTATTTTAAAGCATGCATTTGCTGAACACGGGGGCTCAGACCTTTAATCCCAGCACTTGAAGGCAGAGGCAGGCAGATCTCTGTGATTTCGAGGCCAGCCTAGCCTACAGAGTGGGTTCCAGGCAGCCAGGGTTATGTAGAGAGATCCTGTCTCAAGGGGGGGAAAAAACCATACATTTATAGTAAAAAATTTAATGTTATTGTGGGCTAAGGCTCACTAGTAATTACTTGAAATACAAAACTGTAGCCAAGAGGCCAAAGTTAAGACTAACCTTGGAAAAGCCTAAAATGACTTTTAAGATATTCAGAATATAGGAAGTTGGATTTATTCTACAGAAAATTTATACCTACTTCATTTGGCATTGCTGGATCTGGTAGACTTGTAGGGGTATTTGTTTGTTTTTTGAAAAAGAACACAAGGGTACTCTTTGCTAACACTGCAACGTGAGGACTGGTGTCCGTTAATAAATTCAAGACTAGCTCTCCTGAAACCAGTGGGAGCACAGTGAGACCCTGGTGTTTTGTTTTTATTTGTTTTAAAAACTACTTTGTTTTAGATGTTACTGTCTTTGAGAGTGGTAAGCCTGCCTGGAAAATAGTTGGCATCCTTTTGGAATGTTAAGGTGGTTAGACTCTTATGTAGAAGGACAATGAATGATGATAATATACAAATAACCTCTGTAGTTTGAAGCTTATTTTGAAAATTAAATTCCTTAATGCTAATATGCTTTTTTGCTAAGATGAAGTGAAATTCCTTTCTGTCAGTTGTATTATGAGACCTCTTGTTGCCTTGTTAAGACTTTGTGCCTTAAAGAACAAGCTGTGGCTTACACTGAAGTCAGTACTGTTGACTGCACTTTGTAAACCAGCAGTGGGAGCCTCTATGTGACCAACAAGGAACTTTTTTGCATTTGTTCTCCATCTTGGGGCTTGAGCATTTACATCATGGTTTGGCCCTTTGGATAGTTAGACTCTCGCTTATTTGGGCCATAACAAAAAAGGACTGTTGACTTATACAAAGATACTTATATATAGGTTTGACAAATTTGGAATTTTGAATTTTTTTTCTTAAGTATGTTTTTTGGAGTTGTAATTATAAAAGAAAATGTAACTATCTTCATGATAGCTCCTATACAATTGCTGTTTAAAAAAAAAAGAATTTGATGGCTGACAAGGCAGCTTATTGGTGTAGGGCATTTGTTGTCAAACTTGATGCCAGAGTTTGATCCCTGGGCCTACAGGGTAGAAGGAGATTATGAACTCTCCTAAGTTGCTCTCTGATCTTCACATGCACACATGTGCATACAAATAAATAAATAAATTTTTAAAATAATCAAAAAAGAAAGACTCCTAAATTTTGTGTGATCAGTCTATAATTCTCCAGCTCTGATGACCCTTCCCAGGGTCATCTCTAATAGAAGTGCAGCCTGAACTACTTGTCCTGGTGAAAACAACTTAACTAAACATTCCCCTTCTTAAGTAGACGTGTTTGGTGGGGGTAGTTGTGCAGGTGTCTTGTTTTGTGGTCTGTGGTGGTGTTTGTAGTTACTAGTACTGTGGATAGACTCCAGAACATCCAGAACATTGCTTATGCAGTGTCTGTCACCCTTGGCCTTGCAGTAAAAACATTGTGAGACAAAATTGAAAAGGATGCCATAACCCCTCGGGATCCTCCCACAATGACCTTGTCCCCTCCATTTATTGTCTTAGCCCTGTGATACATTTCATGATGTATCAAACTTAACCTTGTTCAAGATACAAGCACAATAGCATCTCTCCTAACTGGCTCTTGTTCTGTCTTCAATGGGATAGTTCATAGGAATGTACTTTGAAGACCATTGTGATTTATGGAAAGTTGTAAATTTGTTTATATGGTTGACTGGTTTTGCTTTTTGTGTATTCATTTATTTATTTTTGGTTGGTTGGTTTTGTTTTGTTGAGATAGGGTCTCGCTGAGCTCAACATGACCTCACATTTGATTTTCTTGCCTCAGCCTCCTGAGTGCTAGAATGATAGGCAGAGGCCACAACACCTGGCTTCCCCTAAGTATTTGGGCCTTTGCATTGTTTCACTGTTCTTGGGTGCTTAGGGACTCCTTGTAATGATTTACACAGATCAGGGCCCATCCTCTGAGAGCAATTTAGAGGTCAATTGAGCTGGTAGGATTAGCAAAGTTCAATGATAGAGGACAAACACTAGGATTATTCTGGAAGTGCTGAAATGCCTAATTTTATTTTTGTGTAGAACTTCACTTTTACTAAACAAAAGTATAAATACAGGAGTTGTATCCTATGTATGATACATCTCAAAAGTTTTAGCCATTTGTACCCTCTGTGCTCTTAGGAAAGTACATGAATTGATCATTACCTTGTAATTCTAAGAAAGCAGCGACCAAATTCAACAATTAGCATTCTGATTGCTCATCATTATTTTCAAATTGACTGAACACTATTGTGTTCCAAATAAATTCTGTTGTCACTTGTGCTAAAGTTTTAGGCACTTTAAATCAGTAAAACATGCTGCAGACCATTAAAACAGTGAAATTGTTATGTTTATGCTAGTGGATGCTCACATTTTCACTTGGTTCTACATTTTTAACATTGGAAAGTAACTTACTTTGAGGAAACTGTTACAGCTTTTCCAGTAATTATCTGAAGATAATGTGGAAATTATCTATAGATACTCCATTTTATAAATACTGATAGAGTATTTAAAACAATCTGCATTTGAAAATATACAATAAACTACTTTCATTCACATCTAAACTCTATAGTTACATTGCTAACTTAACAACCCAGATTTGTACTATCATTGGATTACATGAACTGTTTCTCCTTCACGGTTCCATGTTCATCACACTACTTCCTTCACACAAGACAGAGTGTTATCCAGATTGGTAATGGTTAAGAAGTGAATTTCTGAACCTTTATTTTTAGAGAGAATGAAGTATAGACTTTGTCATAATAACGACCATCTACATAAAATTTCATCTTCATTAGAAAGCTGCCTTGTTCTGCACTCTCTTCATCTCAGTGGAGGTTGATGGAGTGAGGCTATCGGCTCTGTCCTCTCAATGAGCAGGCTTGATTATGTATAAATTTACTGCCAGTGCTTTGGGACAGACTCTAGAGTCTTAATACTATCTCTCAAATTTTGTGACCTTGAGCTTCTCAGGAGTGGGAATTGGTCGCCACACACAGAGAGGGAGCTTAGGTTTTCTTGGCCATTCTCACACTGGCTCTCATCGGTGCTTCTCTGTACATTAGTTTCCACACTGGAAACAATGGGTGTGTGTTCTCGTGTCTTATGTGTTGTGAAGCTTTAATGACTGACTGAAAACGCTAAGAGTTTTTCCAAGTTCTTAAAATCATCAAGACTCAACTTGCAATTATGGTAGTTTCACCTCAAACTGCCCAGCAGTTCTTGCTGGCCCCCAGTAGTACATTTGCTTATATGATGAATGGATCACTTAGTTCTATGCTTTATTTTTAACAGAGTTCTTGGCTTGAGAGAATGTTTGCTTATACTGTACCCTGCTGTATGTGGAAGAATTTTAAAGGCTCTATAAGAATATTTACAAAATTGTGAATGACAAGGACATTACTATGGTTTACTCAAAAATAGACAAAACTGTCTGTTCCTAGTCAGTTTTTAATCTTATCCTGGCAAGAATCTGCCCTGTTCATCAACAAAATGTGAAAAATTGGATAACCTGAAGATATTATGAATGTTCTGAATGAAGTTTTATGCTTTAAATTGGCTACATGTGTCAGTTAGTGAAGTCTGTGGACAAAATGCTCAATGTTTTAATGAAGGTGAAAACTGGGACTTGTGGGGGCCTCTCCTGGTGGCTCATGTCTCGTTCTGTAGCTGAGTGAGTGATGAGTGAGTGAGCATGCGGCTGAGTGATGAACGAGTGAGTATGTGAGAGCATAGTTAGTGCCTCCTGCTCTGCACTGGGGGTCAGCCTGTGCTCCAAGTCTCATCAGTGTCCTTAATACTAATCCTTCTTGGCATCCTGTAGATGTAGTTTTGAGTGCTAAACCCGCATTTTATTGTACTGCTGCTGCTAGCTTATGCTCATCTTTTTTTGCCTGTGTAATTTACCTCTGTTCAGCTTGTTTATTTTATAGTATTTTTGTGTGCTCATCTTGTTTTATGCAGAATCTGCCTTTTTGTTAACTTCTCATTCATGTCCTTTCCAAACATTTAAGTCTTTATTTTAATTGTTGTCACTTAACAACATGAGCCCTGGCTCATGATCACAAGAAATTGGGATGATGGATAATAAATTTTCAAATGCAGATTGTGCTATTTAAAGATTACCTCTCTAAATTTGCTTAACTTGGGTTGATACCAAGTCAGAACACTCATTTGCCATGTATCTCATGAATGATTGGTCCCAGTACCAAAATTCAAATCACAGCTTAGAAGTGAACCAAAACTTTTCCAAAATTGTTTGTGGGTTTGAATATATTGTATTGTATATACAATATATCACATTTTTTTCTCTGTATATTCTTATTAATAAATGGCTGGAAAGTCTTTGACCCTGACTGCATTTCTGTTAAGTGTTTGTCTAGAATATGGATTTGGTTTCATTTGTATTGTAACACAATTACTATTAACTGAGTTGATTAACTTGAGAAAATAGCAAAAAATGGTTCCGGGTGCTCAACATTGTCACACGTTGGAAGATCTGGCTTAATATTGGAAGTAAAACCTCATAATGCTGTCAAGCATAAAATTTCCATTTTAAAAAAATGAAGCTATTCCAGTTTAACTTGCTTTTAAAAGACTTTTTTCTCATACTGTTGTTCAAAGTAAAATTTTCTATTTTAAACCCTGGCTCAATATTTGATTTTATGACAAAATTCAGCTTTCTAAATTGAGGCTCCATGCAATTCTAGTATTAACTCCTTGAAAACATTTGCATCTTGGAGCCGGACCAAACCTGTCGTTATTAGTGATGATGGCCTATGATGCGTGCAATGAGACCGAATGCTAATCAATGCTTTGCCTTGGCTTTCTGCTTTGTGTTGTCTGGTGTTTGCGTCTTACCTCTGTGTCTGTGCTATTTGTTCCCTTCCCTGTTCTCTAATTCTTCCCTTCCCCACCTGCCCCCCTGTTCCTTTCATTGTCCTCACTGACCCATCAATCAACCAACAACGCCCCCCCTTCGTCGTGGTGCTCTGCCCTGCTCTGATTGGTGGCTTCGTTGCTTGGGTGGCTGTATGTTGTGATGGACCAGTTCACCCAAGTATGGCCTTCTTGCTGACAGGTATCATTTCTGTGAGAAGTGTTTCACAGAGATCCAGGGCGAGAATGTGACCCTGGGTGACGACCCTTCCCAACCTCAGACGTAAGTATGATCTTGCTATACTTCCTTGTGTTCATGCCTGAAGAAAAAACCAGATATATCATTTTGAGTTGTGTGCATTTTTGTGTTTTGTTTTTCTTCATATATTAACTATACCCACGTTTAATGGAAACATGGTTTCATGGGCATAGATATTTATACTTAAAGATACAGGTGTCAGCCAAACAGCAACACCAGTTCTCCATCTTGCTCCGTTCAAAGCAGGATTAGTTCAGTTTTTGACCTTTGTACATTTCACCAACAAATAGCTTTTCCATGGTGGTGGGTTCCCTGCTTCAGTTAGACCTGAGAAGCCAGCTAGCCTTATCCACAGAAAGTGCATGTTGTGTACATATCACCAACAACGCCCTTTAAGAAAAACAAAACAGGCCTGGAGAGGTAGCTCAGAAGTTAAGAGCACTGACTGCTTGCTCTTCAAGAGGACCCAGGTTCAATTCCCAGCACCTACATGACAGCTCACACTCTCTGTAACTCCACTTCCGGGATTGACACCCTCACACAGACATACATGCAGGCAAAACCCAGTACACATAAAAGTAAATTATTTTTTTAAATAAAAAATTTGGAATTGACTTTACCTTTTAAACCTTCATCTTTTAAGTGACTAAGCTACTGCAAGTTAGATTCCAATCCTCTCTCCACTTCTTCTAGTATAACTTAAAAATGCCTATCATTCCTTGCTGGTGATCTGACTCTTGCTCCCTAGATGGATCCAGCATGTCCGTTAGTTACTCCTTCTGAGTGGCAGCAGCATAAACAGCAAGAAATAAAAGCTACAGTGGCTACTTGACTCACTTGCATTTGTAAAATGCCCAAAGTCATGCTGGCCTGCCCATCTGCCCTAGCCTGCCAAGCATTTTATAGTTCCCTTTTCTGCACACCCAGTTCCAAATCTTTTATGCTTCTGGTCATGTTGGGAATCTGGCCCCAAAATTAACAGGTCTCACAGACAGGAAAACTGCTTCAGAATTGATTTCATTACCCTTGTCATCTTAATTCTTTGATCTGATTGTAGTTCATCGTTGAATTGTAGACAGTAGGGATGGGGAAAGGCTTTTCAATAAATGCTAAGGTTCAGTTATATATAAACAAAAGCTATGGATTACTCTTGACTGTCAATAACAGTTATGTACTGTGCTTTTCAAAAAGCTAGAAGAACATATTTTGAATGTTTTTTATGTCCCCCCTCCAAAAAGGTAAGTGTTGGAGGTGGTTAGTATATTTAGCCTAAAAAAAGCATTATGCAGTGTGCACAAGGGTATACCATTATATGTACAACATTAAGTTTTGTATGTCACTTAGAATAAAAACTAAAGATGCAGAAAGGGAGCCAGTGGAATGAATCAGTAGTTACAGACACTTTCATTGCAAATGTGGCAACCTGAGTTCTCTCTCCAAACCCACATGAAGGTGGAAGGAGAGAACCAACTTGACAGAGTTGTCCTCTGATCTCCACAGGAGTACTGTGACATGTGTCTACACATGCACATTGTTTACTTATGTGTGTGTGCGTGCACACACACAGTATGTAAACTCTTTTATTTAAAAGAAACATCAACACAGAAAGTTTATATTATTCCATGTGTCAGAAGTAATTCATATATGCATGGATTGAAACCCAAATACTCCACCCTTCCAAAGTGGGAGTCCTTGATGGAGTCTTACCTCGCATTGAGGGTGTATTGGCATTTAGCTGTGATCTTACCAATGTCAGTAGCTGTTTGCCATATGAACTTGACTGAAAATAAACATATTTAAATCTCAACACAATTTTGCTATCATAATCTAAATTATAATAATTATCTTACAGTAAAGCCAATAGTATTTTAGAACGGATATTTTAAGAAAAAAAATGGTAGAGGAGTATATGTAGGTCAACTAAAATGTTTCTTTTTCTTTTAAAAAGGACAATTTCCAAGGATCAATTTGAAAAGAAGAAAAACGATACCTTAGATCCTGAACCGTGAGTATATATACACACACACAAACACACACACACATATGTAGTTTTCTCTCTGTCTCTGTCCTTCTCTTTCTTCTGTTTGTCTTTTGAGATAGGTTCTCTCTGTATGGCCCTGGCTGCCCTAAACTCACAGATACCTGCCTGCCTCTGCCTCCCGAGTGCTAGGATTAAAGGTGTGTGTCACAATGCCTGGTTCTTTTTTACTTAGAGTCTTAGATGAGGAAAGTTATTACTTGTGATTAGATTATGGGAGAATAAAATGAAAATAGGGTTTCTTTTCTCTCTTTTTTTTTTTTTTTTTTGGTTTTTCGAGACAGGGTTTCTCTGTGGTTTTGGAGACGGTCCTAGAACTAGCTCTTGTAGACCAGGCTGGTCTCGAACTCACAGAGATCCGCCTGCCTCTGCCTCCCGAGTGCTGGGATTAAAGGCGTGCGCCACCACCGCCCGGCTGGGGTTTCTTTTCAAATTATCAAAAAGTCAAAATAGATGTCTCTGTAACATGTTCTCCAGTTTCTGGATTTTAATAGCGATAAGATTATGTGGATTAAAGGGCAGGAAAGATGGGTCAACGGTTTAAGCCACTGGCTTCTCTTCCAGAAGTCCCAGGTTCAGTTCCCAGCAACCTCATGGTGGTTCACAACCATCCATAGTGAAATCTGATGCTCTCTTCTGGCATTTAAAGGCATACATGCAGAGAGAGCACTCACATACATTAAATAAATGAATAAATAAGATTATGTGGGTGAACCAGGCAATGGTGGCACATGCCTTTAATCCTAGCCCTTGGGAGGCAGAGGCAAGAGGATCTCAAGGCCAGCCTGGTCTACAGGGTGAACTCCAGGACCCTGTCTTGAAAAGTCATTAAATAAAAATAAAGATGATGTGGATGTTTTAGTTCTGCTGAAACCTCTTTAAACCTTGGTGATAGGCATCTTTAAGGATTGCTTAGTGTGATTCCATAAAGAATACAGGCCATTATCTGAAATGGTAATATTGTCCCAGAGAAATTCCAAAAATAAGATATCTTAAGAACCACTTTCTAAAAAAATCTGACCTGTGAACTATAGTATATATTCTTACCACTGCCATTGCTTTACAAAGTTGGCTCTTCAAGGTTGGGACAAGACTGTCAATTTTGCTTTGTTCTCTTGGCCCCCAAATCTCCTAGTTCCAGAGAGGTCAACTGCTATAATGGAAAATACCCAACTTGCCACACAGACACATATGGAGATCCAGCTTTCCTTTGGGAAGGTTACTATGTCCTCTAGCCTACTACAGTATGATACTTAAGGACAGGATTTCATTATAATGAATGCTGGGGCATATAGAGACTTCCCCCAAGGAAAATTCAGTTTTGTTTCTGATTCTCCATGCTATGTTGTTCTGTTGCCTATCATGGTCATCCCCCACCCCAATGTTAATGATTCATTTGTATGTATCAGTATTTGCCTAAATTTATCTATATACAGGACATGTGTGCCTAATGCCTGCAGCAGCCAGAATAAGTCAGATTTCCCTGAACTAGAGTTACAAATGGCTTGGAGGTGAACTTAGGTTCTTAGTGTTCTTCACCACTGAGCCATCTCTCTAGGCCTTTTTGTGTGGGTTTTAAGTTTATTTTTGCAGCAACAGATGAGTGCAGGCAGCAGGAGCCACAGTGTACATAGTTCCATGGATAAGAGCTTTTAGCATGGGTACAACACATCACCACTGGAGTGGACTTCTTGGTGTTAGTATTTCTTATCTAAAAGCAGGTGTTGGAGAGAGGGACATAACATTCTGAGCACAAAGGGCCTGAGTAAGATTGCTCAGTGGGTAAAAGCACTTGCTAAGGATACAGGACAACATGATTTCATTCCCAACAATTCAAATAAAGGTAGGAGAGAACTGATTCTACAAAGCTGGCTTTTGACTTCCATTTGTGTACCTGCATTTGTGTACATGCCTTCCCTAACCCATACACAAAGGGAAACGGGGAGAGAGAAAAATAGAGAAAATCCAGGAATGGTAGTACAGTTAGACCAGAGATCGATCATGTGTTCAAGGCCAGGCTGGACTTACATGGCCAGACCTCTTTTTACTCAACAGAAAACGTAGGCAGGGTGGGGTGAAGGTGGGATCCTGTTTCTTGATTAAGAAAATTAACTAACATAGGCAAGCACGTTAAACATTTCTGCATTATTCAGCACATACATGGATGCCAGAGCTTCTGAAAGTAGCTCAGACAACAGTGTGTGCCATATACTTAAGCTCCTGCTGAAAACTGCATATGTGTGGCTCCTGGTATATAATTGTGCTTTCTTGTCTCCCAGCTTTGTTGACTGCAAAGAGTGTGGCCGGAAGATGCATCAAATTTGCGTTCTACATTATGACATCATTTGGCCTGCAGGGTGAGTGATTTGCTGTGATCTCTGGGAAAGGGGAGCAGCTGTGCACAAGTCATTGGTGTCTGTGGTGCTGAGTCTTGTTCATTGTCAGCAAAATTTAGCAATTAAGGAAGGTGGCAGTTGGTTCTAAATTTAAATCTTGTGTTTGCCTGCTTTACAAATTGTAGACTCAGAGCCGTCTGTCTCTTCACTCTTTTCACAATGATGTGATTTAAACTGCCAACAAAGTATTTCAGTGCTGCATTTTACTGTTGAGTCTAATCTTATCACACCCATTATTTGTTGTACAGTTTTGTGTGTGACAACTGCTTGAAGAAAACTGGCAGACCTCGGAAAGAAAACAAATTCAGTGCTAAGAGTAAGTTTGCTAAAAATTTCTGCGTCCTGGATTGTGTCCTTTGAACTTCTGTAGTTGCTCCCCTTTCTTTGTTACCTGTCACTGTGAACTTTGAGAGCTCACTGACAGCAGTTTTCATGTGGAAGGTTTTCATTGTAGTGATTCAGCTTGACCCTTTATGACCAGCTCATGTTTTCAGTAACGTTTTAGAGGGCTGAAAAAGTAAATTTCAGAAGAGCAAAGCTTCAGGTAGACGGTGGTGGCGCATCACTTTAGTCCCAGCCCTCGGGAGACAGAGGCAGGTGCATCCTTGTGAGTCCAGGACAGCCAGGGCTACACTAAGCCCTGTCTCAAAAAAACAACAACAGAAAAAAAAAAAGTAAATTTCAGGACCTACTGAGAGAACATTGGTTGGCAGTTCCTTCTCCAGTAGCTTAGAAAGAATCGGGAGTCCTGTCCAGAAAAGACGTTCAGGCTCTCAGGGTTGTCTCGTGGGCTTAAGACTTGCGTCCCTCAGTGCAGGATTTCCCTTGGGGATTTCAGCAAGAATGGTGGTTGTCTTCTGAAGGTCTTTGTGCCTACTTCACTCACTCAGAACAATCACTCAGCTCTGAAGACTGCTGGGCACAGAGCTCAGCCTGACAAAACTTAGGAAGTTTGATGCTCACTAAAGTATAAAACAGATCTCTAATCTACTTGTTACTACTTTTAACTGTACAAATCTTTATTTTTTCCTGAGGGTTTTTTTTTTTTTTTTTTTTTTCCCTTTGCTATTAGATTTTGTTTCCTTTTGGGGGGTGGATTCAAGATGGTTTCTCAGTGTAGCCTTGGCTGTCCTGGAACTTGCTCTGTAGACTCGAACTCACAGATTGGCCTGCCTCTGTTTCCTGAGTGATGAGATTAAAGGAGTGTGCCACCACCACCGAGTGTTGGTTATATCTTAATATACCTCCAAGGTACCACCACTCTTGTTATATTTATTGCAGAAAAATGAAGTTTATATGAGATGTAAATTCTCAGATACTTCATGAGACAACAGTAAGGAATCTTCTAAGATTTACTTTTAAAAACATTAATTTATTAATGCCAGGCGGTGTTGGCACATGCCTTTAATCCCAGCACTCGGGAGTCAGAGGCAGGCAGATCTTTGTGAGTTCGAGTCCAACCTGGTCTACAAGAGCTAGTTCCAGGACAGGCTTCAAAGCTACAGAGAGACCCTGTCTCAAAATAATGAAAAAAAAAATATTAATTAATTTTAATTGGTATATATATATGTATATATATACATATATATATATATAACACACAGAGACCTCTGTGTGTGTGTGTGTATACCTTCTTTTTTGTATGTACACCAAATGCATGTAGTACCCATAGAGACCCAGAATAGTGGATATTAGGTTCCCTAGAGCTGTAGTTTGAGGTGGCTGTGGGGTACCTGATACTGATGTTGAGACTAAACACAGGTCCCTTGCTAGAGTAGATGTTCTTAACCACTGGACCATCTTTCCAGACCTCTAGATTTACTATCTATAAGCAATTTTAGATAGCAATTGTAAAAAATATTTAAAAGTCATTAAAGAAGAAATTTTACTTAATTTTATCATCTTAAACTGGTTGTGGTGGCTCATGCCTGTAATCTCAGCTCTTGAGAGGCTAAGACAGAATTCCCTTGAATCCCATGCCAACCTGGGCTACATAGTGATACAGACCCTGCCTTTTAACAAAAGGAAGAGGGGGAAGGTCCATCACCTGACATGGGAGATGGGGTGGAGTATCTATTTAATATATGTTGAATCCTGTATTCAGTTCCCCAGCACCACCCCTCCAAAATACATTCATTTTTATAACCGATGAATCTTTGGTAGATCTCACGTTCTAGTCCTCTTCCCCTGAAAAGCTGTTCTCCATAGTGATGTTTATTCCTGGTGGCTTTGGTCACAGTGGTCATATGGGCTATCTCTTCTGCTATGGCCAGAGCCAGCACAGGACAGGCCACATAACCAAGATGAAGTTGCCTGATGCTAAGGTCATGCCTGCTCTGCCTCCCAGCTGAGCACTGTGCTCAGAAGGCAGCAAACAGTCTTTGGCTAATGCTTCATGACTTGGCCCTAGGTGTTCTAAGCTCCCTTTTAGACTGCAACTGAACTAGGAGGAAGAAAACCCTGTCATTGACTGGGTCAAGGGTGTGCCATATTCCTTGTTGCTATAGTTAGTTCCTCAAGTGTAGTTCTGGGGAGTAAGCAGTCTGCCTGTTGGCATTCCTGAGATAGCCCTCCACACAGGAGACTTCTGCTTAACATAGCCCCAGGGCAGGGCTTGTCCCACAGCCACTCATCTACCCAGGGCCTGATGTGAAGGGCAAGAAGCACAGTGTCCTCAGTCCTGTCAGATTCGGGCCATCTTTGTGCCTCTCCTGTCCCTTACTATTAGAAATGGACAGAAGTGTGAGCAGATAAATGGCCAACAAGGAGCAAAGTGCCTAAGGCTGCACACCTGCTTTCCTAAAGAAGATGCTCGTGTCACGGGATGGAGCTCTTCTGTTCTTACAGAACAACTGTTAGTCCTTGGAAATAGCAGCGTGAATCAGCAGCCTCAACAGCTCTGCCTGATCCTGTTCATTCTGAACTTTTAGGGCTTCAGACCACACGCTTGGGAAACCACTTGGAAGACCGAGTGAACAAGTTTTTGCGGCGCCAGAATCACCCTGAAGCTGGGGAGGTTTTTGTCAGAGTGGTGGCCAGCTCAGACAAGACTGTGGAGGTCAAGCCTGGGATGAAGTCAAGGTTTGTGTTTTTTCTTCCTGTCCTAAACTGTGGGGTAGGCCCCACTCCTGACTCTATAGGACTTCAAGTGTGACATACTTAATGCAAAGGCTTGTGGTAACTAGGATGTAACCTTCTTTTCTGAATTTCAATACATTATCCAAGATGGTTCCCTTGCCTAATAAACAGGACCAGGAAGAGCTGCAGCACAGCCCAAAACTACTCTGGCTGTCATTGCAAGAGGTTGCCAAGCCTTGAGCCTTCTACACAGGACAGGCTTTGATTTCTGTTTCAGGTTTGTGGATTCTGGAGAAATGTCTGAATCTTTCCCGTATCGAACCAAAGCACTCTTTGCTTTTGAAGAGATTGATGGAGTCGATGTGTGCTTTTTTGGGATGCATGTGCAAGAATATGGCTCTGATTGCCCCCCACCAAATACAAGGTAGTCCCATGTTACTTCTGAGTGTGCTTTTTAGCCCCATTCTGGGTGTAACAGCCAGAGGCTCGGGTGTCTTAAAACTCTGTGCTTTGCTACTGGATTCAAATAGTTACCTGACTAAACCAATTAGCTTTGTTTTCCTGTAAACTGTCAGGAAACAAAGGGTCTTGGTGGTAATGTGGCATGCTTGTGTGTGGCCCTAGCTTTGCTTTGTCTTATCAAGATGATCACTGGGGAGCCAGAGTAGCAACAGCTAAATGTTCTGTTCAAACCAAGTCTCTCTGGCCCAGAGTTGGTTTGTTTAGTCTGGATTTTGGGTGAGAGGGGCAAAGAAGTGGCCTCTTCCAAGTTGCTCCCCTGGGGAAGGTTTCCTTCTCTTTTTTGTAACAGTAGAAAATTATTTCTGTTTCCTTAGTTTTCAGCTGGAACTGTGATTTGAGTTTTTCACATCTAGTCAGGTGGCCCCTGTGGTGGCTATCAAAATCTATTTCTGGGGGGCTTTGGGATGTTAGTATTTTCAAACTTAAGGGGTACCCTGAATTAGAAATAAAAATGACACCCCACCCACCCCTGCAGGCGTGTATACATATCTTATCTGGACAGTATTCATTTCTTCCGGCCCCGCTGCCTCCGGACAGCTGTTTACCATGAGATACTCATTGGATATCTAGAGTATGTGAAGAAATTGGGGTGAGTCTTGGTTTTTCAGAATCAATTAAAACGTTTTGTCTATTTTGTGAAATAGTGTGTTTTTCTCGTTTAGTTTTATGTGTTTTTATTCTAATGTATTGAGAGTGGTTCAGAAGTCTGCTGAGCCTCTCACATATGCCTGACTCGAAAGAGCAGTGTCTTATCTTTGCCTCTGCTTTCTTTTCATTTTCTTTTTACTTTATTGAGGCATAATCTGCTTATCATGTGTTTTTTCTGATTCAGGTTTTGGAGTCAGTGGTTTTTAAAATTATTGACTGGTGTAACCATTCCATAAGCCGGTCTCTACACACTCTCCTCTGCTACTACTCCCTGTCCTGCCCCTGGCTCCAGACAGCCAATAATCTCCTTTCAGTCTCTATACATTTATCTTTTCTACTCTTTGATTGGAAATCACTGATTGAACACACAAACACTGTCTTTTTTCTCTGGTACTATGTGTTTATATACCACACCTGTCACATTCTTTTCCTAGACCTGAAAAGGTTTGCTAAAGTGCCTTGAACAGAGCGAATAAGATATTTGACATTAATCCTCTAAATTTAGAGAGTTACTTGCCTGAGCTGCCTTTCCAGTCACAGGAGGAAATAGGCAGGAAGCTGGTGCTTCGCTTCATTTTACCAGGCCCTGGCAGGCTCAGCTCCATGCAAGTACTTCTGAAAATGAAGTATTCAGTGCTGAATATAGGGTTGGATTTGTAAATAAAGAAGATAATGCTTTTACACACACACACACACACACACACACACACACACACCATTATTGTGTTGGAGCCCAAGCATTTATGGCCATTTCTTTTGTTTTCATCTTCCCTCGTTAATTTCTGTTCTTGCTTTAGTAACTATTCTTAAGCTGCAGTTGCCTCAAAAGTAGATATGAGTTCACTTATACTTCTGTCTGGCTTGTTTTGTATGTTCTTATAGGTATGTGACAGGACACATCTGGGCCTGTCCTCCAAGTGAAGGAGATGACTACATCTTTCATTGCCACCCTCCTGATCAGAAAATCCCCAAACCAAAACGACTGCAGGAGTGGTACAAGAAAATGCTGGACAAGGCATTCGCAGAGAGGATCATTAATGACTATAAGGTACTCCTGTTGAAGGAAGATGTTGACTTTGTCACAGCTGACTGACATGTTTTATATATTTTCTTCTGGCACTCATGTGCTTTATAACTATGATAAATTACAAGAAATAGAAAGCAAGAGCCTGCAAACATCTGATGAAACTGAGGAAGCAACTCTGCAGTTGGTCAAAGCAGTGGGCCTTTTAGTCAGTTGATGTCTAGTTTGTGTATGTGGTCCCCAGTAGCCTCTAGAGGACCTCACCTCACCTCTCTTCTGCTTCCTCTTAGGACATCTTCAAACAAGCAAATGAAGACAGGCTCACGAGTGCCAAGGAGTTACCCTATTTTGAAGGAGATTTCTGGCCTAATGTGTTGGAAGAAAGCATCAAAGAGCTAGAACAAGAAGAAGAAGAAAGGAAAAAAGAAGAAAGTACTGCAGCTAGTGAGACCCCTGAGGTACAGCCCAGCTAGAGCTGTGCCACCAGAGTGGCAGGCTGAAAAGTATACATTTGCTGTTGGCTTCTTCTGTGGGTGTTCTTGTGCACACACATAGGATGTCACCATAATCAACAATAAGCAGATGTGGGGCCTACTGGTTAGACCTGGAGAGATGGTGACCTTTTGGAACCAGGGCAGTACATGGAGATGGGTAGAAATTACTTCCTGAAGTGCCTTGTGCTGCGTATTGTGGCAATTCCTCATTTTGTGGGGTTTTTGGGGGAGGGGCGTTTTTTTTTGTTTTGTTTTGTTTGCTCTCAATCTGTTCACTGTTTACTATCCCTGTGTACCAGGGAGTGCAAAGTGTACTAAGCAAGACCTTGTCCCTGCCCCAAGAGGTATCTTACACTAGGAGAAACACCAAGGACCTGGATAGCTTCATGATGTGTTTTCATGTGGTGGGGCAACTCTGAGAAGAAAGGAGCCTAAGGTAAAGAAGACAGAGGTCTGAGGGTGCCTTTGGAAACAGTGACATCGGAGCTAAGATCCCACTTGAGTTGAGGGGAGAAAGTATGCTGTATCAAAGGTCACAAGGTACTACTTGGTCAGGTAGAGCTGACAATGGCACATATATTGATTGTAGTTGTAGGTCTGGTAGGTATGTACAGTGACTTCTGTGGAGAATGTTTGTGGAATATGAGAAATGATGAGTTAGAAGAATGTCTTGTGTAAAGCTTGAACTTACTTTGGTGAGGGAGAAACAAATGGTGGGTTGCATTGCTCCATAGGAAATAGTCAGACTGGATCCCAGCAGGGCTAGAGGTGCTGGCAGCATGTGGCAATACCTGAAGCCTCAGATAAGCATGCATGCTCAGTGTACACCTGATCTGTTGAGTAGTTACAATGTGCTCAACACTGAACATGTTGAGTTTTATGTCTTCAAAAAGACAGCTGTAATATAGAAAGCACAGACCAGGATGAAAGAGAAGCTTATGTCCCTGGTTGTTCCCAAGATCTCTCAAATTGTCCCCATTGTCTGACTTTCTTTCTCTCTGTCTTTCTCTGGAACCTCCAGAAGTTGGTCCATCCCTTCACCTTCTCAGGAACTTGGCTGTTCCTCATCATGGTTTGGTTTCCTACTTAACTTCAAAACAGTTCCCAAGAAGCTAGAGAGTAGGCCATATTCAGATTGGCCTTAAAAGAACAGGCATGTCTCAGTGGCTGACTCGGTACTTTGCAGTGGAGACCAAGTGATCATGAGCGTAGGGGACCTGACACAGAACCATTTGTCTCAGTTTGTTAAGGACAGCAGTGGTGGCGTCACTTAAAGAAGTGGAAGTGGGCCCACCTGTGGGAGTCACTGGTGCACAGCACAACAGAGCACAAGGACAGTCCTGCTGCTACCAAGGAAAGGCCTCTAAAGGAATGCAGAACAAACTGATTCATCCAAGTTGGTCTCTGGCATGGTGTCGGTGAAGCTGTTCAGACGACTTAGATGGCTTGTGCCTGAGCCCTCCTTCACTGTATGCTAGGGAAAGTGTTGACAAGTAGATTTGTTGTTTTCTGTGTATGCAGTGTAGATGCTGAGAGCAAGGATTCCCCTTCCTAAGGTTACCTAGGACCTCACAGTGGGATTAACTTTAGTATGGCTCACACTTTGTAGGGGACATTGCTTTGCTGCTAAAAATTAGATTCTCCAGGGAGGAACTAGAAGAGAGGGAATGGGGGTAGGGAGCTTCGTTAAAACATATTACATGCATGTATGAAATTCTCAAACAGTTTAAAAAACTGAAAAATTAGAATTTGAAGTTAATTGAAGTAGAGAAGTGTTTCTCATGGTGTTAAATGAGGGAGACAGGATACCACATCATGTATTCAACCCCAGCTACCCTTAGGCACATGCACAGGTAAAACTTCACCAGAAAAATAACCAAAGTGCGTGTTTCCAAGTGACCAAATAATTTCTCTCTCTCTCTTTTTTCTCTTCTTCTTTTTGTTGATTTTTTGAGACAGGGGGCTCTCTGCATAACTTTGGCTGGCCTAAACTCAGAGATCAGTCTGACTCCTAAGTGCTATGATTAAATGTACGTACCACTATGCCTAGCTCAAAAACAATTTCTTTAAAAAGTTTATTTAGCCAGGCAGTGGTGGCACCTTTAATCACAGAACTCAGGAGTCAGAAGGCAGAGGCCTCAAACTCAGATGCCTAAGCTTGGTCTACAGAGCGAGTTCCAGGACAGGCTCCAAAGCTATGCAGAGAACTCTGTCTTTAAAAAAAAAATAAAAATAATAATAATAAAAATAAACTAAGAAGTTTATTTGAAATCAAGCATAGTGACATACCTTTAATCCCAGCACTCAGAAAACAGAGGCCAGAGGCAGGCAGATCTCTGTGAGTTCAAGGCCAGTCTGCACAGTGAGTTTCAGGACAGCCAGAGCTGTCTCCAAAAAAAAAAAAATCCAAATAATTAAAACTTATTTGAGGGGCCATTAAGATGGGCCCAAGTAAAAGTGCCTGTTACTGCCATGTGTGATGGCCTGAGTTCAAGTACAAGGGTCCACATGCTTGGCTTGAAGACTCCAAGCTTCCGTTAAAAATAAAAAAAAAAAAAGACCGCCACATGGGCACTGTGACACCTTCACAAATATACATAATACATGCATGTAAATAAAGTAATTTTAAAAATTATTTGATTTAGATACATGATGAGTTTGAAACCTAGGTTATGCAGCATCACATGGAAAAGTGACCGTGTGGAGCTGAAGGCATAGTTTAGTGGTGGCGCACATGCTTAGCTTCTGTAAGGCTCTGGTTTCGCTCCCAATACTGCAGGATAAAGAAGTTCTCTGGGTCAGATCTGATTAGCTTTTCTTGGTTGTATTCTAAATGGATGATGCCCCAAGTTCTTTTTATAGTAGGATCGTTGGAGCTCTTGAACTGAGGAGTGAGTCCCTTTTAGACCTCAGCCAAGTAATAATTAAAAACTTGGACTTACTCTACCCTAGTCCAAGTGTTGAGTGGGACCTGGAAAAATCAGGGTGTGCCTGCTCCTCCTGGTGCTACCTTCATTTGCACATTCCCCGGGTCTTTTGAAAATTCATACAGATGAGCAGGCCTTCCCAAGATAAAGAACCAGGTACTAAGCCTGCAGGATGAAACAGCTTAGCATTCCTGTCCAGTGGGGAGTGATAGGAAACTTCCTCTTAGAATCTAAGCTTAGATTCTGAATTAACATCCTTAAGAAGAGCCAGGCAGTGGTGGCACCCACCTTTAATCCCAGCACTGGGGAGGCAGAGTCAGGTGGATCTCTGTGAGTTCAAGGCCAGCCTGGTCTACAAGAGCTAGTTCCAGGACAGGGCACCAAAGCCACAGAGAAATCCTGTCTCGAAAAACCAAAACACACACACACACACACACACACATCCTGAAGAAGTAAGAGGACATACAGGTGCCAGCCAGGCTTGGAAGATTCAATTTTTAGCCCTCTGATGGCAGCCTATGGCCCAGGTGCATATGGGGTCTCTGGAGCCCCACAGATTAGGAAATGGATGTTGTTCTGACAGTTTTGCATGTGGTTACAGGGCAGTCAAGGTGACAGCAAGAATGCCAAGAAAAAGAACAATAAGAAGACCAACAAAAACAAAAGCAGCATTAGCCGCGCCAACAAGAAGAAGCCTAGCATGCCCAATGTGTCCAACGACTTGTCCCAGAAGCTATATGCCACCATGGAGAAGCATAAGGAGGTAATGGCATAGTCTTGTGGAAGTTTATGGGGATACTCAGAATCTGGAGGGACAACAGGCACCAGGCCTGCTCTGCTGAGGCTCCCTGTACAAGTCTTTGATAGAAGGGAGGACTACCTCTGTATAAGGTGGAACAGTGGTTTCTTAATACACTTATCATTAATGGCTTATCATTAATTGTTCCATCCCAAGAAACAAGGACCTCAAGCAGGCTCTGGGTTTGGTTAAGTAAGATGTGGCCCAGCACTTGGCACATGCTGTCTCTTTGTGGGGTTTAATGCAGCTCCTCCTTTCAGGTCTTCTTTGTGATTCATCTGCATGCTGGACCTGTTATCAGCACTCAGCCCCCCATCGTGGACCCTGACCCCCTACTCAGCTGTGATCTCATGGATGGGCGTGATGCTTTCCTCACTCTGGCCAGAGACAAGCACTGGGAGTTCTCTTCCTTACGCCGCTCCAAATGGTCCACTCTGTGCATGCTGGTGGAGCTGCACACACAAGGCCAGGACCGCTTTGTCTATACTTGCAATGAGTGTAAACACCACGTAGAGACACGCTGGCACTGTACTGTGTGTGAGGTAAGCCCCACCACCTCCCTTCTGACCTTTCCCCATAGGTAGATGTAAAATTCCAGCATCAGGAATGGATGTAGATGTTGTCATCTCTACATAACACTGTTTGTGCTTTCTCTCCCATCATGGGAAGCCAGGCATGAGTGGCACCCTTGTTGTCCTCTTACTTTGTGCCGTAGTCCGCCACAGCTACAGGCCATGTGCTGAGGCAGCCTGACTCTGGAAAGACTTTGGAACACTTTGATTCTACAGGAATTCCTGTGTATTTATCTCTTCCTAGCCTTGCTAAGGGCTTAGGGGATGCCTTTTGTCCTGATGGCAGGTTGACACCTTTGATCAGGTCTAATGGCAGGATCTTCATGTATACCACTGGTAGGCTCACTGTCTCCTGCCCTGTGTGTAGTTTGTCTTCAGCATGAAGAGCTTGTCCTGGTCAGGGCAAAAGCTGTCTAACTCTTCCTTCTTTGCTTACCTTTCAATTCTTGTTTTTTCCGAGCTTTCTCCAGGCTTCTCTGTCCACTTTCTACTTCACTATTTTACGATTTTATGTGTTTTCTTTGAGCACAATTTTTAGACCCAGCCTTAGGACTTCATCCTCAGATTTGTTTGTGGGTAGATTTGTTTGGATGTGTGTATGTGAACTATTTGTGTGTATGCATACAGAGGCCAGAGGAGAATTGCTCTGTAGCACTTTACCTCATTTCCCTAGAAAAGATCTGTCACTGAACCTTGGGCTAAGCTGGGGACCAGCAATTCCCAGCAGTCCACTTACTTCCTCCCTGTCTGGTGCTGCAGTTATAAGCACTGGATTTTTGTATGAATGCTGAGGATCCAAACTCAGGTCCTCATATTTGACCATCACCTTATTTTACCCAGTGAGCGCTCTCCCAACCCCATCCTTCACATTTAATGCTTCCCTTTTAGTTCCTAAGTTCAAGTATCTCTCAGCCACTTGTGCTTCTGTTTTGGGGAAGGATCATTTGATGCCTTTCTCCCCGGGATAGTGTCTGACATCCTCTGGTAGCACTAGGAGGAAATGACCACGGTGTTCTTATTTCTCACTATTAAGTCTCAAGGTAAGGTCTTGATGCTTTTCTCAAAGCACATGAAATAAAGAAGGAAGTGGGTGGGGGAGGAGACCACTATAACTGCTCAAGCCTTGGGCCTATACTCTGACCCATGCCCAAGAGTGTCTGCTCGCTCATACTGGGCCTATGCTGATGTTGGTCTGTCCCTTTTGCTTCTCTACAGGATTACGACCTTTGTATCAATTGCTACAACACAAAGAGCCATACCCATAAGATGGTAAAGTGGGGGCTGGGTCTTGATGATGAGGGCAGCAGTCAAGGTGAGCCACAGTCCAAGAGCCCCCAGGAGTCCCGGCGCCTCAGCATCCAACGCTGCATCCAGTCCCTGGTCCATGCCTGCCAGTGTCGCAATGCCAACTGCTCTCTGCCATCTTGCCAGAAGATGAAACGAGTTGTGCAGCACACCAAGGGATGTAAGCGCAAGACTAACGGAGGATGCCCAGTGTGCAAGCAGCTCATTGCTCTTTGCTGCTACCACGCCAAACACTGCCAAGAAAATAAATGCCCTGTGCCCTTCTGCCTCAACATCAAACACAAGCTCCGCCAGCAGCAGATCCAGCATCGCCTGCAGCAGGCCCAGCTCATGCGCCGGCGAATGGCCACCATGAACACCCGCAATGTGCCTCAGCAGAGTTTGCCTTCTCCTACCTCAGCACCACCCGGGACCCCCACGCAGCAGCCCAGCACACCCCAGACACCACAGCCCCCTGCCCAGCCTCAACCTTCACCTGTAAACATGTCATCAGCTGGCTTCCCTAATGTAGCTCGGACTCAGCCCCCCACAATAGTGTCTGCTGGGAAGCCTACCAACCAGGTACCAGCTCCCCCACCCCCCGCCCAACCCCCACCTGCGGCAGTGGAAGCAGCACGGCAAATTGAACGGGAGGCCCAGCAACAGCAGCACCTGTACCGAGCAAACATCAACAATGGCATGCCCCCAGGGCGTGCAGGTATAGGAACCCCAGGGAACCAGATGGCCCCTGTGGGTCTGAATGTGCCCCGTCCCAACCAAGTCAGTGGGCCTGTCATGCCTAGCATGCCACCTGGGCAGTGGCAGCAGGCACCCATCCCCCAGCAGCAGCCAATGCCAGGTATGCCCAGGCCTGTAATGTCCATGCAGGCCCAGGCAGCTGTGGCTGGGCCACGGATGCCCAATGTGCAGCCACCAAGGAGCATCTCGCCAAGTGCCCTGCAAGACCTGCTCCGGACCCTGAAGTCACCCAGCTCCCCTCAGCAGCAGCAGCAGGTGTTGAACATCCTCAAATCAAACCCACAGCTAATGGCAGCTTTCATCAAACAGCGCACAGCCAAGTATGTGGCCAATCAGCCTGGCATGCAGCCCCAGCCTGGACTTCAGTCCCAGCCTGGTATGCAGCCCCAGCCCGGCATGCACCAGCAACCCAGCCTGCAGAACCTGAGTGCAATGCAGGCTGGTGTGCCACGGCCTGGTGTGCCTCCACAGCAACAGGCAATGGGAGGCCTGAACCCCCAGGGACAAGCTCTGAACATCATGAACCCGGGACACAACCCCAACATGGCAAACATGAATCCACAGTACCGAGAAATGGTGAGGAGACAGCTGCTACAGCACCAGCAGCAGCAGCAGCAACAACAGCAGCAGCAACAACAACAACAAAGCAGTGCCAGCATGGCCGGAGCCATGGCAGGACACGGCCAGTTCCAGCAGCCGCAAGGACCTGGAGGCTACGCCCCAGCTATGCAGCAGCAACGTATGCAACAGCACCTCCCCATCCAGGGCAGCTCCATGGGCCAGATGGCTGCTCCAATGGGACAACTTGGCCAAATGGGGCAGCCTGGGCTGGGGGCAGATAGCACCCCCAACATTCAACAGGCCCTACAGCAGCGGATTCTGCAACAGCAGCAGATGAAGCAGCAGATTGGGTCCCCAGGCCAGCCGAACCCCATGAGCCCCCAGCAGCATATGCTCTCAGGACAGCCACAGGCCTCGCATCTCCCTGGCCAACAGATCGCCACATCCCTTAGTAACCAGGTGCGGTCTCCAGCCCCTGTCCAGTCTCCGCGGCCCCAATCCCAGCCTCCACATTCCAGCCCGTCACCACGGATACAGCCCCAGCCTTCACCACACCATGTTTCACCCCAGACTGGTTCCCCCCACCCCGGACTCGCAGTCACCATGGCCAGCTCCATGGATCAGGGACACCTGGGGAACCCTGAACAGAGTGCAATGCTCCCCCAGCTGAATACCCCCAACAGGAGTGCGCTGTCCAGTGAACTGTCCCTGGTTGGTGATACCACGGGAGACACACTAGAAAAGTTTGTGGAGGGTTTGTAGCATTATGAGAGCATTGGGTGTTTGTTTTTTGTTTTGGGGATTTTATTTTATTATTTTCATTTTGTTTTTTGTTTTTTTTTTCCCCCTTCCCCTTTCATGTTCTTGGACTTTTTGTACTGAAAATCCAGGCATCTGGGCTCTTTTTATTAAGCCTAGATGGGACTGTGACTCCCAAGCATGAAAGGGTGGATTGATGTTTAAAGAAACAATACAAAGAATATATTTTTTGTTAAAAACCAGTTGATTTAAATATCTGGTCAGTCTCTCTCTTTCTCTCTTGGCTTTTTTTCTCTTTTTTTTTTCTGTTTTATTTTGGGGGTGGGGGGTTGTTTGGATTCTTTTTGTCGTCATTGCTGGTGACTCATGCCTTTTTTTAATGGGAAAAACAAGTTCATTATATTCATATTTTTTATTTGTATTTTCAAGACTTAAACATTTATGTTTAAAAGTGAAAAGAAAAATAATACTCAGAAACTGGTTCCAGAAATAATGCATCTTATAATGTGTCCCGATAACGAGCTGATGTTGCGGGAAGATTTTTTTTTCTATAGTGAACTCTGTGGGCATCTCCAAGTATTACCCCTGGACGATAGGAATTGACTCCGGCGTGCACACATGTACACACCCACACACATTTATCTATACATGCTGGCTTAAGCCAACCTCTTGTCTTGCAGATGTAGAAATTGTTGCTTTGTTTCTCTGATAAAACTGGTTTTAGACAAAAATAGGGATGATCACTCTCTTAGACCATGCTAATGTTAATAGAGAAGAAGCATTCTTTTCTTTCTTCTATGTGAAACTTGAAATGAGGAAAAGCAATTCTAGTGTAAATCATGCAAGCGCTATAATTACTATAAATAAGAAAATTCAAGAAGATTCAATCACTGTATAGAATGGTAACGTACCAACTCATTTCTTATATCATATTGTTAAATAAACTGTGTGCAACAGACAAAAAGGGTGGTCCTTCTTGAATTCATGTACATGGTATTAACACTTAGTGTTCGGGGGTTTTTTTGTTATGAAAATGCTGTTTTCAACATTGTATTTGGACTATGCATGTGTTTTTTTCCCCATTGTATATAAAGTATCGCTTAAAATTGATATAAATTACTGAAGTTTTTAACATGTATTCTGTTCTTTAAGATCCCTGTAAGAATGTTTAAGGTTTTTATTTATTTATATATATTTTTGGAGTCTGTTCTTTGTAAGACATGGTTCTGATTGTTCGCTCAGAGTGGAGAGGTCGGGGCTGCAGTCATAGTTGCAGTATGGGTGGCAGCTGGGAAGTGTCCCAGGCTTGTAGCCACCGGGTGGGAGGGGGGCTCCCTGTGCAGAGAGTGAGGAGGCAGCTCAGCATTGCATTGCATAGTCAGTACTCACAGGTGAATGTCACCTATGCCACGAGGGACAATCACCACTGGGTCAGAAACAGCACTTTGCCTCTAGCCTACTCTTCCTGTCCTCCTCCTTGTTGGCCAGCTGCCCTTGTGGGGAAGGCTCCTGCCCCCCCCCTTTTTCAGACAGCCCCCTCTTTCTCTACCCAGATCCCACAATCAATGCAAAGGGTGCTCCAGGGACTTGAGGTGGTTCCTGACCTCCCCTCCCCAAACGTTAAACAGGGAGGTTACCTCCATCAGCCTGCCTCATGTGGCTCATTAGGGCTTTGCAGGTCTGGTGCCACCCTGGGGGCTGCTACTTCATGGCCTTACTGGCTTGTGAAGTCCAGTAACAGGTGTCCTTTCTGAGCAGGGGTTGGTAGCTCCTGAATACTGTAAATGTCACATCTAAGAGGAGAACTACTGACAGGGGAACTAAACCCCTAGCCTGCTGCTCCCAGGGACCTTTAAAAAACAAAATACCTGTCTTCCAACAAAAGAGTGGTCTAGATGGGGGTGGGGTAGCTAAATTTAGAAATCATGACCCAAATATCCTTCCTTTTGGCCTTTTAAGTTCACAGAAGTATTTTCAAAATTCATGATACTTGGAAATCTAAATTTGAGGAAGCCTTTCAAGATTAGAGTTTTGAATGTAGAATTTTGAATCTTGAATTTTAATACTGTGGATAAGACCAGGTAAGGAATAGACCATCATCTAATATCCCCAACTAAGCCCTGTCCCAAGTCCTCCAGAGGTGATGCTCCGTCCTTGTTCAGCTTGATGGGTCCTTGCACATTCTCGGCTGTCTTCAGAATTCCCTTGCTGCCAATTGGGAAGCCCCAAGCCATGTGTTCAAACAAGAAGAGGAACTGGAGCCTCAGAAGAGCTGCTCTCCACCCACCTCAGAAGGTGGCACTTGGCAAGGAGTCTGCATCCTGTGCCGTTGTCCAGCTGGATGTCAGAGGATGTGCCTGAGGATGTGGGCTGTGGATAATATCCCTAAATTTGTCCTAAGGAAATTTCTGTAAGAGCTGGAGTGCCCAGACACTGTGTCTCATGCTGTATACTTAAGAGGAGAAGAAAAAAGTCCTATATTTGTGATCAAAAAGAGGGAACTTGAAATGTGCTGGTGTTTATAATAAAAGCTGGTAAAACTGCTTGGATTCAAAGGTGGTTCCGATTGGCTAATGATCCCCTTAGCATTAGCTCAACTGCTAGTCACTAAACTACTGGAGATGCCAGGTGTCAGCCCTGCATGCATTTGAGGCTCTTCAAACTAGCATTTAAGGACTGAATGCAGATGATGTGCTGTTCTGCACTGTTGGGGTAAAGACATGTAAATTGCCTTTTGATTTCTATTAAATGGGACTAGCGGGGCATGGTAGCTCATGCATTTAATCCCAGAAAAGCTAGAGCTAGAGGAATCAGGAAGACCTCCAACCCAGAGACCACATAGGGAATTAAAGGACAGCTCCCTGGCTACATAGAGACCTCAAAAAAGGAGAGGTCACATTTGAATCAACATTTAATCTAGTGCTGCATGACAAAATAAGCTGGTGTTAATAACAGAAGGAAACACTTCTCATCAAGGTGACTGTGTGTTTGGTAGCCACTATGATGCCAGAAAATACAGGACAGTGTTCTGGGAGGCAGTCCTGTGTCCAGACACTAGCAAGCTTGGGGAATGTAGGAATAAGTCTGGCCATCTAGAACTGACAATACACCGCCTGATAGGTAGTAGGTGCTTTACATGTGTTGGTTATTCATTCTAGGTGCAGGGTGGGGAGCAGTGATAACATACTGAGGGAATGGTCCAGAACCCAAACTAAAAGCAAACCCCAGTGAGTTTGGGTGAATGGGTCTGCCGCTGATGTAAATTGTCTAAAACACTGCTGTCGCCATGTTCACACCAGTTTGTAGAGTATTTTTTAGAAAACAATTCACTTTTCGCTAATCAAATTCAGAGGGAGTCTGGCGAGCTTAGCCACAGAACTGAGTTCCTGTCATGTCTTCTGGGTATTCTCCCGCCTGCTAATACTGCCCAGGACTCCTCAGATGTTGGCACAGATAAGGGCCACTAAGACAAGACAACTTTCCATGTCCCTTCCTGGAGTGAGCATTGAAAGAAATTCTAAATGTCCCAAGCTGGAAAGTGGGCCTAGATAGCAAGGGGTAAATGTCAGGTGGTGTTTGAAGTAGACTCCTGTTTGTCAACCCCACTAGCTTGGACTGGAGTGTACAGAAGGCCCTGGGAGTTTTGTGGGAAGTCGTTTGCTGTTCCTGGCCCTTGGTAGATACTACGTAGGTCAAAAATTTTACTCACGTAAAAAATTTACTCATTGTAAAACTAGGGTTGTTTTACAATGGCAGAGCCTACATCCCCATCCTTAACTACAAAGCCCAGGTTCCTCTTCTTTGTCAAATGCCACTTCACCTTTCTAAACTTCTTCCCCAAGCCAGATCTGGTGTTCCATAGATGCCTCTGTCAGCTCTGACAGAAGAGGTGATTCCAGAATGGAGAGTTAAAGGGATAAAACAGAATGAAATGTGGGGCCTCTCAAGACTCCGGGGAAGCTATTCTACATGGTGACATAAATGGGACATAGCAGGGTAGGGTAGGTGATACAGGGCCTGTGGGCAGAGGAAAGGGCATGGTAGGACTTTAACAACGAAGGGTGGAGTTGGTTATGGAGGATGTGGGCCATGCAGCAGAACAGGGGGGAAGGGAATAATCATGAGGTGCAGAGTGAAATAATGTCTTACTGCTCCTTTCTACCTTCCATTTTGAAACAGTCTTTCCCGTGAACCTGGGGCTAACAGGTTTGGGTAGATTGGCTGGCCAGCAAATTGCGAGGATTTTCGGTTCCCTAGCACTGAGATTACAGGCACACATTGCTCTTGTCATTTTCTTGGGGATATCAGGGCATCAAGCACTTACAGACCGAGTCAATCCTCCAGCCTCCTGGATCTTTCCATTCTTTTTCTATTTTCCATCTATAAAATCAAGCATGGGAGAGCTATCCTTGACATGTTCAACCTGGAACTTTCCTAAACATGGCCATATGCCGACCTTTAAAGTCTGGCAGGAGCGGTTACCCCACCCCCACCCCGAGACAAGAGTTTCTCTGTGTAACAATGCTAGCTGTCCTGGAACTTGCTTTGTAGGCCAGACTGGCCTCGAACTCAGAGATCCCCCTGTCTCTGCCTCCCAAGGGCTGGGATTAAAGGCATGTGCCCCCACCTCCTGGCTTTACAAATCTTAACAGGTTTTGTGTGGTGTGTATATTCCAGAAGTTGGAACTAGTGTCTAATAGCAAGCTAAGCAACCGCGTTAACGTTTTTTATTTTTTGTTTTTTTTTTTTTTTTTTTTTTTCGAGACAGGGTTTCTCTGTGGCTTTGGAGCCTGTCCTGGAACTAGCTCTGTAGACCAGGCTGGTCTCGAACTCACAGAGATCCGCCAGCCTCTGCCTCCCCAGTGCTGGGATTAAAGGCGTGCGCCACCATCGCCCGGTTGCGTTAACGTTTTTTAACGTTTGATTTTTTGTAAAATTTGATCATAGCAAAATATATTTAGAAAGTGGGAACCTGTTACAAAGGAGCCGTCTGGGCCTTGCTTTGAGATTACGACAAGCAATCTGTTTACGAAGTGGCGGAGAGTTTGGATCCAGACCACGTTTATGGCCTGGATCCCCAAACAAACTTCCAGTAGGGAGAAAGTCACAATAAACAGGTAAGTCCAGTTCTGGAGGTGTTGGTTACTGATTTCACGTTTTGGGAACAGTGAAACCTAAAATCTCTTTGTCACTAGCTTTTTTGCATTGCTGTAGGAGATTCTTCCAGTTGCCCAAACGCATAGAAGCACATGGGTGGGTAGGTCCGCTGGATCCACACTCCAGTCTCGAGAATGGGGTGCTCCCGCCCAGCGCAGCTGCGGCTCCGGGGACAAAACCCCCACATATTCCACGCCCTTGTCACTGTCATCCAAGGTCAAAAAGTTCGGTCATCAGGCCCCTGCGCTGGGGTTTTGCTCCGTTCACGTTCCCGCACAGGCAGAGCCTTGGGCAGCCCGAGCCCGTCGCTCGCATTGACGTCACTGCGCCGCCCCCGCGGAAGGCCTCCCTCGCCACTCGTGGCTGTTCGCGGCGCTGGGACGGAGGCATGGCGCGCGAGCTGCGGGCTGCGCTGCTGTGGGGCCGCGGGCTGCAGACTACACTGCGGGCTCCGGCGCTGGCGGGCGTCCGGCGAGGTGAGCGCGGCGCGAGAGCCCAGAGGCGACGTTCGAGGGCGCACAGCGCCGGGGCTGCCGCGCTGGGACAGGGAAGTGCGGTCACTTCTAGGGTCGCTTCTAGGCGGGCTCCCCCAGCCTGGTCTGGTCAGTCCTTGGCGTTCCTGATTGGGTTCCGCAATAAGTACCCAAGTTCACGCGTTCGTTGCACACGCTTAATTCCCGCAGAGCTCAAGCCCTGGAGTAGAAACTGAACAAAAACAGTGGTCACCCCGGACTTCAGTTCAGTGAACTCCCAGTGGTTGGTCCCTGCATTCCTAAGACCTGCAATTAGATAATACAAGGAATGGGGTGAGGGGAAGACCTTAATCTGTGCTTTCCCACCCCCACTCGAATAACGATGACGGTGTTAGCGTTACACACACACATATGGTATATGTGTTTACAACTATTTAAATAAAAGGGCCCAAGCCCAATATGAATTGTGCTGAAGAATCTCCAAGCTTTCCAACATTCCGTCCACAACTTCTCACGTTAACATATACCGGCTTTCCTTCGGCTACTGAGCTCTGTAGCACTCATCAAAAACTGTTACAATGTGGTAAAGGTTGAAGGAGTGTTTAATCTTTAGGCACATGTATCGGTTTTAGAATTGATGTTCCAGAGTGCCTTTTTTTGTTCCCTGATTTTGCCAAATTGTGTCTAAATTTATTTATTTGTTTGTTTGTTCAATTTTGAGGCAGGGTTTCACTGTGTTGTTCTAGCTGGCCTGGAACTTGCCACACAGACCAGGCTGGCCACAAACTCAGATCTGTCTGCCTCTGCCTCCCAGAGTGGTGGGATTAAAGGCGTGCGCCAACGTGCCTAGTGCTCAGAATACTTTTTGTTATTGTATGTATCCTCATACCAAAACTGCCTATTAGTATCTTCTCCAACATTCGAGTATGTCTTAGAAAAAAAACCCAACAAAACAAAACAGTGCCCCAAGGGCCAGTCTTCTCTAAGATTTCTTCTCTAAGATTTCTTTGTATCCTTGCATAATGTTCTGCAAACACCTTCTCAGCCTTGGCTAGTTGACCCAGTCTGTTCACAAAGGCTGACGCCAGGGTCTCATGGAAGCTAATCTGCAAAATTTGGTGCTGCTTTTCACCGACTGGGATTTCCCTGGGTCTGTTTTAGGGGGAGAAAACATTTACTTAGTATACATTTTCTATTGGCGATTTTGCTACTTCATTAAAGCTCCGATTTCGGTCTGCTTTGATGTTGTATCAGCCCTCCAGGACCCCCTGCTGTTAACTGATTGATTGTTTCTCTATAGCTTCCCTGAATTCTGTCTTTGGTGGTTGTTCTAAGTTCACTGTTGTCATCTATAATAAACTTGTCTTGGTAGGATGCAACTCAGCCAGACAGGAAGTGGCACTCCGTGAAAACTAACTCTCACCTGTGTCATTGCAATTTTCTGATTGAGATTTGTAACTCCAGAAAACATCAACATATTTCACAACTTAGAACACTGTTCACCTCTGAGGTGCCGTTATGAATCAGAGCTCTAGTAAGAACAGTGAGAGATCTGGAGGAAAGCTGGGCAACCTTTCATGTGTAGCTTACTTGAGTGGCTTCTGTGGTCGGGTGACTTTTTTTTCCTCTTGAAAGCTAGTCTGAAAAACCTCTACAGGGCGCCCTATGCCCCTGGACCAAAACCTGCTTCTGATGGAACATAGTGACTACTGGTTTTATATTCTCAGGCTGAAGAAAAATCTGCTTTTATCGTAGATGCTTTGTCTTATAAGAATTTGTTACTAGGAAATGAAAATTTGTCCCTGTTGTGATTTAGTGAGAAATTATATATTATCAAATTAATAAAAAGAATGTCCAAACCAGCACACAACATTAATTTTAAATGAGTACCATAGGAAATTCATAGTGGAAAAGATTACTGTGAACAGTAGGCAGAAGAAGCCAATATTGTGCAGCTGACGTTGTTTAGTGTCTTGTTCAGATATTATATTGAGTTGTTGGTTTATTCTTCAAGTCACAGAAAGTTTAGCTAACCTGGAATCAGATCTACCCCCCTCCCATTTTTTTGGAAAAGACTTCTTAATAGATATATTTTACAAACTACACAGGAAGATCATGCAGGACTGTTTGGATTGGGTATAATTCTGGGCCACAGGTTTGCACAGTCCTTCACAGCTGGCCCTGTGACGGCAGAACATTTCATCTCATCTGCACTGTGTACTGTGTCCTCTGCTTTTATCTTCAGAATAAAGACATGGCCTCTCTTCTACCACACACTTATTGCTGTCAAATTACCACTGCTGGATGAACCTTTTTTCTTAGTTCCGGTTTGTCTTAACTGTGGGCATCACCATGTTCCCCACACTAGGAGTAGGAAGTCTGTTCAGCTGTCCATTGGTTCCCTTCACAGGGGTGATAGACAAATTTCTGACTCCGTTAAAAAGGGTTGGTCTGTCACTGTCATGGTGGGGAGCGTGGTGCAGGCATCCACAGGGCTGGAGCAACAGCTGAGATCAGTTCACGTCTTATCTACAAGGTGTAGACAGAAAGAGCTCAATTGTTTCCCTAATGTAGCCCAGGCTGGCCTCAAACTTAGAGTCCTCCTGTCTTAGCTCTCTAAATGCTTGTATTGCAGCCATGTACCGCTTAAGTATGTGTGCAGAGGACAGCTTTTGAGAGAGCAGTTTTCTCCCACTTTATGTGCGCTGCAGGGATCTAACTCAGGTCTCCTGACTTCTGTGGTAAACACTACACATTAAACCATCTTGCTAGTCCCCTCAAATCTTTAAGAAAGGATCTCACGTAACTCAGGCTGTTCCTTGAACTCTTTTCTTTTTTTTTTTTTTTTTTTTTTGGATTTTCGAGACAGGGTTTCTCTGTGGTTTTGAAGCCTGTCCTGGAACTAGCTCTTGTAGACCAGGCTGGTCTCAGACTCACAGAGATCTGCCTGCCTCTGCCTCCCGAGTGCTGGGATTAAAGGTGTGTGCCACCACCGCCCGGCTTGTTCCTTGAACTCTTGATCCTGTATTCCTGATTTTGGTTTTATCTCCTCTGTCTCCTGTTCTCTCTGAGCTCCCTTCAGTCAGTCTGTTTGTCTGTCTAGAATTCCAGCCAGTGATCTTCTAGGCTGTCTATCAGATTAGGGATTGTCTAACGTTTTCTTATGATTAGATAGAGATGCAATTTTGGCAAAAAGATACCAGAGGAAGGATGGTGTGATACACTATGATGTTGGCAAGTCTCTTATGTGGGAGTTACTTAACTAAAGGAATCTAGCCTTCCCTGCCCCCAGTAAAATTACTGACTTTCTCTTTGAAATCAGTAAATGGTTTTTCAGGATGCACGAACATTGTGTAGTTGTTGTTTTTTGACATCTGTCAGTAATTTCTGTCTGCCATAGATATATTTGTTTTCTGTTGTTCCATGGCAGTTTTCATATATATATATATATATATATATATATATATATATATATATTTGTCCCTTCTCCCTGTACATTAAAGAATGGATTAGTATTTGCTAGACTGAAGTCTGTAGTAGTCAGTGTTATTGTTTTTGCTCAGATCATCCCAAGGCTCTATCACTGAAAGAACCTTCAGGTTGCTGAGTCTGGCACCACAGAGTTCCAGGCTCACCTGTGTGCCATCACACAGAGCACTTTTTCCTTTTATTTGGGGATGGCAGAGTAATTCCAGTTTGCCCAAGACTGATACGTTCCTAAGAAAGGGGCTTTCAGGAGTGACTGCTAGACAGTTAAGAAGGCCCTCCTAGCCTAGTAGCGATTGTTGCTCCCAGGGTGGATCTGTCTGTCAGTCAGTAGACATGGTTAGGAAATGCACTCACACAGGCGCACACATTGGTCTACAAACAAGGGATCTATCTCATGGTCGTATGGTGTCTGCACTCCAGGGCAGCACTGCAGGTCCTAGCCCTTCCCCCAGACTCATTCACAGTGTGTTAGTGTGCTTGATGTCAGTCTGTACCCAGGACAGTTTCAGACTTGGCACTGGACTGGTGAATAGATTTACCAAGCTGAGCATGTGTGTGCAATCCTTGTAGAGGTTAGCTTTGTGACCTGCAGTAAAAATGGCATTTCTGGTGAGGGCTTTGCACATTATGGTCATCTTCAAAACCATTTTTAAAATCATGCTGGAAAACTAATTACTTGTAAACTCATATCATGTTTACCAAGTCTACTCACAGGGGACTGCGGCTTCTAACCATTGTAAGAGAGAGGTGCACTGTTTCTTTCCTTATCCCTTGTGCTTACATGGTCTGTATCCTGAGTGACAGGTGATGTCTTTGACAATGTTTTTCAATACTGTGGTCTTCCTGTTTGTAGCCTATAGCAGTGAGGTTCTTACAGGTTCTACATCTCTGTAGAGGTTCTTCAAGGAAGGATCCAGCAAAGCCCATTCTTCGTGAGTGTCTTAGTTAGGATTTCTCTTCTCTGTGAAGAGACACTATGACCACAGCAACTCTTATAAAGAAAAACGTTTAATTGGGTCTGGCTTACAGTTCAGAGGTTTAATCCATTGTCATCATGGTGGGAAGCATGGTGGCACCTAGGCAGGCATGGTGCTGGAGAGCTAGCTGAGAGTTCTACATCTGAATCATCAGGCAGTGGGGGGAAAATGAGACATACTAGGCTGGCTTGAGCTTCTAAGACCTCAAAGCCCGCCCCAGTGACACACTTTGTCCAGCAAAGCCGCACCTCCCAATAGTGCTGTCTCTTGAGCCTATAGGATTATTTCCTTGAACCTACCACTCTGAGTGAAGTTCTCATGCACAGCCTCACTGGTCACATCTTCCAGGGATGTGAGTTCCCTGGCTGCTGGGCTTCACTGTGTCTATTGGCATAATAGCTTGTTTACATTACTATGGCTCTAAGGTACCAAAAAAAAAAAAAAGGTGTCTTTAGAGGTGGTTCAGCAGTTAAGGGTGTTTACTGCTCTTGCGAAGGACTTGAGTTCACTTCTGAGCACACCTACCTGTGTCAGCTCCAGAGGGCCTCTGGGAACATACACTCTGGAATGTTAAACATGCAGGGTTGTCTTTTCAAAGGAAAAGATGTGTAGCCTGCTTTTCCACACAGAAGACTGGGATTGAGGTCAGTAGCCCTATGATCTGCACTATCTATACAGCCAGGTCATACCAAGATCCCACCAGTAGGACCGGAGGTGGCTGATAGTTTAGGTGACCTTTCTGTTATCTGTATGGCAAGGGGGTCCCCCATACTTCCACAACCAGGACCAGAGGTGAATATACCCGAATGACCACTGTACTGTCTGTATTGTATGACCAAGACCACAGCAGATCCTCCCCAGGGCCCTAAGGTAACCCATGCAGCCTGTCTCGAGACCACATCTCCATGGGAAAAGTGACATGTGCTTGAGTAGTGCCTCGCTGTGCACAGGGGATTGTTACAGCAGGAGACCTTCCCCAACTACTGTACTTAACTATGCCTGCAATAGACTGCCACGGTCAGACTCTATATATATAAGTTTGAACCAACACCGGCTACTGAGTCATGTTGAACCGGATTTCCTTCTTGCCCCTCACGGATCTTTACTCTGCCCACTATGGTGTTTCAGAGACCCCACACACAGACACTCATAGTCATTATTTAAAACAGTAAAAAAAAGACAGTTAATTTAGATTTGCATGTTTAGGCATTTGTGTGCTGTGGCACATGTGTTGAGGTGAGAGTACAGCTTCCAGGAGTTGGTTCTCTCCGTCCATCATGTGGTCTCTAGGGATTGAATTCAGGTCACCAGCCTTGGTTGCAGGCATCTTTACCTGCTGAGCCACCTCACTGGCCCAGATATATTTGTTTTTAAAAACTATTCATTTCTGGATGTTCTTTATTCTTATTTGTATTAGAATTAAGGGTGAGCAGTAGCTGGCAGGAGGGTCTCAAGTCCTTTCAGTCCACACTGTCTTGAGGACTTACTGTACTTGGTGGATGCCTACTGACTTGGCCCTTGGCTGCTGAGAGATAGAGACCAGGTCCATGCCTCTGGCTGAAGCACAGCATCTGCTAGGTTTTTGTGGCTGTGAAGGCTTAGGCTGATCCCACCAAGTGGAGACACCTAACATCTAGTTCTATGCTAGAGGTTTCAGGACCTACCAGGCTTGCCAGGAAGTTACAAAAGCAATTCTGAGTCCCTTCCTGGCTAAACATAGACCAACCTTTTGGTAAATTCCATTTGACAGCATGTGAGGGAAGGCCACTGTGACTATCTGCTCCGTAGTTACAACTGTGCCTCCATTCTCGTAAGGATGAGACGGCCTTAGACTTTGGTCTCCTCTACAGGCACAGTGTGAGTGAACTGAGGCATCCACCTAACAATAAAATTCCCATCCATTTTTCACAACTGTCTTTTCAGGAAAGCCAGTTCTGCACCTTCAGAGGACCACAGTCCAGTTTACGGGCTCCGCACAAAGCCTGACTTCAAGGATCTCTGCAGGACAGTTATACAGCACACATGCAGCCGAGGACAAGAAGGAGGAGGTCCTGCACTCTATCATCAGCAGCACCGAGGCTGTGCAGGGTAAGCCTAGAGACTTGGCTCTTCTGGGACCAGTTCACCATTTCAACTCCTGCAGCTCTTGACTGTCACCTGATGTGGTTGGCCCCCTCTGGTGGACACCCGGAGAAGCTGCCAACCGGCACTGAATGACACATCTGGTAGTAATCACTGATGTAGGGCAGGAAGGCGCTTTTCAGGCCTGAGGGCTCCACCTCTGGCGTTTGATGGAAACACAGACAGAACTGTTGATGTTGACAAGTGAGGCTTTCTTATAATTTTACTTTTTGAATAATTTATTAGAGCACATTATTTTGGAGAATATACTGTAGAACCTGGTAGTTGAGGCTAACTTGAAATTCCCCACCACACACTCTGGAAACCGGCCTCCCTACTTACTGGACCCTTACTTAGTTCCCACATGACCCTCTCTGTGGCCACAGAGTTGCTCCGTGTTCTTTATTCTGAGAGAGTGTTACATGTCCATTTCTCTTAGTCATTGCTTGGAACCTTAAACATCCTTTCAAAAGCTACATCGTAGCATGTTCTTCCACAAAAATGAAAGTGCAATTTTATTGATTGTATCTATGATTCATTACCAGGTTCTGTCTCTAAACATGAGTTCCAGGCAGAGACAAAGAAACTTTTGGACATTGTGGCCCGTTCTCTGTACTCGGAAAAAGAGGTAAGATGTGCGCGCTCTCCAAGCTAGAGCTGCCGCCGTGCCGTCCTAGGAAAGCGCTGAACCCAAGGCCTATGCTTGTAGCGCGAATGATAAAACCCAGAGACAGAACCTGGAGTTCAACCTGAAGGCCAGAAAAACAAAGCAGCCAGCCATTGGCTCTTATCTCTACCTCAGACCAAAATGGTGATCTTGCCTCCAGGAATCTCAGAATGAGACTGAGACTGAGAGCCGCCTCCTCTTGTCTTATATTCCTCTCTAGTGCTAGGATTAAAGGTGTGGACCACTACCATCTGGTTTCTATGGCAGCTAGTGTGGTTGCTAGGATTAAAGGTGTGTGTGTGTCATCACTGTCTGGTCCGTAAGGCTGACCAGTGTGGCTGTTTTACTCTCTGATCTTCAGGCACGCTTTGCTTACTAAAATACAGTTGAAATATCACTACGCATACTTGCTGTCGGAAGACCCAGGTGTGAGCTGTGACAGGCCCATCTGGATCTCTAGTGAGAGGAGTTCTTTCAGTATTGTTTCCTAGTTTATTCAGATGATTCTTCGGACCAGATTAATTAAAGCTTGCTGATAATTTTTAAGTCTCCCAGATACTGGGCATGGGCGCCCACTTTGGTCTGTTTTGCTTTGACCGTCCTCTTCCACTGCACGTGGCCACACCTGTGTGGCACAGGTCAGAGAGCTGCTTCAGAAAGAACTTTAGTTCTTTTTTCCAAGACAGGGCCTCACATGTATAGCTGAGGGTGACCTTGCACTTAATATTTTTCTTACATTTATTTATTTGTTTTGTGCATGCTAGATAGTACTCGTGTAGTGGTCAGTGGATCCCTTCCTCCTGTTGTGTGGGTCCTGGGATCACACTCGGGTCATCAGGCTTGGCACAAAGTACCTTTACCTACGTAGCTGTCTTGCTGGCCTGGCCTGGAATTTTTGTCTGTTTGTTTGTTCGGTTTTGATATTTGTTTGTTGGTTTTTGAGACAGGGTTTCTCAGTATAGCCTTAGCTGTCCTGGAATTCACTATGTAGACCATACTGGCCTCGAACTCACAGAGATCCAACTACCTCTGCCTCCTGAGTGCTGGGATTAAAGGTGTGCACCACCACTGCCCAGCCTGGAACTATACACACAGAGTCTAGGGCTTTCATTTGTTTTTGTTTTGTTTGTTTTGTTTTTTTGTTTTTTTGGGTTTTTTTTTTTTTGGTTGTTGTTGTTTTGTTTTGCACTTTAACCCTGACTAGGAATGTCCATCAGGGCCACTGACTTTTAAACAACAGAGGGGGTGAGAGAGGGTAGGTGGCCAACTCAGGGAGCTCAACAGGCCCTGGCAGCTCAGGCTCTTCCTGATAGTCTTACTCTCTGGGTGCAGTAGGCCAGCAGTTCATTTCAGCCTAGGTGCCTTTCTCTTTGGCTTCCTTTTTTCCTGGCCATTTTCCTTTACCCCTGTCAGGAAGCTGTGTAAGCTCTCAGAGAGCGTAATATGTTCAGTATGCACAGTCATTCTCTTGGCAAGCTTGCCTTGAACATGTTTACAACAATGCTAGCAGTGTGCTAGGTGACACTGTAGGCTCTGGTTTTGCCACAGTAGGTGTTTATGCGACATTTCTGTCTGAAAAGTGCTTGTTCCCCTGATGTCTAGAGTGGCACCCCTCTTGTAGACGTGCATGTGTATGGCCAAAAGAACAGTCCGTGGAGAACATGTATCTGGTGCTTCTCCTCTTTCTCTTTGTGTTTGTCACTTGGAAACATTCCTGGAAGATGGCAGGTCATCCACATCCAGCTCTTAAGTGCTAGCATTACAGACATGTATCCCTGCATTTACATTTTTAAAGATTCTTTTTGAGGGGATTAACATTTATTTTGGGGTGCTGAGAATCATGCCCAATGTCTTAGTTCTGGGGGGAAGTAAGACAAGGATTGTGAGTTTGAAGTCAGCCTGGGCTATGCAGAGAAACTTTGTCTCAAAACCGAAATCCATATAGAAGTGACAAGGTCACTTCTGTCTTGGGAAGGTCAAAAAAAAATGCTACCCTCGAGTGGTTGTGCACTGTAATTCTAGCACTGGGAGGCTGGGACATAGGAATCAAAGGAAGGAAAAGCTGAAAAGGAGACACTGTTGCTCGCTCAGTGGTACTGACGTTAGCCAAGGTTCTGAAGTAGATGAGCACCCATTGGACAGAACTGAAGGATCTTCAGGGGGCGCTCGTGTTGATTGCGCATTAACCAGCTCCTTGTCTCCTATCTGCTCTCCTGAGCTCTGTGTGTAGTCAAGGCCTCTGACCTCCTTTTCTATGGAAGGTCGAGGCTTTAGTGTCTGATCCCCACTAGATGAAGTGAAGCAGTAGTTTTTGTTTTCACGGAGGCAGGGATTGAAGCCAGGCTCTTGTGTGCATTAAGCTAGTGTTCTACCTGTATTCCTAGCCTCCCCTCCATTGGGGGAGGGGTACAATGTCTCACTAAATTACCCAGGCTTCCTTGCGCTCATTTTTGTGTTCATAGTCCTCTACCTTAGCCTCCCAAGTAGCTGAGACTACAAGCCTCTGCCACTGAGCCTGGCTTATCAGTGTCTCTTTCCTCAGAGTAAGAGAGACAGATATTTGGAGAATGTTTCCCATCCCATGCAAGTCAATTAAGAAAGGGCCCATCACAAGCTTCTTAAAGTCTGGGTTCTCATGTAGCTTCAGGCGTCGTTGAACACCCTGAAAGGAAAGGTTTGCCCCAGGGCATGGACTGAGGACACACCGTCCACAGTGGGAGACTGGGTACTGCGCGCGGAATTGCAAACTCACCAGGCAGATCTCAGGCAGTGCCACTCATCTTGCTGCCTCTTGCTCCCATTCCCTAGGTGTTTATAAGAGAGCTCATCTCCAATGCCAGCGATGCCTTGGAAAAACTGCGGCACAAGCTAGTGTCTGAAGGCCAGGTGTTGCCAGAAATGGAGATTCACCTTCAGACTGATGCCGAGAAGGGCACCATCACCATCCAGGTACTTCTGTCTTGACATCACCTAGCTCCTCCTCAAGAAGCAACCAGTCTGACCAGACTCAGGAAGGCCTGCATCCCAGATCAGCTGAACTCAAGTGCTGTGCTGAGCACTCTCCCACTCTGAGGACTCTTGCTCTTGCTCACTCGCCCCCGGGAGGAAGCTTAGAGGCACTGGCAGAAGAGAAGGAAATTTACTTTTACCCAAAAGGCTGTGGTTTGCCTTTTTATTACTTCAGTGGTCTCTTTTGAAGAGTGAGAGTGGTGAAGGTTTTATTTTCACTGTTTGTGGTGCTGGGAGTTAACTTGGAGCCTGCTATACACTAAGTTCTCTGTCAATCATTTCTGCCTACCCTCAGGTCTAACTTTATCATTTTTTCTCTCTTTTTAAAGGTATATTTTTATTTATGTGCATGTGTGTGTGCACGCGCACGTGTGCACCAACATGCATTCAGATGATGAGGAGATGAGAAGGCAGCATAGGTTTTTTTCTTAGCTCTTCCATTAACATCTCTGATACTTGCAAGTGAACTTACATGTATGATGTGATGAGGATTGAAATTTGCCCTGTGTCCGTGGTTATCAGTTCTGCATTGTCTTAAGAATTCTACCCCATTGCATTATCCTGGAACCATGATCAGAAATGCAGTGGCCTTCACAGACTCCGGGCCTATCAGCATCCCAAAACACTCTGGTTTTGCTAAGACAACTTTATCTCTTTTTTTTTTTTGGTTTTTTGAGACAGGGTTTCTCTGTGGTTTTGGAGCCTGTCCTGGAACTAGCTCTGTAGACCAGGCTGGTCTCGAACTCACAGAGATCCGCCTGCCTCTGCCTCCCGAGTGCTGGGATTAAAGGCGTGCGCCACCACCGCCCGGCCCGCTAAGACAACTTTATAACAAGTCTCAAAATGAAGCAATCTATTTTTTCCAACTAGTTCTTTTTAAAGATATCCCAGGTTCTGTGTATTTATAAATTTTAGAGTCGGTTTGTCGTGTCGTATATGACTTGAGATTTTCATTGGACTGTGGCAGGTCAGTCTGGGAAGAAAACAACAGCAAGTGAAAAGCACGAAGTCTTAGATACATTTTCTCCTTTATATCAGCCTAACATGAAATTTTTCTTTAAAGAATCTGTCGAAAGTTCCAGTGTGTCTGGGTGAGATTGCATACCCCTATAATAAAATATAGCCCTGGGGAGACTAGGGAGAGCCACAAACCCAAGGCCAACCTGGGCTAAATAGTGAGACCCTGTCTCAGAATAAAGCAAAGCCAAACAAAAGCAGTTTTTAAAATCCAGGTATACTAAGGTAAATATTGCAATGTAAATTGTATTTAATAACCAACTAGAAATCAAGCTTTATATAATTTTGTTGGCATAGTTATATATAAATTAATTTATATATAAATCATTCTTTTTTTTTGTTTGTTTTTTTTTGTTTTTGTTTTTGTTTGTTTTTTTTTTTTTCGAGACAGGGTTTCTCTGTGGCTTTGGAGCCTGTCCTGCAACTAGCTCTGTAGACCAGGCTGACCTTGAACTCACAGAGATCCGCCTGCCTCTGCCTCCTGAGTGCTGGGATTAAAGGCATGTGCCACCATCGCCCGGCTATATAAATCATTCTTTAGTTATTATTTTTCATGTTCCACAATAAAAGATTCAGATTATATCTTAGACTCTTTCTTGGAGAGAATTGGCTAGCAGTTTTTTTTTTCTTGTTGTTGTTGTTTTGTTGTTGTTGTTTTTTGCCTGTTTTGTTGGGTCCTGGCCCATGCAACAGGCATGAATTTGCAAAATGACAGCAGTGAGGCTCTATCCAGCAGTACTGTGCTGCACATTGCTGGCACAGCCTCTTGTTACAGCTTGATTGGCAAACATGGTTTTGTTGGCTTGTTTGTTAATTTTTACTTACTTGGTTTTTGAAAATTTTGTATAAGAACCATATTTACACTGTTTCTAGCCCCTCTCCTGTTGTAAGGAGGGGCAGCAGGGCTGTTGTTGTAAGGAGGGGCAGCAGGGCTGTGTCCCCGGCCGCCCACATGGTTAGCTTATGCCCCGAAATAATTACACGGAAACTGTATTCTTTTAAACACTGCCTGGCCCATCAGTTCCAGCTTCTTATTGGCTAGCTCTTACATATTAATCTAACCCATTTCTAATATTCTGGGTAGCCCACGAGCTGGCTTACCAGGAATGATCTTAACCTGCATCTGCCTGGCGTGGGAACATCATGGCGACTCCTTCTTACTCAGCTTCCTTCTCCCAGAATCCTGTTCTGTTTTCACTCCACCCACCTAAGGGTTGGCCTATCAATGGGCTTAGGCAGTTTCTTTATTAATAAGAAGTCACTCCCACATCACTCTCCTCCATCCAGCCACCTGTGCCCCATGTCGAAGTTCTTGTCTTGCTCCTGTCTTTGTTGACTTCATTGCCTGAGCCCTCAGGGGGCTCCCTTCACACTACCCTGGAAAGACATCCCAGGGGAAGCAGTTTCTGCGTCTGGCTGTGCTTTTCTCAGTTGAGGAAGCACCGGTGTCTAGAGAACTCTTCAGTTGTGTGGTGGGCAGCAGTGAGGATGATGAAAAGCAGTTGTTTGTGGTGGAAAAGTGAGGAGCTCAAGCAGGGCGTGGCGGGACTGAAGGAAGAGAGCCTGTGATGGCCAAGACCTTGGCTTTCACAGATGCAGTGGCCTGAGTCTCTCTGCTCAGAATGCAATCTTCTGATAATTTATGAACAGTAGAGAGCGCCATCACGGTCTAGACACTGGGCAGCCCATGACCCCGGCACTAGCACATTCTGTGTCCTAGCTAGCTTTATGTCAACTTGACACAGGCTAGAGTCATCTGGAAGAGGGGAACCTCAATTGAGAGAATACCTCCATAATATCCAGCAGTAGGACATTTTCTTAATCGATGGGGCAAGACCCAGCCCACTTTGGGTAGGGCCACTCCAGGCAGGTTGTCCTGAAGTCTGTTTAAAAAAAAAAAAAAAAGGAGGCAGAGCCAGCCATGATAGCAGCTCCTCTGTGGCACCTGCATCACGTCCTGCCCTCGCGGCTTTTGATGATGAACTGTGCTATGGAACTGGGAGTGAAGTAAACCCGTGTCTCTCCAAGTTCCTTTTGGTCATGGTGTTCATCACAGCAGCAGTAACCCAAGACATCGTACTAGTAGGCTCCTCCGGCCTCTTTTTGGAGTGCGAGCTTGGTTTATGTCTATGTGGTCCCAGAGATGGAACCCAACCTTGAGCTTGCCAGACAAGCATTCTGTAACTTCTCACCATGTAGCCCAGGCTGGCCTCAGACACGCATCAATCCTTCTGCCTCATCCTTGCAAGTTCATCTTCACAGCTGACTCACAGGCCTTTTACTTTTATTAGTATTGTTTTTATGGGCACTGATCTGGTGTGTAAGAGAGTTCTTGTGACCTACTCACCTCCAAATGCCCACGTACTAACATTATCCCTTGGGGGAACAGAGTTTAGCTGCCTGCTGCAGGAGAGAAAGACCTGTGGCCCACATGAGAGTTGTAGCTATCCAGGAATGCACGGGCCAGGGAGCTGCAGGATTTCCTTCCTACTTAGAAGATTAAACTGCCCCCAGAGGACCCCACAGCTGTAATCAGCTGGGTCAGAGGAGCCACTGGAGGATGGACTCGTGCCTGGCCTGGGTGTGGCCAAGGTGTTCCTCCATGTCTTGCTGACCTACTTCCTTCTTCCCAGCATTGGTTTTGTTTATTTCGTGGAACTGAGGCTGAAACCCAGGCCCTCCAAAAATGACTAAACTACTGCTGCACCCTGGGCCTGGGGTGTTTCCTGTGACAAGACCTCTGACCCTGTTGATACTGTGAACCGACAGGACTGGACTTTTGTTTTGTTTTGTTTTTGTTGTTGTTGCATTTAGAGACAGGGTTTCTTTGTGTAGCATTAGATCCTATCCTGGCACTCACTCTGTAGACCAGACTGGTCTCAAACTCACAGAAATCCTCCTGCCTCTGCCTCCCAAATGCTTGGATTAAAGGAGTGCTCCACCAACACCCAGCTAGTACTGGACTTTGTGATGAGCTTGTAGTATGCGTCGTCAGCCCTGCCTAGCCAGTGTCACAGAGACTATCAGTATTCCTGGTTCTGTACGTGTGCTTTGGCCTAGCTACACAGGGACTCTATGTAACAGTATCTCTCTCTTCAGGACACTGGCATTGGGATGACACAGGAGGAGCTGGTGTCCAACCTGGGCACAATCGCCAGATCAGGATCAAAGGTAGGTGTGGCCTAGAGCATTGTCCCTCCACCCAGGGCGGGCACTGTGGGACCATAGAGAAGTTGAGTTAGTGGTGTCATGTAGAGCGGAGGCTGAAGTCACACTCCTCAGAGCTGCAGCACACTGAGTGGACACTCTGAAGCCTGCCTGTCCAAGTCCAGGAGGAGCTGTTCCATTTCCTGACTTGTCTTCGAGTTAGCCCTCAGCCACCCCCTGAGCTACAAGGCCTGACCCAGACAGTCAGCAGAGGTAGCCATTTCTCCCAGGCAGCATTGCTTTTAAGAATGACCTTGGGCCACCCTGCCTGCACGTGCTGTGGTTCTAAGGACATTTTATTCCCAGTGTGATGGAAGCTGTGCTGGGAAGGCAAGATGTCTCTGTCCTGGGGTACTCAGCAGAGGCCAAAAGGCTGCATGGCCCTCTGCATCCTGCATGGTTTTCTGTATGTTTCTGCTGCATAAATGGCACCATTAATAAGAAACTAAGTCTCACGACAATTTCCTCTTTAATACTTTTTGTATAAGGTAGTTTGCACTATCTCAGAGACAAGCCATGAGCTGCACATACTGGTTTTGAATGAATTAAAACAAAATGAGATGTAGAGTCGACTCATTGATCGCACTAGCCAGATGTGCTGGGAGCTGCCGTGTTGCGTGTATGCGGAGAACAGATCTTTGCAGATGTTCTAGGCAGCCAGCTTAGGCCAGAGCAGTGGACAATGACAATGTGAGAATAGCCAGTCAAGTTGGAGTGTAGCGTAGAAGCGTGTGTTCATCCTCTATGTCCATGGGACCCCAAAGTGAAAGGATTTTTAAATGTGGTGCCTGTCCTGGACACACTAATTCTTTAAACAATACGCTTTGGCTATTTATACTGGGTGCTGTAAGCAGTGATAGTCTTCAGTATGGGGCAGAGAGTGTAGGTTTTATAGAAACCCTTGGAGAGAAGATATCTAGCATCCATGGATCTTGTCCCCTACCCTGGTCCTGGAACTATATCTCAGGGCACTAAGGGACAGTGGAACCAGGTTTGTACTATTTCTCACAAGGTATAGAGCCCAGGAGACATGACACACAAGACAACTGTAGCAGCTCCTCGATCTGCTGACCCACAAGGTCAAGTTTCCTCTTTCCTCGTCTGATATGACCTGAAGTTGTTGGCAACAAGCAGTAAATAGGGTTCAGTACTGTCCCTTCCCGGGCCGGCTGGTGGCTTTGGGCAGCTTGTTCCAGCTTTTGTTGACCTGGTCTTTTATGAGAATGTAGGGAGGTAGAGAAGGTATCAGTGTGCTTGCTAACTACACTTTTGGCATATGCTAGAGGACCGTGCTGGGCACAGCACAGACGGGATCAGCCTCTCTGAGCAGTCTTTGCCACCACAGGCCTTCCTTGAAGCACTACAGAACCAGGCAGAGACCAGCAGCAAGATCATTGGCCAGTTTGGAGTGGGTTTCTATTCAGCCTTCATGGTGGCTGACAAAGTTGAGGTCTATTCCCGCTCTGCGGCCCCAGACAGCCCAGGTTACCAGTGGCTTTCAGATGGGTAAGTAAGAAGGGGCCCACCTCACATAGGCAATGTCCCTTTCCCTCATGGCACTCAGTCTAATGTCATCTGGCATGCAAACTAGAGATTCCCTGGGTGTTTGCAGAACTGACTCGGTGCTGAGACAGGATCTTTGTATTTATTTAGCACAAGTTATCCTGCAGTGCCTTATGTAGCTAAGGTTGTCCTTGAACCCACCACAGTCCTCTTGCCTTAGCTCCTGAGTGTTGGATCACAGATGTGCACTTAGAAGTTCTTAAGATGCAATTGTACAGTTTGTGGGCTGTTTCCATGAAGCCTGACTTTTCTGCTTTGGGAAGCTGAGTGGCCTTGGGCATGGGTTACCGGGCTCAGTGGTGCTGTCCTGTTTGGGTTAGGCTGAAGGAACAGGCCTTCCTCTGGTGCCCTTGCCTGCAGCTATGCAGCTAGCTTTCCCTGGCCTTGGTGCTGGGGAGCCCCTTTTCCTACTGACCTTTATGCTTTCTACTCTTTCTTTTTCTTTCCTTTCTTTCCCTTCCTTCCTTCCTTCCTTCCTTCCTTCCTTCCTTCCTTCCTTCCTTCCTTCCTTCCTTCCTTCCTTCCTTGTTTTTTGAGGCAGGTTTTCCTGTGTAGCTGTAGCTGTCCTGGAACTCGCTCTAATAAAAACCAGGCTGGCCTTGAACTCACAGGGATTCACCTGCCTCTGCCTCCCAAGTGCTGGGATTAAAGGCGTGTGCCGCCACCGTCACCACCACCACCACCACCACCCCCCACAGTCACCTACCCAGCTCGTTGGGGGCGGGGGGTGGGGGAGTAGCCTGTGTGTGGCCTTTCCCAAGACAGGACGGACCCTGTCACCCTCTTCTGTCTGGCAAGGGCAGTTTTCTTCCATATACATTTTGGGGTGATGTCTGACAAGGTGATAAGTTCAAACAAATTCAGACTACTTTTGAAGAGAGTGGAACCTCAACCAAACTGAAGCTTGCTTCCATTTTTCCCATCTTGATTTCTGAGTCTTTGAGAATTTCCTACAATGTGTTTTGGTCATAGTCACCCACACATCCCAGACCTACCCCGCCGTCGTCCCCCTCCCCATCCAACTTTGTGTTCCCATTTTTTTTTTTTAATGCATCCAATTCAACTTGTGATGCTCCTATATATTCTTAGATGCCTTCATAGTGGTCTACCTGCGAGATGACCTTAGAAGTGGTTTTCCCTTCTGAGCGGCTCTCAGTTGCAAAGAGCTCCTTAGCCAGTGCCCACCTCCCTGCCCCATGCTGGGATTTTGTCTGGCTCGAGCTTTGGTCAGTCTTGTGCATGTTGTCTCATCTGCTGTGAATTCATATGTGTAACTGGCTCTCCAGTCTTTCCATCCCTCGTCACAGTGACCCCCAAACCTCAGCAGGAAGGGCTCTCCTGTGTTCTATCGCTGTGACAAACACCACAACCAAGGCAGTGTATTAAAGAAAGCTTGTACTTGGGCTGATGGCTTGAGAGAGTTAAAGTCCATGATAGTGGAGGAGAGGCATGGTGGCAGGAATAGCTGAGCTCACATCATGCTCCACAAGCAGGAGGCAGAGAGGGCATGCTGGGTTGGTGCAAGTCTTTTGAAGCCTCCAAGCCTGCCCCAATGATACCCCTCCAACAAAGCCACACTTGCTAATCTTTCCCAAACAGTTCCACCAACTGGGAACCACGCATTCAAACGTGAGCCTGTGGGAGCCAGTCTCGTTGAAACCACCACATATTATGAACAAAAGTTTTTGTGGTAAAGATTGGCAGAAGCTCTATCTGTGGGTAAAGCTATAGGTTATTAGAAGTCAGTTTAACACTGTGTCCATTTAGCAGAGTAGTAGTACCTGCTTCTCCCCTAGGGCCTCTGACCTGCCTGGCCACAGGTTCTTCCTGCTCATTGTGCCAGGTAAGGGCTTCACTTGTGGAACAGGCCTCAAGTCTGATCAGATAGTAGTTGGTTACTCTCATGACATTCATGACACTATTGTGCCAGTGGGCATATCTTGCCAGTATAGTCATTGTTGTAGCTTGCAGGGTTCACAGCTGATTAAGAGTGAACTTTTTTCCTTGGTAGTGTTTACAGCACTTTCCAGCTCTGTGAAAGCCAGCCAGTAGAGATGAAGCTTCCAATTGAGTATCAGCTTGTGATTTCTCATGGTCTATGACTCATTGTATGGTGTCTTCAGCAGTAAGGTCTTAATGTAAACGTTGAAGGGTAACCAAGAGCATTGACAGTAACCTGTAATGTTGGGGATGAGGAGTCTGTGGATCCTCACTAGCTAACAACTCCAGAAGAGGTAACCTGTTCCTGGCACTGGGCATTTTGTTATCCTGTGAATTAAGGGGCATGGGTGCCTCAATATAGGGTAAATGCATTTTAATTCTTTTTGCATGTGTATACAATGCAAATTTTGTTTTTTTGGTTTTTTTTTTTTGGTTTTTCGAGACAGGGTTTCTCTGTAGCTTTGGAGCCTGTCCTGGAACTCCCTTTGTAGACCAGGCTGGCCTCAAACTCACAGAGATCCGCCTTCCTCTGTCTCCCAAGTGCTGGGATTAAAGGTGTGCGTCACCACCGCCTGGCTGCAAATATGTTTTAGGAAGCATGGGTAGTAGTAGATTTCCACAGGACTTTTTTGAAATGTCCTAGCGTTAGTTATTCCTTTCTGTATTCCTCTACCGTATCCTTCCATCCCTCTTCCCATTTAATCCTTTATGGCACTGTTCTGTCTCCCCTCTTGAAATCCACCCCGCCTGTGGCTCTTACTAATTCCCTGACCTGTGTGTATTCTACAATAAGCACACACTGAAGATTCAAAGCTAACACAAAGGAGAGAAAGCAGAAGACATTTTGCATTTCTCTTCCTGGGTCACATAGGTTTTTGTTGTTTGCACATTTGTTTAGTTGGGTTTTTTAAATATTTGTTATGTGTAGTGTTCTGCCTGCACACCAGAAGATGGCACCAGATCTCATTACAGATGGTTGTGAGCCATCATGTGGTTACTGGGAATATAACTCATGGCCTCTGAAAGAGCAACCAGTGCTCTTAACCTCCGAGCCATCTCTCAAGCCCTGTTTGTATTTTTAAGGGCAGACTAGCAAGGTTTTAGTGAGAAGTGGAGTAGGAGCTCCCTGCAGGGTCTCTAAAACGGGCTGCCCTGAGTTAGATATTTTTAAATGCATCTGCACGTTCCCGGTCAGGAAGCTGGCTGCACACACCCTTCTTTAGTCTATTTCAGCAATTCCCTGAGAGCGATTCACAGTGGGTATACACAGCGTTGGCAGGGAGCGGTCGGGGGCAGAGTAGAGGATATTCCCTCCTCTTACATTTCTGAAGTTGTTTCTGCTTACCTTGGCGGTCCCCTAGTCGTAAGTCACATGGAGTCAGCCCCTTCCCCAGCATGCTGTGCTGATGTGGAGCTAAGCTAGGCCCATTTTTCAGTCCCGTGCCAAGGAGGTTGTCATAAAGGATGACCGCGTGACTGAGGAGTCCCAGTACTCATACCCTGTACCAGTTCGCAGCTGTCCTTGACCCTAATGTCTGTTCACTGACATAGAGATTTTGCCAGAGTCAGAAGCTAGAGAGCTAGATGGGGTGGTGCAGATCTGTAATCCCAGCATGGCAGGAGGGTTGTGAGTTTGAGTCTAGCTTGGGCAACTTAGCAAGTTTCTGTTTTAAAAAAAACAAGGGCAGAATGGGGCGGTCTTTGCTTTTCTTCCACAATCTAGTATGTGTTCCACTTTTGAATATTAGGGAGTGATTGGGTCTGCCACACAGGATGTGACCCGCAGCTGGCTGTGGAGCTGATCTTGCTCTTCTCTGTGTTTTAGTTCTGGCGTGTTTGAAATTGCCGAAGCTTCAGGAGTCAGACCTGGGACCAAAATAATCATCCACCTCAAGTCGGACTGCAAAGATTTCGCTAGCGAGTCGCGGGTGCAAGGTAAGGACAGCCAGGCCTGCAAGGCAGACATGCCTGGGTTAGGGGCATGGGCACAGCATGGATGGGTCAGGAGGGGACTCAGCTTCCTACTCAGCTGCCACGTCTGTGGAAAACGAGTTCTCACCAGCCCTGTTTCAGGAATCTTGATGGCAGGGCTATGTAGCCCTCTGTCATTTCCTGCTGGGGTTGGAAGTCTCTCATGCCCTGAGATCTATGACTCTCACTTTCTGGGCAGAGCCTTCTAGGCCTTCTGAGAGCTAAGGAGAGATGAGTACTTCCAGCCACTGTTTGACTCACCAAGAGCTCTTGAGGGCGCTGAGCAGATCCTTTGCCACCAGATAGCCTCCTGTTCCCATGGTGAATGTGACCTCCCTGGAGGCTTTTGGTCCTCACTATGTGTCTTTCTCCTGCAGATGTGGTGACAAAGTACAGTAACTTTGTCAGCTTCCCCTTGTACCTTAATGGAAGGCGGATTAACACCTTGCAGGTGAGACCCTGGGCTGCCTGTGAGGCTCAGGCAGCTGCAGAAACCCTCCTCAGGGATGTTGAGGGAGATGAGTATAAGGGACATTATATTACATAATATAATCAGGGGGTTCCTGATTATATTAGATTTACAGGAGAGATGAGAGCTAGGGGTACAGTTTTCCTTGAGGTATAAGTCACATGTCACCAAGTGCTCCTCCAGTTTATTGAGTGACAGTTGTGTTATACAGCCAGTTCCATCTTCACAGCTGGTTTTAGAATGCTTCTAGCATCCTGGAAAGCAGGCCTGTCCCCACTAGCAGTTCTTATCCCCAGACCTTACAGCCACAATCAACTTTTTCTATCTGGATTTGCTAAGTTTGGGCGTTGTATATCAGTGGAGTTTGTGACTGAGTAGTATTCCATCTCAGATAGATCACATGTATTGACTTACCTCTTGTCTCTGCTGAACATCCTCGTGTCTGGTCCCCAGCTGTCTTAGTTCTTCCCAGCCTGTTGTCACGGGGAGGTACCCTTGCTCCAGAGCCTCTTGTATCTTATTCCTTATGTCACCTAAATCTGCACCAGCATGGGGTTTCCTGATTCCTGTGGCCTGTGTATGGGTCTCATCCCAGGCCCCTGCAATCATTGAGAAGCATGTTTTGGACATGACACCTCCCCTTTGATATCAATCTTCAGGCCATCTGGATGATGGACCCAAAGGACATCAGTGAGTTGCAGCATGAGGAATTCTACCGTTACATTGCTCAGGCTTATGACAAACCCCGTTTCACTTTGCACTATAAGACGGACGCACCACTCAACATCAGCAGCATCTTCTATGTGCCAGAGACGGTGAGATGTTTGCATAGCCCTGGGTCCAGAACTAACTCAAAACACCCAGGGGGTTCCCTCAGAATCGCTGCTTATATAGAACTGCATGTATTTGCCATTGTGGTGCAGGGGTTGAGGCTTCTGCAGGCTACTGCTGCTCCACTTCCCCTCTACCCCGCTGCTTTGCAACAGCAGCTCTGCCAAGTCCACAGTGCAGAAGCCTAGGTGAGTTCCACTCCCCTTTCCTTCCTCAGTGGACCCTGGCAGCATTCTGTTTATTTTGCTGTCTGGAAAAGGACTGGGCCCACCCTAACTGTGAGTGAGGTTTTTAAGCAAGACCATTGGTATCCATGGATTAGTAGAAGTGCTGAGTCTTAGCTCACTGGGGCTTCCTAGATCAGCCTGCACTGCAGCTGCAGTCAGTGCTGAGATAGGGTGGGAGCTCTAGGAGGGCAGCCAGTGAGGATGCAGGCCATGGGAACTCTAATGCCCAAATTCCCACTGCATGTCTTCTTGTGTCAGGAGATAGTCCTGTTTTCCCACAACCATTTCAAAAATGTAAAAACCATGGCCAGGCCCCATCTTGCCATGGTGGTGGGGAAACTCATACTGACTTTGGCGTGGAGGCTGTGGTTTGCTGGTTCTGACTCCTGGTAACATGTGACTGTTTGTGGACATATAAGACTTGTTTGGTGTCCTTGCTTGGTGCCCATCCCTCCAGAGCACTCACGGGTTCTAGCAGAGCTGACACATGAGGGGTTCGTCTGTGTGGCCCAGGGAGGGCTTGGCTCTCAGCCATGCTGTCCTTGATCCTTCTTTCCTTTACCTGACGATTCTGCTGTTAGCACCTGGTCATATTCTTCCTTTCTTCCAGAAACCATCCATGTTTGACGTGAGCAGGGAGCTGGGCTCCAGCGTGGCACTTTATAGCCGCAAGGTCCTCATCCAGACCAAGGCTACAGATATCCTGCCCAAGTGGCTGCGCTTTGTTCGAGGTACTGTTGCTGCCACCCAAGCTCTGTGTGGACAGTGACCGGGTGTTCCTAAGTCGTGGTCCTCTGTCCTCATGCTTCTCGCTGCGTCTGCATCTGCTGTCTCTCGCACCTCTGGGGAACAGCTGAATTGTCCTGGCTGATCAAGTCAGCAGAGTTCTTTCATGTTTAGACATTTGGTTTGAATTTCAGATTTATGCCTGAGTTATGCTTGACCTGAGATTATACTACAGTACAGAGTTGAGCATTCACGTTTACAGCACAAAGGCCAACCCTGTCCATGATACAGTTAGAAACTTTGTGTCTTTTGAGACAGTCTTATGTGTAGCCCAGGCCTGTCTCCCAAGTTCTGAGATTACACACTAGCTTAGTTAGTACTCTGAAACTGAATGCTCGGATGTGTTTGCTGTGTGCCCCAAAGGCACCACCCCAGCACAGGCCATTCCTGCCCCGAGACGGTTTTACCCTGGGACTTGTCCTGCCCACACCCATGGGCAGGACTGAGGAGCGATGCTCTCCTACCATTCCTCCCCCTCTCCCCACCCATGGCACACATAAGGGGAGGCCAGTTCGGAATGTGAGACCTCAGGCAATGGTTGAGGTCCCATTTGTACAGGGGTTCTAATGTTCCCTGTCTCCTCAGGTGTGGTGGACAGTGAGGACATTCCCCTGAACCTCAGCCGAGAGCTCCTGCAGGAGAGCGCGCTCATCCGGTAAGCCTAGCCGGCGACTGGCATGGCATTCTCGTGAGAACTGTCCTTTACTTGGTTCTGCCCTCTGCCCTGGATGTAGCTTCCAGGAGCCAAGAGCAGAAGGCAGAGAGAGGCCTGAGAGCAGGATCCCCCCCATGACCTTCTTGAGTGTCCTGACCTCTGAGGTCTACTGTTGAACAAATCATCCTGGTCAGGAAGAATTTAGGATTGGCTGGGTAACTGCTGAGGTTGAGCCTAGAAGTAGTGGAGCTAAGTCAGGGCCAGGCTGGGCTGTATTAACCGACGTCTCAGCTTGTCCCCTTTGGTTACCAGGGCCAGGCTGGGCTGTATTAACCGGCGTCTCAGCTTTGTCCCCTTTGGTTACAGGCGCTCCAAGGAATGTTTTGCAAAGCACTTGCAGCAACTGCATAGTACATATATATTATTTATCCAGGCTCTTAGGGTGGAACACAAGTGACTTTTCCCATTAAATATGAAATGTACAATGAAATAAAGAAAGAATTTGATCCTTTTCTCTGCCCATTCTGATGCTGCTAACCCCAGAGTGCAGAATGCATGCCAACAGTGCAGGGCAGCTGTGGGCCCCATGATGGTGCTTTCCCATTGCTGGTGGTACAGGTGTAGGCCCAAGCTCCTGATATTCAGGAGCTCCTAAGGAGTGAGGAATGCACTGCTGCCTTGCTCTCCACTAATGAAGAGGGCTGTGGGCTATTTTTGAAGAGTTACTGGTCCCGGCTGTGGCCCATTATTGTCCCCTGCCCCAAACCCACCCAGGTATGGCCACAGTTGGAGAGATTCTAGACACTGTGTCTCAGAGTTGGATGAGGCAGGGGTGACCATAGAACAAGCACAGAGCTGAATTGGGTCTGGGAAGCTCTTCTGAAACTAGGAAGTCAGACCTGCTGCTTGTGCGGAGACAGCTCTCAGAATCCTGGAGGTGGGTGGCTGTGCGTCAGTGTCCCCAGTCCAACGGAGCAGCTGTGCAGCTGTGTTAGGTGCGGTGTGCAGCCAGCGCCTCCTTCCTGCTGGGTAGTCAGACTGAGCTCACCCTGTACAGAAGTGGCCACCTTAGCCAGAATGTTAAAGGACTCAGAATCTTCCCAAGTCGGGAAGTAGGCTAAAAACATGTCTGCTCTGGACCCTCTGAGATGGAGTCGTCGTCTTGATGCCATTTTCCTCTGGGTGTTGGTCGGGGTGTCGCCAACCTACAGAGATGTCTTTCTACCCAGTAAAACTTCAGTAGCAGCAATTGGCTTTGCTCTATCATTGCTATGGTCTCTCCGCAAGCCCCACCGGAGCTACAGTTTTCACCCCTCAGGTTGTGAGCATGTAGGTTTTGTGATGTTGCGTGTCTCCAAAAACAGAACAGAGAGGGAACTGGCAGCGGAAATTAAAGACTGTTGGTTCTGCTTTGTGGGGAAGATTGGGGTTACCTCATAGAAGCAGGCGACTCACAGGTAGCTGTACCAAGTCCACTTGAGCATCTCTAAGACTGTGTGGCTGGGCAGCAGAATGACTGAAATCTCAGGAGAGGGTTGGTTTCTGCCCTGAGAAAGTTTTGTGAAACCCTCTCTCCTGGGAAAGGACAGTAACCATGCCGGGGGAGCTGTTTGTCGTATGGTTCTGTTTCTACACTGCCGAGACTGCAGACCACTGCTTTGTTTCTGGTGGCAAGGGTCATGTCGAGCCCGGAGGAAAGTCTCAGTTCGCTGCTTTCCCGGGAGTCTTATGGCATCAGGCCACGCATTCTGTGGAGTGGCCTGCATTTGGAAATGTGTGACACTCCCAGGAAAGAAAGAGGCTGGGCCTGTGGATGGGGCAGGATTTTTGACTTGTCCCTTGATTAGTGGTGTTCTGTTGGACACTGGGTAAAGGGATGTCCTCCAGGCCTCTCTCCGTTTGATGACCCTGCTGTCTCTCAGAGGGTGTCGTGTGAAGTGGTGAGCGTGAGTTTGTGCACACACATTAGTATTGTTTTAGGGTTTGTTTTGTTTTTACTGCACTGGTTATTGCCAGGCAAGGATTCTACCACTGAGCTACTTCCCCAAACTTGGGGCACTTTCCTATTTAGAAGAATGTAGATGTAATCTTCAGCAAATTTTCAATATTTCACTTACTTATGATCTTTTAGAACTGGTGTTAGGATTGAACTGAAGGATTCCTACATGCTAGGCAACCTGTTCTATGGTATTCAATACTATTTAAAAATATTTGCCACTTGTCTGGACTATAGACTGTTTACCCGTTTAGTCCGGGAATGTTCTATTCCTGTCTTACATTATTCTGGTTTAGAACTGCCTTTGTGCTGGCCCAGGCACACCAGACACTGCAGGTCATGGCTCTGTTTTGATCACAGCATCAGAGAACCTTACTAAGACAGTGACCGTCCTTTACTAAAGCCCACTCCTGTGCACTTGACCCTGACACCATTAATAAAACTGCTTTCGGCCTTTATGTGATAATACAGTAAAAATGTCCATTAGAGAATCATGTTGTAACTTTGCCAAGTTACAGTGTGTGTGTAATCTACTCAGTACATTTCAGGTTATAAGTGTATAATGCAGACAGTACTTACCTAAATATGAGGACCTCTGCAGTATAAGTGTAGCCTTCTTGTGCATACCTGCTGTGCCTTCGTGCTGTAACTTATCCCTGTTGGCCTTTTCCTAGATTTGTTGTTTTTTTTTTTTTTTTATTTTTTTTTTTTTTTTTTTTTTATTTTGGGGATGGAGGTGTTGGATTGGTTTTGGTTTTTTGAGACAGGGTGTTACAGCCCTGTGTTACAGTTCTGGCTATCCTGTGATTCATTTTATAGCCCAGGCTGGCTTTGAACTCACTCAGATCCTCCTGCCTCTGCCTCCTGAGTGCTGGGATAAAAGGCATGCGCCACCACAGCTCTGTTCTAACTCAGACATCTCTTCCTGCCTCTAGCATAGATAGAGATAGGTTGCTTCAGCAAACCCTGAGTCTGTTCATAGTTAAATAGACATATTCTATAGTGGAAGTCACCCTCTTATCTGCTGGTGCCCAGGGTAGATGCCTCAAGATGTCCACTGCTGGTTGTCCTCTTGAAGTTTGTCCTGCCATCTTCCTGCAGGGCACAATGAGCTTCCCCTTTGGGGACAGCGCAGGGTCCCTTTGGTTCTGTAGTCTCCATGGCTCCAGGTGTGCTGCTGTGCCTGTTCCTTGGGGCTCTAGTGGGTTGTGCCTTTCTCATGCCCCTATGGCCCTGGTAATACACAGAAAACCCTGTTCACAGTCAGTAACTTCTGTTCTGTAGGAAACTCCGGAATGTTCTACAGCAGAGATTGATCAAGTTCTTCCTTGACCAGAGTAAAAAAGATTCTGAAAAATATGCCAAGTTCTTTGAAGATTATGGCTTGTTCATGAGGGAGGGCATCGTGACTACTGCAGAGCAAGACGTCAAGGTAGGACTTCTGGTCCTCACTGTCAGACAAGGCAGGTGGGCGCTTGCCCTCTGCTGCCAGGGGCCAGCAGTTGAAACATTGGGCTCCTGGGGCTCCTGATAGATGTAGCCTGTGTCCTTAACTGTTTAGTCAAACTCAAGTGACTGACCGAATACCTGATAAAGGCAACTCAAGGGCAGATTTCTCTGTTTCCCTTGGGTGTGGAGGGGAGGATGTGGCTGGAGTCCAGACAGAGAATTCCTGTGTTTTCTGACCATCTCTTTTTTTTTTTTCCTCTTATTTTTACCTGGGCCCCCAATCTGTGGGATGGTGCCATTCACACTCAGAACAAGTGATTCCCTTCGGTTAATTGTGGCTCCTTCAAGTTTTCAAGTGAGGGCTTTGTTTGTTTGTTTGTTTTTGGTTGGTCAAGACAGGGCTTTTCTGTGTAACAGCCCTAGCTATTGATTTTCCTAGGGCTTTTGTTAGTAAAGGGAAACTAAAGGAAGGAGAGCCGAGATCTGTGCAGAGCTGCTGGGATCCTTTGGCGCTAGGTTAAGAGGTTGGACGTGCCCTCCCAGACTCTCCCAGAGGTGCACTTTGCCTATGCGTGTCTCAGTCCAATCAAGGTGACTGTCAGGATCAGTACCCTTGTGCCACAGGCATTATGCTCTTAGCTGCAAAGTCTAGCCTCTTGTCTCTTAACACCCTGGCCCCAGCAGCTGGAAGGGAGAGGGGTATTGTAGGTTTAAGGAGACTACAGAAAATCAGGGGTGAGAATGGGGTACAATTATTGCCTTAGTTACATTTTTTTTTCCTTTCCTTTCTTTTTTTTTTTTTTTTTTTTATTTAAAAAAAACAGGGTTTCTCTGTGTGGCCCTGGCTGTCCTGGAACTCACTCTGTAGATCAGACTGACCTCAAACTCACAGAGATTCACCTGCCTCTGCTTCCCAAGTGTTTGGATTTAAGGCATGTGTCATCAACACCTGGCTCGACCTGCCAGGACCACTTGCCCAGGGTTGGCACCCCACAGTGGCCTGGGCCCTCTCACATCAATCATTAGTGGTTGTAGGCCACTCTTATGGAGGCTTTTTCTCAGTTGGAAGTCCTTTCCAAATGACTATAACTTCTGTTAAGTTGACAAAAAACCTAGCAAGTAGTCACGGTACTCTTGGTGAAGTCTTTTACACCACCACTACCGGGACCAGGAATTTAGCTAATTTGGTCCATTTGTTCCTAAACAGCTTGGGACATTTCTTATTGAAGTATCACTTGCATGCTGTAGAATCCATCAGTGTCACTGCCCTAAAGGCCGCATGTAGCTCCTGGGTGTGGCATGTGGCTTTTCTCTAAGCCCCCCCCCCCCCCCCCCCCAAGACTGTCAGCACATTCGAGCAGTACTAGTCCACTCACCATCGCCATTTGTTCCTTGTCCGTTGCTGTGGCAAAGAGACGATCAGTTTGAAGAAGGAAAGGTTTATTTTCACTGAGTGACCTTTGATATTTGGGAGCTTTGATGAGGCATTAGGAGCATGTGGTGACAGGAAGGGGCTGTGGACAAACGCACCTTTAAAGGAAACCCCCCCAGTGATTCTACCAACTAGACCCCGGTCCTAAGTCCCTCCCCCCCACTTCCTATTAGAACTCATCAGTATGCCAGAGCCCTTGTGATTCGGTCAGCTCTCGGCCTCAACGGTGAACTGCTGCTTAGGGCACCCAGCTCATGAGCCCCTAGGAGCACTTATGGTCTATGACCCAGTGTGTGATCCATCACTCTCATCCGTCTCAGTTTTCAAGATTTATTCATTTATGTATGCATCTGTGTATGTGCACATATGTGTGCAAGTACAGCCATGACGGCCAGAGAGTGTCGGTGGCCCTCTGTCACTCCCCATCTTTACCTTTCTATGGCATTCTATGTCCCTAAACTCAGAACTTAGATTTTCTCAGCTTGGTTGGAAGCCAGAAAGCCCCACCTTGAAGCTGGGGTTACAGGTGTGTGAGACACCCAATTGTGTGAGCACTGGGGTCTAAATTCCAGCCCTCCTGAAGACTGTGCAGCGAGCTCCTGTAACCACTGGCCTTCTCCAGCTCCTGATCTGAGAACCTTTAGCTAACAGCATGTAATAGCATTTGTTGGGCCAAGGCCTTTTTCTGATGCTCAGTACACATTTTCACTAGATGTATTTGTGTACAGTAAGAACCAGATGTGCATTGCCTTGGCAGACCTGAAAACCTTTGTCTGGGTCTGCTTCGGTCTCCTTTGTGTCCAAGGCACAGCATACAGCACGTTCATTTGGATCTGTTCTTCATATCCTTTCCCCAGGTTTTTGTGCTGGGATGGTCAGAGGTGACAGTGGTTTAGATAAGATAGCTTCCAAGCTGGTAGCTCCAGGACCTGCCTTGCTGCTGTTCCTTTCTGCACAGCCCATATGGGCTGTATGGGTCATATCTTTGTCCTGTTCCCTAAAGGCCCTTCTCTCTGCTATATACTCAAGAACAGGTACCATGAACACTCCTGGGTCTGAGGAGACTGGGAAATGTGGAATTTTTGTCTGTGTCCAATTGTCACTGGAGAGAAAGAAGATACTAGGCACCAGAGTAGTATCTGCATGAATAGGGCTGGCAACCCTGAAATAGTTCACCCAGCTCTTCTGGAGGCCCTAAGCCACCTAGGTCCTCTATGTCTTCAGTGGGACTCCTGGGCCTGTCTGAAACAGCAAGTTCACCATTGTGTCTGGGGTCTTCAGGCTTCACCAACAGTTGGGGATGATGCTCAGATCTTGGCCCTGGGGTAAGCAGTGATTTACCCACATATCTGCAGGAGGACATCGCAAAGCTGCTACGGTATGAGTCTTCAGCCCTGCCTGCTGGACAGCTGACCAGTTTATCAGACTATGCCAGCCGAATGCAGGCTGGCACCCGTAACATCTATTACCTCTGTGCCCCTAACCGGCACCTGGCTGAGCATTCACCATACTACGAGGCCATGAAGCAGAAACACACTGAGGTGGGTGGGCTCCGGCCCTTTGCCAAGCCAACATTGGTATCTTAGAGGGTCTGAGCTCTGAGGAAAGGGCTTGAACTTCCAACTCTGTGTGGGAGAAAATGACTGAATGTGTTTGAGGGCCTGTAGGCAGTGCCTGTCTGTGATGTGGTAGGCAGTGCCTGTCTGTGATGTGGCTGTTTGAGGGCCTGTAGGCAGTGCCTGTCTGTGATGTGGTAGGCAGTGCCTGTCTGTGATGTGGCTGTTTGAGGGCCTGTAGGCAGTGCCTGTCTGTGATGTGGTAGGCAGTGCCTGTCTGTGATGTGGCTGTTTGAGGGCCTGTAGGCAGTGCCTGTCTGTGATGTGGCTGTTTGAAGGCCTGTAGGCAGTGCCTGTCTATGATATGGCTGTTGTCGGGTAGATGAATAATGTGTGTATCTGTCACTAAGACAGCCAGAGCCTCTCTTAGAAGCTTCTGGTGAGCCCCGTGTCCATGGTGTCCCCTCCGTACTGTGGGTTGACAGGCTTGGCTGCCCACAGGTGCTCTTCTGCTACGAGCAGTTTGATGAACTCACTCTGCTGCACCTGCGAGAGTTTGACAAGAAGAAACTGATCTCTGTGGAGACAGACATTGTCGTTGACCACTATAAGGAAGAAAAGTTTGAGGACACATCTCCAGGTGACTCCCATCTCTCTCTGGGGTATGGTCCCATGTGAATGTTGGGCAGAAGATTGTCACTTGACCCACAGGGCCATCTTGACCTGCCCATGAACATAGAGCTTTCTCTTTCACTCGCATTCTGGTTCACCAGCCTATGCAGGAGGCTGCTTGGGAAACATCCAGGGCCCAGGCATTGCTTTGCTACCACCCCCACCACCCCCTTGTTTTTTTCCTGAGACAGGATTTCTCTGTATAGCTTTGGAGCCTGACCTGGAACTCACTCTGTAGACCAGGCTGGCCTTGAACTCACAGAGATCTGCCTGCCTCTGCCTCCCAAGTTATCGGGGGTTTATGTTGGGGTTAATTCCACTAAACCTCTCAGGATCCAGAAGGATCACTATAGCAGGCAAAAACTGGCTAAAGATATCTGAGGATAAATAAAATAAATTAGCTCACACAAGTCTTTTACCATGTCCCATCTATTCTTGCTGCGCCCTCTCCGAGACTCTCCATGTTCTCCTTTCCTGTCCCTTGCTGTTCTGTGACTGCTCCACCCATCCCACCTGGCTTCCAGGTAACAAGCACATCTTCACAGAATCACCAAATAAGTAAAGGAGGCACCTATGTCTCAGAGAGGGCATGGCTGTGAAGCTCCCCAGCATCTATCAGGGGGATTAATTTAAGTATCAATACAAAATTCTAAAAAGTTTCCGTGCACTAACTGTATTTCTTAAGTGTAACTAGTTAATCTAGAAGTTTGTGAGTAATAATCGTAGGAAACACATCAGTGCTGTTGTACTTTCTGAGCACCTCTGCTTCCTTCCCTGCCGCTGAGAACACAGCCTCGGTAACCATAGTAACCAGCAGGCCTGGGAGGAAGGCAGAAGTGCTTGATTTGCATTAGAGTCTTGCTAGCTGAGTTGTCCAGCCCCAGCAGGGTGCCTGCAAGCGCCCAGGTGAGGAGTTCCTTTCTCTGGGGCTGCTTTAGTGATTCAAGGCCTTTTCCTGTATCTCTAGGGGTAAAGGCATAAACAGATAATTTCCTGGGCTATGATCATGTTAGTTGAAATGAAGGGTAAATACAGAATATTAATAGCTTGTTAAGTTAGAGCAAAAGACCAGTGGATTACACCTTCCTGAGGCTGCTGTTTGTCAGTGAGAGCAGACACACTGTCTCTCTGCTCAGTGCCTCCTGCTTGGGGCTCCTTTCTTGTCAGTGAGTCCTGTCAATAAGAATAATTGTGGAGGCCAGGCAGTGGTGGTGCATGCCCTTAACCCCAGCACTCGGGAGACAGAGGAAGGCGAATCTCCGTGAGTTCTAGATCAGCCTGGTCTACAAGAGCTAGTTCTAAGACAGGCTCCAAAGCTACGGAGAAACCCTGTATGGGGGGGGGGGGGGGGGGACGGACAAATAATAATAATTGTGGGGGACTAGCTTATATAGATTTGACTGTTAGAACAAAGGGTTTGGGTTTGGCTGAGTGAATGCTTTTACACCTGTGCCCCATGGTGGAAGTCATCCAGTTGCCAGTACAGGAGAAGTCAGGTTTAAGGAATGATTTCTACACTGCTGGGATATTATGGAAGGGAGAAACGTCATGATTTCACAAGATTTCTATAGAATGACAGTGGCAATCCAAGAGACAAGTGTTCCTGAAGCCCTGCAAATTAGCTCCCTTATAATGGAGTGTACAGTCCCGTAAGTCTGTCTAGTGGTCCATCAGCTTTTACTGTGTAGTCTTGTGGGCTCACATCACTAAGGCTGGGATTAAAGGCATGCACCACCACCACACAGCTTCCCCCCCCTTTTTTTTTAAGATGGGAGTTCATTTTGTAGCCCAGGTCTGCCATGATCCTCCTCCCTCACTGCTCTGAGTACTGGATTACAGGTGTGTGTCACCATGGTTGGGTTCAGATTTTTTTGTTTTTGTTTTTGTTTTTCGAGACAGGGTTTCTCTGTGGCTTTGGAGCCTGTCCTGGAACTAGCTCTGTAGACCAGGCTGGTCTCGAACTCACAGAGATCTGCCTGCCTCTGCCTCCCGAATGCTGGGATTAAAGGCGTGCACCATCGCCCGGTGGGCTCAGACTTTTTAAAGTCCTGAAAAATTTGCAAAGGACAGGGACGCACCAGTGTTTTCCAGGTTTCTCTGTGTCGGTGAAAGGCCTTTCCAAGAGCCTCTGTCCTAGTTCCTGGCAAGGCAGTGTGGCTAGACTTGGCTGAGGAGTGTGCTGAGTGGAGCCCACAGAGCGAGACCGTGGTCAGCCGTCTCTAGGCTCAATCTCTTCTCTCGTGCAGCTGCTGAGCGCTTGTCCGAGAAGGAAACAGAGGAGCTAATGGCTTGGATGAGGAACGCACTGGGGTCTCGTGTCACCACCGTGAAGGTAAAGCCTCTCTGCAGTACTGTGGAACTTAGTGTCTTTTCAGAGCCAGGCTGTAGCTGCGAGGGTACACAGGAGGGTACTGAGCCAGGATGAAGACTCCACCAGGCCCTTCGCTATTGGGTTCTTCCTCATCCTGAGCCTTGCTTGCAGGTGACTTTCCGCCTGGACACCCACCCTGCCATGGTGACGGTGCTGGAGATGGGGGCTGCTCGGCACTTCCTGCGCATGCAGCAGCTGGCCAAGACCCAGGAGGAACGCGCTCAACTGCTACAGCCTACTCTGGAGATCAACCCCAGGTATGCCCAGGCTCCAGCTCCCACCACAGATCGTGTGAGCATAGGGTCTCCTGTCGGGAGAGCATTTTAAAAAGTATGGATGTTCTTCTGAGAAAAAGCCCTTGGAGTTCAGCAGAAGTTAAAAAGGTCTTACTGGAAGTTTAGACAGAACATTGCTGGTCTTTCCCCCCAATCTTTGTACCCTTAAAACCACTTTTGGAAGTTGCCATTTTTTAACTTTATGGGGCGGGTCCTGGTGTGTGTGACAGAGGACGTTCACTGTATGGACAGATTTGTGTGACTTCTAGTTTGGAGCTGTTGGGAGCAGGGTAGCTATGAGCACATGCTTCTCTAGGCTGTACAATCTTCAGTGGTCCAGGCAGTCCCCAGAGTTCCCAGGTCTATGATGGGGTGAGCACCTTACATTTTTGGCCTGCCATAGAACCTGTCTTCCCAGACTTCTCTCCTGCTGCTTCTCTTCTTCAGTGTTCCTTTATAGTTAGTTTGTTTGAGATGGTCTCACCATGGAGCCTTGCCAGACTGGAACTTGCTATGTAGACTAGGCTGGCCTCTAACTCACAGAGTCCTTCTGCCTCCCGAGTGCTGGCATTATAGGTGTACACCACTGTGCCTGGCTTTAGTTTCTAATGACTATTATCATCTTAACGTATCTTTTGATGGTGGTATGATCTTAGTTTTAATGTAATTTATAAATCTTAGCTGTTTTAGGGTTTCTGCAGAATCACCTCTTTCTAAAAATCTCTCTAGTTTAGACTTTGGGTTAATTGAGAGTTTGTTTGATTCTTTCTGTTTTTGAAGACAGTTTCTCTATGTAGCCCCAACTGTCCTGGAACTCACTCTGTAAACCAGACTGGCCTTGATCGCCTCTGCCTCCCGAGTGTTGGGATTAAAGGCTGCACCACCTCTGTCTGGTAATACTGACACTCTTATGGTGATTGTTATCTGGGTGTTTTCTAGAATCCTGGTATTTTTTTTGTGCTAGACAGATACATTGTAGTTTTTAGTGTTCTAATAATGATAACATAAGGGCAGCAGCTCTGGTTAGAGATGCTCAGTTTGAGCTGGTTTCGCTCTTGGTTTCCATGATGCAGGCACACACTAATAAAGAAGCTCAGTCAGCTGAGAGAACGTGAGCCGGAGCTGGCCCAGCTGCTGGTGGATCAGGTGAGGAGAACCGTTTCTCTTTGTCTGCCTGGGGTAGGAAGCTGCTCTCTTCCCAGAGGTCACATGTAGGTCAGACTGGACTTGAACCCCCATCCTGATTTTTATCTCCCATCCCTACATTTCAGATCTATGAGAACGCCATGATAGCCGCAGGACTCGTCGATGACCCCCGGCCCATGGTAGGCCGCTTGAACGACCTTCTGGTCAAGGCCCTGGAGAAACACTGACAGCCCAGAGACTGGGTCTAGTGTGCAACCCAGGCCTTCTCAGTGACAGATGGAGCTGCCTGGGGAGGGAGGACTTGATACACGGATGCTACCACCAATTGCTCAAGTTCGGCTTTATTTACCTCAATTAAACAGTATAGCAGTCCACATGGTAGGCTTCTGTCTGCTCTGAGACAGAGAGGGCTGGAGTACTGCTCATGTCTGCTGGACAGGTGCAGTCTCCTCCACCAGAAGCACCAACTGCACTGCCTGATGGCATCAGGTTTACTTGAGTGTCACCTCCACCGGGTAATGGTCACTGATGGCTTCAGCCTGCAGAGGTGGGGAGGCAGGGAGGGCATGAGGCCAGAGCATGACCTAACCCCCCTCCGCCCACATCTCGTGTGGGAAACAGTAGCAATGTCGGGAATCACCAAAGCCAGCTCTTCTTTGGCCTCAGGCTAACGCAAACCACATGAAGGAGGGACACATACCAGCTTCTGGGTAAGTTTGTAGGCTGCTTGGAAGTCAAAGGGAGCAACTGAGTTGGGAACAACAGCGCTCTGGAGCTGAGATCCAGCAACCACGATCCTGTAGGACATCAGGGGACAAGGTTCCTTTACCCTCATCCCACATAGACTCTTAGGTAATGGTTTCCTGGCCCTGGGGTCCAAACTTGGTCCACCCAGGAGTATTAAGAGAAGGCCCTGCACTGGCAGGAACTGGCAGATTCACTGTTTGAGTCTGGACGAGCACGTGCTGGCTGCTTACCTGTCGTAGGCACACTCTGTGGATGTGACCGTGGTGTCCGCACTGTCAGGGATCAGCCACTGGAAGAGAGAGCTTGTCCGAAGGCGGATGGAAGACCATTGGGAGGAGCTTACGTAGCTGCAGCCAGCATTGAAATCACCCATGAACATGACATTCTACCAGGAAACATGACTGTTAGTCCAGGGACAGTCAAGGCCAGTAGAACCACTGTCCCTAGGATGGGCTCACCTCTAGGTCCCATTTTTTTTGGATATCCAGGTAAACATCATAGAGGGCATCAATCTCAGTCACAGCATCTGCTGGGGCTGCGTGCAAGGGCACAATCGCAAACTCTCTGACCGCTGAGGAGACAGTAGATAGACATAGATCCAGAGACCAGCCTGGACTGTAGCTGGGGCCCTCAGCAAGGCCTGGCTTAGCTCTGGAGCAGCGATAGATTGTGTGACAGCCTCCAGAGGGTAGGCAATGTCCTTGTAGTTAAATGTATATTAAGAGCACTGGGACCTGAGGGCACTCCCACGGGAGGGAGTGGCGGGGAATGGGGCAGCCCTGCCATAGGCTTCTAGATGTCTGGATGAGAGCTGCCAGTTGTGACTTCCCTTGGCCTGGGCAGGGCTGAAAGTGGATTACAGCCACACTCACTGGTGAACGGGGAATGGAACTTGACAATGGTTGGCTCTCGGCTGAAAGTGTCAGTTCCACAAGGCTCACAGCCGTCATCATAGTAATAGCTGTCCAGAACAGACACCTGGTCAGGCCTAAGGAAAGACGAGACAGGAGTTGAGTTCAGAGGTGAGAGCCACTCTCCAGCCTTCTAGAAACCTGTCCTGGGAACAGGAGAGGTAGGTGTATACTCACCATAACACACGGCTAACCCAAGTCTTTCTTGTCCTGTTACAAGCTGTAAGAGGCACCAGACTAGATGCCCACCCGGCCTTAACCTTATCCCGTGGTCCTGTACTCTTGTCCTGTAATATACATTGCTACCCTACTCTGTAAGGGCCTCCCAAGTTAAAGGAGGTTCCCTGGGCTTTCTAAACCACCCTCAGCCTCTGCAGTACAGATTTGGGGGTTCTATCTACATTTCATGCTTGTATTCTCGGGAGTTGACAGCATAGGTCTTTACCTGTACAAGAAAAGGTACTGTTCCTTGTAGCTGCTGCGGCCCAGAGGCTCACTGATCACATAGCGATAGGTGTCAGGCACGTCCCTGGATAAAGGAAACCAAAGGTCCTTTGAGGCCACAGAGGGAACCTCCTGGAATCCGGTAGCAAGGTTACATCCATGGAACACAAGGGGAGTGAGGCGTTTCCTGAGAAGTGGTTGTGCTATCCACACTCCAGGACCCTGGCACTGTCACCCACCGATTGAGCACATCCAGAAGCTTCCCGACAGCCACCAGGTGGGTGTCTCTGACCTCTTGGATAAGGACGATGTCATAGCGACGCACGATCTGGGGGTAGGGTCACAACCACAACAGCTTAGCAAGGCAGGCTAGGTGGACAGTCCTGCCACCAGCAGCCCAGGGCTTGTAGCTTACACTCTTGTCAGATATGCGCTGGCCACAGACAGTGATCTGGGCTGACAACCCAGGGACTGGTAAGGCCTGAGGTTCACTGGCTTCTGTGGCCCTTAGCAAAGCTCCACCTCCCCTGGGGGTCTGTCTGCTCTCAGGCATGGCCTACCCTGAACTTACTTCCACAATGTAGCCAGAGATGGTAGCATTGGACATCTTAGTGTTTCCAAAAGACCGGATGTTGAAGGCTGCGATGTTTAGAGTCACAGCCAGCTGCAACAGGCTGAGCAGGGTGAACAACACCCCCACCAGCCCTGCACATCTCATCCTGTGAGATTGTAGGTGGTCAGGACAAAGAAGCAGTGACCTTGTCACCCTTTTGACACCCTCCAGCTGGGAGCCATCAGTCCTACCCCATCCCTCCTCACACACACACACCCGCACCTGTACCACAGGAGAGACCCTGGGTTCCTCATTCACTCACCTGGAAGCCTGACCTGGGTGGGTACAGTGCACTCTGAAGTGACTGGTCTAGCCAGAACAGATCTGTTCTGCTGCTTGTTCCACCGATGACCAAGCCTGGTACAGAGATGCCTGTAGAAATTCTGCCAAAAACCTGCAATATTCTGATACTAATTTCTCCTTTTACTTTTAAAGTAAAAAAAAGCAGCGTGCAATTGCAGAGCGGCTACCTCTCCAGGTCGCTGCTCAGGCAATGCCAGCCTGCCCTGCCCTGCCCTGCCAGTTTTAAAGGCTCAGGCAGTTCTGACCTCCCCAGGGCACATGTGTACCCTTCACCCAAGAGCACAGAACAATGGGGTTGCCTATGTGGCCATCCCACTGGGGCCCGGAGCAGGCCAACAACACGTACTAACTTCAACAGACATAGAGCTTCCTTGCTGCTGTACAAACAGTGTCTGATAATGTTTGTGCATGGTTATAAAATGTCTTATAGTGTCCTTTGTCCATCCGGTCTTCACCACCAGGGATGGGCTAAGTATGCTGGCTTATCTACTTGTGTCTGGCACACCTTAAAGTCACCTTATAGCCAGAGGCTAATTTCCAGATGTGTTGTACATGGACAGGACAGCTGCTCTGCTCTGTGGCTTAGGATGACCCCTTACCTCCCAAGCTGGTAAGCTGCTACAGGCTCTGGGTGGGAATTCTTCCTCCGGGAACAAGCTCTGAGGAACTCCAAGTGCCTACATCACAAGACAACATAACTCAGGGCTGGGTCAATACCCCGATCCATGAAAACTGTAGCCAGAAGTCCAGCATCTGGCGGTCATGTGCGCCCCACTCTAGGGGAAGGTTGCTGTCACTCCAGCCCCTCACCTTCAGATAAGTCAGGATACTATCTCATCTCACCGCCCTGATCACATCTCTGCCCCCCACACACACACACACAACTGTGAGTCAGCGTGCACATATGGAGGCCAGAGGCTGATAGAAGACATCCTCTGTTGCTCCCCAACCTATCTTATGAGACAGCTGTCTCACTGAATCTAAAGAGCACCATGTTGGCTAGAGCGGCTGGCCAGCAAGCCCATACTGATGTTACATGAACGCTCTGGATCTGACTTGGATCCTCGTGCTTCTGGGTGGGTACATACTTTGCCAAGTGAGCCATCTTCCCAGCTCCCAAAGTTCTCTTTTGCCAAATGTTAGAATGAACCTTTTTCTGGGTGCCATCATTTACCCCTCCACCAGAAGCTCTGTGCAGGAGGGGTTGGCTCTCCAAGGACAACACCGCCATGTTACAGGGATGGAACCCTCCTTAGGAAGGAAGACCTCGCATACTCGGGGAGATGTGGAAATAAGATACAGGAGTGGGCAGCTACAGGAGGTTGGGTGAATTCCAGAGCAGGCGGCCTAGAGGGCAGAAACCAGAAAGGCTAAGGTCAGCAATGTACGGCCGTTCTGCCAGCTGGCCAGGCACCTGGCGTGCAGGACTAGAAGGAATTAATAAGAGTACAAAAGTAAAGACACCTCCAGGAAGCCGGTGTGGCACTGGTGCACATCTCCGTGTCTCACGTGGACAGTCTCAAAGGTAGGGTCACTCACCTGCCTCTTCCGCTGCCAGAAACCCCACCACCATCCTTTTGTTGAAACGGGGTCTCGTTTACCTCAGGATGTGTTTGTAGCCCAGGACGATCTTCATCTGCTGATCCTCCTGCCTCCAGTTTGCACTTTCTGGGCTCTGTACTGAGGCTGCAGGCATGCGTGTGCTGGTTATGAAGTGCCGAGGAGCAAACTATGATCCAGCCCCACTCACGTCTTCAAAAGTGTGCCTGGCCGAGCTTCATTTCTCGACCTGAAACTGGAACATTCTCAAGTGGACCAACACCCCGTTCCCACACACCCAGCAAGGCAACACAACTCATGTTTCTACCTCGTTCACACATCTGCGAGACTAATGGCGGGAATGGGTGCACACCTAGGGGCAGCCAATGTGCAGAGAAAGGTGGCCTGGACCAGTAAGATCTGGCACACGTGGCTTTCAGTATAGGGCCGCATCCCACTGGTTCTCAGTAGGTGGTAGGTGGCTGAAGGTAGTGGCTAGCCTGTCACCGCTCCCTGCTCCTGGGAGCTCCCAGGTACCCCTACCGTCCTTCCAGCCAATGAAAAAGTTAGCATAGGTCTTAGGCAGCAGCTGGGTCCTGGCACCAATTAAATGTCATGGGCCCCACAATACGGCTCCCTAAGCAGCTCAGCTTGGGGCCACCTGGGCTGAGTCAAGGCCATTCACTTGGGATAAGAGCATCTCTGCCTGCACTATGGTTTGAGGGTCAATGCGCACAACACTAATCAAATGAATTTGCCCCTCTTAGAAGGAAAGAAGCCTCTGGGATGTTGCAGTCTCATTTGCCTTTCCTGTTTTCTGTGTCAGCCACAGCTGTGTAGTGAGTCTTAAGTGGCCTCAAGACCCAGCATACACAATAATAGTTGTTTTCTGGTCTGTGGGCCAGGTGGGATATCTTTGTCCCTGGGACTAGAAGGACAAAAAGGAGGGAAGTCCACCAGATAAACAGGGTGTGTGGTGTTCTCTCATCTGTATCTGTCTCTGCCATGCCCACATCAGCAGGAAGACGTGCCAGAACCCACTTTGGAGATGTACCGTGGCAGGCAGAAGTGACTCGGTGCTTCTGGAATTTTCAGTCCTATCAACAAGGAAGTATGTGTTGACAGCCAGTAGCTATGAGGAAAGCTGGCTGCTTTCTCAGATCAGGTGAGCTTTCTTTAAGGTCATCTCTTAATCTACAATATTCTCTTTTCAAATTACTCTTGTCACCGATACTGAACGGGGAAACAGCGAATGACAATGGTTTACTGGAGTGGAAGCCAAGTCAAAGGATATGGAACAAATCCTCTTAAGCACCGTGACCAGAAACAAACAACCGCAGTGGGGCAGGCCAGGTAGGGCTCTGGGCCACAGTCGGTGTGCAGGCCCTCGCTGGAGGAGCCCAGAGGAACTGCAGTGAGCTCGCAGGCCGGACGTGTGAAGGAAGCGGTGTTAGCAACATTGCTGCGCACCATGCTCAGTGCAGGGCTGACCCGTGATGGCTGCTTTAGTCCTTCCTAGTGGTCTGTGTCTGTCTGCAGGCCTCAGCTGCGGAAGCTATAGGTGGTACTATCTCTGGCGAGTAGACGGATCCCAGGAATAATGGTTAAAAATAGAGTTTGTCTCTGGGTAGTGGTGGCATACACCTTTAATGCCAGCACTCGGGAGGCAGAGGCAGGCAGATATCTGAGTTCAAGGCCAGCCTGGTCTACAGAGTGAGTTCTAGGACATCCAGGACTACACAAGAAACCCTGTCTTAAAAGACAACAACAACAACAAAAATCAATAAAAAAAAATCATGTTTGCTAACTTTTCCAAATGTTTACTATAAATTGTGAGGTCCTAAGTACTGTTTGGGTTTGCCTACCTAATAAAAACACATCTGACAGTGATTTCCTTTGACCTAAGGGCCTCTTAAAGAATTAATACTGAATCTTCACTAAGTGTCGTCTACACTAGAGGAAGTCTAGGAAGCTCTGATGTAGTGAGCTAGGTCTGTCCTGAGCAGGGGTCATACAGCCTACCTTCCTTAATACTTCATTTCTCAGTTGTATCATTTACAAGAGCTTATTCCATAAACTGTGCCTAAGAACCTAATGCCATACATTAAGCGTTTTATTTGTTTTTAGATACATGTGTTTGTATTAATATAAGATCAGCAGTGGGCGGTGAGATAGACCACACCAACCTGACAACCGGAGCTGTCTCTGGAACCCACATAAAGGTTTAGGAAAGAACTGACTCTCAAAGGTTGTGCTTGTTGTTCTTTAAACGCGGGTGTGTGTGGATGAACACGAGACAGACAAACACGCACGGCGAAACAGACGCAGACACGCGGCTCCCACGTGGGTGCTTTTATTTTTTTTTAATATTTATTTATTTATTATGTATACAATATTCTGTCTGAATGTATGTCTGCAGGCCAGAAGAGGGCACCAGACCTCATTACAGATGGTTGTGAGCCACCATGTGGTTGCTGGGAATTGAACTCATGACCTTTGGAAGAGCAGGCAATGCTCTTAACCACTGAGCCATCTCTCCAGCCCGTGGGTGCTTTTAATAGGGAAGGGGGTCACACAATAAGGAGCCAGGTGTGCGAAACACAGAAGGATGGGGGGGAGCATAGGAAAAAAGGGGCAAGCTCGTGGCGAGCCCTGCTTTTTATCAGAGAGCGCAGGGGTGGCTGGGAAGAATGTGTCCCACACCTGCATGCGCAGGTGTCCGTAATCCAGGAGGAATCTGGGAGCTGTAGTTTCCAAAAGAACAACATTTCACCCTTTTTGGTCTTATAAAAAAATTGGGGGGGGTGTCTTAAAGGGTAGGGAATAGGGGTGTAGCCCGGTCTCTCATAACTGCTTCCTGCTGGCTTTGGGTGTTGAGGGGTCCAGGGAGTGTTCGGTGATCTTGACGGTGTCCCGTTGGCTCTGCTGGCGTTCTGAGGCGGTTGATTGAAGGAATCACATCTGTCTGGCTTTGGAAGGCAAAAGCCACATTATTAGAGAAAAAATTGAAGGGGAGAGGAGATTTGGGAGGTTAGGGGAGAAATTTTGGGAGTAGGGGAGTTTTAGGAGGAGTTTTAGGAGATCTGGGGTTAAGAATGATAAAAAAAATCAGATGATACTTATTCCGTTATCGATCCGCTTGTGTCTTGTCTGCTTAAGTGGGGCAGGCTGGCATCCTGGAGCTTAAAGAAAGTGTCTGTTATGTCAAGTAACTTTGTTAAAAATTTGCTTACCACCTGAACCTTTGGCTCCGTGTCTGATGATGATTTCTGTAATGACAGCTGAGTGGTTATTTAGAAATTTAGAAAAAGAGGAGAAAGGAAAATATATTGGCACAAGAAGGTTGAGTGGAGGACAGAACCTCTATTTTCCTAAAAAGAGGGCCCTTTGGGAGAGCCCGAAGCCTGAGAAGGGCGAGAGGCAGAAGTCTTACCCAATCGAGGTGAAGTTCCTGTGACATCTCAGTGAGAACTTCCTTTAAAGAGCCGTTAGTCCATTCTACTTTACCTGAAGACTGGGGGCTGAGGGTGATACGGTATGTGGAAATTTCAGGGAATTAAACTCTGGGCCATTATCTTTGGCGGATCTGGCAGGAGGCTGCTGTAGCTTTCAGGAACCTGATATCCTTAGGTGAGAGTGTTTTTTTTTTTTTTTTTGGTTTTTTGAGACAGGGTTTCTCTGTGGCTTTGGAGCCTGTCCTGGAGCTAGCTTTGTAGACCAGGCTGGTCTCGAGAGTGTTTTAAATGAATAACGGGAGAGTGGTGGTTAGTGACGGCAGGAGCCTAGAGGAGGCGTAGGACGGGAAGGGGGAGGAGGAGTCCAAATATTCATGAGGGACTCTATCAGAGGGGCCTGGTAAAGTCCTTGCAGCTCTGGAACGGGACTTTCTTGGGGATCTAGAAAGAAAGCAGTTAGGTAACCTGGGGGGGGACTCTGTCAGAGGGGCTAGGCGAAGTCCTTGCAGATCCGGAACAGGAATTTATTGGGGATCTAGAAAGAAAGCGGTTAGGTGAGGTGCTCGGCGGGAAGGGGCGGTCCCTGGGGGGGGGAGGTTGGAGTCTGCCGAATCCATGGCGGGAGCAGAGACACGTCAGCGTGTGTTTAACCTGACGGAGGGAATCAAAGCATGCGACTTTAGAGATTCTAGTAGTTGACCGAGGGGAGAGTTTGGGGAAATTGGTTTAGAGTTCCTGGTACCCATGGTTAAGCGGTAAGTCTGCCTGCAAAAGGCGCACTGGGCGCCACGAACACAGCAAGTCACAAGGTGCAGGCGTCCCTGGACCTGGGAGGCCACGCTATAGGCAGGGTCTTCCCGAACCTAGCTACCGACAGGGAGACCCCGGCTAGGAGAAGACCAAGCCTTTTTGGGGCTGACCGTACAGCTGGAGAAGGTGCTTGTCGAAAACAAGCCCACACGTGAAGAGAGAAGGAAGGAAAGAAAGAAGAAGCTAGGGACACCAAATCCCTAGGGAGAAAATGGGGACACCAAATCCTCAGCTGCAGACAGAATTACCGTCAACCAAGGATGGGAGGAAGGGAGAAAAAAAGGGGGGGGGCAATCAACCCAGAACGCGCCAGAGAAAGCTGGCCAGGCGTTCTCTAGGTGTAATGGGGAAGAGCCCGCGGGGCAAACTCACGGATTGGTTGGTGTCTGAGATGGCCGTGGCTAGAAGACATGGAGGTGGTCGCAGGTCCCGGTTGTGGCTTCATGCCGGGCAGGAGGCCCCAGACTCTGGGAGATGCCAAAAGCCCGGAGGCTAGGCCTCAGATGGAGGGCCTGGGACGAAAGTCCCTGAGTTTAACGGCACCAAAATGTTGTTCTTTAAATGTGGGTGAGTGTGGATGAACACGAGATAGACAAACACGCACGCACGGCGAAACAGACGCAGACACGCGGCTCCCATGTGGGTGCTTTTAATAGGGAGGGGTCACACAATAAGGAGCAAGGTGTGCAGGACACAGAAGGATGGGGGGGCATAGAAAAAGGGGCAAGCTCGTGGCAAGCCCTGCTTTTTATCGGAGAGCGCAGGGGTGGCTGGGAAGAATGTGTCCCACACCTGCGCACACCTGCATGCGCAGGTGTCCGTAATCCAGGAGGAATCTGGGAGCTGTAGTTTCCAAAAGAACAACAGTGCTCACACACATTATAAGGGGGAAAGATATTAGCAACCTCTGCAGAGTGCTAGGGAGCTAATGTTTCTCCAAGACAAGATCCAAGACTCAGCAGCTAGCCCTGCCGTTCTCCTAAGTGGGGCCACTGAGTATCACAGACAGGGAAAAGTCTCCCACAGATAAGAGAAAGGAGGGAGAAGACTTTGAACCTGGGTTCTACAGTCCCCAGTAAGGGCCAAGGGCCAGGGGCCACTGAAATCACAGAAGGCAACCACGATTCTCTGCTTCCTTATTAAGGAACAGGGTGGCATATGGGAGGCGTTTGTGTCCAGACAACCTTGAGTCTGATGGGACCTCTGTCGGGAGGGTCTACCCTGTGACACTGGCACGGCAGGTCTATAAATGTGTTGGGCTGCATCCATAGCTGTCCTGGGATGCGTGTAGGTCACACCTGTGCCTGTATCAAATGCCAGCCTACAATAAAGAGAGGAGATGGGGTGGAGTGGTGATTAGCGCCCCCATGAACACACACAGCTGGACCAGACTGGGAATAGCACCCGCTAAGGACAGTATCGCCAATAAATTTCATCCAAGAGAAACGAGAGAGCACTGGAAAGAGAAACTGGAAATAAGCTGAAAACTGCAGTGGTGCTGTTTATTCAGAGCCTGTAAAGCAGGGGTCTGTTGATCTTATAAACATGTGGCGGACCTGCAGGTACAGACATACAGGCCAGAAACTCAGGAGGCTGACACAGGAGTATCAGATTCCAGGTCAGCTTGGGCTGCACTGTGAGGTCAGTGCCAGCCCGAGTGTGTGACTCAGAGCCTGTCTCAAAAATTAGCCCAGTGGTAGAGTTCTTGCCAGCATGTTCACTGTTGTAGGTACCCTCAATATGTACTGAAGAGGCAATCAAGTAGTTCTAAATTTAAGGCCCCCTTGTATTCAAAATTATAACTTTCCAAAGAATGGGGAGCTAGTGAGGGATGAGCAAGCATGTGGGCTCCAGATTTGGTTAACGGCACTGGGGCTGCACAACAGCTGTGAGCCGCAGTGTGGCACAGTGAGGTTGGCAGGGTGTGCCCTGAGCCTGGGTGACAGAGATACAGAAGGTCCTTGATTTCTATATTGACATTTTCCATGATTAATTCTTAAATTTTATATATCAGACAAACAAACAAAAACCCCAAGGAACCCGAATCTGTGTTCCTGGGACGTGATCACCCATATTTTATTCAAAATAAATGTTTTTATTTCCATAAAAAGGAAGAACATCGAGTCATAAAAGCAGATACAGTGTGGCATCCAAAAATAGACTTGAAAATGAAAGCTCAAAATTGTCTAGCCCTGAGGTTTGCATCTCAGAGTGCTCCTTGGATAGGGAGAGGTATCTGGCACACAATGAGAAGGTGGCCTCTGGGCAGATGGTGGGAGGGTAAGAGGTGACAGGCACTAGCAGCTAAGTCATGTGGACCATGAGGAAGGGAATTTCTTAGTCAGCTGCTGTCAGGTTGGGGTTTTGCCTGCTCAGGAACTACTCTTGGGGTTTCCTGAGGCAGGGACCTTATCTCAGACCTTACTGAGCTGAGGATGCCACCCCTAAACTCTGATGCATCCTAACCTTCCAGTCCTGCTGGAAGGTACTCCTGCTGCCCTTCAGTCATGGTGGCCCCACCCACCCAGGTTTTCAGCCCCTAACACAGTCCCCTCAGCTTCTCCAGATGCACCCAGCTTCTCTGCTCCTCCCTCAGTGTGCAGTCAGTACACCCTATTACCAGGGCATCAGCGTCAGCTTCTTCAGATGCACCCAGCTTCTCTGCTTCTCCCTCAGTGTGCAGTCAGTACATCCTATTACCAGTGGCGTCAGGATCTCCCCACTTGTCTGGACTCACCACACATCCGTGGGCTCCCAGGACACCTCATAAATTTGTAACCAGATCCTTGGTCACATTATTCTCCTCCTCAAAATCTGTCATCAGGTTCTCATTGTCCCTCCTGTGAAATCCAGTGCTGACCATGACCTGCGAGATTCGAGCTCAAAGCTTTCCATTCAGCCTTAGCGCGGCCCCTTCTCGTTGTACCAGGTTTGGGTTAAATGTGGCCTCTTCTGGAGAAGCTACTCTCTCCCTGTAGCCCTACCCCTAACAGCCCTGCTCTCATTTTCTCATAGCCTGGGTTAACCTTCTTATTTTAAGGTACTCGGCAGTATTTGCTCCTGTTTCCAGCCAGCTTCTTGGGAACACCAGCTTCCTGAAGCAGAGACCATGTCTCTCCTGGCTGTGGAAGTCTCTAGCGCCTTCAGCCAATCATACAGGCAAAGCTGCGGGATGGCTGAGAAACAGGCTCACCCACCCTGTTACTTCCAGACCTTTGTCTAGGGATCCTCCAGAGAAGCCCAGCAGAGAGCAATAGGGGCACCAAATAGCACTCGCCACCTAGGTGGCACTAGCCAGAAGCTCCCAGGGGGTTGGTAAATTGCTATAGCCATAGGGCCACTTCCTCTCAGCCACTGAGTGCTCCTCGGGGTCATTGTGCACTGGTTCCATAGACATAGCGTCCTGGGGACAAAGGCAGCAGCCATGTCTTTGCAGTGACATTGCTCTGTTCCCAGAACAGGCCCCAGGTAGTCCTCAGTTTAGCAAGCTGCTCTTGGCCTGCCCCAGTATGGGCTCACCAACACTGCCACTGGAAAGATGCCATTAACCCAGAGTGGAAAATTCCTCAGAACAACAGCACCTGGTTTGCCGAGTCCCACAGCTGCTACACAGTCACGCTTGGCCAGTCATGCTGAGCCCCGTGGACCAGTGAGCAAATTCAACTGTACGGCATATGAGACCAATGGCACTCCCAGGCAGACCTGCTGTGTCCTTGCTGCCACCACCACTGCCCTTTCTGCCCTCTGTGGTCAGGGGACACGTGAATGGAGATGTCCAAGAAGGCTGCAGAAGCCAGTGTCCTGGTGGCCTTGGCAAGAAGAGAGCTGTGTTCAGTAAGCACATGACAAAAAGCTTACCTCTAGCATACAGGGGAGTCTGGCTGCTCACATTTACACCAGCCAATTTGCATTGCATATCTGGTCCCATTTCTATTCCCTCTACATTAATTGTAAAAGGAGAGAGGGTCGGCTTGTTTATCGCGGCCGCCCAGCTAGCTTATGCCTGAAATAACCACACAGAAACTGTATTAATTAAAACACTGCTTGGTCCATTAGCTCTAACTTCTTATCGGCTAACTCTCACATCTTGATTTAACCCATTTCTATTAATCTGTATATCACCACGTGGCAGTGGCTTACCAGGTAAAATTCTAAGCATCTGTCTCCAGTGGATCCATGGCATCTCTCCGACTCTGCCTTCTTCCTCCCAGCATTCTGTTTAATTCTCCCCACCTACCTAAGTTCTGCCCTATCAAGGACCCAAAGCAGTTTCTTTATTAACCAATGAAAGCAACACAAAGACAGAAGGACCTCCTACACCAGCTAATGGCATCTGACATGCATACTTGTGACTGATCAGTCTGGTCCTCAGAGGGGTACGGTGGTTTGAATAGGAAGGGCCCCCATAGACTCATAGATTTGAATGCTTAGTCCTCAGGGAGTAGGGATTGTGTGAAAGGATTAGAAGGATTAGGGGGTGTGGCCTTGCTGGAGGAAGTGTGTCACTGGGGGTGGGCTTTGAGGTTTCCAAAGCCCATGCCAGGCCCAGACTCTCCTAGTCTGTGGATCAGGATGTAACTCTCAACTTCAGTACCATGTCTGCATGCCACCATGTTCTTCACTGTGATGGTGAGGGACTCAGCCTCTGAAACTGTAAGCAAGCCTCCAATTAAATGCTTTCTTTATACTAATTGTCTTGGTCCTGGTGTCTCTTCACAGCAATACGACAGTGACTAAGACAGAGTAGTCTAAACTCTTAAGAGCTAGGACATGGTTAGTGCACCTGGAACACCACAGAACACCAGAACCCACTCCCGGGTGAGACAACAGCGCTCCGGCACAGACTACAGCGTAAGCACCTGACCTGAGGCATGCTGGCTCAGTCCTCTGTTTTTAGGCTTCCGTATCCACAGTCCAGCTGGGTGACAAGTGACCCAGGGTAACTGCGGAACTAGGAGTGCTGTTATGACCGAGACAAAGTAAAGGAGGCCCTCGGGGCACTGCTCAGATGAAGATACTTTGAGAAAGCAGAGAACCTGACATGGTGTGCTTGCTGGGCAAACAACAGACGTACAGGGCAACGCCCCATAAGGAGCCATGTGCCCATCTCTGAACAGAGGGAGGCTTCCTGCACCCAAACGTGAGTCTTGTACTGGCCAGCACCCCGGAGGCTAATGCCAGTGCTGACAGTGCCCCTCGAATAACCACCACCCATGCTCTAGCCATGGACCCTCAGACTAGCACATGCCGCGTTCTGTCTAGCTCTGCTCACTCCTTCCTGGGAGAGGCAGTTGGTCTCAGACTTCCCCACCCTGGCCCTATCCCTGGCTCTGCTGATCTCCGCTCTTGTTTTTTGTTCTGTTTGTTTGGTTGTTTTTTTGTTTTTTTTTTGTTGTTGTTTTTGTTTTGTTTTGTTTTTTTGAGACAGGGTTTCTCTGTGGCTTTGGAGCCTGTCCTGGAACTAGCTCTGTAGCTTTGGAGCCTGTCCTGGAACTAGCTCTGTAGACCAGGCTGGTCTCGAACTCACAGAGATCCGCCTGCCTCTGCCTCCTGGGTGCTGGGATTAAAGGCGTGCGCCACCATCGCCCGGCTCTGGTTGTTTTTTTTTTTAAAAGACAAGGTTTCCCAATGTTTCCCTCAATGGCCTGGAATTTGCTATGTAGACCAAGCTGGCTTTGAACTCACGAAGATCCACCTGCCTCTGCCTTCCAAATGTTGAGATTAAAAGCATATGCCACCACACTCAGGCGCTCTCTGCTCTTTGCAATAACAGAGAGGCAATGTAGCCCCTGCACAGGCGATCCTGTCTCAGAGACCATGGCTCCCCAGGTCTCCAGAGTGCTTCTCCCACATTCCTTGCCCATGACCTGCCCCCCCTCAGATTTATTTATTTATTTATTTATTATTTTTTTGATTTTTTTTCAAGACAGGGTTTCTCTGTAGCTTTGGAGCCTGTCCTGGAACTAGCTCTTGTAGACCATGCTGGCCTCGAACTCACAAAGATCCGCCTGCCTCTGCCTCCCGAGTGCTGGGATTAAAGGCGTGCGCCACCACCGCCCAGCTATTTATTTATTTTATATACAATATTCTGACTGCGTGTATGCCTACACACCAGAAGAGGACACCAGATCTCATTACAGATGGTTGTGAGCCACATGTAATTGCTGGGAATTGAACTCAGGACCTCTGAAAAAGCAGTCAGTGCTCTTAACCTCTGAGCCATCTCTCTAACCCCCATGTTGTCTCTCTTAACTGATCTTATCTCTGGCTTGGGGACATGCACACAAGACATATTTTTCAGGTGAGCTTATGGGAGATTCATCTTCTCACAAGACCACAGTGATAGCCTTCAGGACATTTGTCTCCCAAGGCTTGCAAACAGGAAGTGGTCCCAACTCCCTCCCATCACTGAGGTGGCCTAGGGACACAGACATAGCCCCATGCTCCAGCCACAGGTCAGATGGAGCTGAAGCATGGAGTCCTGGCTGTGGAACAGGAAGGCACCCCTGGAGGAAAATGGGAAAGGCAGCTGTCCCGTGTCAGCTCCAAATGGAGTCACACTTCTCTGAGCAGCGTCTTCTCGCCATGCATCCATGTCCGCTCACCTTGCAAGGGTGGCGTTCTGGACTTCTCTCTATGACTTCCCATCGGGCGTCGGCCCTTCTCCAGCTTAGGCAGGAACAGCAAGAGTACCTGGGAGCAGGGCTAGGTCCAGCTTTTTGTCTGCTGCTCAGGCCAAAGCCAGAGTTGGCCAGACATGTAGATTTGTCGGGCCTGTGGGGCTCCTGGGGCAAGGCAGTAGCTCTGCCTTCAAGAACAGCTTTTTCCTTGCTTCGGCTCCTGGGAGGAGGCATGAATCTACAGAGGCGCATCACCAATGGCCCAGCAGCAGCAAGCTGGGAAGCTGGCTGGCTGGGAGGCCACCACCACTCTACAGACATCTTGATATTCTCATTTACATGGTGGCTGGTTATGAAGGAAGAAATAGAGTATTAGTGGGGTCAGTTATCTTAGCTGCTAGGCACTACCTGCTTTTTGGTGTTTATCACAGTCCTGACACACCGGCTCCTTTGTTCTATCTGCATTCGAGAGCCTGGATAACTGGACAGAGGCGGAGATGGTGCAGTAGTTCTTCCCAGACCAGGACAGGAAGCTCCGTGAAGGAAAATGAGCAAAGTGGACCTAAGACTTCAGCAGCTTCAGCTGGAGGGAGGTTCCAGACTTAGTGTGGAAAGGGGGCCCTTGAGTTCAGAAGACACTTAGCAGGGTAAAGGGTTGGGGAGGAGGCTGGTGCACAGGTTAGGGCTCCAAGGTCAGGGTCTGCAGAGGGCTCCCTCAGCCACAGCTGGGATGTAACCGGTGAAACTACACAGGAGTAAAGAAAACATCAAAAAAGGGAGGGTTGGTTTGTTTGTTTTTGTAAAGCAACAGATGAACACTCTGCAGAGTCGAAGCAGAATAAGGACACTGGGTACCCACAGCCATCTTACCAGCTCACAGACACTGGGTAGACTACCCAGAGGGCATCACCTAAGAATATGTGGATTCAAGGCAGCTCTGGCCTACTTGACCTAAGCTTAGAAGCAAGCCGCTGAAGTCCAAGGAGTTCTGCCTGCCAAGCCAAAATCCAACACGGTTTCAAGGAATACAACAAACTTCATCACCAACAATTTAAAATTCTGACACCCAATAAAAGGAGCAGATCATTAGTGGGGGTCCTCTCGGAAACACAGGAGACCATGCAGTGAATCAAACACCAGAGGCTTCGTAGGGAGGACCATTAAACATGAACGGGAAATGCACCCGGCAGACACGAAGATGCCGTGGAACACCTCAGGATGGAGCCAGGTGCCAAGGGAAGGAATCAGACCTGACATCACTCCCCACGGGATGGTAAAGACCCTCAACAGCCGTAGGCCATAGCTGGTGGCCAAGTACCCCTACAAAGATGCTGACAAAATCAGCCAGAAGGCTGTTAATAGACGTGGTGGGAAGACAAAGACACCCTGGTGTAGGGTGGGGTTTACTTACAGGAATCCCATGTGAGATGACTGTAGCCATTTTGGCTGTTACTCCCCTCATGCCTACCATGACTCTGCCCCTTAACCTACCCCATATAGGATGCACACAGTCATTAAGAGAGTCATTCACCAACAACCAAACTGGTTCTTCTCTTTTTTCTTAACCTTGATTTACTCATTCAGTGCACACTCGTGTTTGCGTGAGGACATGCACACCAGTGTGTGCAGGTGCCTTCAGAGGCCACAGGAAGGCACCAGACCCCTGAACTGGAAGTATGGCAGTGAGTACCGGACATTGGGCTGGGAACCAATAGACCTTCTGGAAGCAGTAAGCTCTCTTACCTGCTGAGCTGTTTCTCTAACCCCCTTAAAAATTTAAAATATTGATTATTATTGTGTATAGAATGTGTGTATGGGTGTCAGAGTACAATTCACAGGAATTGGTTCTCTCCCTTCATTATGTGAATCCCAGAAACTGAATCAGGTAGCTAGACTGACAGCAAGTGTCTTTACCCACTGAACCGTCTAACTGGCCTCAGACTGTTTAATTGACCTTTGAATATGTCAAGAAAGCCAAGAGTATTCCAGTTGGCTGCAGCTCCTTTGTCTAGCTTGGCATATAAGCTCCTCTTCCTGCCTTAGGATACGGGGACACTTGTCTTTCCACTGTCCAGGGCACACTTCTGCTTACTAAAGTCTCCAGCAGAGTGGCTTTTTGGCTTTTGGAAGCTGGGTACGGTGGTACCAAACTATGACCCCAGCACCTGCGAGGGTGAGGACGCCACAAGCCGAGGCCATCCCAGGCTGCATAGTGAGTTTCAGGCTGGCCGTAGCTCCAAATCTAGGCCCTGTCTCAAAACAAATAAATAAATAAGACATCATACGGTACTGAATTCGCCTCTTCCGTCTTTGTCAGCTAGCTCTTACACGCTAGGACCAGGGTTTCCAAAACACAGGGCTACCAGCAGCCAGCTGGGTTGTATGAACTGAGGCAACCTCTGGACTCCACATGACAGTCCAGATTAGAGGACAGCATTAAGAGAGCGCACAGAACCAAAGACAGCCTTTCTCCTCAAGCACGCTCCACAGCTAAAGATTAGCATCAGCACGAGAGAAAGGCTCATGTCCCCAGCAAGCCACGCAGAGAGCATTCAGAGCTGACAGGTGACAAACTAAGAATTTAATTTATCATAAATTTTCAGAGGAAACACAACCTAGAAGCAAATATAACTATGCTTCATACACTCAAGAAGGTAGGAGAATGTGGGAAAGTGTGAGAGGCCTAACCTGACTCCCTCAGAGGAAGACTAATATCTGAAGTGGAAAAATAAGGCACGGGGGCTTAGAGATCGCTCAGTCGCCAAGAGCACTGGCTGCTCTCGCAGAAGACCTGGGTTTGATTCCTGGTACCCACACAGTGGTTCACAGCAGCCCATAACTCCTGTCCATGGGGTCTGACCTCTTCAGACCGCCATGGTGACCAGGTACACACGTGAACAGACATACGTAAGGCATATGTATCACATTCATATGATAAAAATAAAGATTTATTTTTAAAACGGTACTCCAGGTGGGATTAACAGCAGATAAACATGGAAAAATAAGAGGCCAGCAGTTTGAAGACACAGCAGCATAAACTATTCAAATACGTCCGGAGAGAAAGAGTCATTCAGTATCACACAATCCCAGACAAATGAGTTTGAATGCATCTGAAGAAACAGCCGAAAACTTTATTAAGTTAAAAACTACAAGCGCACAGACCTGAGCTCAGTAAAACTCAAGCAGACAAACCTCTAAGAACTGCTCTATGCTGATTCTTAGAAACCTCTACACAAGGACCAAACTGAGAACCAAGTACGCAGGCCAAACCACAGGAGCAAGATGAGGCAGAGGCAGAGTAAGCCAAGAAGTAAGTCTGTGTGCCTGAGCAAGGACCACAGGAGGCAGGGATGTGGACACAGCTGCTGGGCTGCAAGCTGCTGTCTACTTCTCGTCTCTGCAGGTCTGCATCTTCCCTCACCACCCCTGACTGGCCCATCTTGCCCATACCAGAACAAGCTATGTATGCAATAAATCACCTCTTCTACTCAAACCTTCTGTCCCACCAGTCAGCTCCCAAAAAAACACATGGAGGCTTAGGCTTCCTACTAACTAGCTCTTACAACTTAACTCATTTTTATTAATATACTTTTATCTTGTGGCCTCCTTACTTTGTATGTACTGCCCATGCTCCATCTTGCTGGCTACTCCTCCCTTCTTCCCAGCATCCTGTGGACCTGAAAATCCTGCCTAGCTACTGGCCATTCAGCTTTTTACTAAACCAACCCGAGTGACAAATCTTCACAGTGTACAGAAAGTTATTCCACAACACAGTCCCAAGAGGCAAGTTTACAGCACTGGCTACATCTAAAGACTGGAGGGGCCTCATGTTAGTAAGGTAAGAAGGCATCTGGAGGCCTGCTCAAAAGCAGGGCTGAGAAGGAGGAGGTAATTAGACATCTATATACCGCTGAACTAGAAAATCTAAAAGAAATTGAATAACTTCTATATCCACATGCCTGACCAAAATTAAATCAAAATGAAGCAAATCATTTAAATGGAGCCACAGTAACCAATGAAATGGAGGCAGTCATTTTAAAGTTCCCAATTGAGAAAGGCCCAGCACATGGATACAGCACAGAATTCTACAAGACCTGCAAAGAACTAATAGCAATACACCTTAGATTATCATATACAACAGACAAGGGAAGAACACTTCAAATTCTTTTTATGAAACCAGAACCTTGGTACCAAACCTGATGACCAAAGTTTGATGCCCAGAAGCGAGAGGGTAGAAGACAAGAACACAAGACCTAAAGCTGTCCTCTGACCGCCACACTGGCTCATGAATACAACCATGAGCATGTATGCAGTAGTAGTAACTAAAGTAAAAAGTTTATTTATTTATGTTTTTTTTTTTGTGACAGTGTCTAAGAAAGTGTAGCACTGGCTTGTGTGGACCAAGCTGGCCTTGAACTCACAGAGATCTGAGTGCATCTGCCTCCCGAGTGCTGGGACTGGAGGTGAGAGTCACCGCCTCCAGATCTTTATGTTTAAGATTTATTTATGTATAAAAGTGCTCTGTCTGCATGTATGACTTTATGCCAGAAGAGAGCATCAGATCTCATTACAGATGGCTGTGAGCCACCAGTGGTTGCTGGGAATTGAACTCAGGACCTCTGAAAGAGCAGCCAGTGCTTCTAACCTCTGAGCCATCTTCCCAGGCCTCACATACAATTCTTAAAATAAAAATTCAAACTGATACCATGTAAACTTTGTTAAAACTAAAGAAAGGAAGGAAGGAAGGAAGTAAAGAAGGAAGGGAGAGAGAGGGGGAGGAGGGGAGAAGGGAACAAAAGAAAAGAAAAATAGCAAAGCTTGTATATTACTGGTGGGAATATAAATGGTAAGGTTTTTATGTGGAATAACATGGTAATTTCTGAGAGTTTTAAAGCAGAATGATAATTCAGCAATTCTGCCTTTGGGTCTCATAGAGGTATTTCTACACCCATGTTCAGAAAAACATTATTCACGATAGTTAAAGGTGTTACATAACCCAAGGTCAATCCATAGATATATAGATAACCAAAATATGAACTTGTTGTATAGATACACTATGAAATTCAGTTCAGACTTCCAAAGGGTCTTCTGATACAGGCTATGATTTGGACACACATGTATGTATGTTATGTGTGCGGATGTGTGGAGCGTGAGTGGGCATTTGTGTGCCTTGGCAAGCATGCAGTGGTCAAGGGACAAGATGCAGAAGTCAGCTTCTCCTTCCACCATGGGTTCCATGACTCGGACTCAGGCCAACGGGCTTGGCAGCAGGCACTTTTGCCCACCAAGCCGTCTTGCTGGCCCTCACATGAAGGAATCTCAAGGTCATTATCTTAAATAATACAGTCACAGAGAAATACTGATTCCACTTCTAGAAGATTCTTAGACTGTAGATGGCCGAGCACCCAGAACACAACCCCTGTACTGATGCACAATTAATAAAAACCCAGAGAGAGCCGGGCAGTGGTGGCCCACGCCTTTGATCCCAGTACTCGGGAGGCAGAGGCAGGCGGATCTCTGTGAGTTCTAGGCCAGCCTGGTCTACAAGAGCTAGTGCCAGGACAAGCTCCAAAGCTACAGAGAAACCCTGTCTCGAAAAACTAAAAAAAAAAAAAAAAAAAAAAAAAAAAAAAAAACCCAGAGAGAGAAATGGGGTTCAACCTGAAGGTCAGAAAAGCAAAACTGGAGAGCGGGAGTGCCTGCCTTCCAGGCAGGTCTCAAGGTTCCCTGTAAGGAAGCTCGGGCACCTACAGCTGGTGCTCCAGGGTCTCCAGTGGTCTCCTGGACCCAGCGCTGCCTCCCACGTCCTTCCTCTTGTCCCTGGATCTTTGGGCTACCAGGCGGCCCTGTTTAGGTGCTGAGGAGTTCCATCTGGACGGGTGAGTGTCTGCTATCCAGGGGTGGTGTGTCCTAGAAGCGAGCACAAATCCCCCTCCTCCAGCTCCTTCTGCAGGGCTGTCTTTCTTAGGCACAACCCAACCCCCCAGCACCCCACCCCCCAACCCTGCCCTGCTGTATGCTAGGACCGGTGCTCAAGACAGGTTTTAAGCTCCTACACTAAGGCTACCCACCCAGAGCAGGGAGTGCCTGCCTTCCGGGCAGGTCTCAAGGTTACCTGTAAGGGAGCTCAGGCACCTACAGCGGGTGCTCCAGGGTCTCCAGTGGTCTCCTGGACCCAGCGCTGCCTCCCACATTCTTCCTCTTGTCCCCAGATCTTTGGGCTACCAGGCGGCCCTGTTTAGGTGTTGAGGAGTTCCATCTGGACGGGTCGGTTCCTGCTTCAACACTGAAGAGATACACCCAGAGAGTCAGTCACAGCAAAGACTGGACCAAGACACCAGGCCTCTCCTGGCTCCATTTGAAGGAAGAGATGGGAAGGCTCCAATGCAAGAATTCCTCCAACAACCTGAAAGGCAACATGACATCACCAGAATCCAGGGATCCCGAAACAAGAAGAATTGTACACCCTACTCCAGAAGAATTAGAAGAAATAGACTCAAAAGTGAATTATATGAAAATAATAGAAGACCTTAAACAGGAGGTGAAAAACTGCCATAAACAGAGATGACAAACAAAAAAGTAGAGGAAATGAATAAATCGCTCAAAGATACCCAAGAAAACCAAGAGAGGCAAGAAAAAGCAATCAAACAGGTAAGGGAAATGGATTCAAGACTTGAAGAATGAAATGGAAGTAATGAAGAAAACGCAAACCGAGGGAAGGTTGGAGATGGAAAATCTGGGTAAACGAACAGGAACTACAGAGACAAGTACTACTAACAGATTATAAGAGATAGAAGAAAGAATGTCAGACACTGAAGATACCATAGAGAAAATAAACACACTGATCAAAGAAAACAGCAAAACCAACAAATTCTCATCACAAAACATTCAGGAAATATGGGACACAATAAAAAGACCAAACCTAAGAATAATTGGGATAGAATAAGGAGAAGAAGTACAGCTCAATGGTCCAGAAAATATATTTAATAAAATTATAGAAGAAAACTTTCCCAACCTAAAGAAAGATATTCCTTTGAAGGTTCAAGAAGCATACAGAACACCGAATAGACTGGACCAAAAAAAAAAAATCTCCTCGCCATATAATAATCAAAACACAAAACATACAGAATAAAGAAAGAATATTAAGAGCTGCAAAGGAAAATGGTCAAGTTACTTATAAAGGTAAACCTATCAGACTTACACCTGACTACTCTATGGAAACCATGAAAGCCAGAAGGTCCTGGATTGATGTACTGCAGAAGCTAAGAGAACATGGATGCAAGCCCAGACTACTATACCCAGCCAAGCTTTCGTTCACTATAAATGGAGAAAACAAAATTTTCCAGGATAAAAACAAATTTAAACAATACGTAGCCACAAATCGAGCCTTACAGAAAGTAATAGAAGGAAAATCACAAACCAAGGAGTCCAACAATGACCACAATAACTCAAACATCTAGACACCCTTCACCAGCACAACTCAAAGAAGGCAAACACACAAACTCTATGACTAAAAAAGTGACCGGAGTTAACAACCACTGGTGATTAATATCCCTTAATGTCAATGGACTCAACTCACCTATAAAAAGGCACAGGCTAAGAGACTGGATACGCAAACAGGATCCAACATTCTGCTGTTTACAAGAAACACACCTCAACCACAAAGACAGGCACCTACTTAGAGTAAAGGGATGGGAAAAGGTTTATCAAGCAAATGGTCCTAAGAAACAAGCAGGTGTGGCCATACTAATTTCTAACAAAGTTGACTTCAAACTTAAATCAATCAGAAGAGATGGAGAGGGACATTTTATACTCATAACAGGAACAATTAATCAGGATGAAGTCTCAATCCTGAATATCTATGCCCCTAATATAAAAGCACCCACGTACGTAAAAGAAACATTACTAAAACTCAAGGCTGCCATCAAACCGCACACACTAATAGTAGGAGATTTCAACACTCCTCTTTCACCAATGGACAGGTCAATCAGACAGAACCTAACAGAGAAATAAGAGAATTAGTGGAGGTAATGAATCAAATGGACTTAACAGACATCTATAGAACATTCCACCCAAATAGGAAAGAATATACCTTCTTCTCTGCAGCTCATAGAACCTTCTTGAAAATTGACCACATCCCCGGTAACAAAGTAAACTTCCACAGTTACAAAAAAATATTCGAAACCTCCTGTGTCTTATCAGATCACCATGGACTAAGTTAGAATTCAACAACAATGCTACCCCCAGAAAGCCTACAAACTCATGGAAACTGAACAGTCAACTATTGACCCACACCTGGATCAAAGAAGAAATAAAGAAAGAAATTAAAGTCTTCCTTGAATTGAATGAAAATAAAGAAACAACCTACTCAAACTTATGGGACACTATGAAAGCAGTCCTAAGGGGAAAGTTCATAGCCCTAAGTGCCCACTTAAAGAAAACAGAGAAAGCACACATTGGAGACTTAACAGCCCACCTGAAAGCTCTAGAAAAAAAAGAAGCAGACTCACCTAGGAGGAGTAGAAGACTGGAAATAGTCAAACTGAGGGCAGAAATCAACAAAATAGAAACAGAAAACAATCCAAAGAATCAATGAAACAAAAAGCTGGTTCCTGGAAAAAATCAACAAAATTGATAAACCCCTATCCAAACTAATCAAACGGCAGAGAGAGAATATGCAAATTAATAAGATCAGAAATGAAAAGGGGGACATAACCACAGACATAGAGGAAATTCAGAGAATCATTAGATCTTACTACCTGTATGCCACAAAACTGGAAAATGTAAAAGAAATGGACACTTTTTTAGATAAATACCATATACCAAAGTTAAATCAGGACCAGGTGAACAATCTAAACAGACCTGTCAGTAGCAAAGAATTAGAAGCTGTTATCAAAAACCTCCCTACCAAAAAAGCCCAGGACCAGATGGTTTCAATGCGGAATTCTACCAGAACTTCCAAGAAGACCTAACACCTATACTCCTTAATGTATTTCACAATATACAAACAGAAGAGTCATTGCCAAATTCCTTTTATGAAGCTACAGTCACTCTGATACCAAAACCACACAAAGACTCTACCAAGAAAGAGAATTACAGGCCAATCTCACTCATGAACATTGACGCAAAAATCCTCAACAAAATACTGGCAAACGGAATCCAAGAACACATTAGAAAAATTATCCATTATGATCAAGTAGGCTTCATCCCAGAGATGCAAGGCTGGTTCAACATACGAAAATCTATTAATGTAATCCACCATATAAATAAACTGAAAGAAAAAAAACATATGATCATTTCATTAGATGCTGAAAAAGCTTTTGACAAAATTCAACATCCCTTTATGATAAAAGTCTTGGAGAGATTAGGGATACAAGGGTCATACCTAAATATAATAAAAGCTATTTACAGCAAACCGACAGCTAACATCAAACTAAACGGAGAGAAACTCAAAGCCATCCCACTTAAATCAGGAACACGACAAGGCTGTCCACTCTCTCCATACCTCTTCAATATAGTGCTTGAAGTTTTAGCAATAGCAATAAGACAACGTAAGGGGATCAAGGGGATTCGAATTGGAAAGGAAGAAGTTAAACTTTCGTTATTTGCAAATGATATGATAGTGTACATAAGCGACCCCAAAAACTCCACCAAAGAACTCCTACAGCTGATAAACACCTTTAGTAATGTGGCCGGATACAAGATCAACTCGAAAAAATCAGTCGCCCTCCTATACACAAAGGATATGAAAGCAGAGAGGGAAATCAGAGAAGCATCACCTTTCACGATAGCCACAAACAGCATAAAATATCTCAGGGTAACTCTAACCAAAGAAGTGAAAGATCCATTTGACAAGAACTTTAAGGCATTGAAGAAAGAAATTGAAGAGGATACCAGAAAATGGAAGGATCTCCCTTGCTCTTGGATTGGGAGGATCAACATAGTAAAAATGGCAATCCTACCAAAGGCAATTTATAGATTCAATGCAATTCCCATCAAGATCCCATTAAAATTCTTCACTGATCTTGAGATGACAATAATCAACTTTATATGGAAAAACAAAAAACCCAGGATAGCCAAAACAATCTTATACAATAAAGGAACTTCTGGAGGCATTACCATCCCTGACTTCAAACTCTATTACAGAGCTACAGTAATGAAAACAGTGTGGTATTGGCATAAAAATAGAGAAGTCAACCAATGGAATCGTATAGAAGACACGGATTTTAACCCACAAACCTATGAACACCTCATTTTCGATAAAGGTGCTAAAAGTACACAATGGAAGAAAGAAAGCATCTTCAACAAATGGTGCTGGCACAACTAGGTGTCAACCTGTAGAAGAATGAAAATAGACCTATATCTATCACCATGCACAAAACTCAAGTCCAAATGGATCAAAGACCTCAATATCAATCTGAGCACACTGATCCTGATAGAAGGGAAAGTGGGAAGTACCCTACAACAGATGGGCACAGGCGATCGCTTCCTAGGTATAACCCCAGCAGCACAGTCATTAAGGGCAAAATTGAATAAATGGGACCTCCTGAGACTGAGAAGCTTCCGTAAAGCAAAGGACACTGTCACTAAGACAAAAAGGCAACCCACTGACCGGGAGAAGATCTTCACCAACCCCGCAACAGACAAAGGTCTTATCTCCAAAATATATAAAGAACTCAAGAAACTAGACTTTAAAATGCTAATCAACCCAATTATAAAATGGGGCACTGAGCTGAAGAGAGAATTCTCAACAGAAGAAGTTCAAATGGCCAAAAGACACTTAAGATCATGCTAAACTTTCTTAGCGATCAGGGAAATGCAAATCAAGACAACTTTAAGATACCATCTTACACCTGTCAGAATGGCTAAAATAAAAAACACCAATGATAGCCTTTGTTGGAGAGGTTGTGGAGAAAGGGGTACACTCATCCATTGCTGGTGGGAATGCAAACTTGTGCAACCACTTTGGAAATCAGTGCGGCGATTTCTCAGGAAATTCGGGATCAACCTACCCCAAGATCCAGTAATACCACTCTTGGGAATATACCCAAGAGATGCCCTATCATACGACAAAAGCATTTGTTCAGCTATGTTCATAGCAGCATTGTTTGTAATAGCTAGAACCTCAAAACAACCTAGATGCCCTTCAACGGAAGAATGGATGAAGAAAGTATGGAATATATACATATTAGAGTACTGCTCAGCAGTAAAAAACAAGGAATTCTTGAATTTTGCAGGCAAATGGATAGAAATAGAAAACACTATCCTGAGTGAGGTAAGCTGATGGAGGAAGGTCATTGGCTAAAAATAAAGAAACTGCTTGGCTGGTCCTGATAGGTTAGAACATAGGTGGGTGGAGTAAACAGAAGAAAATACTGGGCGGAAGAGGAAGTGAGCTCAGAAAGCATGCAGCCCCGCCGCCCCTATTTCAACAGTAAGCCAGACCCAAAAAGAGGAACATAGGATGTACTCACTCATATTTGGTTTCTAGCCATAAATAAAGGACATTGAGCCTATAATTCGTGATCCTAGAGAAGCTAAATAAGAAGGTGAACCCAAAGAAAAACATATAGGCATCCTCCTGAATATTAACCTTCATCAGGTGATGAAAGGAGACAGAGACCCACATTGGAGCACCAGACTGAAATCTCAAGGTCCAAATCAGGAGCAGGAGAGAGAGCACAAGCAAGGAACTCAGGACTGCGAGGGGTGCACCCACACACTGAGACAATGGGGATGTTCTATTGGGAATTCACCAAGGCCAGCTGGCCTGGATCTGAAAAAGCCTGGGATAAAACCGGACTCGCTGAACATAGCAGACAGTGAGGACTACTGAGAACTCAAGAACAATGGCAATGGGTTTTTGATCCTACTGCATGTAGCAGTTTGGGTGCTCACCTTACTAGACCTGGATGGAGGTGGGTGGTCCTTGGACTTCCCACAGGGCAGGGAACCCTGATTGCTCTTTGGGCTGACGAGGGAGGGGGACTTGATCGGGGGAGAGGGAGGGAAATGGGAGGCGGTGGCTGGGAGGAGGCAGAAATCTTTAACAAATAAATAAATAAATATAAAAGAAAAAAAAGAAATCAGATCATCTAATAAAGAAGTGTCCCATTCTTCAAAAAAAAAAAAAGCCTTTGTCCCATCTGCTTGCCCCTCTTTTTTCTGAAAAAAAGGGGGAAATTGAATGGAATTATAGGTAGTATAATTATAGATAATAAGTATAGCTTACTCCACTAACAATGATTATAGTGAGAAATAGAGTGAAAACTTGTGACCTATCATTTATAGACAATTTACATTGGCATAGATTCTTGTATATTGATACAAATTCAAATTATTTTTGTTATATTGAATATGCTATTTCTGTTTACAATATTTGTATACCTATGCAAAGTTATTTTGTCAGATTGTATGCATGCATGTTTCTACCTCTGTTTAAGACATTTTGTATATTGATGCTATTTTAGGATATATTTATCATATTGCATTATACATTTTTACCTCTGATTAAGATACTTATACATTGTTTACATTTGAAGGTCATTGTTCTCCTTTAATGCAGTTGTTTAAAGATTGTTTAATATTCTGATATAAAGTCGTAATCTTTAAGTTATATAGGTATTAAGTGTTATAGGTCAGTAGTCATTCATGTTTGTTATATTGTTAGTCAGACTAATTAGGTTCTTTAGAGACATAGAAATTGTATTTCGCATAGATAGGTAATCTTCAACCACTTCAAAGATACGTAGAATATGGCATTTAAATAACTTAGGGTTTTGTTGACTTTGTTGATGTGAGACACGACTGCTCCTGGCAGCACCATCTATTCCCGAGAAAGGGTTGAGCACCAAAGTCACTCCACTTGGAGCTTGTTTTCCTCTTGGCACGTCTGGCCCTTGGGCAAGGAACTGCCCATGCTTTGACCACTGACAAAATGCATGGTGTCTGGACTGGACAAGTAGGATACAAACAAACAAACAAACAAAACTACTGCCAAACCTTGCCAAGACATGGTAAGATGGTTTTAAAAAATTTCCCTGCCTCTAAAAATGGTCTGTCAGTTACTCTAGGCCTTAGCTAAAATTGGTTACTTCAACATTGCAAATGAGACTTACGGTGATTGTTTGGGTAGCCAGTTGTCTCTGTTATCTACTACGTATTTTAGAAGCTGCTTGGTCGCACTTTCTGCCTACTCAAGTAATATTATCTCCCATTTCAGGCCTTTGACAGGGCTGAAGATTAGATAGTCATAGTTACTTTCCTCTTAAGGTTTAGCCAAGCCATTTCTAATACAAGACCTAGACTCCTTAAGATAAAATAATTATTAAAACATTTAGCATATGCTCCTTGCTTAATATTGTTTATGCTGGTTGTAATTCTAATTTTTATACTTGATTTCTGTTCTTATTGTATATAGCTTTGTATTGGTTTAAAACTCTCTTATTTAGACAAAGGGGAGGTGATGGGGAACATCCTTCAACCAATGGCCTTTGAGAGGCTGCACCAGGTGGGGCATGGCTTTGGATACTAAAAAGCTGCTGTCCTGCCTGTTTGCCCCTCTTCTTCCTGCACACCACACCTGGATGTTAGAACCCATTTCTATTTCCTCATTGTGACCTGTAGTTTCCCTTTTTTTTTTTTTTTGGTTTTTCGAGACAGGGTTTCTCTGTGGCTTTGGAGCCTGTCCTGGAACTAGCTCTTGTAGACCAGGCTGGTCTCGAACTCACAGAGATCCGCCTTTCTCTGCCTCCCGAGTGCTGGGATTAAAGGCCTGCGCCACCACCGCCCGGCTGTAGTTTCCCTTTTAATAAAGAAAAACCTTCATATATCCTCTCCAGAGCTAGTGTGGGATTATTTGATTCATATTTCCCCTATATGATGCATTCTGCTTCAAGAAATAGAAATTATCCATTGTATATAACACATATCTGATCTCATAAAAGTATGACAGGCCCTCTAGCACAAGGCAATGAGGAAATTGATCAGTTATTAGTAGGAAATATGCTAGAAGCCTCAGACTTTTATAAGAAATACAATGTTAATAGCAAAGGTTTGAAGAAAGATTTTCCCATCACTTGGCAACAAGCCAAGAAAATTATAAGGAAATGTCTTACTTGTTCTTTATATAACCAAATTCCATTACCTGCAAGAAGTAACCCAAATGGTACTCAAAGAAATGAAATTTGGCAAATCAATGTGTTTTATTTTGCAGAGTTTGGAAAAGTAAAGTATGTACACCATACTATAGAAACATATTCAGGAGCTCAATGGGCAACTGCTTTAAATTCTGAAAGGTGGATTTTGTAATTACACATTTATTTATAGGGATACCTATACAAATTAAGATTGAAAATGCTCTAGCACATATCTCTAGTAAAATGAAACAGTTTTTTCCATATTACAACATAAAGCATATTACATGCATATCACTGAATTCTACAGGACAAGCAGTCACAGAGAAATGTAATCATACTTTAAAAGAAATGCTTAATAAATAGAAAGGGCTAATAATAGATTATACAGTGGTTTATTAACTTTAAGTTTTTAAAATGTTAATGAAAAAGGAACAACAGTTGTGGAAAGACACTAGATAGCAGAAAAAACTGCTGAATTAAATCAGCCTATACACTTTAAGAATGTGTTGACCTCAGAATGGAAACCAGGATATGTGTTACAGGAGGAAGAGGTTTTGCTTTTGCTTCCAGAGGAGAAGAAAAGCTATGGATACCATCAAATTTGATAAAGATTAGATTCAAACAGGAGAAACTTCTTGAATAGGAGAGGTGATTGTTCATAAAACAGCTTGGTCATTCAGTCCAAACTAATTTATAATGACCAACAAATGTCTTTCATTTGATCAGGTATGAATGATAACTTACCTTACTGTCATGAAAGGAAAAAAGGGTTTTCTTAGACCACATCTTAATTTCATATTAGAATGTTAGACTGCATATTGTCATGTGGCCCACATCATGTTGGACATCACCTTTTAAGTTTCCATCTTAAATAAAAAAGATATTTTTGTTGCTTGTCATTAAACATGCAGTTAAGTGATTTAAAGAGTTTTAAGTAAATTCAAAGGGTTACTACTACAGTTGAAGCTGATTTTCTAAATATCTAAGAGGTAGAATGATTGGGAGCTGAGAAAAAATACTTGAGCAGGTTAATGTTAACCCATGCCTTTAATCACAGTAAAGATAGACAAATCTCTCTAATAAGTTGGTTGTTTTCTAAATTCTAGCATTACAATAAAAAAGGTGGTGGTGGTGGTGCACATCATTAATCCCATCATCTAGAGACAAAATTCAGATATAGCTCCTAATTGGTATGTTTGCATACTAGAGAAATCACATACCATATTTACAGACTATTATAAAACCCTCTCCGGGGTTACTAGAAAGATGGGATATAATTCAGAATGAATTTCCTTTGTGATCTAAAAATAAATACACTTTAACCTTAACATATATATATATATATATATATATATATATATATGAATAGAAAGGGGAATCATGGGTATATCTATACACACATACCAAGGTACATTTAATTTCAAGATTAAAAATATAAGCAAATAAAAATAAAACTTTTAATTAAAAGAAAATACTTTTTTTATTGCCAAAATTTTTTCCTTAACAAAGATAGCCTGCCAAAAAGGGAACTCCCCAAAGTTAGGGTTGGGATAGGACTTTTTGTCTTCCCAGGAGAATAAAAGCATCTAACTAAGGAATGTGAAGACTTCTGAAGAAGTACAAATCATCCAGAGAAAAATGTCCCAAGAAAAAGAGTAAATTGGTCTAATGGTATAGCATACTTCCAACAGGGTAGAATTTCATAAATCTTCCCAAATGCTTGTTTTTGTTGCTTTCTACAAACATAAAAGACAAATGGTCTTTTTGTGGTCCCAATTCAATTAGTAATCAAAGCTGGCTTTGGAGTTGGAGCATGGCTCTTTCTCTAAACTCATGCATACTTGTTAAAGGAAAATCCAAAATCTCTGTTCCAGAGCCACCTGGTCTGGGACAGAAGAAAATTAAAATTAAGAGACCTTCTATTGTCACTAATCTCATAAATGACTCTTTAGAATTTTTCTTAAGGTACAAATATTCCCTCAAAATCTATAAGATTATTATGTATATATAAACTTTCTGTCATGATATTAATGGTTATATAAAGTACTAATTCTAGAAATAAGCATCATCCAGCTTTCTGTATATGTTTTCAGGTTTGAGTCTGAAGCAGGCAACTAGAAACTAAGTGTGTATACCCCAGGTGTATTTAATAGATTGCGGATGTACCAGTGCACCAATGCTGCAGAACCTTGGGTTACTGTCCAGCCAGCCAGCTGTCTCTTGTCATTCCTACACTTTTGGAAGTTGCTTTCTGTTTACTCAAGTAATATTTTATCATTCTCATGTCTCTGATAGGGTTGAAGACTAGATAGTTATAGTTTTACAGTTTTCTTGGCTACCAAATCCAAAAAAGAAACTTACAAAGAATATGTAAAGTTTATAAATGTTGTTTATCTAAGAAAATGTTTTAAGGTTTAAAAAGATATTTCTAGGTTGGTAATACAAATTATGAGAGGAAGTGATTTAGGTACAAAACTTTGGATTCACCAAGATAGGACAAACAATAGAATACTTTCTCCAAAGTTGCCAAATACAAATGGACTGGACACTACGAGTGTAATTTATGCTGATAATTGTTTTTATTGTACATAATTTTGCTGTGTAAGAGTTAAAAACCTTTCCTTTTTATTTAGACAAAAGAGGAAAATGTTGCAGGATATTCAATCACACTGTGAACTCCAAGACTATGTTAATTAAATATAATCAGTCTTGGGTCAGGAAGTGGAGCCAGCAACCAGCTGACAAAAGTAGTGATAGAGAGTTCGAGGGAGTCCTGAAGATGGAGAGAGAGGTGTGCAGAAGTAGTAGGGTGAGACTTTGAGTGTGGCAGTCTTTTCTGTTTGGGGCGGTGGAAGGCCACTCTTGCTGGGTCTCCAGCCACAGAGGAAGGTCAGCTGGTTGCCTCTCAGCCTCTCTGACTCTCTGAGCTAGCAAGTTTTCACTCCAGCATCTGAATCCGGAGTCTTTATTGGTAAATAGAATGATAGGGATTTAGTTACAAACTGTCTTTGGCTGCAGTGGCAAGAGGTGGTTCCAGCTGATCCAAATCTTCTGCGGGGCATCTGTCTGCGGGTGAGCTGTGGGGCAGTGATGGTGGAGCTGCAGTCAGCAGCTGAAACAGCAGCAGAGTCAGGTGCACCCCTCTTTTCATCTGTCCTCAGGGTCCAGAAAAGCCTCGGGTGGACTTAGGAACTTAGGGAGAAAAGATGACTGACAATGCCCAGGGAGGCTTCTGATAAGGGGCTCCATATACCAAACTTCCAGACTGGGGGGAACTGACCTTTACTGTCCTATAAATTTCCAAGCCCCCTGCATTTAGTCTCTACTCCCTCAGAGAGACTGTGGCCCTTTTGCTCTCCTGACTAAAGAACAGCTCTGCTTCTGGAGAGGCCTGTCTTCTTTCTATTATTTCTGTCTCCTCGGTCAATCCCAACCTAACAGTTTTAGATAGGTGTAATGGAGCACACCTTTAATCCCAGCACTCAGGAGTCAGAGGCAGGTGGATTTCTATAAATTCCAACATTCAGAACTAGGGCTGAGGATGTCGTTCACTGTAGAGGGTATGCTTGGAATGTATGAAGCCCCAGGTTTCACCCCTAACTCCATCAAACAAATATCAGAATAAAATGCAGTGTTACTCAGGAATTCAAAGCCTAGGGTACAAAAACATCCACAAATATTCACAAACAACATTATTTATAATAGCCAAAAAGCAAAAACAGGGGTTAGAGAGATGGCTCAGTGGTTAAGAGCACTGGCTATCTTCCAGAGGACCTGCGTTCAATTTCCAGAATCTATGTGGCAGCTAACAACCATCCTAACTGGTTTCAGAGGACCCAACTCCCCCTTTCTGGCCTCCTTGAGCACCAGGCATACACAAGATGAAGACATACATGTAGGCAGAACATCCATACACACAACATAAGAAACTAATAGTAAATTTTAAAAGCCTGCATGGCCATACACAGATAAGCAACATGAAGTACAGGCTCCAAAGGATTACTCAACCATGAAAATAAATGAAACATCCACCCGTGCAAGCCATACAGAAGAGGCCACATGTTTTATAATCCCATTTATATAAACACACAAGAACACAAACTTAGAACAGAAAGGGGGTGGGTGGGAAATGGAGGACACTGATGTCTAGAAACTGAGTGCTAATGAGAGCTGACTGCTATCCGAGACTCTAGGATGCTCTAGAGTTCAGTAATGATGACAGTACAGTCTTGTGGACACAGAGCTACCGAAGCACGCATTTGAAAAGAATTTTAAACCCGGCGGTGGTGGCGCACGCCTTTAATCCCAGCACTCGGGAGGCAGAGGCAGGCGGATCTCTTGAGATCGAGAGCTTGGTCTACAGAGTGAGTTCTAGGACAGTCAGAGTTACACAGAGAAACCCATGCTTGGGGGGCGGGGGGAGATTTTATCATTGGCTTCTCTGTCAGCCCTCATTGTCAGCCACATTCAGAGAGTCTGGTCTGATCACAAGCTCGTTCAGTCCCAGTCCAGCAGGCCTTGTTGAGCTCCCATTAGATCAGTCCCACTGTCTCCGTGGGTGGATGCACCCCTCGTGGTCCTGAAGCCAATGATAATGGCACTGGGTTTTGATTCTACTGCATGTACTGGCTTTTTGGAAGCCTAGTCTGTTTGGATGCACACTTTCCTAGACCCGGACGGAAGGGGGAGGGTCTTGGACTTCCCACAGGGCAGGGCACCCTGACTTCTCTTAGGACTGGAAAGGGAGGGGGGAAGTGGGAGGAGGTGGAAATTTTTAATAAATACATGAAATTAAAAAAAAAGATTTTACAATACGTTTTTTGAGGTAGGGTTTCTCTTTGTAGCTTTGTAGCATATCTTGGAACTTGCTCTGTAGATCTCAAACTCACAGAGATCCGCCTGCCTCTGCCTTCCATGTGCTGGGATTAAAGGCGTATGTTACCACCGCCCGCCTCTTCAATTATATCTCTAAGACAATTTTATAACTTCTCTCCAGTTCTACTCCTTCAAATGTTTCCTGTGTGATTTCAGTGCCTGGATCACAATCTGATCAAACTGCTCAGCTCAGAAACCTACGAATTCTAACCATCCAGTCACGACAAATCTATCACGTAATCTGTTTCCATTCTCTTTACTGCTCATCTTTCTGACTCCCCGCTTAAGGTACTGCCTCTTTCACCCCGTTCACAATCTTCAGCCACTAGCGAGGACCTCCACCTCCGGGTGAAGCTGAAACCCTTCACATGACTTCACTAGGACTTCTCAAGACTGCGCTGCACCAGCAGGCACTCTGCCTGCACCTGCTGCGCGTCCCATGAGGGGATATCACTGCATTTTGTTTTTTCTTTTTTAAGGTCTATCTATTTACGTACTTTATGTGCATGAGTGTTTTGTCTGCATGTGCATTTGCATACCAGAAGAGGGCATTGGACCCCATGGGACCACAGTTACAGGTGGTTGCGTGCCACCATGCGGATGTTGGGAATTGAACTCAAGACCTCGGAACCGTTGAGCCATCCCTCCAGCCCTGCCACCGCACTTTAAACACGACAGTCACTACCCTCAACCCGAGGCTCCACAGCACTTAGTAGAATTCACGCAGCGCGCGCTGTCACCGTACAGCCAGCAAGACGCCACCTCCGGTTGGCCGCGCCTCACGCTGTCCGGAAACGCTCGCAGCAGCACAGGAACACCGGAAAAGGACCCTCGCTCGCTCTTCAAACTCCACACCACACACATATACTCTTGCGCACGCGCAGGTTCTGCGCCTGCGCACTCGTCCTTCTCCGCTCTCAAGCCTCAGCGCGCAGGCGCAGTCCGACGGCTCTCGGTTGAGAAGGTGCGGCCGCTGCGCGGGAGGTAGGAGGAGCCGAGCATCGGGCTGGTGACCCGGCGGGGGTGTGGGGCCTGTCAGTTCCCGCGGTTTCCCCTCTCGTGCGAGCCGGGTCGGCGTCTGTCTCTTCTGTCGGCGCCCCCGGCCACGGAGTGGCAGGAGCTGTGCTCGGTAGACAGGGGCAGCGCCCCGGAGGGAGGTGGGGACAGTGCTGTGGCCACCAGAGGTCTGTCTGGCTTTAGGACCGCCAGGGCGTTTTCCCAGGCAGTCCTTCTCTTGGGTCTCCAGTAGAGGTACGCGGGGAGGCTCCGCCCCGCCCCCCATCCATTCATTCCCGCGTCGCCCGCAGGGAGCTGGCAGTCAGGTAGGGCGCCCAGGAGGCGGAGTGCTCTACCCTCTGGAAGCTGGCAGCCTGGTGGGGTCCGTTATGTCGTTTAGTAGATATTGGTGGAGCACCTACCAGAGGAGAGGGACGTCTTATCACTCGCTTGTCAGCGGAGATGCGGGGCCTCAACACTGTTGAAGTGTGAAGTATACATACCTAGCATGATAAAATTCAGTTTGCTTTTGACTGATGTCCCGGGCCCTTGTGCCTAAGCTCTCTCTCCCAGCAGACCTTTCCCTCCCTCATTGCTCTTCACTCCACTGTATCAAACTCTTTGTAGTTTGTGAATTCAACAGATAGTTGAGTACCCGACAAGCCATAGAGATTATAAAGTAAATAAAATCTGTATCTAACTGACGGGTTGAGCTTCATTAACAGATAATTCAGTGAATAAAAACGTAGGATCGCAGGACCTGAACCGCACTGCCTAGAATCCCTGCCCTGCCGCTTCAAAACTGTTCCTCACTTTGCTTGTTCCTGATTCCTCGATCTAAAGAAAAGATGACGGTAGATTGTATTACACAGGATTGCTGTAAGGATTAAATGAGTTAAAGGTTTAAACAGCACTTGGTGTAGTGTCTGGTACACAAGCAATCAAGAAGTGTTATGCACTGCAAGTGATTATAAGACTTGACAGATGTCGCTGTGACAACCATGTGTGACAGTACAGAATGAGGAGGGGGACAGGGCCCATTGAAGGAATAAGGGAAACCCCTAAGATTATTGCATTACTAGATTTGGAATGAATAGATTTCTGCCATTGGGTTATTTAGGGTGGTGTGTGTGTGTGTGTGTGTGTGTGTGTGTGTGTGTGTGTGTGTATGTATGTGTGTGCACTCTCATGCACTCATGTACGTGGTCATGTGTGCAGCCAAGGTCAGATGAGAATGTTGGGCATACCGCTCTATCACTGTCAGCCTTATCCCCTCAAGATAGGGTCTCTCAGGGAAACCTGGAGCTTGGAATTTTCCAGTGGGCTGGCTAACCATCAAGTTTTGGCAATCCTGTCTCCATCTCCGCTACCCTCTGCACAGCACTGGCCTTTTGACATGGGTCCTGGATAGTTAAACTTGGGTCCTGTGCTTGTGCAGGAAGCACACTTACCCACTGAACCATCTCCCCAAATCCAGATTATTCAGTCTTGATTTCTGAACCCCAGTGCATTGTGTGCCCCAGGAAACACTCACACCCACTGGTCCAACCTTTGCATCCAGGCAGTGTAGCGAGCCCCTGTGGACTAAGGACAGAAAAGAGTGGCCTTTGTGCTCTCCTGGGTATACAAGGATACACACACCCTTTATCTCTTTATTCCAGTCATTTCGCAACATTTGGTGACAGCCTCATCATCTGAGTAAACAATAGCTGGGGTCTGAGGCCACTGTAGGGAGATGAGCTCCCTGTAATTGGGGGACATTTATTTAGTGGCAACTGGCCTTTATGTTTTTCTCCAAATTTCAATAAAAAACATACTCTCAAGATACATATTTTTTTTTCCTGCCTGGAGATTTTGTATTGGCAGGATTCTAGGTGTGCATTCGTGTGTGTGTGTGTGTGTGTGTGTGTGTGTGTGTGTGATGTTCTCTGTGCTGGTCATACTGTGGGACTTCTATCAAGGCTGTGCCTTGGAGATTTTCCCCATACCTTACATGCTCTTGTACCTTCCTGGAAGAAATGACATAAAATAAGCAATAGCTGTCTAATTATACTTAGATGCTTTTGGTTTTCCACAGATACGAAATTAAATGCACCCATACCCTTTATCACCATGGAGATTGTGGAGAATCGGTTCCCATGTGTTCTGTCTCAGAGGCAGCAGTTGGACAGCAGCATACTCTCTCCCTTGTGAACATTAACAGGGAATTTTTAAAACATGTTTAACTATGGGTTCAAATTGAAGAACGATATTTAAGTCATTATGGAGAGGAAAGCAGTTGTGCAAAGTCTCCAAGTAAATCAGAGAGAAGAGGAGCCCTAGTGTGGTAAGACCGAAGCAGGCTTATTCATGAGTGTCTCCTCTGTGGACATGTTTCCAGATTGCTCCTCCCTCCCCTAAAGACAAACCTGAAAACCTCAAAGCGGGTGGAACGATGGATGAGTCAGATGATGATTTCAAAGAACTCTGTGCCAGCTTTTTCCAAAGGGTGAGAAAAAATGCAACCAAAGAAGTGTCTGGAGAAAGGAAGAAGCCGAAGGCCACCGGTAGCTCTCAGAAGAGAGGCACACTGAAAGAAACCAGTCAAGCTGCCGCCAGGAGCAAAAGCCTTCAAGGCCCTTCAGAGAAGAAACCTCGATCAGGCAGCCAGGCCTCTAGGACTAAAAAGCAAGGGGCACCTAAATCCCAAGAAGGGGACCCAGCTCTCCCTGTGCATGGAAAGGGCGGTGTCCTTGCTCCTGCCCCACAGCCTGTGTTGTGTGAGAAAGCACAGAGCATTCAGACAGGTAACCAGCAGGGCCACTGGGACCCATTGCCAGATCTGGTTTTGGAGAGCGAACCACGTGATGTGTGCTCCTGTAAACTGAGGCTCAAAAAACTTGCTGTAAAAGGCCAGGTGGCGTATACCTCTAATCCCAGCATTCAGGAGGCAGGGACTGAGTGAGGCCAGCCTGGTCTACATACTGAGTTCTGGGACAGCCGTGGCTATGTAAAGAGATCCTATCTCAAACAAAACAAAAAGTCAGAGAATAAATACTTTGTTTTTACAGATCATATAGTTTGTGCAGCAACTGCAGTTGGCTCTCTTCGTCTATGGGTTCACCCTCTATCACATGGTCAACATTTGAGTAAAGAAATAGGCTGTGCTTAATGTCTTTTTTTCCTCTCTCTTTTTTTTTGTTTGTCTTTATTCCCTAGCAATAGAGTGTAGCGGCTATTTGTGCAGTATTACTGTGTAGTGGGTGTTATATTAATCTGTAGCTGAATTAAAGCATACTAGGTTAAATGCAGATAGTGTACTTTGTTTTTGTCTTTATGGTTTTTTTGTTTTTTGTTTTTGTTTTTCGAGACAGGGTTTCTCTGTGTAACAGCCCTGGCCCGCCTTAGAATTAGCTCTATAGACCAGGCTGGCCTTGAACTCACAGAGATCCTCCTGTTTCTGTGACCTGAGTGCTGGAATTCTGTAGGGATTCCTAGACTGATCTCCCCTAGGCACAGAGGCCAGCTGTTCTTAATGGCTGCTGTAGTGCGAGACCAGCTATTGATGATGTGGACGTGGAGGGGTGCGGCCTTGTGACAGTATAAAACAAGGCCAGCCCTGGGACCACAGTTTGTGTGTCCCTTTGTGAGTTTCCTGTATGTTTAGGAGCTCTGTGCTCCGTTTGCCATAGATGTTTATGAAGTTGACAGTAGTCATGTCAACCTAAAAATAATGGTGCTTTTTGTATTTTTGTGAATTAATTCTAAGGTAGGTGGGCTGGGATGGGTCAGCCAATTTGGTTAGCTGAGGAGGCTTTCAGAGGGTGCACTACAGCTTCAGGTTCCCTGCCCTGTCACCCTTGACATCCTCAGCCGTGTGCTTGCTATAACTACCCTCTTCACACAGAACTGAAACCAGCCTCGCACGTGTGATGTGTTCTTCAGGCTTCTGATTTCTGTTTCTGATTCCCTCACCTTCTCTGTGTCCTCAAAAACATTTTTCTAGCGTGGGTGCATAGTCTTTCAGCAGTGGTGGTAAAGTCTGAGCCACTGGAGACCGCTGAAGGCCCGCGGAAAGCTGCCCAGTATTCTGGGCACTTGTACTCCCTTTGTGCAGCTGGTGAAAGCGCCATGTGATTTGCACCTACATACGTGCAAAATTGGCTCGTAGCTTCGGGGGTTCCTGAATCCCCACGGAAGGCCATAGATGAATCTCAAGTTAAAGAATTGGCCTAGAAAGAGACAAACACTTGTCATTAGTATTTCTTTAATAAGAGCTTTATTGAGGTACTACTCAGATTCCATAATTTTACTCTTAAAGTGTACAGCTTAGTGTTTTTGTACATTCATTCAGAGTGTGCAACCACCACTGCCGCCACCTAGCTTGAGAGTATTTGCACCCCCCCCCCCTCGAGCTCATCAGCAGTCACTGGACCCAGTCTCCCGCCACTGCTGGGTCTCTTGCCACAGTGCGCGGGCGAGTGAGCAGCTCCTGCTCCCGTGAGTCAGGTGAAGCCTGAACTGGCTGGTAAAGGCGTTTTGGATTTGAGTCTGACCTGAAGGACAAATGCTGTGCATATTTTCCTCCTGCCAGAGAGTGCTCCCAATGGCGGCTCCCAGCCCCTTCCGTCCTGCTTCACCACGACTGCCGTGCCAAGTCCCTCCAAACCCAGAGCCTCGGAGCTGGTTCTCCAACGGATGAAGAAGTTCAAGAGAGCAGACCCTGAGCGCTTGCGGCATGCTTCAGGAGACTCCTCCCTAAAGACCACACTGGAAGAAAATGTCCCGAGGAGCCCTCAAGTGGAGACAGTGGCAGAAAACGGTATGGTGAGCATGTTCTGCTTCCTAAGACAAGACTGTAAGAAAGGGAGACAGAAGGAGCCTGTTGGCTTTATTTCTGTACACAGGTTTCCTGTCTGTGTTTATCTCACCCCTTATTGGAGCTAGCCAAAGAACAAATGTCCCTGTAAAAACTATTTATTACTTTTAATTATGTGTATGTATGTGTCTGTGTGGGGGTATGTACACGGGAGTGCAGTATCTGTGGAGGTCAGAAGTGTAGGCGGGGTTTTCCTGTGCGGGCAACTGCTCCCCAATAACCACTCAGAAACTTAATATTAATTGCAAATGCTCGGCCGATAGCTGAGGCTTGTTATTAGTTAACTCTTACATTTAAATTAACCCATATTTCTTATGTATGCTTTTCCACATGACTTGGTTTCATTTCCCAGTATGGCACGCCCATCTTGCTTCTCTTTATGTCTGCTGGCGACTCCCCAGCTCCACCCTTCTTCCTCTCAGCATCCTCAGTTGGCTCTCCCGCCTAATCTTATCCTGTTCATCTATTGACCAGTCAGCTTCTTTATTAAACCACTCTGAGTGACAAATCTCCACAGTGCACAAAAGGATTACTCTACAGCACAGAAGAAGAGTATGTTGGATCCCCTGGAGCTGGAGTTGCAGGCAGTTGTGAGCTGTCTGACATGGGTACTGGGCGGCAAACTCTGGTTCTGTAAGAGCACTATGCACCCATCACCGCTGAACTCTCTTTAGCTTCTAGTTTCTTACATGGTCTCACTCCCTCTTTTCCTTCCTCCCTTCTTATTCCCCTCCTTTTATTATGAAATTATTTTTTTACAGGAAGGTTTTTTTTTTTTATTCTTTTTTTAACCACAGTAGGGGCTGAGGAAATGGCTGAGTGTGTAAAATGTAAACACAAGGACTTGAATTCAAATCCCCAGCATCTATGGCTGGGTGTGGTGGTGTACACTATTCCCTAACATTGGAGAGATAGACAGGCTGATCCCTGGAAAGGTAGAAAGCGATAGAAGACACCTAACGTTGGCTCTGGCCTCTACATGTGCGCTTGCTCGTGTGTGCGTGCGCGCACACAAACACACACAATCAAAACAAAGCCGGGTGTTGGTGATTCACGCCTTTAATCCCAACACTCAGGAGGCAGGTAGATCTCTGTGAATTCCAGGCCAACCTGCTCTACAAAGTAAGTTCCAGGACAGCCAGTACTTTCACATAGAAACCCTAACTCAAAAAACCAAAAAAAAAAAAAAAAAAAAAAAGAAATAAAAAAAAATCAAAACCAAATAACAAAAACCTAAAGAAATATTCCTTTATGCCAATACTCAACCTTCCTAGCATTGTGACCCTTTAATACAGTTCCTCATGTTGTGTTGACCTCAACCATAAAATTATTTTATTTCTATTTTATAATTAATTTTACTACTGTTACGAGTTGTAATGTAAATATATGATCTGCAACCCCAAGGGGTCACGACCCCTAGGTTGAGAAAGGTAGCGAAAGGAAAGGTAGCTTTATGCACTCTACCTGGATTTAACAGTTGTAACATTTAGCCACAGACATACTTTTTTGCTTTTTCACATCATTTTTTTTGGTCTCTTGAGACATGGTTTCTCTGTGTAACAGTCCTGGCTGTCCTGGAACTCACTATGTAGACCAGGCTGGCCTCGAACTCACAGAGATCCACCTGCCTCTGTCTCCCTAGTGCTAGGATTAAAGGCGTATGCTACCACTACCCAGGTCGTTTTTCTCATCTTAATTAGCTTCGTTCATGATTCTGGAATGGGCAGTAGACTAGACCCAGAACGGTTGCAGATGCTCCTGCCATACGTATTTCTCTATACTTACCAGTGATGTCGGTGGTGGTGTGACATCGTTGACACGCCTCCCTTAGATTTTCTCGCATAAGCACAATACCATCATTATACCTAAATTCATAACAGTTCCCTAGTTGCCCAAGCTATCTTTTGTAGCTTGTTTTTTCCTGAACTAAGTTCACATGCTGTGTATTGCTTTAGCTCCAATAGTTTTTTGGGGTGGGATTCAGACAAGATTTTGCTATGTAGCTCTAGAATTCACTACGTAAACCAAGCTGGCCTTGAACTCAGGGTTAATCCTTATACCTCTAACCCCCCATCTCCAGTATTAATATTATAGGCTCAAGTGTCATACCCAGCTCTGAATAAAATCTTTTTAGTTTAGATTGTAGAATAGTTCCCAACTTTTTTTTACATTAACTTTTGAAAAGTCTAGACTAATTAATTGGCTCATAATTTGCCACATTTGGGTTTGCTTGATTATTTGTTTATGCCATCATTTCGTCTCTTCCCCGTCCCTTGTATTTTAGGTATACTGTGAGTGGGTCAGAGGTCTGACCAGCTCGGGGTTAAACAGCCTGGCCTCCACTTTTCAAAGGGGCTGTGAACTCTGTGTTCCTAGAGGCTCATACTGTCAGGTGATCCTCTAAGCAGCATGGCTCTCATCTCTGCTGAGTGTGTACAGAAGGATTAGGTAAAAGGCTCACTGGATAGAGTGCCTACCACATCAGCATGAGGGCCAGAGTCAGATCCTCAGCACCCACAGCATAGCTGAGCACATATGGCCCCCCCTGAAATCCCAGGCCTTGGGAGACCGATACAGGACGTCACTGGGGCCGACTGGACAGCTAGACTAGCTGAACTGATGAGCCCAGGTATAGAAAACATCCTGCTGCACTAAGTTGAGAGTGATCAAGTGACCAGTATCAGCTGTGGCCCACACATGCTTGTGTGCTCGCTCTAAAGTAAAGGAGCAGCTAGAAACACTCCTGGAGGATCCATAGCTAACAACAATGGGGTCTCTGGGTACTGTATTTGCTGTTTTGACTTTGAGAGCCCAAAGGATTCTCAACCTGCAATGATTGGACATCTTGTTGAGTATTCAGTCCTTTTGGCATGTGGTGGCAGGAAGTAATATACACCATCCCTCTGTTTAGGAAAAAGAGGAGCTGGGTGTGGGCTGTACTTCAGTGGTACAGTTTATCATATGTGAAGTCCTGGGCTTCATCTCTAATACCACAAAAGAAATAAGGCACCAAAATGAAGCTGTGCTGTTTTTGAACTTGTGGCAGGAGTGGTAGACTGAAGTAGTGGTAATGACCTGGCAGAGCTCATCTGTGAGATACCGCATGTAAGCAGAGACTGCTGTTTCATTCCTGGCCTTGCAGACTGAATAATCACACAAAAACTATGTTCGTTACAACACTCTTTGGCCAACAACTCAGGCATCTTTCTAGCTATCTCTTATATCTTAAATTAACCCATTCTATTAATCTGTGTATCGCCATGAGGCTATGATTTACCAGCAAAGGTTCTTGGTATCTTTCTCCTTTGGCAGCTACGTGATGCCAAAGCATGCATTTTAAATAAGCTTCAGGTAATCTGCATGCACGCTGAAGTAGGAAAGAGCTGTTCCAAGAGTCCCCCGCCCAGTGCCCACTCTCCGTAGGCTGTGCCTCTAAACAGGAGTGCAGTGTGGTGCTAGGTTTTAGTTTCTTGTATTTGCCTAGTGCCCATGATACTCGAGCTGTAGATAAGACAAAGGGGTAAAGGTCACGGTGCCTGTCTGTTCTCATGGATCTGGATGCTTACCCACTCCACAGAGTCTAAGGCAAGGCTCCATGCCACAGACAGCGATGCTGCTATGGCCCTGGCCTTACAGCAGGAGTTCAGAAAGGAGGAAGCATCTTCACGTCATGACAGCTTGGAGGAGAAGGGGTTGTTCTTCTGCCAGATGTGTCAGAAAAACCTCTCTGCAATGAATGTGACCCGGAGGGAGCAGCATGTGAACAGGTAGGAACAGCAGGGCTGTCCCAACTCCAGGACACCTGATAGCATCTTTGGGAGTGTTGACACCTTTCATGAGGACAGCACCTCAGTTTCGTTGATGTACCCCTCTTCCTAAGCACCCACTGAGATACAAGCCCCATGCTGTCTTTCATCCACTTGAAGGGCACAAGTCCTTGGCTTCTGTGCATGTGTCGCCTCCGTCTGTTTTGGGTTACTTCATCACCTCCAAAGGGAGCGTCCTCCCCCTTGGAAGTCACTGTGCTGCCCCCTCCCTCATTCTTCTAACAGCTGCTTCCTGTGCACTCGTGTGTGGAACCCACAGTGTCTGTCCCGTGTCCATCCTGCACTTAGCTATGTTTGCAGAGCCCATCTCTGTGTCAGAGTGTCGCCCTCCAGCACCACTCTGTCTATGGCTGAACAGTGAGCCATGGTGTGGACAGAACACAGTTACTTCATCCATGCCAGACCTGTGGGTTTCCACCTTGTGGCTTTTACAGGAGTGCTGCTGTGAACACACGGTTCATGGATTTGTTTGAACACTTGTTTTCATTTCCTTGGGACTTTTACTTGAGAGTGAAATTGTTGGATTGTAAGGTAAGTCCTCAGTTTCTTCAGGCACCTTTGCTCACACACATCTAAAGCTCATGTCTGAGGCTGACTTCCAGGAGACATGCAGCACCAGCTCTGGGGAACGATGGTGTAGATGAAGCTGTAGTCCATGTTACTTGAGAGGTTGTTTTGTATTTACTGACTTCCTGCAGATGCCTTGATGAGGCAGAAAAGGCTCTGAGACCTGCTCCACCTCAGATCCCTGATTGTCCAATATGTGGTAAACCATTCCTCACCTCCAAGAGCCGAATGAGTCACTTGAAGCAGTGTGCAGTGAAGATGGAGGTGGGTCCCCAGCTCCTGCTCCAGGCTGTGAGGCTACAGACCGCTCAGCCCGAGGGGGGCAGCAGCCCTCCAGTATCCAGGTAAGGCAGATGAAGGAGCCAAATAATGGTCTTTTCACTCCAGTTAGACTTTCCCTGAAAAGCTGCTTACAGTGTTAGGGAGAACCAGCTCTCTTTTGGAATCTGGAATGAAACAATTCAGGAAATTGAGCATGGTCAAAAAAGGATTAAGGAGCACAAGGATTTTGCATGCATGTGGAATCACCCATGCAAAGAATTGCTACTGCTCTTTTGATCATTTCTCCAGTGTTGCCAGTCCCATAATCCTACAGTGACCACTCCAGAGCTTATAAGAGTTTGGTATTTGCTTTACTTCCCTCTTTTGGTTGTACAGCATGTTTCTGTCTTAGTGTAGCTGCATTTTCTTACTGTTAATCAGACTGTTCAGCCCCATCCAGAGTTGACTAGGCAGAACCTCAAGACTAGCTGTTATTCTGTGAGAATCCAATAGAATGGTTTTTGTTTATATTCACCCCACTCTTTCCCCTAGAAATGTATTTTTTGAATTGCATGAATTGATGCTTATGTATTAAGATAGAAGACTCCCCTAGCAGCTGGGAAGCCATCCTCAGCATGCATATGCTAGGGATGCAAGCAGCAGAGGATCGGCTCTGTCCCCTGTTCCAGAGCCGAGGACATCTAAGTTGACCCCTAACTTTACAGACTTTTGTGGGAAGTTCTTTATCCTAGTCACTACCATGCACATGGGTTATCAGCTGCTGGGCTGGGCCACAGCTGAGATCACAGTGGGCAGAGGGGTTCTCCAAGCCAGGGAGTCTACGTACATTTAGTATATCCATACTAGCACTGTAGGGCAGAAAGACTTGAGGCCTTAGAATCTAATCTATTGCTTGTATCACAGATTAAACATACATGCTTTTAAAATACCTCCAAATAGTGAAACTAGATGTACATGGGTCCTTCTAGAAGGCTGGTGAGTAGAAAGTTATGAGAATTGAACATCCTCGGGACTTTGGACCTTTCCTAAGGGGGCTTTGAATGTTCCTGTGCTGAGATCGAGCCAAGGTATTTGGACTTTGGAATAGTCAGCATTTCATGGCTAGAGAACCATGCTGGTCCAAGTATCTTCTTGCCTTCCTCACTCCTTCCTTGATTTCCCCAAGCCCGAGCCCTGTACAGGTACAGACAGCATCAGGGCTGCTCTTCAAGTCTACTTCTTGGCAGCTGGCTGGTGTCCTCTATCTTGCCTTTGGTTAGCTGAGTTAGGAATTGCTTACGTCTTCCATGACCACACCTAAGAATCTCTGACTTGCCCAGTGTCAGATGAGCTTTTGCAAAAGCCTGAGTTATGTCGCCAACAGCAGGGCAGGCTCTCCAGAGCTGCTCCCTAGCACACCTCCTCCTTGCCCAGTTGCTGGGGCTCACTCAGACAGTAGGTTTTTCTTTCCAGCCAAAGAAGCCTTCACACAAGCCTTCTGCAAGATAGAGAGGGGTCAGTTCTTAGGGCAGCTGCTTCGTGGCAGCAGAGTCTGGAGGCCTTGTCGTTTGGCCTTGGATAGAGGTGCTGCTGTTGTTCTCCTGAAGGAGGGACAGGATCCGTCCAACCAGGACTGTCCTGGGAGCATCTGAAGTTTCAGTGGGCAGAACTTGTTCGCTACAGAGAGCCTACTTGGATCCATAGACCACAAGGGTTTAGCTACATCTAGGTGTTCGGGTACCATTGATGGTCAAGAAAGAGCCCGGGCCCTCCGGTGTATGGAGTGTGCTAAATTTCTAGGTTAGGGCTGAATGAGCTCATAACAAATAAAATCAGCACAGTGAAAGCCCAAGCAATTGTTGGCTCATTACAATGGGGCAGACACATCCATCTTTTGTTTCCTGTAAGATTGAAGAGGCCCAGAATCAGAGGCACTCCCTGACCTTTGTCTGTGGGTATCTTTTAACTTCAGCAACCATGTTGGAGGTTTGAAACGGAAAGGAGCCACCGTCAAGAAGGAGCCACAGAAGAGGCGGAAGGCCAATATGCCCGAGGCTCCATCTGAAGATCTGCTGGTGGCCATGGCTCTGTCTCGCTCTGAGATGGAGCAGTGTCCAGTTGTGCCCCCACTCAGACTGGAAAATGCTTTTTCTCAGAAGATACAGCTAGGAGCAGGTACATGTGGCTGGGGAAGAGGCCTGGGGAGAGCTTGGTGCCCGGTTGCTGGGTGAGAGTTATGGCAGCTACTGGGATGAATGGTCAGAGCCACTTCTGACCAAGCCGTTTCTGTTTCTCTCTAGAGAAGAAAAGTCGCAGGAAGAAGCCCCCAGTGTGTCCCCCGCAGTTGTTAACTCAGGACTTTGAGACCACAAGTAGACAGATTGAGGATCGCGTCGCCCAGCTCCTTTCAGAGGAAGTGGAACTAGCCTGTACCCCGCCACTTCCTGCCAGCAAGATTTTAAAGGAAGAATTGGGGCATGCAGGCTGGCGTCTGCAGCTGCCTGCAGGAAAGCGGAATTTTCTGTGGGAGTGCAGTGCCCTCACAGGAGCCTGGGCTGAGGAGTCTTTCTATACAGCAGGCCTGGTCCCTCCAGTCGTGTCCCCACGGCCTCCCAAGGTGAGCCTGCTCCTCATACCACCATGGGTGGGCTTTGGAGAGAGGCGGATAGTCTAGAAATGCAGCCAGATACTGAGGCTGGATGAGGAGAAGTCCAGTAGATAGAATGGGGAGAAAGCAGCAGAGCATTGGCTATGCCTCATGTCTTGCAGTAGCAGCTCGGCAGCGCTTCTGCCGAAAAAAAGGACTTTGGTTCCCTACATTTAAAACCTTGCTAGAAAGCTTGTTTAAAGTGTGACGTCCAAGCCGGGCGGTGGTGGCGCACGCCTTTAATCCAGCACTTGGGAGGAAGAGGCAGGCGGATCTCTGTGAGTTCGAGACCAGCCCGGTCTACAAGAGCTAGTTCCAGGACAGGCTCCAAAGCTACAGAGAAACCCTGTCTCGAAACCACCCCCCCCCAAAAAAAAAAATAAAAATAAAGTGTGAAGTCCAGGTCCACCCATGTTCAGGTATTAACTCTGAGACAGAGCCTTGGAACCTAGGTCCTGAACACATACTTGAGACGGTTCTGCTGAAGGTGGTCCTGCATTGGTCCAGCCTTGGCCATGTAAAGAACATGAAGTGGGCTGCCAGTTTTTGCTGACCCTTCTTCTGTACACTTGAGGCACCAGGTAGACCTGAGCCATGACAAAAGCTGCCAACACTGCAGGTTCCTGGCTGTGACTGGTCTCCCTTGAGGGCCCTGTCCTATCTGCAACTTTAGATGTAGCTGTGCATGTGTAGGGTGGCTGCAGCAGAACGTGTCGGTGACAGTAACCAGTCACTTTCAACTTCCTTCAGGAACGTGAGCTGTCACTGGAGCTGCCTAAGCAGCAAGAGCCAAGTACCCAAAGGCCCCCTGCTTCCCATAGCAGCCTTCCCATAAGCCCCAGCCCCAAGAGCCAGCTGCTGTCCTCCAGTCAGAGGGAGCACCAAGCTCTTCAGGATCTTGTGGACTTGGCAGAGGAGGGGATGAGCACCAGCCCGTGGTCCAGCAGTCTGGGAGCACCCACAGGTGAGACGCTGGGTGGGGTGCTGAGAGGCACTGGCGTGTGGGCTGCTGCGAGGTTCTGCTCATCTCAGCTCAGTGTCTGCCCTTGGACGTGGGTGGGATGCAGAACAGTCGTGAGTCTCACCATCTTTCCTAAACTCCAGCCAAAGACGGAGCTGCTTGGGCCAGTCTTGTCTGTCTTACAGTCCTTCTACTTCTCTGTCAGGGAGCTGGGTAGAAATAATTGGGGGAGGGTTACTTTAAGTGAAGATGTCCTCAAATAATGTGTCCAGCCAAGCCTCGGACTGACACTGCCTGCTTGGGAGGTGACATCCCTTTAATCTGTAAATCTGTCTCTCAGGGTTGGACTTGGAACCCAACAGTCTTCCACTGACTGGATTTGTCCTGCCATCTAAGAAGACCATTCAGAGGAGTGACCACGCCTCCGTAAGTATAAAGACTTCTATGTTGCAAGTTAACCTGTCAGTTCAGCCCTGGCTCTGTGGTCTAGTTCCCAATTAACATACCTTGACAACCCTTGGTGGGGCTGAGTCTCAGGCCTCCTCTGCTTGAACACTGTGGGTGTCCTCAGCAGCCAGTTCTCAGAGCCAGCTTTGTTGAGGAGTCCAGAGATCATTGGCTCCCTAAGTGACTGCCTCATTCAGGCATCTGTTCTGTATGTTTGGTTTAGTCCTTCATTCATTAAAAACTCACTGTGCCTCTTCTGTATGAATTATGAGGTGGACTCCAACTAACAACCCAGTATATTTTTGTTGGTAATGAATGGCATTGGAAGAAGATGGGTATTTCATCAGGACCTTTTTTCTTTTCTAAATTTTTTTAATTTTATTTATTTATTTTTTTGATACAGGGTTTCTTGTAGCTTTGGAGCCTGTCCTGGAACTCACTCTGTAGACCAGGCTGGCCTCAGACTCATAGAGACCCACCTACCTCTGCCTCCCGAGTGCTGTGCTTAAAGGTGTGCATCACCACCACGGTCATAGGACCTTCTTATGCAGAGGACCACCTTGGTGATGTCCCTGCATGTAGCTAGGAAGTATTGGGTACCAGAACAGATTGGGCTCAGGGTCCTGGTTCTTTACGTCAGGCTACTCTGAGAATCAGGTATCTTGGTGTGTACATGCTTATGAGCTATGAAGATGTCTGTCTATCACTGTTCCTCCTATCATAGGTCAGGGAACACATCGTAATAGAGAACCTGAGAAAGAAACTAGCATTTGCCATTCTGGTTAGATGAGGTCCTTAATGTAGCCTAGAGATAGAGCCTCATACCTCATGTGCACATCCTGGAGAGGAAAGCATGGCCAGGCCCTTGGTTTTCCCTGACACATCTCTCAGTGTGTGAGCTCACTTAGCAAGCAGTGAGCGAGCTAACAACTCTCTTTTCCTCCTGTTCCAGCTCTGCTCCCTTGGGTTGCTGGTGTCTGACTTTGGGACAATGGTCAATAATCCACACCTGAGTGATGTCCAGTTCCAGATTGACAGCGGAGAGGTGTTTTATGCCCACAAGTTCGTTCTCTATGCCCGATGCCCACTTCTTATTCAACATGTAAGTACACAGGGTGCTGGCAGCCTGCTTCCTCTCCCTCCTTTTTTTTTTTTTTTCAGAAAAAAGGTTTTCCTCCTTCCTTTACTAGTATTTGCATCGTTGTGAAATCTCCCAATCTCTCTCTCTGTTGGAACTTGGGACCCTTTGCCTCAGTCTCCCAAATGCTGAGATTATGAGCTTGAGGCCCCACATGGGAATCCAGCAGACCACTCAGTCTTTGTCAGAAAGTTCTAGACACAGGAGTGTCCAACCTTTAGTACTGCAGTATGATATTATTGTCTGCAAATGCATTGGGCCATATTCATCTTTATCCTGGGACTCATGCAACCCACAGGCCCAAGTCAGATATGCTTAGAGTACATGATACATCTGTCAAGGGGAAACTAAAGTGTTCCTTAGACATCCATCCCCATATGATTTTGGAAACAAAGGTCCAGACTGTAGAATCTGGTAAGAAAATACGTAAGACTGCCCCCCACCCCCAGGATCTCAGGCTGTCTGAGAGGCTAAAGAAGGACCATTGTTCACTCCAGGCTATAATAAACCTCTGTGTTCCCCTGCCCGCAGGTAAACGCTGAAGGCTTCTGTGCTGTGGAGGATGGGGATCTGACCCAGCGCATCCTGCTGAATGATGTGAGCTCTGAGGCTGCCCTGGCATTTCTGAACTATCTCTACATGGCAGACACTGACATGCCTCCCAGCCTGGCCCATGAACTGCGTGCCCTGGCCCTCAGGTTGGGATTGTACTTTGCACACACTGCACACACTCCACAGCCTTTAGAGTTGGTGACATGAATTGGGAGACTGACAGCTCATGCATGTCAGGGTTGTCAAAAGGCCAGGGCTAAGCCTATAAAAATTTCATCATATCTTTTAATCCCAAGTTTGCCCCAGCTACAATCCTGAGCAGTACATGATGATTAGTTAGAGTGGATGCTTGCAGGGGAGATTATACTTGGCATGGTGGATGGCAGGCTCTGGCCTCAGCACCCTTAGACACACACATAGCATGCAGCTCCTTGATTGTCCCCCATAAGAGTTTCCCAGCGTCAGGCAGGCATTCTTCCTTCTGACAGAGCTGAAAACCTCTGGGTAAGCCTCACCCCTCCCAGGCTGTGTGAATCCCTGGGTTCCTTTCGGAAAAGGAACAACAGCTCAGCGATGGGGTCTGAGATGCGCTAACTGGGTTTTGGAGCCTTCTGATAGGCAGTCAGCTAGCCTGCCAACAGTTCTGTCTGCTGTGGTTGGGTCTTGAGTGACTCTCAGTGCTGCCTGATTTTGTAGCCATAGCAGCTCCTGTGATCGCCAGCTCAGCCTGACACTTCTCTACTTTGTCACCAGTGGAGTTAAGGCACCATAGGTGCTATTTAGAGCTATAACCAAGTGACCAAGTATGTTCCTGCACAAGGGGAAAGGCCACAAGAGAAACATCCTGGTACCTCCTCATGAGAGCTGCTCCGGCTACCAGTCCAGGTGCCAGCAAGGCGCCTCTGTACAGAGCGGTGATAATACAGTGTCTCCTCTTGCAGGTTTGGTGTGAGTGACCTTGTTCACCTGTGTGAACAAGTGCCTGTCATGGCAGACTTGGAGGGAGAGCAACAGGAGGAGAAGGAAAACGAGAATTGTAAAAGCAGAGCCGAGAATTTCCAAGAACTCTTGAAGTCAGTGTGGGCAGATGAGGAGGAGGAGTCAGAGACTCCGGTGAAGCCTGAGCTCTGTGAAGAAGATGGAGAAAAAGTGAACGAGGCGGAAATGGAAGAAATTTATGAATTTGCAGCCACTCAGAGAAAGCTGCTTCAGGCGGGAAGCATGGCAGACACAGATGAGGACACAATCCGGCTCGGGGAGGACAGTCCAGGTTCTGAGCCTTCCCTGGCAGGTGCTCAGAGTAGCAGGCAGACAGGACAGATGGAGTCGTCTGGGCCAATCAACTGGGAAAAGGAAAGAGATTCCCTTCTACCCCAGGACCAGTGCTCGGCCTGGGCAGGGAAAGCAGGGACCCAGGAGGCACTAAAAGAGGCAGCTGGCCAGCCTAGCTCCTGTAGCCCTTCTGAGAGCCAGCAGGTGAGGACTAAAGAGTGCTCACCTTTGCTCCCAACCAAGGCCCGTGATGACAAACAACCCTTTGCATCAACTCAGAGAGACCCATCTGAGCTGTCCAGAATGACTGCTGGTCACGAAGAGCCGAGTGGTAGTGCTAGGGAGAGGCAGACAGAGGTGGCCCGTTCCCCCTGCTTCCTCCTGTCACAGTCTCCTGTAGGTGGAAGTCCCAGCCGGTCACAGCTTCACTCATATCCCACAAGCAATTTATCCCCGTCGGTGCCCCAGCCACGCAGTAGCATTTCCAAGGCGTCATCCCCAAGCTCACTGTCTCCAGTTACACCAGCTAAGCAGAGAAGGGACAGTACCATTCTCACACTACTGGGAGAACCAGGCCACCAGAAGGGTAAACGAGGTAGCTCCATGTTGGGACGCAGAAATAGTGGCATCCTGATTTCCCCGGCAAATTCTCCTCCCATTGACTTGACCCAGTCAGCCCCTGATCCCTTGAGTCCCGGAACCCAGGATCCTCCGTGTCATGTGAACAAAGAGGATGAGGTTATCCTTTTACTGGATTCGGACGAGGAGCTGGAACTAGAGCACAGCAAGACAGAGTTAATTTCTAAGGAGTCCCCAGGAGGAAGGACAGTTCTAGACATTAGCCCCAAGTCCTCTGAACTGTTTTCAGTCATCGATGTTGATGAAGATCAAGAGCATTCCCAAAGCCCACCAAAGAGAGAAGCTGGGCTCCGCAGGGAAGAGGAGGGACTGCGGGAGAATCAGTCTGCTCTGGGAAGCAGAGACATCCCCTGGCTGTTCTGCAGTCAGAAGAACAGCCTGGACGAGGGCAGCTCCACAGATACCTCCTGGCTGGTGCCTGCCACTCCGGGGGCCTGCAGGAGTCGTGATCGCTCATCACAGACCCAAATCCTAAGCCTTAAGACCAGGAGCCCGCCAGATGAGACTACTCAGCACACCCTCAGGCCTTCCGTAGACCGCAGGCCTGTGCAGGAAGCAGCGCAGAAGCTCTCCGTGATCGTGCCCTATAAACTGCCTGTTACTCAGGGAACTCCTGAGAGTGGGCGGCAGGGCTGCAGAAGCCCTTCCCATCCATACTCCAGGTGCCACAAGCCTTCTTTACAGCCATCATGTCCTGCCCCTGATCTTACCAAGTGGCCCCAGAAACACTCATCACCGAGGCCATGCCTGCCAAACCAGGCCACAGCTGATGAAGTGGTGGAAGTTGGGGACAGTGACGATGAGCAGGAGGTGGCTTCCCATCAAGGAAACAGCAGCCCGGTGCTAGATGGTGACCCCCCAGTTCCCATGGGTGACTACTGTTGGCATGATGAGCCTCTCTCACCCATTCCAATTGACCACTTGAATCTGGAGCGGACTGGCCCCCTGACCACAAGCAGTCCCAATCATCAGTCCCAGGAGGTGCTGCGTGGTGATGACTGCCACTCCCCAGAACTCCTGGGCAGCACCCCCGTTCGAGGAAGCTCTGGTGCCCTGAGAGAGTCTCAAGAGCAGTCTTCACAGGCTACCTCTCCAGGGAGCAGCAAACTGAGTTTCATGAGCCCAGCTCTGTGGGACGACTGGGATGAGGAAGAGCAACACTCTCCAGAGGCCTCGCCGGTGGTCCAAATGCTGAGTGCCGGAGCTCTGAAGCCAGACAGTCCGGAGACACCAAGTGAGTGGCTGTGAGGCCCGAGAAATCTTGTCCTTTCCTCTTTACACTCATGGAGGCATGGAAGTCTGGGGAGGAAAGCTGGGCTAGCAGTGCTCATCTGGGCAAGACCTCTCTGATTCCCAGACTCTCCCACAGAGTAGAAGTGCTGCTCCCTAGGATAGACTTCACAGTCAGCAAGTCAGCATTCCCTAAGCCTGCCCGTGTCTCCTGTGAGCTCACTTCCAGGACCAGCAGCCAGAGGCGATTGGGCGAGGTGTGGTTCGCTAAAAAGTTCAGTCATGGGATAAGGCTACAGCTCAGTGGTAGTGGGCAGGGGTCCCTTAAATTCAATCCTGTCTCAGCTTGTGAGCAGGTGGAGTTCTATTGTTTGCCCCAGGCTGTCTTGGGAGCTGAAGCAATACTTTTACCTAAACCTCTCAGTTTTGTACCACCTGGCATCTCCATTAATTTTTTTAATTTTTTTTATTTTATGGTCTTTCAAGACAGGGTCTCTTGTAGCCTTAGTTGTCCTGGAACTCGTTCTGTAGACCAGGATGATCTCAAACTCACAAAGATCTATCTTCCTGTCTCTGCCTTCTGAGTGCTGGATTAAAAACATGCAATACCACTGCCTCGTTCCCCAAAGCATTTTTTTTTTCAATGTAGAAGATATTCTTTTTTTTTTTACATTTTGTACTGATATTTATTGAGCTCTACATTTTTCTGTGCTCTCCTCCCTGCCTCTCCCCTCCCCCCTTTAATCCTCCCCCAAGGTCCCCATGCTTCCAGTTTATTCAGGAGATCTTGTCTTTTTCTACTTTATACTTCCCATGTAGATTAGATCTATGTAAGTCTCTCTTAGTGTCCACATTGTTGTCTTAAGTTCTCTGGAATTGTGGTTTGTAGGCTGGTTTTCTTTGCTTTATGTTTAAAAACCACCTATGAGTGAGTACATGTGATAATTGTCTTTCTGTGTCTGGGTTACCTCACTCAAAATAATGTTTTCTAGCTCCATCCATTTTCCTGCAAAATTCAAGATGTCGTTATTTTTTTCTGCTGTGTAGTACTCCATTGTGTAAATGTACCACATTTTCCTTATCCATTCTTTGATTGAGGGGCATTTAGGTTGCTTCCAGGTTCTGGTTATGACAAACAAAGCTACTATAAACATAGTTGAGCATATGTCCTTGTGGAATGATTGAGCATCCTTTGGATATATACCCAAAAGTGGTATTGCTGAAGGTTGTTTTCTAATTTTCTGAGAAATCGCCACACTGACATCCAAAGGGGTTGTACCAGCTTGCATTCCCACCAGCAATGCAGAAGTATTCCCTTTACCCCACAACCTCTCCAGCATAAGTTGTCATCAGTGTTTTTGATCTTGAACAAAAGATCATCTTACAGGTATAAGATGGAATCTCAGGGTTGTTTTGATTTGCATTTCTCTGATGACTAAGGATGTTGAACATTTCTTAAGTGTCTTTCAGCCATTTTAGATTCCTCTGTTGAGAGTTCTCTGTTTAGATCTGTACTCCAATTTTTTTTAATTGGATTATGTGATCTTTTGGTGTCCAATTTCTTGAGTTCTTTATATATTTTGGAGATCAGACCTCTGTCTGATGTGGGGTTAGTGAAGATCTTTTCCCATTCTGTAGGCTGTCGTTTTGTCTTGTTGACTGTGTCCTTTGCTTTACAGAAGCTTTTCAGTTTCAGGAGGTTCCATTTATTAATTGTTTCTCTCAGTGTCTGTGCTGCTCCCCCAAAGCATTTTTATCTTTTTTTTATTATTTAATTTTATTTTATGTTCATTGGCGTGAAGGTATCAGATCCCCTGGTACTGGAGTTACAGATAGTTGTGAGCTGCCATGTGGGTGCTGGGAATTGAACCTGTGTCTGCTGGAGAAACAGCTAGTGCTCTTAGCTGCTGAACTATCTCTCACCTACCCCACCCCCGCAGGCATTTTTAAGGGGATTAGTACAATGTATGGTCTTTCATAACTGGCTTCTTAGCACAAGTTTTTCAAGATTCTGCTGCGCTTCATTTATCGCATCTGAATACCGTATCCATCCACCATTATTGGACTTTTGAGTTGTTAGAGTAATCCTGCTTTGTGAAGACAGAATTTCATTTCTGGTAGTTAGGTCCAGGACTGCTGGATCACAGGGTAGCATTTTGGGAACTGCCACACATTTTTCCCCAAGCTGCTTCATTGTATTCCCCTACCAAGACATGTGTGAGGTGGGTGCTCCAGCTCTCCCTGTCCCCGCCAGCACCGTCCGTGCTTCCTTCCTAGGGGCTGCTTAAGTGCAATTGTACTGATGGCTCGTGATGCTGGGCATCTTTTATGTATTTAGTGGATGTTTGTGTATCTTCTTTGGAGAGTCGCTTGCCCCAATATTTGTTTATTTATAATTATGTTGTACTGTGTGTGTGCACGTGCATGCAGAGGTCAGGAGATGACCCGGTGTTAGTCCTCTCCTTTCAGTGTGGCATCCGGGATGAACTCAGGTCGTCAGGCTCGGGGTGGGTGCCACTGTCCACTCACTGAGCCATTGCAGCAGCCTGCATGGTCTTTTCCTTATTGAACCAGGAGGTTCTGATGTCTAAGCGTGAGAGCTGTCGGTACTGCCGATCATCCGCTGCCGTCACTGCTCGGCAGGCTGCTCTTTCCCAGTGGTTAGAGCATGTGCTGGGCTGTTGTTCCAAGAGGCCCAGAGCCTGCTCCCCGACATTAGTGTTGTGGACATGGCATGGTTCCTCACAATTGCTGTGTGCCCCTTCCAATGGGAAGATACAGCTCCAAATGGTGATGGTGCCATTAATGCTGTCCTGGGGCACGGTGCCGATTGGGGTCTGTCATTTCCCATGTGACACTTCCAGGGCCAGAAGTGGTAGCAAATCCATGCCTGTCACGCCAATACCTGTGCTTCTCGTGTTTTATCCAGAAGGTGCTAATCGGAAAAAGAACTTGCCCCCCAAAGTGCCTATAACTCCAATGCCAAGATATTCAATCATGGAGACCCCAGTGCTGAAGAAGGAGCTGGACAGGTTGGTATTGTTCCTCCAGGCTTCCACTTCCATGGTCTCCTGTGAGTAACCAGGCCCAGGAAGTAGAATGACGCAGCACCCCTTCAGGTCTGGGAGATGAGCTGGCCCTGAGCCTGGGAGGGAGGTACTGCAGGCTGCTCTGCCCAGGGCATGGTTGCTTGAGTGGGTGGGTGCTGGGCCTTTCTTCTCTCCCACCAGATCTGAGCTCAAGAAACTAACACCTGAGGGTTGTCCTAGGAAATATGTCTCCATCGTCCATACTGGTAGGCGTGGGCCCTAGCTGTACCATCTAAGTAAGGAGACTTGGTTTTCTAAAATAATGTGAAAAATACTGCTCTTCAGCATGGTGCCTGGTGAAGTGGCTGCTTCCACCACTGCTGAGAACACTCTGGGACTCTCCAGCGTGGATGTCCTATAGAGCAAGCTCAGCTGGCATGAACACTCCTGAAAGTCAGGCTGTAAGGTTTCTGTCCAATGGAGCCGTGCCTTGCTCTGCAGAAATGGCTGCACCATTGGACCCTGAAGTCCACCTGTTCCCACATGCAGGTTTGGAGTCCGTGCTCTGCCCAAACGCCAGATGGTTCTAAAACTGAAGGAGATTTTCCAGTACACTCACCAGACGCTGGAGTCAGACTCAGAGCATGAAATCCAGTCTTCCCAGCTACCTTGCAGCCCAGAGGTACCTGGTAGCCAGGCGTCTACCGCTGAGACCTACAAGCCTTCAAGGTCAGGAGGCTACACCCAGATCAAAGCCACTGCAGGTCTGGGGGCTCAAAGAGCCAAGGGTCCCACTAAGAGCAAGAACCCTCGGCATCGAGAGAAACAGCGCAGTGAAAGTGTTTCCCACCCGAGCAGGTTGCCAGCTGGGGAGCCGCCTGTAGGCCCTGTTGGGGACGCCCTGCTCCCAGCCTCCCAGGAGTCCGTGGCCACCTCTGTGGATGGCAGTGACAACGCCTTCAGCTCTCACAGGTAACGGTCATACATGTGTCCTCTGAACGGTGGGTGTGAGAGGGCATTGGGGACACTTAATGGCCAGTGTCCAAAATCCTATTGATTTCAGGGCCTCTGCAGGAAGCCCACACGGTTTAAAAGTTCACTCCTTGAGTCCCTACATGCCTTTGAAACTCTGAAACTTCCTTTTATGCTAGAGCTTTCTGGCTAAGAGAGGATCCCAGCCAGGAATCCTGAAACCACAGACCTGTAGGACACCGTCAGGACTCCTGTCACATGCGAGGCTCGGCAGAGCCCTGAAACTCTCTTTCCCTCAAAGGGGCTCCGGGTCTTAGGGCCATAGAGAGAGGGTGCCCAGATCATCATCTGTTCTTTTCAGTTCCTCCTGTGGGTTTGGAGCTGCCTTGGAGTCTGCAGGTGAAGACAAGGACGACGAGGAGGGGGTCAGTGCATCACAGGTTGCCCGCCGGGCCGCAGACACAGAGGAGGCAGTGAGACGCTACATCTGCTCCACGCCTGCCCTGTACAGGAAGGTGCTGACATACCAGCCTCTCGAGCTGGCTGAACTCCAGGCTGAGCTGAAGCAGGAGGGCATTCCTGTGGCCATGGGCAAGCTGCTGGACATCCTCGATGCCCAGTGCATCACCTTCACAACTGCTGCAGCCCGAAAGGAGAAGCTCAAACAAAGGAGACGGCAGCCCCTGGGCAGAAAGAAAAAGGACCAGAAATGACAGGCTTCCACCTCAGTAGCTAGCTGCCAGAGGGCCGCCTGGGTGTGTCTCAGGACAGCAGCCCGTGTCTCTGGAAGTGATGTCCCCAGCATACTCTCTGCTCTGTGTCGCCCCTGGATTTAGAGCCAGGTCCTCCCTCCCCCCATCAGTTAAACTCAAGCAGGATCCCCATCTTATGTGTTCCTGAGAGCAGTGGGCCATACCAGCTGACCAGGCAAGACCTACGCCTTCTTCTCTTTGCCGTTCTGTGTCTACTACACTCAAGCACAGCTGTCCTGGTAACATATTCTGGGATGAGCATCAGGCCCACCCTGCCCTCTCAGCATTCAGACCAACCCAGACACCCCAGGGCGGCCTGTACCACCACACCATAGGTGCTCTTCTGACCTGATGCCTGCCCAGACCCTTGTCAGTGTCACCAGCATTCTCTAAGCGGGACTATGAATAGGGCCCAGCACAACTGTGAAGACCCCCAAAGTAAGCATGTTGTTTGTGGGTTCCTCCCATGTGTGTTAAATCTCTGACCCAGAAGCAGTTTGGACCCTGGGGAGGCCAAAAAGCCAGACATTTGGGTTCCCATAGCCTGTGAATATCCTTGTCTGTTTTAAATACCGTGAAGTTGTTTTATATGAGTGCAATAAAAACAAGGCTTTATTTAAAATAAATACTAAGTAAATAAACCTAGATGTTCCTCTCTGTGAAATTTATGAGGACACGGTGACTTGAGCCCGACTGCCCTGCTGCTTCCAGCGCCTTTGCACATTCTCTTACGCCGGTGCCAGGCTGCTCATTGCCCGTTTATCTCTGGTCCTAGGTAGCAGGCATAGGACTCGGTTCTTGCTCGTCCATCCACTGTCCCTCTGCTCACACTGGCGGTGCCCTCACAGGCACTAAACTGCAGCTGCTCAGGGAAGCAGACCAGGGACACACGCAAGTGGCAGCCTTGTCAACACAGTGTGTGTACAGTGCTGATCTACAGCTATGCCGGACCACAGGGAAGACCAGCCAGCATTCTTTAGGAGGTGGGACGTGGCTCGGCGATGGAGCATCTGCCTGGCATGCTAAGGCTCTGGGCTCAGTTCTCAGCCTTGCAACAAGGAGGTGAAGCACCCTTGGGCCCCTAGGCTGACATCAAGGACCTGGGAACGGACTCTGACCTGACTTTAGAGGCCAGCAGTTTAGGGAGGTGAAAAATGAAGCTTTGTGTTGTGAGATGTTTTACTCTGGGCTTTTTGAAGGGCCCACCACCCTGCTCCCAAATAGGCCACACACAAAGGCTTATTCTTGGTTATAAATGTCTGGCTTTAGCTTGACTTGTTTTTTGACAGCTTTTCTTAAATTATACCAACTTGCTGGGCAGTGGTGGTGAACACCTTTAATCCCAGCACTCAGGAGGTAGAGGCAGGTGGATCTCAATGAGTTTGAGGCTAGCCTGGGCTACAGAGTGAGTTCCAGGGCAGGCTCAAAAGTTACAGAGAAACCCTGTCTCGAAAAACCAAAAAAAAAAAAAAAAGTGAAGAGGTCAGGTTGTCCATCTAGAGGGAAAGCAGGAGACAAGCCAGTGGTTGCGTCAGCCTCACTCCGTTGCCAGGCTGGGTCCACTTGGCTCCTGGCAGCCCACAGTGCTGAGTAGCAGGCTCAGGCTGCACATGCATGTGCCGTGGGTAGCAGTCTGGAACCACTAAAGCTGTGTATTCGGCATCACCCACTTGTTCTAAAGCAACCAGTGAGCAGTCGCTGCTTCTGGAGGGAGGTTAAAACGAACCACTGCATGAAGGCGTGGCCACCATCCAGAACGAGAAGAGATGAACAGGGACTTGGGGAAAAAAATCCCTCAACCTCCCCACAAAAACGCTGGCTCCAGCATCACAGCCCTGGGCCAGCCACTCAAAGAGGAAACCAAGACAGGACTGCCTCTCACCTCCAAAGAAGCTGAAACCACATGGGCACAGGGACCCCTTGTTGGATAAACTGCGGGGAGAGGTTCTGTCCCAGAAACCACCTGCCTTCATAGGATTAGCACAAAAAGAAAGCGCTTAGCCCCACAACAATGCTCGCTGAACACAAGTGAACCATGCAGCCACAGCAGCGTGACCAGACCTCCAGTCTGCTCACTTCCCATGCTCCAGCCCTTGCCGTGTCCTAGGCTTGTCTACTTAAAAGCAGCCTGTGTTGAGCCACAGTCCAGCTTGGATAGATGACCACTGGCCCCGGTAAGGAATCTCATAGGGAAGAGGCAGATGGAGCTCTGTGAGTTCGAGGCCAGCGTGGTCTACAGAGCTAGGGCTGTTACAGAGAGAAACCCTGCCTCGGGGGGGAAAAAAAGAAAGAAAAGAAAAGAAAAGAAAAGAAAGAAAAAGAAAAATGGAAGCTCACAGGGAAAGCTGTTGGCCTGCAGGCAGGAAACCTCACACTCCCCAAATTAAGACCAAAAGTCTCAGAGTGAGGGTGATCCTGGAGGAATGTATACAAAGTGGGGGGCGGGGGAGAAGGGGAGAGAGAGAGAGAGAGAGAGAGAGAGAGAGAGAGAGAGAGAGAGAGAGAGAAAGCACAGAATAGCCCATGTTTGGGCTGGTGACCAGCACTGGGAGATGAGGAGGTGAGCAGGAGTTAGCACTGGGAGGTGAGGGGGTGAGGAGGTGAGCAGGGAGTTAGCACTGGGATGCTCCCCATGATCCTCAGAGAGGAAGTTATCTCCTCTCCTGCCAAATCCCTAGAGCTGGCAGCTGAGCTGTTGGGCCTCTAAAGTCTGCTAGGCCCACAAGGCCCCTGTGCTTTCCAACATGCTGTAGGTACCTGCTTCAGGCATCTTAGCTGCCCCACCTTGCAGCCACCGATTCTAGGCTCTGCCTGGAGCCTCACCACTGTGTCCTCCAGTGCAGTGCCTGTTCCTGTGTGCTCAGAAAGGAAGAAGATAGCATTTCTAACCTACCACCAAAGTCCCTCCCCTCTCAATGCAGATGGACACATAACAATCACAGGGGCCTTTCAGGTCCCTGGCATCCCTGCACGCAGGCTCCCTAACTCACCTCAGTGGCTTCATGTTAAGTGGCTTGCTGCCTGTCCTAGATGTTCTAAACAGGTCAGTTATTGAGGCTTTTCTCCTTTGTTCACTCTGAGCCATGCCCTTACCCTACCTTTCCTGCCAGAGCAGGACACCTACTGAGGCAAAGTGACCTTCCTGCTCTGAATGGATGCATTCTGCTGTCTCAGGATCGAGGTGACTGTCTTTGGAGTCCATTGACTCTAGACATAGACTAGAGCTAGGCCAGAAGGACCTTGGGCGGCAAGGAAGAGGTCTAGTAAAAGAGTCACACGATATCAAAGCCTGCAAGTGCACAGGCATTGCGGCCCCACAAGCTGTCTCTCAGCAGTGTGACCTAAAGCCAGGTACGGACTTCCTCCTTGCTCACTTGGCTCCCCCACCACCCACCTAAAAGCCACCGCCTACTGACGGCGTCTGTCTGCTTTCTCTGGGTGAAGGGCGACGTGTCTTGGCACTACACCACCTCCTGAATACATGCTGTAGGAATGGATGCTCAGATCCAGGATGGAGACCCAGCATATTTTCCTCACACTTTAGACTTCTGGAGGCCATGACAAAACCATCGAGGTGAGCCTGGGGCCGAGCGGCTCACTGATTTGTCAGCAAGGCTGTTGGCTTTTGAAACTAGACAGGAAGGAGGGTTGAGGTGGAGTCCCGCACAGGAAGAGCTGAGGAGCTGAGCTGCAGTGACAGTGGGTGAGCGCCTGCGGACTGCAGGATGTGGTGGGTCTGTCACTCCTAGCTCTGGTGTGATCAGTGTGGTAAACTCCCCTGATCCCTTCAGAGAAGGTTCCCTCAGCTCCGGACAGACCAAGGCCCCAGCCTCAGCCGACCTGCCACTGATTACCCAGGCGTTCCACCACAACGGCCTCCTGCTCACCAGGGCAGCGCTGAGCCCAGGAGCATGCAGGTGGAACCCTCTGGGCACCCACTTTAGCACCCTGGAGCAGCAACAACGGCAGGGAGGTAAGTAGAGTCCAGAACACGTCAGTGCGGGAGCAGGGGAGGAGCGGGGACAGAAGCTCTTAAGGCCTGAGCTATTCTGGGCATGGGGGAGACTCCAGAACGCTGACCCCCTGGGTGCAGGCAGCTGCTGGGGCTGGATGCCTCAGTATAGAAGAAGCTCACATGTGCCCTAGGATAATGGTCCAGGACAGGTTCTGGGAGAGAAAGCCCAGCTCCCCTTTCTTGGTGATGGCATGGGAGGAGGATGCATTGCAAGTTGCCACAGGAGAACAGCAAAGCTCCTGGAACCCTGCCCCTCCCAGGCTGCAGATCCCAAGTAGGTGGCCCTCTTCTTGGCATTTAGTTTCCACCTGTGAGTGGAGTAACAACTTCAGCATCTGCCACAAAGGTTAAGAGAGGTGATACACACAGTTCCAAGGCCCAGTTCCCCTAAGTACCCCCTCCCCGAGGGCCATTCCTAGCCATGCCCTGGGGGGACTGATAACCGTGGGAGAGCCTCTGTAAGAGGTGCTGCTGCACAGCCAGCCGAAACCCCACGCAAAGCTCTGGTATCCACCCCATGGCCATAGGGAGTGTTAGCTATGATAGCCACCCCACGCAAAGCTCCTAGGCCCTGGGGCTCCACTCAGGCCTAACTCTAAAGGCTTACTTCGGCCATCCCTCAAAGGCTGTATCTACCCTCATGCTGGGACTCCAGGGCAGGGCAGTAAGTGTCTCCTTAGGCTCTCCTTCTGCCTTCAGGATGCTCATAGTTGCCATGGTGCTAGGTCAGGCCTCGGAAGCGGGATGCGGGTGAGGGCTTGGTAATACGGAAAGCCTGAGGTACTGTGGCCAGAGATCTGAGCATCCAGCCATCACAGTAAGTCCCACCCACTTTCTAGGCCAAAGTAGGCAGGGAAAAGCAGCCATTTGGAAGGAAATTTGCAGGTCCAACCCTGGGAGAAAAGCATGAAACAGAACAGGCTCCACCAGCCGTAACGCTCCGCCAGAACCAAGACGCGATAACACAGGCCTTCCCAAAGCATGGTCTCCTCATCCTGTTGGTCAATAGCAGCAGTAAGATATCATCTGTGGGCCTCTGGTTACAGTAAGCAGTGTGAGCCCTGGTCCACGCCCTGGCAGCTCCCTACCAGAAAGTATGACAGGGGCCCTCGTATCCTGGCATGGCTCTGTTCAGCCTAACTACGCTTATATTTTTACACAGTTGCCAACTTCAATTTTAAGTCAAGATGTACTTTACACCAAGGAAGGTGAGCTCACTGGCTCTGTGTGCGTGTTCTTACGACCACTAATCTCAACGGGTGGAAACATTCCTGACCTCTCCTGTGACCCCCTCAGGTAGAAGCAACCCCCCCCCCCCCCCGAGAGTGATTATTTTAGTATCTATCATTTCAGATCGGTTTGGCCTGGTTTTAAGCTCTCTAGAAGTGGAATCCTAGAACATGTATTTTGTAGCAAGCCATGAGGTCATCTGTGTGGTAGTTTGGGTCAGCAGTTTGCGTCTTTTCATGTTCCCCAAATTTCCCATGCTATGGTTGGTGGATACTGGTTGATTTTATTACTTTAGATAACTATGAATAAAGCTGTCAAGAACATTCTAGCACCAGTGCGTTGGTGGAAATAGATGCCTATGAACCTAGATTCCTCTGGCAGGCACTTCCTCATCTCCTGAGATGGTTGATAGTGTCAGCATAGAAGGTGCAGACTTCTTGCTAAATTCATCCCAAGTAGTTGATTTTTATGATATCTTAATATTTCAGTTTTGATTTGGTTGTGGCAAGTATCACTAGAACGTGCTGCTTGTGAGCACCAACCCTGTGTCTGGATCCTTGCCAAGTTCATACATCACTTCTAACTGCTTGTTATAGACAGTTTTGAACTTTCTGTGTACACAATCATAACTGAATGGTGAGACATAGTTTTTAATCATTGTGATACTTTCTTCTGCATGTTCATGTACAATATGCCATCTCAAATTTTAATTTAATAACATTATTATTATAATATAATATTCAATATTATATCTTATTTTGTATATGTGTGTGCACACATGTGTATATCGTTGCAAGCATGTGAAGGTCAGAACACTTTTCAGGAATTGGTTCTCTCCTCTGATCTAGGGATAGAGCTCTGGTTGTCATGTTTTTGTTTCTTTTGTTTTGTTTTTGGTTTTTGGTTTTTCGAGATAGGGTTTCTCTGTAGCTTTAGAAACTGTCCTGGAACTCACTCTATAGATCAGTCTGGCCTCAAACTCACAGAGATCTGCTTGTCTCGGCCTCCTGAGTGCTGGAATTAAAAGCGTGGGCCACCACCACCTGGCTGTGATCTTAAAATAGCATCTGCCTATGCTGTCTGAGTGTCAGCATTGTCTTGAATGCAACTTTTGTATCAAGTCTGGGCTGCAGTATTTGAAATTACCTGGCGTGAGTGAGAAGGAAACACGGAACACACAACAAACCTGAGGTCAGTGTGCAGAGAGGAGAGAGAGAGAGAGAGAGAGAGAGAGAGAGAGAGAGAGAGAGAGAGAGAGAGAGGAAGAAGGAGGAGGAGGAGGAAAGGAGAGAAAGAGGAGAGGAGAGGAGAGCAGAGGAAAGAGGAGAGAATAGAGATGGGAGAGAAAGAGAGGAGAGGAGAGAGAGGGGGGAGGAGAGGAGAGGAGGGGAGGGGGGGGGAGAGAGAGAGAGAGAGAGAGAGAGAGAGAGAGAGAGAGAGAGAGAGAGAGAGAGAGAGAGAGCTGAAGATGGTGCGTCCAGCTTTTAAGGGAACTGAACTTGGCTCTTCTGTAAGAGCATCAACCACTGAACCATCTCTCCAGCCTCTGTATTCTGTGCTTTAACTTTTTCAGTATAAAAATGTATTGTAGATCCGGGGCTCATGCTCATTGATAGAACCCTTGCCTGCCATGATCAAGACTCCAGATTAACTCCCAGCCACACACAAAAAGAATCCATTTAATGGCACTCAAAATTATCCATTTTATATATTATACATTAAAATAAGGTATTTAAAACCTTTATGACATTAAAAGATAAAAAGTATACTGTGAAGTGTTCTTGTGTACATGGTGGTGGTGCACACACCTTTAATCCCAGCACTCTGAAGGCAGAGGCAGGCGGATCTCTGTGAGTTCAAGGCCAGCCTGGCCTACAGTTCTAGGGTTATTCAGTGAGACCCTTCTCAAAATAAAGAGTGCACAGTGTGCATTATTCTGCTTTGACACATTGTTGGCCTTACTTTACCCTTTCCAATGTAGAACCGAACCAAATTTATTTTTATAAATATGTTTTATAGTTGCATCTTTGAGTATCTGCTTTATTTATTTAAGATAAACTCCCTCAGTAGGGGCTAGGGAGATGACTTAGTGAGAGTAAGAACACTTGATGAGACATGAGTTCACATTCTCAACACCATGTAAAAAGCTGGGTGTGGCTGTGCATACATAGCCCCAGCACTGTGCTGGATAGAGAAAGGTAGCTGGCATGTTATGTGTGAGATGCATGCCACCAGCCTAGTTCCAGATTCAGTGAGAAACCCTGTCTCAGAGGAATAAGGCAGAGAGGTAGACCAGAAATCCAACATCTTGCTTTGGCCTCCACACATGTACAGGCATTTGTACTCGCACATGCTTGTGCATACATCACACACACATGGACACAGACACTTGCATACACATATACAAAAAATTAATTCCCATAAGTAGAATTTCTATTGGCAAACTAAAATCTACAATTTGGGCTGGGGATGTGGTCACTGTGGTAGAGCTTTCCTGTTATGCATGAGGGGATGCAGCCCCATTGTTACAAAAAATATTCCATCATTTCTATACTAACATGTATGTCCATCACCAATGTGTGGATACTTCTTGGGCTGGAGAGATGGCTCAGCAGTTAAGAACACTTGCTGCTCTTGCTGAGGACTCAGGTTTGTTCCCAGCACCCACATGGGTACAGCTCCCATCCATTTATAACTCCAGTTCCAGGATACCTGACACCCTCTTCTGGCCTCCTCAGGTACTGCACACACATGGTGAATATACATGCAGGAAAAATACTCATAACACGTAAAATAAACAGATCTTAAGAGAAAGGTTCCTAATACTGCCATATTCTTGTCAGGACCATATTAAGGTTTCATATTTGCCAACTGGAAGAAATGAATAGCTCAGTGTTTTTCTTCTTTATTGACAGACTGTTTCTTAGTCACATATTTCTATAAATTATATCCATCTTTATTCTAGTTAATTTTATTTATTTATTTTGTTTTTTTTTTTTGAGACAGGGTTTCTCTGTGTAATCCTGGCTGCCCTGGAACTCACTCTGTAGACCAGGTTGGCCTTGAACTCAGAGACCTGCTTGCCTCTGCCTCCCAAGTGCTGGGATTAAAGGCATGTGTCACCACCACCCATCTATTTTTTTTTTTTGGTTTTTCGAGACAGAGTTTCTCTGTGGCTTTGGAGCCTGTCCTGGAGCTAGCTTTGTAGACCAGGCTGGTCTCGAACTCACAGAGATCCGCCTACCTTTGCCTCCCAAGTGCTGGGATTAAAGGCGTGCACCACCACCGCCCGGCTCCATCTATTTTTTTAAATATTTATTTTGAGGCTGGGGATGTGGCTGAGTGGTTAAGAGTGCTGACTGCTCTTCCAGAGGATCCTAGCACCTATATAACAGCTCAAAGCCACCTGTAACTCTAGTTCCAGGGGATCTGAACCCCTCTTCTGGTCTCCATGCATAGCAGACACACTTGTGGTGCACAGATATATATGTAGACAAAAACCCCTACACATAAAAATAAATAAAAGTTAAATATATTTTTTTGTATTCATGTGTATATGTCTTTGTGAGTGTATGCATCTTGTATGCAAGTATGTGCAGGTGCCCTCAGAGGCCAGCTGGAGTTACAGACAGGTGTGTGCAGGTGCCCTCAGAGGTCAGTTGGCATTACAGACAGGTGTGTACGGGTGCTCTCAGTGACCAGCTGGAGTTACAGACAGGTGTGTTCAGATGCCCTCAGAGGCCAGCTGGAGTTACAGACAGGTGTGTGCAGGTGCCCTCAGAGGTCAGTTGGTATTACAGACAGGTGTGTACGGGTGCTCTCAGAGGCCAGTTGGTGTTACAGACAGGTGTGAGCAGGTGCCCTCAGAGGCCAGCTGGAGTTACAGACATCTGTAAGCTGTCTAATGTGGATACTGGAAACTCTACTCCTCTGGAAGGGCAGCAAGCATTCTTAGGCACTGAGCCTACCCTTCAGCCCCTTTCTTCTAATTCTATCTAATTATTTCCTTTGTCTATAATGCTCTTATCAACACTGTCTAATCCTAATTTGTGTCTCTGTGTGAGTTTGTGTGATGTGTGTGTGCACATGCCTGTGTATGCATTATGGAGAACAGAAGTGGACATCACGTGTCCTCCTGATCGTTTTTCCTTTTGAGACCCTGAGCCTGTTTGGCTGCAATGGCTGGCCATTGAGTTCAGGGATCTGCTAGTCTCTGCTCGAGCACTGGGCCAGGGCACATACCTCTATATCAGCTTTTACACGGCTGCTGGAAATCTGAGCTCAGGTCGCCATGCTCGGGCAGCAAACACTTTACCCACTGAGCCATCTTCCCAGCCCCATTTCCCTCCTACTTTTACGTAGCTGTCTCACAGAGCTCAGAGATGCCTCCGTGGCTAAAGCATCCTCCAGCCCACCACACAGACTGCCGACTCCTGTCACCCTTGCTGACGGTTACATGGGCGTCACCAGTCACCTTAGAAATCCTTTCTTCTGTCTCCTTTACTATCGTTATACCTACTCCTCCTTTCTCACAAGATGAGAACTTTGTCCAATTTGTTCACTTTCATATTCCCCAAATCTTCAACACACAACACGCCCTCTATAAACATTTCCTGGTAACACCTGCCTGTACTTTCAATACTTGGAAGGACAAGGCAGGAGGACTACATGAGTTCCAGGCCAGTCTGAGCTACAAAGGAGGCACCAGGCCAGACATTTCATAAACAAACAAACAAACAAACGTGCAGACAAATTTTCAGATTAGGGACTGGGGAGATGAGGCAGTGGGCAAGAACACTTGCTGAACAAGCACAGACCTGAGTTCAAATCATTAGAACACACGTAACAGCTGGGCATGGTCATGTGTGTGTCTATAATCCCAGCACTGTGGTGGGCAGAGACAGGAGGCTCTCTGGGGCTTTCTGTCTGCCAGCAGAGGTCCAGGTCATGTCACTGGAGTGATGGAGAATGTGATACAACAGGACAACTGACATCCTCACTTGGCCTGTGTGTGTGTGTGTGTGTGTGTGTGTGTGTGTGTGTGTAATATCACACACACCTGAGAGCATATACCACACACACACACACACACACACACACATACTTTAAAATTTCACTGATTGAACAAGGCGGTGGTGGTGCACAGACCTTTAATCCCAGCAGTTGAAAGGCAGAGGCAGGTGGATCTCTGTGAGTTCGAGGCCAGCATGGTTAAAAAGTGAGTTCCAGGACAGCCAGGGCTACACAGAGAAACCCTGTCTCAAAAAAAAAAAAATCACTGTTTGAATAAATGAATGAATAAAAAATACTTTTTAGTTAACAGACATTCCTCTATTTTTTAAGGCAAGGTCTTGCTATGTAGCCCAGGCTCTCCTCAAGATTGGATTCCTTGTGCCCCTGCCTCCAAAGTGCCAGGACTAAAGTCAGTCACCACCACGCCCAGTGACCAAGGTTTTGAACCATGTGTATACCTGTTACAGAGGTAGTAACACATCACAGGTGCTGGGATCAGTGAGGCCTGGGATTCCATCCCAGCTCAGCTTCCACGCTTCCCAGCCACACGTCCTTAGGACAGTCACCTAACCTCGTGTTCTGGTCTATGTATAAACAAGGCAATGGCAGAGACTCATCCTTATAAGTAAGTTAGATGATGCAAACATGGAGCACAACACAGTGTGCCTTTGGGAGGAGCACAGGAGGTGTGGGATGCAGTGTGACTTCCGGTAACATCCTGCAACATTAGCTGAATGGCGATAGAAACTTGAAATCTGCCCAGAGCTGCTCCTGGCGCACACAGCACAGCGAGGCTGCTAGCCAGCACTGCTCCAGGGAAAGGTTACTGGTTGCCAAACTGTTGAAAATGAGTGACATTTCAGAAATAGCATGAATTATGAGGCTGGAGAGATGACTCAGGAGTTAAGGGCACTGACTGCTCTTCCAGAGGCCAAGTTCAATTCCCAGCACCCCCATAGTGGCTCACAACCTTCTGGAATCTGATGCCTTCTGGCCTGCAGAACAGCACTCATACACATAAAATAAACAAGTCTTAAAAAAAAGAGTACATACGATTCCTGCAGAGGAGCCAAGTCTGGTCCCAAATCCTCACCAGAGCCACCTATGGCGGCGCCAGCAGACCTGACAGCCTCTCTGGCCTCTGTGGGCACATACATGCATGAGCACAAACCCACAGAGACATGAACACATGTTCACATGAACCAAACATGAATTATTCCCAATGAAACTGCTTTAGTTTTTAATTCTTCTCTCATATATTACATCCCATCTGCAGCTTTCCCTCCCTCTCCTCTCCTCAGTTTCTCCCCTACACCTCTCTTGTCCCCCAAATCCTCTCTTCTCTCCCTCCCCTCAGAAGAGAGCAGGCCTCCCAGGACATCCACATCTGCCAGACACAGATAGCAAGCTACATACAAGACAGGCACATACCATACCATCCAGGCCAGATGAGGCAACTGGGAGGAGGAGAAGGGTCACACCAGTAGGCAAAGGGGTCAGAGACAGCCCCTGCTCCCACTGTTAGGCTCCTACAAGGATGCCAAGTCACATAGCCATGACATCTCTAGATGATCCACTGAAAATGTAAAACTAACAGAACAGTGATGAGTCGACAGAAATGCCCAATTCACTGAAATATGATGAAATACAAAAATTAATCATCTTTTACACCAATAATATTCACAATGACAACAAAAACTTTTTATTATTAATATTTTATTTTATATACTTTGTCTGAATGTGCACCCGGGTAACACTTTCATGCCTGATGCTTGCAGAGGCCAGAAGAGGGTGTCCCCCTAGGAACTGGAGTTACAGATGGCTGTGAGCCACTATGTGGGTGCTGAGAATTGAACCCTGGTCTTCTGGAAGAGCAGCCAGTGATCTTAGCCACTGAGCCTTCTCTCTAGGCCAACAAAACTATTTTACAAATGCTGAGATACAAGTAAGACACTGTTATTTTCCAAACTGTAGATGAGAAAAAAATACGGTTTACTAGGTAATCTATGAACACATCTAACCACGAGCACAAGTCTGAAATATCACAGCATCAATTGTTGTCCCACTTGCTTTTCCCCTTGGGTTGAACATTTCAAAAATAAAAGAGCAAAACCAGCAGGATTGCACAGGAGGGGAGAGTGGCCCTGTCCTACACTAGCCTTAGCATTCCCAGGTTAGCCCAGAGTGGCCCTATCCTATGATAGCCTCAGTATTCCCAGGTTAGCCCAGAGTGGCCCCATCCTACGCTAGCCTCAGCAGTCCCAGGTTAGCCCAGCTCACTGGACTTAACCTTGTTGCTTTTATTGACTGTTCACCATGGCTGTGAGCAGAATGGTTGTTTTTCTTACTGCTACCTTCTTTTAGTATTTTCTGTGTGAAAATATTCATGCCGAGTTAAACTGACACCAATCCCCAATGCAATTTCAAAACCAGGAATCTGTTGACAGCAACCTTCTTCTTCAGCTAACCAGCCACTGAACTGGCCAAGCCTAGGGCATCGAGGGCTCACCAGATTCTTGGCAGCGATGACGACTGATCAACCTTAAACAGGGCTGCAGCCAGCAGTGGTGGACCATGACCTCTGCTGACCCCTCCCCTGTTGTTTTTTCCTCTTCTAGAACTGTCAACTATGGGTGACAGGTCCATAGGGACTGTGGTGGCCCCTGTGCCCTATGAAGAGGAGCACAGATGGAATGGGTCATAGGAAAGCTTCCAAGAAGCAGTGGCCATGGCGAAAGGTGTGAGCAGGTGGGACGTGCGGCGGCTTCACCTCTTGCTGTCTCCAAGTCTCTAACCTCAGCAGCAAAGGGTGCTTCCTGCAGCCCAGAGCCCCCGTGCTTCCAGGAAGGCCAAGAAAGCTAAGAGAAGTCGCTGTGCTTCTGCTCTGAGAGCCGCCTGCCTTCCTTCCCCTCTCTTCCCTTTCCTTTTTGAAAAATTAAAATGCCACGTTTTAGAGCAGTTTAGGCTCACGGGAGAATGGAGATCCCCCACAGCTGTGCCTGCCCTGACAGACTCCACCACCCACGTCCCCTAGCCCTGCTGCATTGGCTACAGCGAGGGACCTCGGGTTCTTAGCTGATACACAATCACCAGAAGCCCAGTTTACCCTTGCATACATACAGTGACACCCAGCCACCGTTACAGCATCACACAGGGCAGTGTTGCCGCCTCCGTATCCTCAACCCTGGCACCCACCATCCTCATCACCGTCCTTCCGTCTCCAGTCTTTGCTTTCCCAAGGTGCTAAGTAGATGGCCTCATGGACTGTTTCCTCCCCAGGCTGGCTAACCTCCCTCCTCCCTCCTTCTGGTTTCCTTGCTCTTAATAGCATCATCATTGCCAGGTCACAGATGAGGAAACCAGATTGTCATCTGGAGAGATGACACAGCCTGCCCAGGGTCACTCAGTAAGTGCCAGAGCGGAGATCAAGTCCAGCACCCCAAGCCTTGTCCACTTGGCCCCCGCATCTCCATGATTACTTTCACTGGCCAGGAAACAACTGAGGTCCACCAGGCAGCAGTCTGGGCTCTTCACAGCTCCTGGCTGCAGTCACAGACTCCATGAGGAAGCAAGAGGTGAGGACAGATGGAGAGACATGTCGGGCCTACAATGCTGTCTCCCCAGCTGAGCAGGTGAAGGCCCTTGTGGATCTGCTGGCTAGGAATGATGGTCAGCTACTACAGGCCCCTAGCAAAATGCCAGACTCCCCGCTAGGATCCCAAAGCAATGGTAAGTCTGCCATGGGGGCGGGGGAAAGGGGGTATCTGAACCCTCTCGCCTTGCCCTGCGATCTTACCTGCTTTTCCCTGCGCCCTGCAGACTCAAGGATACGGAGGCACTGTGAGGCCCTGCTGAGCAGGGTGGGGAATGACCCAGAGCTGGGCAGCCTCTCACACCGTCTGGCCAGCCTCCTGCTGGTTGAGGGCCTCACAGACCTGCAGCTGAGGGAGCACGACTTCACACAGGTGGAGGCCATGCGTGGGGTCTGGCACTCGTCCAGGGCCATCACCCTGGATAGGCTCTTCCTGCCTCTGTCCCGGGTGTCCATCCCACCTCGCATCTCCATCACCGTCGGCGTGGCTGGCGTCGGCAAGACTACACTAGTGAGGCATTTTGTTCGTTGCTGGGCTAGGGGACAGGTGGGCAAAAACTTCTCACTGGTTCTACCCTTGACCTTTCGGGACCTGAACACCTATGAGAAGCTGTCTGCCGACAAACTCATCCACTCCGTCTTCCCAAACGCTGGGGAAGGTAACCTGGAGGTAACGGCCCCAGACAGAGTCCTCCTGGTCCTGGATGGCTTGGATGAGTGCAAGACGCCGCTGGAATTCTCCAACACCATGGCCTGCACAGACCCAAAGAAGGAGATCCAGGTGGACCACCTGATCACTAACATCATCCGAGGCAACCTCTTTCCAGAAATTTCTGTCTGGATCACCTCCCGTCCCAGTGCTGCTGGTCAGGTCCCCGGGGGCCTAGTGGACCGGATGACTGAGATCCGGGGCCTTACTGAGGAGGAGATCAAAGCGTGTCTGGAGCAGATATTTCCTGAGGACCAGAATCTCTTAGGCCAGGTGCTCACTCAGATAAAGGTCAACAAGGCTCTGTATCTGATGTGCACCGTGCCAGCCTTTTGTAGGCTCGTGGGGCTGGCACTGGGTCACCTGTACCACAGCAACCTAGCTGTCCAAGACACAGAATTGCTCTTGCCCCAGACCCTGTGTGAGCTCTACTCTTGGTACTTTAGGATGGCCTTTGGTGGGGAGGGGCAGGACAAGGGAAAGATAAGTCCTAGGATTGAGCAGATGGCCCAGGGAGCCCGCAAAATGGTGGGGACACTGGGCCGCCTGGCCTTTCATGGGCTGGTCAAGAAGAAATACGTGTTTTTTGAGCAAGACATGAAGGCATTTGGCGTGGACCTCACTTTGCTGCAGAACGCTCTGTGCGGCTGTCTCCTGCAACGGGAAGAGACTCTGGCCTCCTCGGCAGCCTATTGCTTTACGCACCTGTCTCTGCAAGAATTTGTGGCGGCCACGTATTACTACAGCGCATCCAAGAGAGCCATCTTTGACCTCTTCACCGAGAGTGGCATGTCTTGGCCCAGGCTGGGTTTCCTCACGCACTTTAGGTGTGCGGCCCAGAGGGCTACACAAGCTCAGGATGGGAGGCTGGATGTGTTTCTGCGCTTCCTCTCTGGCCTCCTGTCTCCAAGGGTTAATACGCTGCTGGCTGGCTTCCTGCTGGCCCAAGGTGAGCACCAAAACTACCGGGCCCAGGCAGCTGAGGTCCTACAAGGTTTGCTACGCCCTGACACCGCGGTTTGTGCACGGGGCATCAATGTCTTGTACTGCCTGCATGAGATGCAGCACACAGAGCTGGCCCGCAGTGTGGAGGAGGCCATGCAGAGCGGGACCTTGGCTGGACTGACCAGCCCCTCGCATCGCACTGCTCTGGCCTACCTTCTGCAGCTGTCTGATATCTGCTCTCGGGAAGCCAACTTATCCCTGTGCCTCAGCCAGAGTGTCCTTCAGAGCCTGCTGCCCCAGCTGCTCTATTGCCAGAGCCTCAGGCGAGTATGGGGTTCATGTTGGGAGTAAGGGCAAAGGAGAAAGACTCAAAATGGTTCCTTGTTTCATCACGTTCCCTAGCTGGGTGTGGGGCCATCATGGCGACTGATTTAGTTCTGGAAGTTAGAAGTCTGAGGTCAATGGCATGGGCAGTACTCTCTCTGAAACCTTAGTAGCAGGGCCGTTCCTGCCTCTGGAGCTCCCGAGGGCCAGCAGTCTTTGATGCTCCCTGGTCTCCCCTGTCATATGACCATCTGCCTCTGAGCCTGTCCTCACGTGGCACTCACTTTTCCTACAAGGACATCATCATATTGGGTTATAGGCCCACCTGTATCAGTGTGGCATCCTCCTATCTGCAGTAAGCTCACATCCCTATAAGGCTACATTCTCGAGATAGCAAGATTAGAATTTCAACACAGAAACATGGTACAACTCATGAGGCCCTCTGAGAACCAGGCATTGAAACTCACACCATGATCCCAGGAATCAGGAGGCTGACGAAGGAAGATTGCTGAGTTCCAGGACAACCTGGGCTATATAGCAAGAGTTTTTTTTATGAATGATTTTTTATTTTTATTTTTTTAAAAAAAGAAAACAACTATCTTTTTTCATCATACATATCAATCCAAGTTCCCACTCCCTCCTCTCCTCCCATTCCCTCCACATACCCCCCACTCCATCCCCACATCCACTCCTCAGAGAGGGTAAGGCACATTGTTTTGGGGAAGATCCAAGGCCCTCCCTACTATATCTAGGCTGAGCAAGGAATCCATCCAAAGAGAATAGGTTCCCAAAAAGCCAGTGCAAGCAGTAGGGATAAATCCTGGTGCCACTGCCAGTGGCCCTTCAGTCTGCCCCAGCCCATACAAAATTATATATATATATATATATATATATATATATATACATATATATGTATACATATTTTTTATACATATATATACACACACATATGTATACAAATGTACAACAATGACTGGCTTTGTGTGTGAATGTACATATGTATATATATCTATATGTGTATATATATATATATATACACACAAACACACACACACATATATACAGCTGCAGGAGGTAGGCCAGAGCAGTGTGATGCAAGGGGCTGTATACACACACACACACACACACACACACACACACACACACACACACACACACACACAAAGCCAGTCAGTGTTGACAGAAGCTACACCCTCAGCCATACTCTGAACTTAGCAAGCAAAGAGGAAAAGACGCCGAACATGGGTCAATCAGGATCTGAGAGCGGTTTGGGCATCAGAAGGAAAGCTAGCCACAGTGTTCCACACAGTGGTGTCAGAGCTGTTGTGACAACACTCTGTAAGATGCCACAGAGGAGGGACAGTGTAGCTCACAGGAACCACCTCAGCTGCTCCCACAGGGAAGTCTGGAGTTCCGCGCTGAAACAGTGGCGCTGAAACAGTGGACCACAGTGGGGATGGGAGCCCCGCCTTGCTCATTGTCATGGTTTCTCCCGGCCAGGCTGGACAACAACCAGTTCCAGGACCCTGTGATGGAGCTGTTGAGCAGTGTGCTGAGTGGGAAGGACTGTCGCATTCAAAACATCAGGTAACACAGACCCCAGTGTACCCACCTGTCGCATGGGATGCGGTCTCTTCCCTCTCTACCCAGCTAACCAGGGCACCCCAAGAACACATATCTTTTCAGTGCTCAGGTTGCTGTCTGCTCTTTTCTCCCCCTTTCAGAAAGTGTCTACAGCTCAGGCACCTGGTCTGTAAGACAAGGGAAACGGTGGCCAAGGCGCACACTCTTGTCCTGGACTTGGGGGTATCCCCAGTGCTCACTCACCTGCAGGCCTGGCTCAGCCATCACCTTCTCACTCTGATAATATTCTGAGCACAGGACTACATCTTAAACTAGGATATTTAAAAGTTTAATTTAAAATTTAACTTTCAATTTAAATATAATTTTAGGTGAAAATTTAAAATTGGTTTCTATTGCTGTGTATGGATGCTTTGCCTGCATGTACAGATGTGCCCGTGGCCTGCTCTTGGTGTCCGCAGATGTCAGAAGGCAGCATCAGATCCCCTGGAATGGGAGTTAGGGACAGTTGTGAGCCACTATGTGGGTGCTGGGAATGAACCCAGGTCCTCTGCCAGAACAAGTGCTCTTGACATCTGAGCCTTCTCTCCAGCCTCAATTTTTGTTTTGGTTTTTGGATACGGGGTCTTGTGTAGTCACATTTGCTCAGACTCACTACATAGGTAAGGTGATCCTGAGCGCTGAGCCTCCCGAGGGCTGGAATTGCAGCAGTGTGCCCCAATACCCAGTTTACGCCATGCCAGAGATGGTGGCCAGGGCACCACGCATGCAAGGCAAACACTTTACCTACTTGAGCCGCATCGTCAGCTCCAGTCTAAGAAGTTTAAGTTTATAAGTTTGTCTCTGGCTGGGAGCAATGTCCATGCCTACAATCCCAGCACTCTAGAGGCGGATGCAGGAGGAGAGCCTGGCCAACACACGGTGAGATCCCAGCTCAGAGAAAAACGCGCTGGCACCGAGTACGCTGAGATTAGAGAAGAGCCTGCGTGCTGTCGTCACAGCGTGCTGACATCACAGCTTCTGAAAGCTCTACACCTGAGGGAGGCAGCCCTTGGGCTTGTAGTGTGCCGACACCAGGAAGACCGGCAGAGCAATGGGGTCATTATGGAGAATGGGGGTAGTGATGAGGTGTAGGGGGGCTCTGCCTGGCTGGGGAAGGATGAACCCCTTTGAAAGGAGATGATCTTGCAGCTTCTCATTGTCAGTTCTTTGTCGTGCACAGGCTGCTCTAGACTTTCTAGCACATGGCAAAAGAATCAATTTAATTTTGCTGCAAATGGGGCTCAAAAATGATTCTGAAGAAAGCCAAACATCTCTCCTACAAGCTTTTCCTCTCTGGCCCTCAGAGACACTTGTTTACAGTGTCCAAGTCATTCTGCTGGAAAACACATAAGGTTGCTTGTGAGATATTATTTATATGACATTGTATAAATTCTGTGGTGACAAAAGTGGGCTGCTCTTCGAACATTTTGAGGTGGAGGGCAGGGAAACAAGGTTTTCTGTAGTTCAGACTCAAGATGCCAACCTTCCGAGTTCTATAATAACAGGCGTCTACCACTGCACCTGGCTAGTATTCAAATTTATTTATCTCTGTGTGTTTGTGTGTTTATGGGCAGAATATCACTATGCAGTCCCAGTTGGCCTAGAACTAATGTGTAAGCCAGGCTAGCCTCTGACCCTCAGAGATCCGCCTGCCTCTGTTTCCCAAGTTTTGGGATTAAAGGCATGCACCACTACACCTGGCTCAAGTTTTTAAGCAACAGAACTCATCTGAAAAGCAGTGTGTCAACCAGAACCCCAGGGAATAAAATGGACAAAGGGGGAACAGTTAGTATTAGAAGAGCCTGCTCCCCTTGGTGCCCTTCCTCTTCCTGTCAGCCCGGGTACCAGGATCCCACAGAGCTCTTGGAATATACTTGATCCTAACATCACAGGGATTCTAATACACAGCTCTATCCTGGGGGGGGGGTGATGCTTGCAAAACTAAAGAAGCCTCAAGCACCCCACTTCTGACAGTGACACAGGCAGCAACACTGAGTGGATCCGCCAGCTGCGGAAACCACCTTCCCAGGCACATAAAGATGAACCTTTTGTAAACTTAGTTAATTTTGTGGTAATTCTACCATTTGCTGTTTTGTACTAGAGAAAGGCTAGGATCAATGGTATGCTCAAACTAGTTCGGGCTGGTTTAGGAGCGCTGTGGGTTTTCAGGAATTTCACAAGTAGCGAGTACTTAAAACTGTGGTTTGGGGCATTTGCACCAAGAAACCAGCAGCAATGTTTCGCTTCCCCTTGAGAGTCACATTATAGACGGGGTCTATATGAAAGAATCCAATATAGAAATTACTGCATTTATTGTATTTGTGCTAGTGTGTATGTGTGTGTGTGCATGCGTGTAAATGCACACACCACAGCACGTATGTGGAGGTCAGAGGACCACTTGTATTAGTCAGTTCTCACGTTCTAACATTTGGGTTCTGGGGATCAAGTTGGGGTTGTCAGGCTTAGCCACAGGTACTTTTCCCCTCTGAACCACCTTGCCGGTCCCACGTGAAAGACTACAACCAACGCACTGCTCCATATTTGTAAAGCAGCTGTTGTGTGGCATGCTGGGAAAATTTCCTTGGAGCCCTTCATCAGGGCGAAGGTCATCAGGCCCACTCTGACTCCACGTTCCAGGTTCAGGGGTCTTCCTATCCCTGCCTTCTGCTCCCTGGTCACTGTATAGTCTCATGGGTGATGTTGGGAAAGCAAAGACTAACCATGAGCCCAATATCACAGAAGAGGCAATGCGAGGCACAGACTTGCGATAACCACTTTCCCTTGTCTTGGCAGCCTGAGTGAGAACCAGATTGGTAACAAAGGGGCCAAAGCTCTGGCCAGATCCCTCCTCGTCAACAGAAGTCTCACCACACTAGAGTAAGTCGGACACTCCGGGCCCCTGGATAAAGAGAATTTTAACTATCTCCCTGTCTGTGAAATGTCTTGAGCAAGAGTAAGTCAGACATCACAGGCCCCTGGATAAAGAGAATTTTAACTATCTCCCTGTCTGCGAAATGTCTTGAGCGTTCCCTGACCTTTCTCCAGCTCCCAGAGCCCCATCTACAGCATGTTGAGCTCTGAGCTACTGCTGACTACACGTCCTTCTGACTGGTGGGAAGGACAGCTGGGCAGGCAATGTCACCACTACTTTTATCCCTTAAACTTCATTTCAGAAAACACTTGATTTTTGACCCTGACCTAGATTCATTGTTGTCATTTCTACAGTTAGCTCACTAGACCACATCCTGTTCCCTTGCCCTCACCAAGGCGGGCTGCTTTGGGGAACTCCTTTATTCATAATACGTACATACATACATACACATACATACACACATACATACCCATACACACACATACATACACGTACATACATATACACATGAAATCCCTAACCCCAGTTCCTTCCCTTTAAGAATTGTAGACTTAAAATGTCAGTGCTATTTTGATTTTTCTTCCCACACCGGTCATCTTTTTTTTCCTCTTGCTTCTACCAGCCTCCGGAGCAACACCATTGGACCCCAGGGAGCTAAGGCCCTGGCAGATGCTCTGAAGATAAACCGAACTCTAACCTCTCTAAGGTATGTGGCTCCACTCCTGACCTCAAGAGAGGGCCCAGAAAATTAAACCTTGGCTATAGGAGAGACTGTGGAGTGGGAGAGGATTTAAAATGGGGGCTTTGGGATGCCAGCAAGCTTCAGGTTCCAGATGGCCCTAGCTCTGTGTGCTTCCGTAAGCCCCAAGATTTCTCAGGACAATAAGCAGCCTGCCTTCCAGAAGATGACAGTGCTTTGGTATGGCTTGCTGTGTCCCTTTTAGGAGCCTGTGGCTGTGTCCATCTAGTTGAGGGTATACTATCGTTCTTTTCTGATTTTCTAATTTTATTATTCAAATGAAATTTTTGTTGTTACTGTTTTGAAATAGGGTCTAGCTATGTAAGTCTCGATGAGTTCAAGGCCAGCCTGGCCTACAAAGTGAGCTCCAGGCCAGGGTGGCCTGGAACTCAAAAAGATCCACCTGCCTCTGCCTCCTAAGTGCTGGGGTTAAAGATATGCACCACTACTGCTTAGCACCAGATGAAATTTAATGCTATAAAATTTATCATTTTGAAGTGTATAGTTCTTTGGCATTTATTTTATTTTATTTTATTTTTGAGATGGGGTTTCTCTGTGTATCCCTGGCTGTCCTGGAACTTGCTCTGTAGACCATGCTGGCTTGAACTCAGAGACCAACCTGCCTCTGCCTTCTGAGTGCTGGAATGAAAGGTGTGTGCCATCATAGCCTAGTGTCATTGGCATTTTGTACACTCACAATGTTGTGCAGCCACCACCTCTGTCAAAATATTTTCAAAATGTTTTTGACCATTAGTTTTTGCTTATTCCTTTTCTCTGGACATTTCATATAAATGTAATTATACAATAAGACTTTGGGCCCTGCGGCAGTGGTGCACACCTTTAATCCCAGCACTCAGGAGGATCTCTGTGAGTTCGAGGCCAGCCTGGTCTTCGAGAGCGAGTTCCAGGACAGGGTACAAAGCTACAGAGAAACCCTGTCTTGAAAACACACACACACACACACACACACACACACACACACACACACACACACACGTGTCTGTCGTCTCTACTAGCATGTTTTCAGGTTCCTCCACTCTGTAGCGTATTGTTTTCTTGCACTTAGTAGCTGACTCGTGTTCCACTGTATGGGTGGAGAAGTCTGCTTACACAGCCAGGCACAGACTGTCCATGCATTCATGCATTCAGTGTGCTTCTGCCTTTTAGCTACATGCTGCTAGCAACATTTGTGTAGAAGTATTCAAGTACCTGTCTTTAATTACTTGGGGAATACACCTAGGAATGGAATTGAATTTTAATTGATGTAGATACCTTGTTCCTAGTTGACAGGCGGCTACTTAGAAACTCAATACAGGAGGGCTAAGTCTTTCCTGGGTGATGAACCATAATGGTTGGTAAATCATTTCATGGAAGTCAACTGCTTCCTGTCTTGGGCCTCTGAGGCAGGTGTCCCCACTGCAGAGAGAGGCTGGGCCACTGGTGACACACCTCTTCTTACCTCTGTAGCCTCCAGAGCAACGTGATCAAGGATGATGGTGTCATGTGCATGGCGGAGGCCCTCGTCTCCAACCAGACCATCTCCATGCTACAGTGAGTGACAAAGTCTTGCTTCTCCTCTCTCCTCCTGAGCCTCTGCCCTGCCCCTGACAGAGAGAAAGGAGGTGGTCCTAAGGCTGTCTGCTCCACCTGTTTCTTCAGAGAAAATAAAAACTCTTGCCAGCCCAGGAAATCATGTCCACAGCCACAGGAAAAGGACACTGCTCTCCTTTCTAAATAAGCATTGCCTGTAATCGGCCAGCGAGGCTGCAAAGACAGAGGTCCTGCCCTTCGTTCCATGCACGTCCCCAAGGTCAATGAGGATTTGTTGTCAAGCGTGAGGAGCTGGCAGCTGATCCTGAGCTTGCCAGGCAGGGAGAGAGGCCACTGTGCCCCTTAACTGCTTCGCCCAGACGAAACTGCTCCTACCTTTATGACGATCTGGTACAGCACAACTTGGAGCTGTGCACCCAGGCTAATTCCCACAGTGACAGGGGGACAGGAGCACTTCCTTGTTTGATGTTTGTCCTGGAAATGAAGGCCTCAAGACCCTTAGAAAGACCCCAGGATGCCTGGTGTGGTGGCAAAAGGCTTTAATCCCCGCATTTAGGAGGCAGAGGCAGGCAGATCTCTGGGAGTTTGGGGCCAGCCTGAGCTACATAAAGAGACCCTGTCTCAAAAACCCAAACCAAACAACTTCTGGGCTGTGAAGCCAGAGGTGGCTGACTGAGCTTGCAAGCAGACAGCGTATGGATTTGCAACCTATAGTTTCCTAAGAAAACACTCTACAAAGAGGGAGATGACTTTCTCCTTTAAAAAAAAAAAAAGGTGTCTGGACACGTCCAGTATAGGTACATTTTTTATGTTTTATTGCTGTGTGTGTGTGTGTGTGTGTGTGTGTGTGTGCATATACACACATGCATGCTATGGCACAAGTATGGAGGTTAGAAGACAGCTTGCAGGAGTCATTTTTTCTCTTCCCATCACGTGGGGCCTAGGAATTGAATTCTGGTCTCCAGGCTTGGTGGCAAGCATCTTTACCGGCTGAGCCATCCTTAGCCCCCCATGTCTTTCCTTTATATGGAGGGTGTTTTACACAGGTGCGGTCCTTCCCCATCTGTCCCCTATACCTCTTCCCAGGGACGTTTCTGCAGGTGGGAGGCGGCATGCTGGTCCAGATGTGTACGTTGCTAGCTCCAGACTTGAGTGCGAAAGTCTCGCTTACAGGAGGCTGCTAAGCCCCAGCCCCACTCCTGGCTGCCCTTTCCCCTTAACTCTTCCAGCTAGATCCTTCGTGAGACCCCTTTCCACTGCCCTGTGAAGGAGATGGCAGCCTATCTGTCCCTGACCTCTCACCCAAAACTCAGCCTGGCGTTGACCTGGGAGTGAGTGTGGCTGGCTTTGCTGATGGACCCCTCTTGTCTCCCACAGGCTACAGAAGAACCTAATTGGGCCCAAGGGAGCCCGGAAGATGGCAGATGCCCTGAAACAGAACAAGAGTCTAAAGGAACTCATGTGAGAAAGGCCGAAGGACCAAACTGGTGTTCTCGTGCCAAGCAGAAGGCCAGGGCACACTGCGTATTGTGAACAGGGGAGGGGGTGACAGGATAGAGGGATGATGGGATGAGAAGATGCACGTGTGGATGGTCTTTGGATGAACAGGAGGATGAGTGGGTGGACTGCTGATGAAATGGTTGGAAAGAGGGACATGTAGGAGATTTAGATAAAATGATGTGTGGGCCAATGCAGGTTAGCTGGTTTGGAAGTACAAAACACTGGACAAGGAGAATCAAAACCCAGACTCCCAGAACTGGGTGAGCCCTAAGCAGTGTGGGCGCATTTACATTATTGTCTCCCTGCTCTCAGGAAGAAACATCATTGCTTGGCCATCTTCACATAAAGTCCCACAAACACCTCGAGGGTGTGATCCTTAGTTCTTTCCAAAGAGCTAAGGAAGAAAAGGGTCACCTTTGGAGACTAGGATAAACACAACTGCGGCCGGATGAACTGCACTGGACACTCCTGAGACAGAGGGAGTCTCCCCTGAGCTCTGACCCCTAGACCCAGCGCATCACCATTGTCTCTTGCAGGTTTTCCAGCAATACCATTGGAGATGGAGGTGCGATGGCCCTGGCTGAGGCTCTGAAGGTGAACCAGGGCCTGGAGAACCTGGAGTGAGTCTGCCTGAGAATCCCCCATGGATGATACTCTTGCCAGAGCCCATTTCCATGAGAGCCAACCCACCCTAGCAACCCCAGCCCCGGCACTGTGCTGTTCCTGCCCCTCCACCCACCTTCTGTCCTGTTCTATCTGCCAGCTCCACTTCTCAGCACTTCCCAGAATGACAAGGTCCATGTGCCTTGTCATAAGCAAGCCTCCGGGGCTGCAGGAAAGTCTTGGTAGGTTGGGCAGGAGTGGACTGGATGCCACCGCCACTTTAGGATGGTTTTGCTGCATGGCTTTCTTTGGAGCAGGGTAACATTCATGGCCTTGAGCATATACGCGGCTCCCATGTCAGCTTAAGCTTCAGGGAAACCACACTGGCTTTACCCAGCAGGAGCTAGAAAGTGGAGTGACTGGCGAGGAAAGAGGGATGAGAAGAACAATCCCCAGGTCCCCAACTCCCTGTTGAGCTCATCGGGTATGGCTTCAGGTCCTGGGACAGCCACATCAACACTGTCTTGTCTTTAATTGCAGTCTACAGAGCAATGCCATCAGTAACACTGGAGTGGCCGTGCTGATGCGAGCCCTCCATGTTAATCAGACTCTCTCTAGTCTCAAGTAAGTCCTGCCCCAACCCCTAACCCGGATGTTGCCTCTTTGACCAGTGGGGATTCAGGGCCTCTGGGACTTGGAAAGAAAGGCTGGGGCAGAGAAAACTGCTGTAGAAAACACTGTGGTTGGTATGGGCTTGGTTCTAGAACGTAGCACCCTGCCCTTTTCCTGCCTTGTGAGTGTGGCCCCCAGTGGATACGCCCCCCTATGATGTACAGCCCTTCAGGTGCCACTTGCCCATCATAACCCAGATCTTGTCCCTTTCCTCCTGTGCATACCTGCACTGCTGTGGTCCCGAGTGGGCACGGATTAGAGCCCTAGTTGGCAGCAACAGGTTCCTTCATATTTCAGCCCAGATGGCCCAGGAGGCCCAGGGCCTGTCTGTGGTTTCCTGGGGTTTGGAAAGCCTAGACATCTGGGCTTACTCGGGCAGAAGCCTCACTTGCCTGACTGGATGTTGAGAGTCTTATCTCTCCTCAGCCTACGAGAAAACTCCATCAGTCCAGAGGGAGCCAGGGCCCTCGCTCAAGCCCTCCTTATGAACAGCACTCTGAGGCACTTGGAGTACGTAATAATTGGGTCTGGGAGGGTGGAGGTCAAAGGGAGACTGTGCTTCCTCACCTACTCAGACACCGGGGTTGGTGGCACCACTGTAATGGGTTAGACCCTTGGCATCCTCACAGTTCACAAGGCTGGACTAGGACTTCATTTGGGAAGGGGCAGCCTGGAGACCTGGTAGACACAAGAACTCTGTAGTCTTACACCTAGAGATGGATAAGCTCATGACAGAGGACCTGAAAGAGTTGGCACGGGGCCATGCCGATAGCAAATCCTATTCATAGTGCTGCATGTCCTGGCTGCATGTCCTGGCTGCATGACCTGTAGCCACTCACTGGGTTTAACATGGGTGTTCTCTAGTATGTCTGGCACACCAGAATTCTCCATAAGCACAAGTCACACAAGCCTAACGCCAGTGCTGACAGTGTGCCCCTTGGGAGGGTGGGGAATGACGGGGACCCCTAGTGACCAGGATGGTGGGACGGTTCACAGTGGCTTCTACTTGCTCCTGTTCCCTTTTTCCCAGTCTGACAGCCAACCTCCTCCATGACCAAGGTGCCCAGGCCATTGCAGTAGCAGTAGGAGAAAACCACTCCCTCACTCACCTGCAGTAAGTCTACTGTTCCCCACCCTTCCCCAACCCCCACTCCCCCAGCTACAGGGCTACCAAACCAACTTTGGGCCATGCCCGAGGCCTTCCTAGGCTACCTGCCTCCAGTAGGCATGCCCCAGCCTTGGTTTGGATTCCTGAGGATATCCTCAGATAGACCTAGATTATGAGGCAAGTGTCAAGGCTGTGACCTGGGGTGACCTATGCTTTATGGAGAATATTTGAGCTTGTTCCCATGACTACCACTGATAAAACACTGGCTCTCTGGGGACTTTAGGAATCCCCATGCCATATCCTGCATAGACTCACCCAGTCACCTTAAGGCCTCCACCTCCGTTCTTGGGCCATATGGTCACATGTCTGTGTCTTTCCAGTCTGCAGTGGAACTTCATCCAGGCTGGTGCAGCCAGGGCCCTGGGACAAGCACTACAGCTGAACAGGACCCTGACAACCTTAGAGTAAGTGTGGCCTGTGGGGATGAGGGGGAGTCTCCAGGCACAGGGCTGGTCTGGGGACCCTCAACAAGTCTCCTGTACCATAAGACCACAGACTTATTTCAGCCCTCACTCACCCGCTGTGTGTGTGTGTGTGTGATAGCTTTACTAATATAATCCATACACCATAAAAACCGGCTATCAACCATCACAACCACCAATTTTAGAACATCCCCCTCCCCAGAGATGCTGTGTACTGTACTTTCCAGCCTCACTTCCATCCTTGCAAAACACAACCAGTCTGGACATTTGACATAAGTGTCATGTGGTCTTTCATGATCTATATTGTGTATGAGTACATACATGCCAAGGGCTGATACAAGGGCCCCGACAATCTTAAGCACACGCTCTACCACAGAGCTACACTCTCAGCAGAACAATATCTTTCAGGCTGCCCTATTTTGTAGCATGTTGGTACGGTTTTTTTTTTGAGGTGTGTGTGTGTGAGTGTGTGTGTACACACTTGCCATGGCATATGTGTGGAGGTCAGAGGAAAACTTTCAAAAGCTGGATCTCTCCTTCCACTCTGAGTTCCAAGGTCAGACTCAGGTCATTGGGGTTGATGACAAGCATTTTAACCCGCTGAGCTCTTAACTAGCCCCCACCATTTTTTTAATCTTTGTATGTGTGCACATATGTGAGCGCATGGACTAAGGTAATGTGTGTGGGTGTGGATGCACATGTACCAACCAGGGCGTACACATGGACTAATGTGTGTGGGTGTGGGTGCACATGTACCAACCAGGACGTACACATGGACTAATGTATGTGGGTGTGGGTGCACATGTACCAACCAGGGAGTACACATGGACTAATGTATGTGGGTGTGGGTGCACATGTACCAACCAGGGCGTACACATGGGGGGAGTGGACAGCCCCAGCTGCTGGTCCTCGCATTCCCCCCCCACCTTGCTGCATCTGCCAGGCAATCGGCTGTGAGCTTCCAGGGTTTCTCATGTTTCCGTCCAGTCTTCCTGTAGGAGCTGTGGTTACAGATGTGCTACTGCAGCCAGCATTAGCGGAACTGACTCAGCCCCTCCTGTTTATGAGAGAAGCACTCAGGCCACAGAGCCCCCTCCCCAGCCTGGAGCTCAGACTTTTGAGCCCCCTTTGCATCACACTCCAGTTTCCTCTCTGTCTGTCCGTCTGTCACTCTGTCTGTCAGTCCATCACCTCACTAGCGGCACTTCTCCTCTTTCCTATTCTACCCCTAGACACTGCTGCTCTACCCTTGGGCCTCTTCCCCCTGAATGAACTTTTTCTGGGAGCTCTCCTCCTTTCCCAGGACTCTAGTTACCCAACTCTCTCATCACTACCTAGCATGGTTTGAATGAGACTAGCCTCTGTAGGCTCATAAATTTGAATACTTGCTGGCCAGTTGGTGAATTCCAGGTGAAGGATTAGGAGGTGCGGCTATGTTGGAGGTGTGTCACTGGGGGTGGGCTTTGCGGTTTCCAGTGTGTTCTCCCTGCCTCATGCCTGTGGATTCAGATGTGAGCTCTCAGCTACTGTACCAGCGCCATGCCTGCTCCCCACCGTGATGGTCATGGACCATGACCCTCTGAAACTGTAAGCCCCAAATAAACTCTTCTCTAAGTTGCCTTGGTCAAGGCGTCTTATGAGAGCAACAGAAAAGCAGCGAGGACGCTAACGCAGGTGTCCCTTGAACTCCAGTCTGAATCCACACAGGTCACCTGTACTTCCTCACAGGAAGTACAAGTTGCTGCATTTTCTCGCCCACAAGACTGCTTCTTAGTTCTTCATCTGACCCTTGGACCAGGCAGTTGTGCAGGCTGGAGGCACCATCTCCCCTCCCCTTCCAGATCATCTCCATGGTCTGCTGACCCTCTTTTCCACCCCACACTGTTTCTGTCCACGGCCACTATCCAGGCCACAGCACCACTCACCTCCACCCACATGGAGGCCATGTCCCACACTGCAGGCTAGAGATCATTCCACATCATCCGTCAGTCTTCATGAGGCCATGTCCCACACTGCAGGCTAGAGATCGTTCCACACCATCCGTCAGTCTTCATTATGGGTGAGCTCCTTAGATGACTGTGCCTGCAGAGTCAAGTGGAACCCCAGAGCCTGGATCCAAGGTCCCGTGGGTCTGCTCCCTCACACTTCCAAGCCCCAGCGCTCTCTCCATGACCTCAGCAGTCGCCCAGGTCTCTTTGGATGTACCAGCCTTCTTTGTCTCCCATTCCCTGATCCTGGCCTCGTTTATTTATTCTGGGTACCACACTGGAGTGGAGGCTCTGTTGGTCTTCCCTGCACCTTAGACCTGGTCCTAGCTAAGTCTGAGAGGGCTTAATAAGTTACACATCTACTGTTGTGATAAAACACTGTGTCCAAAAGCAGACTTGAGGAGGAAGGGTTCATTTCACCTTGCAGCTTCTAAGTCTGTCACTGAGGAAGCCAGGGCAGGAACTGGGGCAGGGACCAAGGAGGAGTGCTGGTTACTGGCTTGCTCTTCCTGGCTTACTCAGCTTCTTTTCTTACACACCTCAGGACTATTTATCCAGGTTTAGCACCACCTCCTACTTCAGTCATTCAATCATCAAAACATAAAATGACTTGCTTATGGCCTATTCTTATTTACTTATAGTTTAATTTTTTGAGATGAGACGGTTTCTCTGTGTAACAGCCCTAGCTGTCCTGGAACTCGCTTTGTAGACCAGGCTGGCCTCGACCTTACAGAGATGCCTATAGGCTATTCTTCTGGAGGCATTTTTTCAATTGATGCTCACTAGTCTCAGAGGACTCTGGCTTGTGTCTGCTTGATAAAAACTAGCCAACACTGCAGAACTGTGTCTGCTGCTTGGCGTCTTTAATATATGGGACACACTTAGATGTTCACTAGAGTAATGAACGCCGAATGCTTCCTTTCGCATGGTGATGTCCATTTGTCCTAAACTCATTTATTGTCCCAGAACTTGCTCTTCTCCTCCAAATGGAAGTAGGAGAAAACACCCAGCAGGAATGGTGCAGAAATGAGGAGTTGAGGCCAATTTTCCCACTGGTTTTCGAAACATACCTTTTGGTCTCAAGCCTTGTTGACAGTAATTCCCATGTCCCCTTTCTTGTCTGCCTTTGACACTTTGTTCAGATTCACACAGACTCCCAGATTCCTCTGTGCATTAATATGAGGCCAATGGCACAATGGTTTCCCAGAAGGTGACTGAGCATGATCGTAAGGGGCCTAAACCACAGGCCTTGGCCAGAGTGTTGGCCTGAGCTCCTTGGGTACCAACAGGTTCCACTGTGTTCAGCCTACAGGAGAATGCCATAGGGGATGACGGAGCTTCTGCACTGGCCGGGGCCCTGAAGGTGAACACGACCCTCACTGCTCTCTAGTAAGTCCCCTGGGTGTGGGAGCCCAGCAGATCACCCCCCCACCCAGCACCCCATGTCACACAGCCACCTCGTTTTACCCGCCTGGGAAGGTTGTTTGGGTTTTCATATTAGAAAGTGATTGGACACTCAAGCACCCAGGAAGGACAGAAGGCACAGACAGCATTCGCCCCAGACCTCCTGGAAGGCCACTCTACCCCATCCCGTGTCTAGGTCTTGTTCCTAGGTGTTAGACTGTAGCGGGGAGATGCAGTGCACTTGGAAGAATCATAAAAAAACAATCCTTAGTGCTATTTCTCAACGTTTAGCCCTAGCTAAGGGGTATGGAGTATGGAGGGAAGCCTGGCCCAGGGCAGAGGGCCGGAGCACAGGGGGCTGATTACCCACACTGATCGCACTCCCTCTTATAGCCTGCAGGTGGCCTCCATTGGCACCCAAGGGGCCCAGGCACTTGGGGAGGCCCTGGGTGTGAACAGAACCTTGGAGATTCTCGAGTGAGTATTCCGGTTTCTGTTGACAGACTTTCGCTGAAAGAAATCAAACTACAAATTCAAAAGGAATAAGCATGAAGACAAACATCTATTCACATAATTGTCACGACTGTTTCCGGTCATATGTTCCATCTTCCCCGTTCCCACTTCATCTTTCCCTGAAGTCACGATGGCACTATGCTCTGGGTTGGGCCTGCCCCAGATAAACACGACCAAAGGCTCTATTTAATAGGACCCCCCATACACACACCATAGAAACCAGCAGCCACCTCCTGGGTGGCTGGGGCTCAAGCTCTGAGGCTCTTAGCCTACCCATGTCTTCCCTACTCCCCAGGATCCCTGTAACCACAGTGTACTGTAGACCTCTGGATGGAGGTTACCTCTCTCATCTCAGCCCAGGTTTTCCTTCTCCGGGGTAGAAAGAAAGAACAGGCTTCCTTCCATAAGTGCTTAGGAAGAAGCCGCTCCCAACTCCTGTGACTGGAGTATCCAGACAAGCCCACACCCATCTGAAGGGACAGCAGTGTCACCACTCAGCCTCTCCCTGCACCTTAGGCTTCTTGTTTGCCCTGACAGCTTACGAGGAAATGACATCGGGGTAGCTGGTGCCAAGGCGTTGGCAAATGCTTTGAAGTTAAACTCCAGTCTCCGGAAACTCAAGTAAGTGACCGTGTGGCCCTCGCGCAACCCAGAGTAGCCAACTTCTGCCAGCACTTCTGGGAGGAAACACACTTTCCTCTGGTTGCTTCCTCCTGGATGTTAAATGACCATACTGTCCTGACCATCACTGTCCACGTCCACTAAGTCAGCTTTGTTCATTCTCCTTTACTGAAAATCCGCATTCATGGCCTTGGGCAGAATACCTGGCTGCAGCTGCTATGGCGCCTGTGGACAATCAGCCCAGAATTACTTATTCCATCCATCTCAAGGCAGTGTTGCCTCCTTACGTGCCTTCTGTCCTGATGGCTCACTACGGTGTCTCCATCTCTTCTCTGCCTAGTCTCCAGGAGAACTCACTGGGGATGGATGGGGCCATATACATTGCTGCTGCGTTGTCTGAGAACTGTGGTCTGCGTCATATTAAGTGAGTACACTCAGTGGCACCCACCTTCCCAGCTACTTCTGCTGAGCCTCGGAACTGCTCCCAGAGCAGGTTCTGCCTTTCTTTAGCCCACTTCTGGAAGCCAGATGATACGAAGACACTCTAGCAACTCCACAGGGAAACTAGGTCTACTAGGGAACATGCCAGAGCGGTGTGTTTAAGAGGGACCCTACACACACCAGAAGGCCAAGGGCTGAATTTATTAGAGCAATGATCACTGTACTAAAGACAACCTGCAGGTGCTCAATTCTGCCCTAACTCTTCTGCTCTAGTCTCCAGGGAAATCCCATTGGGGAATCTGGTGCCAGGATGATCTCAGAGGCTACCAAGACATGCATGGTGGAAATGTAAGGAAAGCAGGTTCCTGGGGGCCACAGAGACTCAGCTGGAAGCTTCAGATCAGAGTGACCTCGATTTCTGCACAGTTTCCTGGAATCTGAATGCTGCTCAGCCAGTTCTAAAGCTGGTCTCCCGGACAGGGGAAGGAAGGGCGCTTCAGCAGAGGCCACGCGCATCTTTCCTTCCCAGGGTCAGGCAGAGGGAAGATGGACACTGACAGCAGAGGGAAGGGCAGGAGCTGCTGCTAAGGGGCGCTCAGGGATAAAATCTCAAAGCTCCACAAAGCAGGACGCTGGTGCAGACGTATTCATATCCTGGGTCTTCAGAGCCCCAGCTTAAACAACAACAACAAGACCAAACGTGTTTCTGCCCTCGTGTGCCCCCGTGGCTGACATCGCCGTCTTGAAGGTTGCAGCCTTCCAGCCCATTAAGCACATTAGCTTGGCAAAGGTGAGAATATGTCCATTATTTTTCTTAAGAAAAGAAAAAAGATTTGGGGTGTGACCCTTATATACATATGGAGAAAATATGAGAAATTTGTGGAGATAAATCAAAGGTTAATTCTAAGGTTCTGGAGTCAGAGATAAGTCTCCAAAGGCTCTGAATTCTCCTCTAAGATCTCTCAGACATCTAGAATGGTCTGCCATATTTGGAGTCCAGCATACTGGTATTCCATTGCAAATTCAGTGTTGATACCTTGATGTCATTATCCTGTATTTAGGCATCCAAAACCTCTACAGTGGCTATCGCTTCCCCTTGGAGACAAATAAGTGTGCATGTGGCAAATTTCCTCCATTGTCTCAGTGAAACAGATAATGAACTTCACAGGTCTCAACCAAGCCACTAAGGTAAATGCTTATAAAGACCATAAGGTGAGTCCAGGCAGTGGTGGCGCACACCTAGACTCCCAGCACTCAGGAGGCAGAGGCAGGTGGAGCTCTATGAGTTCAAGACCAATCTGGTCTACAGAGGAGGTTCCAGGACAGCCAGAGCTACATAATAAGACCCTGTCTTGAAAAAAGACAAAAAAACAAAAAACAAAAACAAGTATCCAAAAGATAGACATGGAGGCACACACATGTAATTCTAGTACTTGAGAGGCTGAGAAAGGATCATGAATTTGAGGACACCCTAAATTACATAGTGAGATTCTCAAAACCAAACCAAACATATAAAAATGAGTATTCGGATGAGTTACCATGGAGGCTGACAGGAGACGGGTTCCCTGGTTTTACAAGAACAGAGGCACCTGAGCAAGTGGCACGGCAAACGCCACTGTGACAAGGATGACGAGACTCAAGCCAGGATGGCGCGCACTCCTGTGATCCCAGCACCTGGCAGAGGCAGGAGGATCAGGAGCTCAAGGCTGTCTTTGGTACACGGTGAGTTCAAGACCAGTTTCTGCTGCATGAGATCCTGTCTCAAGAAAAGCAGAAGATAAAGTGACTGTGACTTCTATAACCTCAGTCACGGGACAAATGAGCATCACGCTGCCTGAAGACACAGCAGCAACACAACGTTTCTGCCCACACTGTAGAGGTGTAACCACACAAACTCCAAATGGAAGGACTGTCTACCAAGCTGGCCTGACTTCCAAAGATGTTACAATGGTCTGGAGATGGTTTTAAATTAAACAAATGAAAGAGGTTTAGCAGTGAAGTACAAGGTCCTGGATTGGTTCTAGGCTGGAGCAAACACATAATCTTAAAGAATTCTACTTGGAAGCTGAAGGTGCACTCATTTTGGTTTTGCATTGTATTGTTTCTGGGTATAGAATGCTATTTTCTTTCTTTTGGCACTTTTACGATGTGAGAGGCTGTCCCAGCTCTCAGACTGGGGCTATATCCCCCCCCCCCCCCCCAGTGGAGTAGGTCCTGAGTCCCATCCCCCATACTGACAACAACAACAACAACATTGCTTTAGGCCTGTGGCTTACTTTGGAGCTCAGCAGCCAGGAAGACTTCAATCGGTCAGTAGACAAATGGTGGGAAAGGGATAGCCTGTCGAAGCCTAGTATGGAAGTCTGAAGGCCAAACACTGTGAGGGCAGAGGGTGCTTTCCAATGATAACGAGAGCAAGACTCACTAGAACTAGAAGGTCCCCTTCCAAAAGTTCTGTCCAGACCCACTATGGAGACTTCATAGCTCTCTGGCTAGGGAAGAGAAGGGTTCACAAGGTCTAGCTGCATCACCAAAGCCAAAATGTGAGTCCGGAACCAAGACAGCACTAAGCAGAACAGCAGTTTGAGTTTCCTCCTATTGTTTTAACTGGACAATCTCCGCTGCTGTCTTTTGCAGCTTCTGCAACACTCCCTCCGCTGTTGAGGCACGCCCTCTGCTGCTGAGGCACGCCCTCTGTTGCTAAGGCACGCCCTCCGCTGTTGGGGCACGCCCTCTGCTGCTGAGGCACGCCCTCTGCTGTTGAGCACATCTTGCTACTTTTTTTTTTTACTTTTATTCTTTCTTTTAACCGATTTTTATTAGCTTTTCTTTTTTTACATACCAATCCAAGTTCCCACTCCCTCCCCTCCTCCCATTCCCTCCACACACCTTCATACCCCACCCCCCTCCAATCCTAAGAGAGGGCAAAGCACCTTGCCCTGTGGAAGGTCCAAGGCCCTCCCCACTATATCTAGGCTGAGCAAGGTATACATCCAAAGAGAACAGGATCCCAAAAGCCAGTGCAAGCAGCAGAGACAAATCACAGTGCCACTCAGTCTGCCCCAGCCATGCAACTGTCAACCACATTCAGAGGGACTAGCTTGGTCTTATGCTTGTTCCTTCACAATCCAGCTGGAGTTGGTGAGCTCCCATTAGCTCAGTTAAACTGCTTCAGTGGATGAACCCCTCATGGTCTTGACCTCTTTGCTCATATTCTCATTCCTTCTACTCTTCAACTGGACCTTGGGAGCTTAGTCCAGTGCTCCAATGTGGGTCTCTGCCTCTGTTTCCATCAGTTGCTGGACGAAGGTTCTGTGGTGATATTTAAGATAATCATCAATCTGAATACAGGGCAAAGTCAGTTCGGGCATCCTCTCCTCTACTGCTTAGGGTCCTAGCTGGGGCCATTCTTGTGGATTCCTAGGAATTTCTCTAGAGTCAGGCTTCTTGCCAACCCCATAATGTCCCCCCCCCATCAAGGTATCTCTCTCCTTGCTCTCATATCTGTCCCCCTCCATCTCGACCATCCCATTCCCTCAAGTCCTCCTCAACCCCTCCCCTTCTCCCTACCTCTTTCCCCATCTACCCCCTCCCTGCTCCCATGCTTACAATCCTGTAAGGCGACCCTGTATGTCTCCAACCCCCAGGTGGGTCCATATATGTTTTTCTTTAGGTTCACCTTATTACTTAGCTTCTCTAGGATCATGAACTATAGACTCAATATTCTTTGTTTATAGCTAGTATCCACTTATGAGTGAGTACATACCATATTCATCTTTTTGGGTCTGGGTCACCTCACTCAGAATAGTGTTTTCTAATTCCATCCATTTGCATGCGAAATTTAAGATGTCATTTTTTTTTTCCCACTGAGTAGTACTCTAATGTGTAAATGTGCCACACTTTCTTTATCCATTCTTCAGTTGAGGGGCATCTAGGTTGTTTTCAGGTCTGGCTATTACAAATAATGCTGCTATGAACATAGTTGAACTAATGCTTTTGTAGTATGATTGAGCATCTTTTGGGTATATTCCCAAGAGTGGTATTGCTGGATCCTGAGGTGGGTTGATTCCCAATTTTCTGAGAAACCGCCATACTGATTTCCAAAGTAGTTGTACATTCCCACCAGCAAAGGATGAGTGTTCCCCTTACTCCACATCCTCTCCAGCACAAGCCATCATTAGTGTTTTTGATCTTAGCCACGCTGACAGGTGTAAGATGGTATCTCAGAGTTGTCTTAATTTGCATTTCCCTGATAGCTAAGGAAGTTGAACGTTTCCTTAAGTATCTTTTGGCCATTTGAAATTCTTCTGTTGAGAATTCTCTGTTTAGTTCAGAACCCCATTTTTTAATTGGGTTATTTAGAATTTTACTGTGCAATTTCTTGAGTTCTTTATATATTTTGGAGATCAGTCCTTTGTCTGATGTGGGGTTGGTGAAGATCTTTGCCCATTCAGTAGGCTGTCTTTTTGTCTTATTTTCTGTGTCCTTTGCTTTACAGAAGCTTCTCAGTTTCAGGAGGTCCCATTTATTTATTGTTGCTCTTAGTGTCTGAGCTACTGGGGTTATACTTAGGAAGTGGTTTCCTGTGCCCATGCATTGAAGACTACTTTCCATTTTCTCATCAATCAGGTTCAGTGTGGATGGATTTATATTGAGGTCTTTAATCCATTTGGACTTGAGTTTCATGCATGGAGATAGATATGAATCTATTTTCATTCTTCTACAGGTTGACATCCAGTTATGCTAGCACCATTTGTTGAAGATGCTTTCTTTTTTCCATTGTATAATTTTAGCTTCTTTGTCAAAAATTAGGGTTGTGTGGATTAATATCCGGGTCTTCAATTCGATTCCATTGGTCAACATCTCTGTTTTTATGTCAATACCAAGCAGTTTTCATTACTGTAGCTCTGTAATAGAACTTGATGTCAGGGATGGTAATGCCTCTGGCAGTTCCTTTATTGTACAGGATTGTTTTGGCTATCCTGGGTTTTGTTTTTTTCATATGAAGTGGATTGTTGTTCTTCCAAGGTCTGTGAAGAATTGTGTTGGGATTTTGATGGGGCTTGCATTGACTCTATAAATTGCCTTTGGTAGGATTGCCATTTTTACTATGTTGATCCTTCCTATCCGAAGGTATGGGAGATCTTTCCATTTTCTGGTATCTTCTTCAATTTCTTTCTTCAAAGACTTAAAGTTCATGTCAAATAGGTCTTTCAGTTCCTTGGTTAGTGTTACCCCAAGATATTTTGTTATTTATTGCTATTGTGAAAGGTGATGTTTCTCTGATTTCCCTCTCAGCTTCCTTATCATTTGTGTATAGGAGGGTTATTAATATTTTGAGTTGATCTTGTATCCTGCCACATCACTGAAGGTATTTATCAGCTGTGGGAGATCTCTGATAGAGTTTTTGGGGTCACTTATGTATACTATCATATCATCTGCAAATAACAAAAAGTTTGACTTCTTCCTTTCCAATATGAATCCCCTTGATCTCCTTATGTTGTCTTATTGCTATTGCTAAAACTTCAAGAACTATGTTGAAGAAATATGGAGAGAGTGGACAGCCTTGTCTTGTTCCTGATTTTAGTGGAATTGCTTTGTGTTTCTCTCCATTTAATTTGATGTTTGCTGTTGGCTTGCTGTATATTGCTTTTATTATATATAGATATGATCCTTGTATCCTTGATCTCTTCAAGACCTTTATCATGAAGGGGTGTTGAATTTTGTCAAATGCTTTTTCAGCATCTAATGAAATGATCATATGGTTTTTTCTTTCAGTTTATTTATATGATGGATTACATTGATAGATTTTTCATATATTGAACAAGCCCTGTATCTCTGAGATGAAGACTACTTGATCACGATGGATTTTTTTTATGTGTTCTTGGATTCAGTTTGCCAATATTTTATTAAGATTTTTTGCATCCATGTTTATGAGTGAAACTGGTCTGTAATTCTCTTTCTTGGTTGAATCTTTGTGCAGTTTTGGTATCTGGGTAACTGTAGCCTCATAAAAAGAGTTTGGCAGTGACCCTTTTATTTCTATTATGTGGAACACTTTGAGGAGTATCCTTCTTTAGGTTGGGAAAGTTTTCTTCTATAATTTTGTTGAATATATTTTCTCGGCCTTTGAGCTGGAGTTCTCTTTCTTCTACCCCTATTATTCTTAGGTTTGATCTTTCATGGTGTCCCAGATTTCCTGAATGTTTTGTGTTAAGAATTTGTTGGATTTAATGTTTTCTTTGACCAATGAGTCTATTTCTTTTACAGTATCTTCAGCACCTGAGATTCTTTTTTTCTATCTCTTGTATTCTGTTGGTTATACATGTCTCTGTAGTTCCTGTTCGTTTACGCAGATTTTCCATATCCAGAATTCCCTCGGTTTGTGTTTTCTTTATTCCCTCTGTTTCAGTCTTCAAGTCTTGAACTGTTTCCTTCACCTGTTTGATTGTTTTTTCTTGGTTTTCTTTGGGATTTATTAATTTCTTCTAATTTTTTGTTTGTCTTCTCTTTCATTTCTTTGAGAGAGTTTTTCATTTCCTCTTTAAAGGTCTCCATCATTTTCTTAAAGTTACATTTAAAGTCATTTTCTTCTACTTCTTCTGAGTTAGAATGATCAAGTCTTCCTGTTGTGTGTCTGCTGGATTCTGATGTTACCATGTTGTTTTTTAGGATGTTGGAGGATTTCTTGCATTGGCGCCTATCCATCTCTTTCTTCAAATGAGGCCAGCAGTGTCTTGGCATCTTGGTCCAATCCTTGCTGTGGCTGTCTCTTAGGTCCCCTCAGTATGGAAGCAAGCTGTGTTTCATTCAGGGTTCCACGAGCTTGCAGGCTCTTAGGTCCCCTTAGTATTGGAGTAGGCCATGTTTCAGGGTTCCATGGAGCTCACAGGCAAATAGGCGGGTTTGGGAGTGGGTTGAGTTGGGGGCTAGCCCAGCCACAGGAAAACTCACTGGTTGGCTAAAACAGCTGAGGGAGTTGGGGAGGGGCTCCTGGGTTTTGTCCCACTGGGGAGGTCCCAGAGAGTGGGGTGTCTGGTGGTCTGGCCCTCTGGCCACTAACTCACTTCTTAGGTCCCCTCAGTATCAGAGCAGGCTGTGTTTCAGGGTTCCACGGAGCTCAGAGAATAGGCCGCACCTTGCTACTCTTACCTCAGACTTTTCTATCTGTTGGGGAAGACACTCGGGTGGCTCCTCCAGCTTTACTGTTCCCGTCTGTTTCCCACAGCACTGAAGTTGCCATCGACTGACAGCTCTCTGCTCTGGTTCTGGGTATTACCCCCCAAGGACGTTTCCTCTTCCTCCCCACTTCTCCTCTTTCTTTTTCTTCATTCTTCCCTGTCTGCTCCCTTCCTCCCTCTGGTTTTATTAGAATTTGAGAAGAATGTAGAGAGAAATGTACACATTCTGCTCAAAGGTTTCTCTGGAAAGAAAGTTTGTGTATTTACAGCCATTACTAGACATCACTATGCAGACACTGGGTATCATAGATTTCCAAAGAGCCTCTACCACTTGCTACTCCCACCTCCTGATTTGCTGTATCTTCTTAAACAAATGCCCAACTGGGATGCCTCACTTCAAGTAACTTTTCAATACAGCTGTCCCCAAAGCCTCATAATCCTCCCAGCATCTCTTCAGACTGGAGCAGGCTGGCCAACAAGCTCCATTCACACCATGCTGGGGTTACAGGTGTGTGTAGTCACACTCAGATTTTTACTGTTATTGTTTTGTTTTTGAGTCAGGGTTTCACTGAGTAGCCCTGGCTGACCTGAAACTTCCTGTGTAGACCAGGCTGGCATTGAACTCCCAGAGATCAGCCTGCCTCTTTAAAGATAGGCAATATCAGGCCCGGCCACACCCAGTTTTTTTACGTAGATTCTGCAGACCCAAACTTAGGTCCTCATGCTGGCACAGAAAGTTGATGGAGGAAGGTCATTGGTTAATTAAATAAAGAAACTGCTTGCCCTTGATGGGATAAAACATAGGTGGGAGGAGTAAACAGAACAGAATGCTAGGAGGAAGAGGAAGTGAGCTCAGAGACGCCATGCTCCCCTCTCCCGGGCAGATGCGATAGCTCTGCTCTCTGAGGCAGACGCATGAAGCTCAGACCCAGGATGGACGTAGGCTAGAATCTTTCCCGGTAAGACTGATGCCACACAGATTATTAGAGATGGGTTGATCGGGATATGAGAATTAGCCTGTAAGGGCTAGAGTTAATGGGCCAAGCAGTTTCTTTATTACTTAACCAATGACCTTCCTCCATCAGAAAGTGACCACACCCACTGAGCCATCTCCCCAGCCACTGTTTGAAGAGTAAAGTTAATTTTACTTATCTCTTACTTTCTTTTCACATGGAAATATTTTGAGTACCACTTTACCAAATTAGTTCGGGTTTATTTTTCAAATAAGAAACACAAATCAGTACTGGTGCTTTCCCTTTCTGATGGCTCCTTCAGGAAGACATTCAGGTGCAGGACAACTACTTGCATCTCTATGCCACAGACTAGCATCTTGTTAGACTTTAGACAAAGCTCCTTTAAGAAATAGCAGCTAGCCAGGTCATGGTGGCACATGCTTTTAATTCCAGCACTTGGGAGGCAGAGGCAGGTGGATCTCTGTGAGTTCAAGGCCAGCCTGGTCTACAAGAGCTAGTTCCAGGATAGCTAAGGCTGTTACACACAAAAACCCTGTCTCAAAAAAACAAAACAAAAAACTAGCAAATAAATAAATAAATAAATAAACAAGAAAGCAAGCAAGCAAGAAAGAAGGAGTTAGTGGATGAAGCACGAGCTGGGAAGGCATTTGCTGTCCAAGCACAAGGACCTGAGTCTGAATCCTCACAAAACTATATAATCTGAATCTCATAAAACTACAAATCCTACATAAAACTGAATGTAGTAAAGTGTGTCTGTAATGAGAGGTGGGGACTGGCCCCTTAAAAGTTTGTGGGCCAGCTGGCCTGCACTATGCAACAGTGAACAAAAAAGATGAAGAATGGGAACTGGTGAGAAGTTGTCCTCCACCTTCCACACTTGCACATGGCATTGCACACCAGGAGTGGTGCACACCTTTAATCCCAGAACTCTAAGGCAAAGGCAGACGGACCTCTGTAAGTTCAAGGCCAGACTGGTCCATATAGGAGCTCTAGGCCAGCCAGGGCTTCATAGTAAGTCCTTATGAAACAAATGAAACAAAAGAAGAAACGCCAACTGGGCTGAGGATAGAGTTCAGTTTATATAACGCTTGCCATGCAGTCTCCAAAACCCCCACAAAAATTCCAGGCACTGTGGATGTGTCCTCAAATTCCTGGCTCTGGCAAGGTGGAGACAAGACAGATACATAGAGCAGACTGTCTAGTCAGTCTAGGCTAACTGGTGACCTCCCAGGTCCCAAACAGACCCATCCCTACTCCCCAAAAAGGTGGATAGTTCCTGAGGAACAACCAGAGGTTGTCTTCTGGCCTTCACACATACATGCATGCATATCAGCATAAACATGTATACCTGCTCACACATGAACATGTGCACACGTAACACTCATGTACACACACACACACACACACACACACACACACACACACACTCACGTGGTGGATGCCTGCATTTGCTGAGCCGCCCAGCTAGTGGTTCCCATCCAGCCCAGGCCGGGGACTGTAAAGGCGGCATGTCATTTGAAGTGAATCTGCCTCCCAGAATACCAGCCCTCTGAGACATTCATAATCTAGAGCCTTTCTGTGACCTGAACATCAAGAAAAATTAATTTAATAATAACAACAGCCAAGACTTACATGGTGTCAGTTTATATTTCTCCTCAAAGCTTTTCTTGTGGATTTGAATTACTTAGAACACATGCATTGCCCAAGTGTTAGGAAATAAGACAAAAGAGTATCTTTGTTGGGCTTGGTTTTGATAATGGTTAAGCCCAGATGGTGTAGTGAACCAGATACATGTTACCTTTCCAGTCTGCTGATTCCCTGTTTACCTACAGCTCTGAGGCTCTGAGTCTGCCTGGGTCCCCTGGCAAGAAGGTTAGAAGTCATTGTCGCTCTCATCCAGGGGCTCAGGTTTGCGGACCCGTCGCCTGGGCTTAGCTGGCGAGAGAGCGATACTTTCATCTTCCAGATCGTCGTCATCCTCTTCGTCATCTTCCATGTCAATCTCACTGTCCTCCGAGTCCTCCTGGAGCAAAAGAGGGCAAATGCAGCTGTGGTGCTGGCTCCCCACTGTGTCTTGTCCTTAGAGCCCCCACAGCTGTGGTGCTGGCTCCCCACTGTGTCTTGTCCTTTGAGACCCCACTTTGCTCTCTCAGGGACAGTGTAGTAACAGGGGAAGGTTGTGGGAACACAGCACACTGCCAGCTGGACAGCTCCACTAGACTGGGGACAGAACCAGTAACTCAAACACCAGCCTTTACCAGGGTTGTCCAGCAGGAGGTGGCTTTCCATGGGTGTCTTGGGAATACTCTTAGCACAGGCTGAGGAACCTAGGGCTGAACGGCTCCTGCAGTGTAGAGACCCAGCAGGCAGTAGACAGCAAGAAGGGCAGGAAAGGGAGGTCGACTCCAGGAAGCAGTGCACATATGGGTAAGAAGGCAAGGTGAGGGTGCCCTAACTCCTTCACATTCCGGATCCAGGGAGCACCAACTCCTCCGCTCCATATATACCAAGATGGCTGGCCACCCAGTCTAGACTATTCCAAGTAGTACATACATGCTAGAATTATCTTCTTTGAAGAGCTACCACCTTCTCTAGCTTTCCTTCACTGTCTGCTTCTCTTCCAGAAGAAATCCCTGGGAAAGCCAGGCCTATGGTGGTACAAGCCTACAATGCCAGCACTCCAGAGGCTAAGGCAGGAGGATGACTATGAATTTGAGGCCAGTCTAAGCTACATAGAAAGACCTTGTTTCACATGAAAAAAATAAAGAATGAACTCCTTGAACAAACTGCTATACTCAAGTGTTCCCAAGTGTATCCCTCCTGTTACATAAGCACAGCAGGCTCTATCCCACAAGCCCAAACCTTATCAAGATGGAAAGGATGCCAATCCGGTAAGTTCCACAGAGGTGGGGACCTCTGTCACCAACCCACCCTTCTTTCCTGAAGTCCTCTTCCCCATCTTCTATGCCAAACATTCCACTCTGCCCTCTATCCTTAGCTCTCTGCAGAGTGCGTTCCAACTCCTTTGCCCGATCCTCTTTAATTCTCTGGCCTCTGCAAGACAGAGGTAGCTCAGGACTGCAGGCCTCCTCTCTTCTCTTCCTGCTCCCCAAACAGTGCAATCACATCTTTATCACGACTTCCATCTAAATATGCTTGGCTCCCAAGTTCCACTTCTGGCCCAGCCCTGTTTCTTAAATTCCAAACTTTTCCTAATCTGCCCTCTAAGTGGCTTCAAGTCACCTCTGTCTCAGGAAGTTAAAACCCCAGGCTTTTGTTAGTTCCACCACTGAAGCATTCTGCATTTCTCTTCATTACCCTGGTGCAATCAACTAACAAAACAAGATGGGTCCAGTCTCAGACACACCCAGACTCTGACTGCTTCTCAGTACTAACACCATTGTGGCCTTGGCTAGAGCACCCTCCCCTCCAACGTAGGCAGTTACACTTGGCACCTCAGTTTCTTCCTCCCTGGGCTGACAACTCCCCAACATGGCCTGTCTCCCAGGTCCTTATGGCATCCTGCATGGCTCTGCATCGCCCCCGCTGTCTCTCACCTCTCGCCAAGTGCCCTCCATCCTGCCACCGCCTCACTGTAGGTGTCCACCCCTAGGCCCAGGGGCTCTGCCTACCTCAACATGGCTCACCCTTTCACTCATACAGGTAGGCTTCAATTTCTCAATAGAGGCCTTGCCTAGACGTGTGAAAAGATCCCTTGTCTCTGTGGAATGTCTGCTGGACTGCTACTAGAACACACGATCCCAAAGGCAAGGACTGGTGTTCTCCCTGCTGCACCCAGGACCAGACACTGACGGAACCCAGGTATACATGCTGAACAGACACATGAAGTCAAGCCAATGACAGAGGAACTGTGTGAACAGTCTCCACGAAATTAGCAGAAGACCCAAGCCACTGCAGACACATTCATTCTGAAGAACATGCAAGCAAATAAAACAGAGCAGACACCACTTTCCACGAAGCACTGGTTCCTGTAGGCCAGACCCTCTCTGTTTCAGACCCAGGTGGACAGAACCTTATCATGAGCCTCCTCTGTTAAAAAGAAAGTTATTATTGAGCAATTTCCTTGCCTCTCTATCGACTGGCCCTTGGGAATTCCAGGTACAAGTTTCTCTGTATCCTGCCCCTGGGGGCCAGCTTGTCAGCTTGTTCCTGTGAATCTAGGCAACACCGTGCTGTGGTACTTATTAGCCAAGCCTCATATGAGAGCATATGTTCCTATTCTGTCCCTGTGCAGGCACCAGTGCTGTGCCCCAGACATAGGTCTGTACCTTACACTGGCCTGGGATTGGTGTCTCTCCAGTAACCTGTGCTACATGGGCCAAGCAACACTGCCAGGGACTGCAGCAGAGCAAGGGCTCAGGAGCCGGCAGGGCATGCTCAGCCTGCCATCCTGAGAACCCCGACATCGCTTTCCGCTAAGTTCTCTACTCAGTTATCTGCTTGGTGGAGCTCAAGGCACCAGCAGCTAGGCCTCTCTGCGGCCCTGGTCCGAGGAGACACCTCTTCCCTGCTCCTGCTCCAGAGTTGTGGGATGGTGCTGAAGAAAGGCCAGTGCTGGGCCCTGGCCCTGGCACCAGACTTCATTTCTAGGCTATGGTTCAGGGCCTGACGACTGCCCCATCTTTCTCATCTTTGGTCTCAGTGTTTGACCCTTCTGTGTGGTAACAGAAGAGGCCACTCCATCTCTCTCACTCACCACAGCATCTACTGAGAGGGCTTCTTGCCCGAGAGAGGAAGCATCGCCCTGCAGGAGAGGGGCTCTGCTGACCCTGAACAGGTCAGCACACACCAACAAACAGATGAGGCAAGAAATGAAAACCAACCTGCTTCCTGGAGCGGGGATTCTTGCATTTACCTAAGAGGGCTGGTGCTGCTTCCGTCTTTGGAAAGCGAGAATGGAAAGAAGAGTGAGAAGGTGGAAAAAGGGCAAGCATTTGTGTGAAGTGAGCAACAAGCAATCACACTGTCACATTGGGGGATGTGTGGGGGAAGGTCGTCTCTGACTGCTAGCAGACCTGAGCCAATCTATCAGGACAGCCCCAGGACCAAGAGGCACAGGAGTGGCGAGAAGGTGTACTTACATCTTCATCAGAGTCTCCACCTTGCATTGTGCCCACGATGCGTTTGCTGGGCCTTCCTGAGAAAACAAAACATGAATTATGAGATTCTTGGAAAATAAGGCAGGCAATGACATTTAAGACTTGCTTTTCCTTGGAAAACTGGGGAAATACTAAAGTGCATACTGAAAAATGTACTTAAGCAAGCTCCAGCTAATTAGAATTACCAAAAAATAATAATTTCCTGTAACTCCTACCCCTCTACTTTGAGAAAGAAACTCACTATAGAGATGGGGCTAGCCTTGAACTCTCGATCCTGCTGCAGCCTCTAGAGTGCAGCATCACAGGCTGTGCCGCCATGGCCAGCTCTGCAAATCTACCCCGACAGATAAAAAAGGGGCAATAAAATTTAGCGTGTGACAGTGTACATCTGTAATCTCAACACTCAGGAGACTGAGGCAGGAGCATTACTGGGAATTCAGAGCTAGCTTGAGGTACACAGTGAGCTGTACTGTGTCTCAACAACAACAAGAACAAAAAGATCCTCATGGGCTGGCCCGACGGTTCAGCAGGTAAAGGTACTCGCCAGCAAGCATAATGGCCTGAGTTCAATTTGCAGAATGTACATGGCAGAAGGAAAAAGCTGAGTCCCAAAAGTTTTCTTTGGATATGGACCCATGTATGCATATACACAAATGAATTAATAAAAATTTACCTTCAAAAATTATACATAAAAGCTGGGGTATGAATAAGTGGTAGAACATTTGTCCATGGATTTAATTAAGGCCATGGATTTAATCTCTAGCACCACAAAACAACCATAAACCAAGAATGCTTGTTTGAGACAGGATTTCTCTGTAGCTTTGGAGCCTGTCCTGGAACTAGCTCTGCAGACCAGGTTGGTCTCAAACTCACAGAGATCCACCTATCTCCATCTCCTGAGTGCTGAGATCAAAGGCGTGCACTACCACTTCCCAGCATTCAAGAGTATTTTAAAACACATCCTCTGAGTGGCTGAGGATACTGAGGGCTCCATTATTAGTTTACACGCAGCAGAACTTCCACGGTATTGGTTGAAAAAAAAAATTCTTCTTTTATGAAGCAGTGCCTCCTGTGCTTGAATCTAGGTCTAAGTTTCCAAGAGAAACTTAGGGCCCTTGCCATAGTTTTTGGAACTGGACTACATGATTTTGCTCTGCAAGTTCAGATCTTAAGCAGGGTTTGGAAGAATCATTGCCTTTCTCAGATTAACACAGTTGGCCACACACCTTTTTCTAGTATGGCTCCCCTCCATCAAGTGGGAGACATACCATAAACCTCAGCTTGTGTCTGAGGCTGTGAAAAAGGTGAAAGGTCACAAAAAGAACCACAGCAACTAATTACCCAACGGGAATCACACACAACAATGACGACCACTGGGCCCAGCATACATAGAACAGCTAACAACAAAAGATAACACAAAATGATGAAAAGGTGATTACACCTCTGAAATTTATTAGGTGTAAACAACTCTCTACAGTCCCAACACTTCAGAGGCTGAGGCAGGAGGATTGTGAGTGGGACTCCAGTCTGAGTTACATAATGAGATCCTGCCTCAAAAGACCAAAAAAGTACCAACAGTAGTTGGGTGGTGGGTAAGAAATGTATTTAAAGGCCAATATAGGGCAACTGAGTAGCAATTGAAATTAGAGTTTACAGCTGGGCACAGTGGCACCTGCCATCCAAGCACTCAGGAGTCTTGTGGTATAAGGACTCTGAATTTGAGGCCATCTTGTGCATGACCTTGTACCAAAAACAAAAATTAAAGTCTATTTAAAAAAATAGAATATTTGACACAAGAATCCCATTTGAAAGATGTGCACTAAAGAAATATTCACATATATGCAGAAAAAAGTATATACAAGAGAGTGAAATTAAATATCTAATCCAAAAAAATTAAGGTTACAGTTATGCAATAGAATGTGATATTCATGACCAGCTTAGCTACGTGAAATCAAGCAAAAGAACTGTTAGAGGCAATGACTACCAATGAGCAGTTTGAGGGACGATCCAGAGGAACAAAATAAATTGAGGCTGCAGAAATGACTTAAGGGACCTGCACAGTACCCTGCGGATCGCGATGCTAAGCTGCACTCACCCGACTTCGCCCTTGGTGTTCTGAGGAAACAGGAGTTACAGTACCTTGCATGAGCACTTCCATGGCTGTTCGAGGTTTAGACAGCTGTCTCTCCTCCAGCTCACTATCGGACTCATCGTCCTCTTGGATGTCTATGTCTGAGTCATCGTTACCTGGCAGGAACACCAGAAGGCAGGATGAAGGCACAGCTCTTTCACTACAGAGATCTCCTGTCTACTAAGGTGTCAGTGCAAAAGCAGCTGCCTTTCTTAGCCCCTTTTCATTTATTAGATCTTACAAGACCCCTGGATTTCCTCAGGTACTTAGTGAGGTGTTAGCACAGATCACAATATGCTGTATTTACTCAGAGCAATTTTTCAAAGCAAAAAGAATATGGACCAGATGCCTTAAAAGCATTGGCAGGCTGAATTTTTCACCAACTGAGCAGCTGGCTGTCAAGGTAGCTGGAAGCCGTTGGTTAACGGGGTAAAGCCCTCTGTCCTGTGCCAGGCTGTTACTAACTCAAGAGCCTCGGCCTTAGCAAAGATAAACAAGTGGGGTTGGATGAAAATGAACAAAGCAGGTGGGAGGTAAGCAGGGAGCCCAGCCTTGGGCAGCTGAGTGGGCTGTCCTGAGACAGACATTCTTCACTGGGAAAGTCTAGCATAAAGGCATACACTGGGAGTGGTAGAGCATGCCTTATCTTCTGCAAGGCAAGATTGGCAAGGGCCAATCCCTAACACCACACACAGAGACAAATTAGACAAACTGTTCTAAAGAAATTTTATTTGTTGGGGGGCGTTCATGCGTGTATTCTATAAAAGGCTATTTCAGTGCCATCACTTTTTGTTGTTTGTTTGTTTTTTCAAGACAGGGTTTACCTGTAGCTTTGGAGCCTGTGCTGTTACTCACTCTGTAGACCAGGCTGACCTCAAACTCACAGATATCCGCCTGCCTCTGCCTCCCGAGTGCTGGGATTAAAAGCGTGCGCCACCACCGCCCGGCCACTTTTTCTCTCTCTCCTCTTTCTGTGTATGTGGGGGGGGGGGAGGGCAGGGGGGGAGCAGGCCTGCAGAGACCAGAAGAGGATGTTGGGATCCCTTAGAGTTGGAGTTAAAGGCAGTTGTGGGCTACCTGGTGTGGACACTGGAAAGTGGACTAGTATCTTCTGGGAGAGCAGCAAGTGTTCTTAATCACTGAGTTAACCTGTCCAGCCCTGAAATGACTCTATATACTCTCCAGCCCTGAAATGACTCTATATACATGATAAAAATACTTGTTTAGTCTTTGTGCCTGTAAGCCGAACATTTTCTAGAAAGAACCAACAGAGGGAGACTAGACTGGGAAGAAAAAGCTCTCATTGCCACAGTGCCTTTCTAAACCCAGGGAGTGATGGGGGTTTGGGAAGGAGGGACTTGGAGGGATCCGCAGTTGCTGCTCTGACACTGATTTAGAAGTCAGCTTGGAAATCCAGCAGTTGTTGGTCTTCCAAAAGGCTTAGCTTTGTGCCTGTATCAGATAACTGTATTCACCGTTAAGGGATACAGTGATGGGAAGGGAACTTGTTTTCTTTAGTCAGATAAAGAAGAGCTGTGTTCTTCAGCTCAGGAGGGAAAGCCTGGGAGCTGGTGACAGTGTCATAAAGAACATCCTTCAAGATCAACAACATCTTCTAAAAGTCTTTATACAGAAAATTAATCCATATTAACATAATTTAGTAACTATAACACAAAATCACCACTCATTCAGTTTCCCTCTTACTTCATCCATGAAAATTAGGATACTAAATGCTTACTCCATGCAGTATATATCAATTCACTATCCCACTGACTTCTGTCTTGACTGGCCTAGAACTAAAGCAGTAGGAGATTCTTGGCTGGAGACACTTTTTAGGTTTTCTAAACCTGCTCTTAGAGGATTCCCAGAAGTCCCTGCTTGCTTTCTAGGGCTCTCTGAGAGCAGGTACAAAGGGAGACAAACACAAACGAGGAAGGAGCTAGAGGACCAGGTGTGTTGTCTTGAGCACAGGAATGAAAACAGCTCATAAAGAAAACAGAGAAAGAGCAAGAGAAGTGAGTCGGAAGAGCGCAACTGTGTTGTGGTAGGAAGACCACACAACACAACACAACTATGGTATAGCAGGAAGACCACACAACACAACACAACTGTGGTATAGGAGGAAGACATACAACACAACACATCTGTGGTGTAGCAGAAGACCACACCACACAAGACAACTGTGGTGTAGCAGGAACACACAACACGACTGTGGTGTAGCGGGAAGACCACACACTGCTATGGCTCCCAATGTTGAATTGATGCCCTGGTGTCACCCTTGATGAGCAGTGTGAGCTCGTCATGAAGAGTACCTTTCCCAGAATCTAGGCCTCGTGTTTAGTACATTTTTCTACAGCCGAGAGGCTTGCTGAGCACTCTTGGATGACTGTGTATAGGGTTTGCCAACAAGCAAGTGGCCCCTTTATTGATACTGTATGCAACAATTGATTTTTCAGCTTGCCCTAAAATGGGTCCATTCATACTACTAGGAACAATTTGTCTTTCATAATCATTGATTACATAGAATTCAAGCTCAAAAATGTTAGAGGTATCATAAGAAATGGGTATTAGTATGTTGAAGCAAACTTTGTTATTATTATTGAAAAATAGACTCTAGTCTGGCAGTGGTGGCACACGCCTTTAATCCCAGCAGTCAGGAGACAGAGGCAGGTGGACCTCAGAGTTTGAAGCCAGCCTGGTCTACAGAGTGAGTTCCAGGACATCCAGAGCTATATGGAGAAACTCTGTCTTGAAAGACAAAACACCAAAACCCAAAAGCAAAAAAAAAAAAAAAAAAAAAAAAAGCAAATCAAAAACCCCCAAAAAACAAAATAGAAGAAAACAGATTCTTCTCTCATACGGTATATCCCAAGCACAGCACAGCTTTCCCTCCCTTCATTCCCCTAGCTCCTTCCACCTCCCCAATCCCATCCATCCCACACTCATTCCCTCTTCAAAAAAGAGCAGGTCTCCAAGAGCCAAATAGGACACAATAAGACAGACACAAGACAAGGGGAAAGCTCTCATATCAAGGCTGGACAAGATCACCCAGGAGGAGAGAGAGACTCAAGAGCAGGCAAAAGAGTAAGAGATACACCCAACTCCCACCGTTAGGAGTCTCACAAAACACCAAACTACAGTCATAACATATGACATATATGCAGGACCTGGTTCAGACCCATGCATGCCTCGTGTCTGCCATTTCAGTCTTTGTGAGAAGCAAGCTTTTTGAGTAAACTCAAATGGTACCTAACATAAAAGTTGCGAGAAAATTGCTTTCAGAAAAATTTTTTGCATTTCTAGTCAACAATGACAGATTTGCTAGTGTTTAAGAGGGCCAATTACATCTATTGTTCTTATCATAATAAAAAAATTGAGAGAAAAAATTAAAAATATATATATATTTAAATGTAACTCTACCAGAGAAATACAACTTATTGCATACCTCCCACACAACCTGCTGACCTGAGTTTAATTCTCAGGAAGGAGAAAGAACCAATCACAAAGCTGTCCTCTGATTTTAATGTGTGCTCCAGGGCATTCCCACAGCCGCAACTGCACACTTGGTATATGAGTGTGCATGCACACATCCCCCTCTCCCCCACACGGGATAAAAACCTTAATCACCCAGTAACTTTCTTAAGGCTGAAAACACTAGTCAGAGCAAACAGCCTTACTTCCACTCTTGAGCAGCCGCTTTTCCTCCTCCTTTAGCTTATTCTGCATGAGACGGAGAGTATTTTCAGCTTCCTGTGGAGGAGAAGGCCCAGATTCAGAATGGTGACCTTTAGTAGACAATCTGATTCAGAGATGGCTCTGTGGTTTATGGCACTGGGTGCTCTTCCAGAAGACCCTGGATCAATTCCTTGCACTCATACAGTGGCTCACAACCATCTATAACACCAATGCAGGGAATCTGATGTCTTCTTTTGGCCTCTGGGGGCATTGCATGTGGTGCACAGACATATATGCAGGCAAAATACCAATACACAAAATAGACATTCATAAATCTTTAAAATAGTTTTAAGAAGCTTACCTAGGCAACCTGTGAGGTCCCTAAAGCTGTGCTCTTCCTCTGCCACCTACCTAGCAGCCTGTGGGAATGGCCCAGCCATCTGATGCTCTGGCCCCATCCCTCCTCTCACTACCACTCAACTCTGAAAGAAACGAGTGGCACAGCAGAAACCACCACGTGTGCCTGCAAGGGCAGTGGGCACAGGAAATATGTCTAACACAGATAGGCAAGCTCTCTGCTCAGAACAAAAGAAAGCAGAACTGTCTCCATGTTTCTGCCTGTGCTGTATCACAACTCCAACCTAAAGGTGCTAATGGGCAGGTCAGGAAGGCAAGACAACAAGGAAATACTGGCCTTAGGTCCTGGTGTACAGCTAGAAGCAGGCAGAATGTCAGGTATGTTGTCAAACGGAGCCCTGATTAAGCTGGGCATGGTAACATGTATGTTATAGTCCCTGCACTTAGGAGGCTGGAGCAAGAGGCTGGTCTGGGCAACACAGCAACATACTGGCCTCCCCAGCCCCCAAATAGGCAAGTTTTGGATTCAAATATAGACTCTGCCTCAATATGTAAGGCAGAGAAGGGAAGATACCAGATGTAAATTTCTGGTCTCCATATGCACATGCACCCATACACATGTGAAAATGAACATACATGTATACATAGAACACATAAACATGTACACAAGCAAAACACCAATGAAGCTAAACAACTGGCTTTTAAATTTTGTTTGGTATTCTAAGCATTAAAAAAACAGCCTTGGATTAGGCATGGGAAAGATCAAAGCAAACACGGGCTCTTCCAGATCATCGCACAAGTCACAGTCGACCCATTTCCACTTCTCACTGCCCAAACCCTGATAACACATCAAATACCTGACAACCAAGAACGCACGCTGTGTAGTCAGCTAAACAGAAGAACTGGAGGAGTCTGTGGACCTGCAGGTTCATACCATATGTACAAACTGACATGGCTCAGAGCATGGACTAACACACTAGAAGACTCACTTCAAACCTCTCCTGCTCCATCCGGTGATGATCCTCAAGTTGCTGCTCCAGGTAAGCCAAGTTCCGGAATTTCTCTAGATAAATGTCGTACTGCTTTTGCAGCTCCTCCTCAGTTTTCTCATACTCGTCCATGAAGGCTGGCCTAAAAGGAGCAACGGAATGAAAGAGAGCTAATATCTACTGCTGTCTGCTGTCTGTTGTTCCTCCAGCTGCAGCAGAGGTCCTCCACTCTGACCACCTTCCTCTCTACCGACCAAACGAAGCTTTGCTTTTAATTTTAACCATGTGTTCTTTATAACCCTCACCCTAAAAAAACTGAAAGTAGGAGAATTAAGTAAAAAATTACTTATAAACCATCAACTACATGCATTGGATGTAACACACATTCTCCCCCCCCCCTTTTTTTTAAAGATAGGGTCTCATGTAGCCTAGGCTATTCTTGAACTCATGAATTCCTGATCAGTTTCCTGAGTCTTGGGATTTCACATGTGAGTTACCATGTTAAGCCCCTTCTAGATTTTCCCAAATATAAAGATAGAAATGTGTGTGTGTGTGTGTGTGTGTGTGTGTGTGTGTGTACTTTGGAGATGGGATTTTACTATATAGCTCTGACTGGTCTGGAACTCACAAAGATCTGTCTACCTCTGTCTTCCAAGTACTGGTATTAGAGGCATGTATCATTATGACACCCAATCAGGAAAGTATAGTCTTAATAAAAATTAAAAAGTAAATCTATTAGCATTAGTTTTGTTGATTTCATATCAATGGATTACAGGGTCTAATAGGGTTAATGTAGTCATGTGCCATACACATTTCTCAAAATTAGTTATTTATTTAGTTAGTTTTTCGAGGCAGGGTTTCTCTGTATAGTTCTGGCTGTCCTGGAACTCGCTTTGTAGACCAGGCTGGCCTCGAACTCACAGAGATCTGCCTGCCTCTGCCTCCCAAGTGCTGGGATTATAGGCGTGTGCCACCACTGCCTGGCTCAAAAATCAGTAAGTTAAATATATGCATGATCTTAGTTGGTATAATACTCTACTATGGATATGATAAAATGTAGTCTTCCAAATAGGTAAATAGGCCACTGCAAATCTTAGCTGTTTTAAAACAAAATAAAGTTTAAAACCTGCAACGTAAAGCCTAATTTCAACTGGTTGGCTAAATTTTTTTTTTTCCTCTTAGTATTAATTTTTCCTTCTCTTTCTCTTTCTTTCCTTCCTGCTCCCGCACGTGCCGGGATTACAGGCATGTAAAATCATGTCTGGCTTTGTTACTGATCTTAATGGCAATACTCTGCTCTTAAAAAACACGAGGGGTTAGCTATCTTAGCAGTTAGGGCACTGGCTGCTCTTCCAGTGATAATGTTCAGTTCTCACCACCCGCCTGGCAGTTCATGATCTGCAGCTTCAGCTCAATGGGCTCTGAAACCTTCTGCCGGATTCTGCACCAGGCATGCACATGGTACACAGGTATACATGCAGGCTAAATGTTCATACACATACATTTTTAAAAATGAGAATTAGCTGTAGAGGTATGTGCCTATAGTCCCATCTCGTCTGGCGGCTGAGGTGCTAAGACACCCTTTAGTCCAGAAGTTGGGAGACTGAAACAGTTTCTCCCCTCAAAATCTTTTATTGAAAAATCCAAGGCATACACTGCATCTCTTTTCAGAAAAGCTGCTTCTCCTATGGATCCACCTGAGCTGAGTATGTTCTCTTCTCAGATTCAAGTTCCCCTGAGTACACCACAGCCTGGACTTTAAGCTCTTGGTACCAGTGTCCTAATAGGAATGTTGGATGTCAACAACCAAGTAAGGCACAGACTTATGGCTAGATGTTTGTCCTACATAGCTCCCCAAATTCCTTGGGCCACTTTTGATTTTGTCAGTTTAACTGGAATATCAGTTCTGGCTTCTGAGATGCTTATTCACAGCATCAAGAGAACACACGCCAGTCAGGCGGTGGTGGCGCACACCTTTAATCCCTAAAACTCAAAAGACTTATTCTATTCCCAGTATGTTCTCTTTCTCCTGCTTGTAGATCAAGATGTGAATTCTCAGCTGTTTCTGCTGCCATGACTTTGTTCCATCATGGACTCTAACCTCTGAAACCGTAAGCCCAGTTAATGCTTTCTTTCATAAGTTACCTCGGTCATGGTCACTTTTGTCACGACAGTGGAAAAGTAAGACAGAGGATGAAATAGAGAGGGAAAGAGAGCATTAATCTTTTAAACTAGAACAAAGCAACTTATCTATTAAAAAGGACTTCCAGGGTGTGGTGGTACACACCTTTAGTCCCAGCACTTGGGAAGCAGAGGCTGTGATCAAGAGGCCAGCCTGGTCTACAAAATTCCAAGATAGCCAGAGATACATAGTGAGACCCTGTTTTGAAAACACAAACAAACGAACATGATTTCGGGTTTGACTAGAATGAATTATGCTTTAAAGATGACTCTGTTAGTGAGTCCAAGGACTCTCGTGGCAGTGATTTCAGCAGCAGAAAAAGCAAGTCCCTGACATGAATGGGCAGGCTCTTGGTGCCTACTGTTTGCCAATGCTCACTCCCAAGACTATGAAAAGAAAAGCAAAAAACACTGAGGCCAAGGAGGGAAGATACAAACCAAGTATAGGGAAGAGCACAAAGAAAATATGAGGAATACACAAAGGTTCTGTTGCCATAGGCAATGCTCTGGGCCACTATTACACTTCTCTATTCCCCGGACCTGTTTTTCCACTGAGTCAGTCCTAAGGAAGATAAACTGTTGACAGGTGAGGGATCATCAAAGTGAAAGTCTAAAATCTATTCAAACCAAAAGATGGATGTATGTTCTGTTTCAATGTAATTTATGACGAGATTTTAGAAGGCCAAGCCTGGTACAACTCCCACCATCTGGGTTTACTTTGTCTTATGTTCCAAGACAGCACAAAAACTTTCAAGAGGGCTCCAGAGTTCAGCCACGCCGCAGACATACTGAAGGCAGTACAGAGAGTGAGCGAGTGTAGCGCAGGCAGCGAAGAAATTGTGACTCTCTGTGCATGAGGCTGCTCTCTGGTGCTCTCAGGCTTATTCCCACTTTCGCAGACGCCCGCCACTCATGCACTCTACCTGACACTCTGCAGGGTCTGGAGTCGCTTCCGATTTCTTTCCAGTTCTAATTTTCTCTTCTCAATTTTGGCTTCTAAGTTAGCTTCATCAGAGGCCACGTTATTGAGCAGGTCTTTAGTCTTCTGAACCTGTGCCTACATTGAATAGGAAATTTAGTGAGATAAAGTTCCAGGGAGGACTGTCACCTGACCCTGGGCATGGGACTCCTTAATATGTTGGGCAAAGCAACATCACACAAACCATACACAAAAGCAAACCAACAAAACACTTCCCCTCCCTGACTGCAACTTATCTAACAATTTCCAGAGTCAGGAGTGAAAGGAGGATGACCCAGAGGGGAAAAAAATTACAATTCTTTTCATAAAAAGTGGGTGTTTCTGTCCATGGAAGCAAACAAAAGTGGAAAAAAAAGAATGTCCTAATAAAGACGAGAGGCCTAGGATCTGTATCCAACTTGCTCGGTTAGGACTGGGCAGTGACCAGTTTGTACTACCAGCCTGCCTTCACTTGGGCAGCTCCCTGGTTACAAACTACCAACCTAGGGAACAGACACACACAAAGACACACATACTGACACACACACACAGACAGACACACTCAGACACAAACACACAGAAAGACAGACAGACAGACAGAGACACATACACACACAGATAGACAGACATACAGACACATAGACGCACAGATATACAGACAGACAGACAGGTATATAGATGTACAGATATAAAGACAGACAGACACAGACAGACAGACACACACATAGAGACACACAGATATAGACAGACAGACACAGACACACAGACACAGACACACACACACACAGATATACAGATAGACACAGATACACACATACATAGACAGACAGACACAGACACACAGAGACACAGATACAGAGACATATACACAGAGGGTTGGTTCAGGAGGGGACCAAAACCAAAACCCTCATGAACCAGCCTCAGCTCTGACCCACTGTCTGCTTTGATGGACAAAGACGATTCCTTTTCTCTCTATGGTAAAGCATTACTTCACTAAAAACTAAAACTAAACGGAGAAACTGTTTAACTGGTGAAGTCAGTGCAAACGTGGCTCGCACAGCAGCAACTAGACATTCTGGTGAGGCAGAGCTCTGAGAGAGGGTCCAGGTGCAATGGGACAGAAGCTCTGGGCTGCTGGCACCACAGGGGTCAAAGACCCTGGCTAGTCCACAGACATTCCTGTCTTTCCAAGAACAAGCTCAGCTGAAGTGGACATGGCGAGAACAAAGGTGCTGGCCTCTTATTTACGCTGTGAGAAGCTGGCTGTTGGGAGCCTCGTGGTTCAGAGCACTGAGTCCACAGGAAGCAGGAGCACAACCTGGGTGTGGACGAACCTCCTCCCCATGTTCTGGCTGTCCAACCCTGCATGAAGTTCTTGATGGCGAGGTGGGTTCCATTCTGGTACTCTTTATTACAAATGCATTAAAAATTCTAATACAAATGTGAATTAAATCCAACAGGAAGGTGAGTCCTTTGTCAACAAGATTAAAGGAAAAATTATGCACATTGTATATGTATATGTTTATGAACATGTGAGTGCAGCCTATAGAAGTCAGAACAGAGAGCATCGGATTCCCTCGAGTTGTGAGCTGCCTTGTGGGTGCTGGGAACTGACCTTGGGTCTCTGGAAGCGCAGTATGGGTTCTTAACTGTTGAGTCATCTTTCTAGTACCCTTAATCAACAACCTTGCTGATAATGACGACTCTCTGATTCAAAGTCATATTATAGCTTAGGGATTATCTGACCTTAAAGTCTTTAATCTAGTCCTCAGGTAGGAAAGATCAATGTATAAACATTTCTAGTCTTCTGAGATAACTGGCCTCTGCACCACAATCCGAAGTACTTTGGCTTTTAGAAATTACCAGGCATCAGGGGCAAATACCTTCTGACATTCAAGATCCTCTAAAGAGCAGACAGTGCCCCTTCTAGAGGACCAGTTTTCTTTTTTCTTTTCTTTTTTTCAAGACAGGGTGTCTCTGTAGCTTTGGTGCCTGTCCTGGAACTAGCTCTTGTAGACCAGGCTGGCCTCGAACTCACAGAGATCTGCCTGCCTCTGCCTCCCGAGTGCTGGGATTAAAGGTGTGCACCACCACCGCCTGGCTTTAGAGAACCAGTTTTTATAATTCAGTGCTGATAGCATGTCTGGCCATGTTCATGTGATTCAGTTAGAATATTGGCACGCATAAAATATGGTTATTTACAGGTTTTTAAGTTTAGAAATAATCATACATTTCAAGAAAAGATGGACTATGATATAACAGAAAGCATTTCCCTCTGATCTAGGTGAGGAAACTGCCAGTCACTGATGCCCAATCACCTTCAATCCCTTTGTATTTCCTATTAAGTACATGAAAACCAGGCATGAGCACAGCATGCGGCCATTGTCTCATCTCAGGCTTCTTCCTGTCTCGCTGCTTGCACTAGGGAAGTCATCCACAGCAGACAGGAACCACCATGGCAATCTGCTGCCACACTTTTGTGCTGTTCTAGTCTCGAATGCTCTTCAGCTTTCCCTGGATTTCACAATGTTCTTTTTTGGAAAGTACCAGCCAACTAATTGATAGGATGATTCCCAGTCTGCTTTGTCTGACCGATTCAGATCATGCGTCTTTGGCAGGAATAACACAACACAGAAGAGACTTCATCCCATGAGGTGTCATAATTACAAACGATTTACTATGACACTTCACTTCCTCGCTTGACTGAGGAGCGACGCTAGGATTCTACATAAGAAATGGCTCTTTTTCTCTTTGTAATAATAAGTATTGTAAAGTCAGGTGTGGTAGCATATGCCTTTAATTTGAGCACTCAGGAGGCAGAGCAGGTGGATCTCTGAGTTTGACATCAGCCTGGTCTACAGAGCAGGTTCTAGGACAGCCAGGGCTACACAGAAAAAGTGTCTTGAAAAAAAAAAAAGTATTGTACTAGTAGTTTTCTTGAAGCACTTTTTAATTTGAGAATTGATTGTTTCCTATTTCACCGATCTATACTACACAATAAACTACTATAATTCATTTATGTTGATGTGCAAACAGTCCCTGGCATGGTCAGAAGAACCTTATCAAGTTGGCATCATGTCTCTCCTACAGACTCCTGGTAACCTTTGAATACCCCTGTTCCTCCTAGCACAATAAGAGGTTTTCCCAATGGGCTCTGAAATGAGTCATTTTTCGTGGGTTCCCTGGCTCCCACTAGTGGAGAGCAGCATTTTACAGTCAAGATCCAGGGGCTAGGTACACTCGGAGTTTAGACAGTGAGAGGGAGGATATGCGCATACGCGGGTAAAGGATGCGTCTATAGTCGTATGCGTCTCTAACAAAACTGACAGTGGGCATGGGCGAGAAGAATGAGGGCTGCAATGTAGCTCAGAGGTAACATACTCGCCTAGCATGCACAAGACCCTGAGTTCTAACCCTCCTCTGCACAGAGACAAAAAGAAAGCCCGGAACTTGTTTAAATGCCCAGCAGCAAGGAATTGGATAAATAAAATCAGATAATATTTACCAAAATATTGAAGTAAGAACTGTTTAATTGCTTTAAAACTGGTGAACTGTTAACAACTCGAGAAACTGCTGGAGAAGTAGTAGCTAAAATATAGGAATCCTAACTGTCCTCCAACTTCCCCTTGAAATATCCATTTCTAGGCCCCTTACTCTTCTGAGCCCCACATGTAAAAACAACAAATACTAGCAGTGTAATCTTACCAAAATATCTTTTATTGCGATTCTCATCACTTTCTCAGTCTCGTTTATCTCCAGAGGTCGAGCAATGGCTTCTGTTCTCAGTTCCTAGGAGAGATAAAACAACTTACACATTTCACAACAAGGAGTTCAGTTTTTAGTTTCTATTAGCTGCCAATTTTTTTTTTCTTGAGAGCCTTGCTGTTTCCTAAGATGTGCTTGAACGTGGATCTCCCCATCCTCAGACTCCCAAACTGCTGGGATTACAGATGTTCACCTTCATGCCCATTGATGCCCCCCAAAAGTACAGGATACACACGTCACACTAATTCTCTAACATTTGACATAGTGGTAGAGACTATGGCTCACCACGTATAAGGCTTAGAATTCAATCTCTGACATCCCAAGAAAATTAAAAGCAAAATTTTACACTAGTGCACATCTCTGTAGAAAACATCTCTCGCCATCACTTTCTCTAAATGTCCTCCGAGGCCTACCTTGATTCTCCAGACTCAGTCTCCATTGTCAGCTCAAGACCCTGCATGCCCCTAATGCCAATGGCAAACATGAAATGACTACCCATTACCTTCATTCCTGAATTTGCTCCTGTTCAGATGACCCACCCCGTGAGAACTAAACATAAGATCGCTGCTGTCTGTGGACCACCAGCCCATATAACTAAGCATAAGATCGCTGCTGTCTGTGGACCACCAGCCCATATAACTAAGCATAAGATCGCTGCTGTCTGTGGACCACCAGCCCATATAACTAAGCATAAGATCGCTGCTGTCTGTGGACCACCAGCCCATATAACTAAGCATAAGATCGTTGCTGTCTGTGGACCACCAGCCCATATAACTAAGCATAAGATCGCTGCTGTCTGTGGACCACCAGCCCATATAACTAAGCTCCCGCTCTGCTGGTCCCTAGAGTGGAAACAGCGAGAGAGTGATGGAGGCTGACATATTTGAAAGAGTAAGGAAATGAAGTCTGTTTAAAGTAAAAACAAAGTTAGACTGAGAATGCACGCCTTCAACCACTTCAGTGTGTACACCCTCACTGTTAAGTACACACGAGTGCCTTCCTTCTTAACCCAGCGGTTCCCAAACTACTGTTTGTCAAAAGCTGATGCTGCCTTGTGATGGTAAACAGCCTGGACGTGGGGGGTGTGTCCAGTGCTCACCCAGGTTTGGGAACCGTGCTTAACAGCTGCCTTCAGTGGAGCAGATGGTGTACATTATAAGACTGAACTGGACTGCACGTTAAGTTGACAGCAACATCTTCCAACTACCCGGAAATGCTATTCCCATCAGTGGCCACAAACTTTTGTTATAACCATCTGGGAAACATTTGAAACTCCTAATGCCCGGGTCATATTCCATAATAGTGACACCAGCAAACAAGTCAGTTTGATAAAGATCACTGGGTAAGGCTGGGGACAGTGGTTCTGGGAGTCAGGGAGTGACAGGTACACCGTTGAGAACAATACAGAGAAGAGGCACAAGGGAGAAAGTCACAGTCTCACACTATATATTCACTAATCCTGAACTAGGAGCTAAAGATATTAACAATCACAGTATAGAGAAGGGAAGCGGGCACAAAGTCCCACCCGGAACCAAGGATTTCTTTGCAATCGATAGCTCCTAGGCGGAGCGACACTGTGTATCAGCCACACTCCAGGGCAGGCCTCGTGCTCATGAGCAGTTGGCCAATACAAAATGGACTCTATGCTTTTTGTTTTGTTTGTCTTTTGCTTTTTAGAAAGAAAAAGAACATAAAGTTGGGTATACAAGGGAGGGGAGATCTGGGAGAAGTTGGAGGAGGGGAGAAACACAATTAAAACATATGGTATGAAAAAATATTTTTTTTTCCAGTTGGCAATTCCATTATTATCAGGAAAGTGTTCATATCCTACACTAACTTCCCATACATTAACCCAGTCAATCAAATACTGTTGAGTAAAAATTGGAAGAACTGTAGGGCAGGAAGCAAGAGAAAACCTTTATTCCTTAACTGAACACTACTCACCCTCAGCTCAACCTCTTTGCCCAGCAAGTCATACAGAGACGCTCCTTTGGCAGTGATTTCAGAAGCAAGCTGCCTGGCTGCTTTGAGATCTGCAATCTGGAAGGAAAATTGCAAATACAGAACCCGCATTTTCAACAGGCACTCAGCTGCCACTCTGTGAACCCCAACCACTTCCTTCAGATAGGTGTATAACTACAGAGCACGTGTTTCCACAGGCTTGTTTATTGCTGTAGAACACAGCTCCTAGGACACCAACTTAGGACACACTAAGTTCAAATGGGACCTACTTCAGGACATCTGGTCTCTCAGAAAGCCAAATGTGAAGTCAAACTGAATTCACAAGTAGGAGGTCCAAGCAACAGAAAGAAGACAAGCTTCCCCTGTTTGTATTGGGTCCCCAATAGGATGACCAGAGGCAACCTGAGATATAGGTAGATAAGGCCTACAAGGCCAAGAGATGAGCCAACCTGGGAGTCTGCCCAAGGGCTTAGCAACAGTGGCTGTCAGAGGTCTTGATGGTGTCTAGCCAATGAGGGATGACCACGCCCTGTCAACTAAGGCAGCGTGGGTGCTGGGAGGAGACTGAAGAAGGCTCTCCCCATTGCTGAATAAACCAGTCTGCTTGGCGACTTGCCTGACTCCCAGAGTCTAAGCTGTTGACTCCACACCTTCTCAACCTCGCCTGCAAGGAAGCTGTTCAGACTCAACTACTTTGAGAGACATTCCTTCCCCTGCAGAACCCAGGGCCGAAGCCTTCGCCTTTCCTCCAAAGAGCTGTGATGATGCCAGGGGAGACCAACCCTGCTAAGTACTTAGAGTCTCCTGGGCCGCCCTGGGGGACTGTTGGCAGGAAGGTGACCGCCAACGACTCTGATGACGACTCAGAGTTCAGGTGTGCACATCCCCTTCTTCCTTCAGTATGTTACATTCCCAAGGAGCCGAGACATCAACAGGAATCCTTGCTCTCTCTCCTTTCCATGAACAAGTAACCCTTACCATCTCTCCTGACCTTTAACCTGCCAGCAACAGCTCGCTCGCCCTTGTCCCTCTCGGCAGACTACTTTCTTTCTTTCCTCTGGTCCCACTGCACCACCACCCTCCAGCTTTACCCACTTTTCCTGCCTGCCTGGCAGCAAGTACCCACATTTTCCTCTAAGATTTTCCTGACTGTTTCCACTTCTCGACAACAGTCCAGTCTCTAGCATCTCTGTTCTGACAGACACTTCTAACCCTGCAGTTCTAATCCCCTGCATGTTGGTGCCTTCTAACGCCCAGCTTCAGCATCACATACAACTGTACTCTAGCGAGGCATCTTCTCTGGGACATCCGAAGGGACTGAGAGCTTAACATGCCCCCCAAAAAACTCATAACAAAATTTTTACTAGCCACACTGGCTATTTTCATCTTTAAATTACTTAAAAGTTACATAATACTAGAGCCCATTTCCTTGATTATTAGCCACTTTGGCCAGTGACTTCTGAGGAATACAGCCAGGTGCAGCGCTGGCACATCAGCACATCATGTCTGGAACACAGCTTGAGGATCTTCTTCATGTTGTCTCATCTACCTCAATTCATACCCAAAACCCGTCATAACAATCTATCATTAAAATATGTCTGGGCTGGTGAGATGGCTTAGCTGGTAAAATCTACTTGCCACCAAGCCTGATGACAAGGACCTACATGGTGGAGAGAACCAAGTCCCAGGTTAACCGCTAACCTTCCTGTCCACTGTGATGCTACACACATAAATTAGCTTTTACAATATCTGAACCTTGACTGTGAGCTCTGGCTCCTAGTACGTGTCTGTCAGGTGCAGGCATGGCAACCACAATGTTTCCTCTGGCAGGCCTCAGAGAGCTGTCCTGTCACCAGATTAATGTGTGTTCTTAGCTGGGCCTTTTCCATTCCTCAGTTTCCCAGCTGAGCCTTGTGCTGGGAACCTCTTTGGTTGCTTCTGTGAAGACCTTTTGATGGCAGCAGAAAGCCTGAAGATATTTTTCCCACCCTAACATGTGGCCTCATAGTTTTCCACTTTTCTTTCTTTCAAGACAGGGTTTCCTCTGTGTAGCTGTCCTCAAACTCACTCTGTAGACCAGGCTGGCCTTGAGCTCAGAGATCCACCTGCCTCTGCCTTCTGAGTGCTGGGATTGAAGGTGTGCACCACCACTACCTGGCTTAGTTTTCCATTCTTGACCCTTTTCCTCATCTCAGGTTTGTGGAATTTCCAGAATCTTCTGTTGGGGCGTCTGGTCCTAGATGGATGGGCACCACTCCATGGGAAGAGATGAAATGACAGCTGCTGTTTCCTCTAGTCTGGAGTCCTGATATACCACCGTGGGAAGTGAATAACAGCTTAGCTTTCTTTGGTTTGTTGCTTCCATAAGCTGTTCAGAGACCTGGCAGCTCAGCCCTGAGAGTGAGTTCTACCACCGCCATCCCCAGCCCTTACCTTCTCTGAGATGGGGACTTTCTAATCCCAAGACTGGCCTAAAACTCTTGGGGTCAAAGGGCCCGTCAGTCTCAGCCTCCCAATCAGCTGAGAAGAAGTTCAAGGCCTATACATCTCTGTTGCAAACCCCATTTTTCACCTCAGAGTAAAGCCAAAGGCTTTTCCCAGGTCAGAGTTTGCTTCTACCAGAGGGCTTCTGCTCTTTTTCTCAAATATCCGAAACACATTCTCATCTTGGGACACTAGTCCCCATTCCTACTTTCATGGCCTATCCCTTCCCCCTCCCTTCTGCCGAGAAATTATCCATGCCGTGTGCCCTGACGTAAGAACATCAGATGGTGATTATTAGCCAAGGTGTCAGCTCACCAGGAGGAAAACTCTCTGATGGGAAACCTTGTTAGGCAAGGCCACGAGGCTACAGACTCAGGAATATCTCTTGCTTCTGTCTGTCACCTCACATGGGCATGTGCTACTGCAAATGTCCCTGTATCACACACAGCGTGTTCATCTCGGGAATACCTCCCAATCTACTGGGCACTTTTATCTGCGCGTTGTCAAGGTGATTCGTCTTTAAGCTGTATTGTCTAACTGATATTAATAATAGTAGTTTATATATAGTTCTGATGAATAGAAATGAATACAAAGAAATGCTATACAGTCAGGGTTTATAAGCTCTCCTTAGGAGCTGTTTTAGACCACAGCTCAAACTGACACTAGGAAAACAGTTGTATTCCCCAGCTGCCAAGATAGCTGTGCTCTATTACCTGACATAAAGCTTCAAGATAACTTTAGGTTAGACCAGATGCCTTGCTAATGTCTTTTAAGATAAACTATTCCCAGAAAAGCAACCTAGTTCACAAGAACTTATAGATGAGCTGTCTGATTTGTTGAGCCAGGGTTAAAAGTGCAAAGCAACCTAATTGCTGCATGCGGTTTCCTTGCTAGGTCTGTCCCATAACCTAGGACAACGATTAACTCTCTGCAAAAATTCCTAACCTCAGCTTTATGATACGGGTATGTAACCGGAAGACGCAAAGTTTAGCCAACTAGCTTTTTATATATAAAAATGTCGGGTCCTGAAATCACACAGGTGACACTGAGTATTGAGTAATTAACCAAGGTCTAGAAGCAGCAACAGCTTTTATGCAGATACATCTCGGGAAAAGATTTTCTAACTGACCAGGGCTACAGAAAATGATTTGACTTCATAACCCCAAGTAAAAGCTACAAGTTTCTTTTTTATGGTCAAGGGCTGCACACAGGGCAGAAAGCACATTTAAGATTTAAAGGGCTGTGTCTTGGGAGTGACATTAGAGCTGATACTGAAGGTCCATGGTAATTCTGAGCCCAAACTAAAGAACTTACGACATATCTCTCCCTGTCTAAACAGCATTTTCTGAGTCCAAGAAAGCCCGGCATTTTATGATCTTTGACCACAGAATGTTAGTTCAAAATGTTGATGCACTCAGATATAGTATAGGATACTATACTATAGGATAGGATATAGTATACAATTTCCTTGCTTTTTCTTAGACTTCTCAGCAGTTGGGTTTATAATGCCTTTAAAATTCCTTATAAGATGACCTCTCTGGACAGATAACAAAATGATCAATTCTTTCTTTATCACTGCAATTTGCAGCCTGTCAATTAAAGAGTTGATTAATAAAAAAAATGCTACTTCCTTGTTCCATGACAAGATATTTAGATTTACTGCAGTGAGTTGTTGGGTGACTCTGTTTTTAATCATTTACTTAAGAAATGGAGTGTGTCCTTTTGTGTGGCTCCTGTATTGCCAGAAAGATTTTGTTGGGTATTTAAGCTGTGGAGAACAAAGGAAGATGGAATGTCATGACAGGAACATCATGAGAGAATAAAAAAAAAAACCTTCAGAAGAGGTGGGTCTTTTTCCCTAACCTCCTTGGATAAAAAAAGTCTCAGTTTGTGCTATGCTGTGGACCTTCCCTTTGAGCCCTGTTGGCAGCCTGGTTCTTCTGTTCTGGATTGTGATACATTCACCCTGGGAGGCCCCAAGGCTGGCCCTGTCTATGACAGCTCTGCTCTCATAAACTCCACCCCACACCAGTCTGCTGTTCTTCACGGCTGACCCCTCAGGTCTTCCACATCTTATCACGGTTGTTCAGTTGTTCGCAGTTGACTCCTACAAGGACGTCGCTCTTTGATTATACCTATATCCCTACCATCTGATAAAAGCAGGCTTTCAAACAACTACATTTATTGTAATTTTGCTCTCATCCCCACACTAATGAGAATAAACTGTTACCACAGATGGCAACGCCCCGAGTCCACCAGGAAGGAAAGGAGTGCCGCAGGTCAGGCACATTCTACCTCCAACTCTCCCCATCCTTACCTTAGAGCCAAGGTCAAACTTGAACTTGCTGATGTCTTCCTCTCCCACTTTAGAGCCCTCCATGCCCTTGGTCTTCATTGCATTATAAAGAACGGATGTGATCTTCAACAGTTCTTTCACGGCATACCCATCTGCTTGATAAAGCTTCTTAGTATTGAGTTTTATATGTGCCTTTGTGGCCTGTTTTGAGACAGACAAAGTTCTGTTTGGTTTGTTTTTCTTCCGACAGGGTCTTACTATGTAACCCAGGCTGGCCTAAAACTCACTATCCAGCTGTTCAGGCTAGATGTGAGCTCTCACTTCTTCCTGTTTTACCTAAGCAATGGGATTAGAATGTGCTCTACTATACCCAGTTAAAGGTTAGGGCTCTGTCCAAATCCCATGTAGGTAATTTGAAAATATCTCTCCCACCAACTGAAACAACTCAGTGAATAAAGATAAAACACACTGCAAATGTCTCATATTGTGATAAAGACATCCAAACTACAAATACATGTATCTTAGACCTAGTAATTTCAATTTTAAGAACTAACTGTAAGCATAAACTCACAGCTAAAATTAAAAGCATAGGCTATTTATTACAGAATTCTTTCAAACAACAAAAGTTATAAACTATGTAAATACCTATACAAATAACATAATTGTGAGATACTCATGTAAGCAATAATAACTCAAGTGAAAGAGGAAAATTCTATATGCATTGGAAAGTTCTTCAAAATAAACTACTAAATAAGGAAGGCAAGATGCTACACAGCATGAGTAATGGGAAATATATATATATATATTGTTATTGCTTCTATATTTAATTAAATATAAATATTAATATATGTATATATTATTATGATTTGTTTAAACATGCATGAGCAAACTCTGGGCTGAGTTTTAAACAGTGGCTATTTTTTTTTGCCATAATAATAATAATAATAAAATCAAATAAAAAACTTGATAAACACTGACATTTACATAGACAGATACACATACACACATACAGAAAAATTCACAAAACCCCCCACAAAATCAGAAACTATAATGTATACATAAAAAATGCCCAAATAAAGCACTATGATACAAAATACCATTGAGTTTCTTTTTGTGTTGGCCATTTACTGGTGGGCATGGAGTCTGCCCTTAAGTGTGGGAAATATAGCCAGTGACATTCCATTGGAGAGAATTTTTTCTGTGCAGGCAGATGTCAGTTAAGAATAGCTTCTTAGGGATAGGCGCCCTTGTCCACGTCCCCTGTCAGCTCTGGGACCCCATCTGGTCTGAGCTGTGTAGGCCCTGTGCTGTAACAGTTTCTGTGAGTTCATGTGCGTCAGTCATGTTGTGTCTGGAAGACACTGTTTCTGTGGTGTCATCCATCCTTCCTGGCTCTACAGTCTTTCCATTTCCTCTTTTTTTTTTATTTTTTATTTATTTATTTATTTATTTATTTATTTATTTAAGATTTCTGTCTTTTCCCCACCGCAGCCTCCCATTTCCCTCCCCCTCCCCCAATCAAGTCCCCCTCCCTCTTCAGCCCAAAGAGCTATCAGGGTTCCCTGTCCTGTGGGAAGTCCATGGACCACCCACCTCCATCCAGGTCTAGTAAGGTGAGCATCCAAACTGCCTAGGCTCCCACAAAGCCAATACGTGCAGTAGGATCAAATACCCATTGCCATTGTTCTTGAGATCTCAGTAGTCCTCATTGTCTCTATAAACAGTGGTTATTATGACTGGAACTCAACCTAGGGCAGACACGGCAGAGCATCATTTTACTCTGTATAAGTTTGTGATCTAAAAATTTATGAACCATACTTATCCCAAAATAAACAAGTCGGGGTGGTGGTGCATGCCCTTAATCCGAGCACTTGGGAGGCAGAGGCAGGTGGATCTCTGTGAGTTCGAGGCCAGCCTGGTCTACAGAGTGAGTTCCAGGACAGGCTCCAAAGTTACAGAGAAACCCTGTCTCAAAACACACACACACACAAACATACACACACACACACCAAAACAAAAACCCAAAATAAAAAAATAAAACCATATAAGCAATGAGTCAAAAAAACACAGAAACACACATACACTTTGGCGAAATGGTTCCACAGAAACCTGACAGTGGGATGGTTTTAGAAAGTAAACACGATACTCAATTCAAAAAACAGTACCAAATAAGATTCATCTTCTAATTTATTTGATAATTCTATAAAATAACTGTGAACTAACCATGAACTGGGCAATTGCTTTAATGAAGAAAACTCGGTCTTGTTCGGTCTCAATGTCAGAAGGGATGTCGGTCTGTGGCTCATATCTGTCAGAAAAAACAAGCAAGAGCCAATCCAATATAAAGTCCTTAAAGTCAGGTGTGGTGGTACACACTTACAATCTAGCACTCATGAGGCAGAGGCAGGTAAATCTCAGTGAGGTCCAGATCAGCCAGGCTTATACAGTGAAACCCTAACTAAAATATAACAAACCCAAACAAAGCTACTAAACAAACAAAGCAAAAAAGGCCCATTAAAGAGAAGGCAGATGATTATTGCTAACATGAGGTTTTCCAGGCTCCAACGAAAGCCCCAACCAAGGCAATGTGATTAAGCAAAAACTTCAAGAGCAAACAAAATACTCAGGGAGCGAATTCCAACTCAAGAATGAGATTTAAGTGGCAGACCACAGACGGCTCAGTGGGTAACAGGGCTACTACCAAGCCTAGCAGTCAGAGTTCAGTCTCCAGGGCTAGATAGTGTAAGAGGAGAACCAACTAGTTCTCTAACCTCCACATGCATGTGGTGACTAGCGTAAACCCATATACATAGGTGTATTCACACATGCTTAGCAGGTAAAGGAGTTTGCTGTGTAAGCCTAGAAACCTGAGTTCTAACCCCAGAACCTGTATAAAGATGGAAGGAGAGAATCAGCTCAACAGCCTTGTCTTCTGATCTCCACACCTGTACATGTGTGCCATGATATGAGTGTGGAGACAAGTAAAAAATAAAGCAATAAAGATAAATAAAGTAATAAGATACAATAATAAAGTAATAATGAATAAGTAAACAAATACGGGACTTAGATTACAAACTAAGTCTATCTCGAACTTCCAACTTTTATGAAATAACCATGATTTTGACTCGGGCTAATAGCCCAAGACAGACACGAGGGCTAAACAGTTCATTCTAGAAGTGGCAGTGTTGTTGAAATTACTTATTTACTGCTAATTCACCAGGGCTCAGAAGATTTGTGACTCTCAGCTGTAGTTGTATAGTCTGAGAGATAAGAATAGCTTTTACATTTAAAAGCAAAGAAGAGGGGCTGGTGAGGTGGCCAGTGGTCTAGAAACTAGGACTGTTACACTGAGAAACCTTGTCTCGAAAAAACAAAAATAACAACAACAACAACAAAAAGAGCATATATTGTTCTTCCAGAGGACCTGCCCTTAGTTCCTAGCACCAATGTCAGGTGGCTTACAACTGCCTGTAACTCCAAAATATTCAACAGGCATCTCATGTAGACTAAATTTTATGTGTAACAACATATACAATATTTACTCTCTGGTTCTTAACACAAAATGTTGCCAATCCTTATCACATAAGACTTTTAACACAATGAAAAGCCTATATTATTTATTGCTTTATATTTTTAGTATTGTATTTGTAATTATGTGTGTGTCAGTCTGTGTGTAAGCATGTGCACATTACTACCAGTGTTCACTGACGTCAGAGGTGTGAGGTCCTCCCAGAGCTGGAGTTATACACAGTGTGAGTCAACGTGACTGCTAAGAAGGCTGGGCGGTGGTGGCTGACGCCTTTAATCCCAGCACTCAGGAGGCAGAGGTAGGCAATGAGTTTGAGGCTAGCCTGGACTACAAGGGCTAGTTCCAGGATAGGCTCCAAAGCTACAGTGAAACCCTGTCTTGAAAAACAAAAAACCCCAAAACAACGTGCATGCTGAGAATCAAACTCAGGTCCCCTGCAAGACCAGTACAAGCTCTTAACGTCTGAGCCGGTTCTCCAGCCACACCTGCAGTATTTTTAATGCAGTACATCCTGAGTGTAGAAAGTCCCTGCCATTGTGGTGAGGGCTGAAGAGCAGCCCGTGCCAGCACTCCAGTAAGGATAATCCCACCCTCCATGTTCTGTAAACTCTGGTGATTTCTTTCTTTCAAGTTTTAAAATTTGAGAGAGCGTTTCTCACTATGTATCCCTGGCTGGCCTGGAACTTGATATGTAGCCCAGGCTGACCCTGAACTCACAGATATATACTTGCAGTATCATGCCTGGCAGCTCTGATGACTTTTCACAAATTACAACTCAGTCCCTCCTGCATGGATTGCACTATACTCTTCTTTTTGCATCATGACGGTTCCCTGTTCCCAATTAGCCAACAAACAAAGCACTATTCATGCTAAGACATGACTAAGGTGTACCCTCACCTTTTCACAAGCCACAGGAGGACTTCAGAGACAAGCCCAAAGTTGGGAGAGCGGAAATTCTCCATAGAGATATGTCGTGGGTATCCCAGGGCTCTCATCATCTCTGTGAAATCTGTCCAATATAAAACACAATTCCATCAGTCCTTGTCAGATGGCAGCACTTTGGAAAGCAGTTAATCTCATTGTCTCTGCTTTCCCTTCTTACTGGTTCTCCCCACCTTAGTGGCAGCCTGAGGGGCCCAATCCATCAACTCTGTGAGAAGACAGGCAGGGAGACACAACTGACAGTCCCTAAGCCATCACCTGGAAAACACCTAAGTTCAATGGAGTAGACTTTCTTCAGGGAAACGGGTTCTAGGGATTACTTGAGGCTTTCATTTCTTTTTGTCATCTGCCTTTTTACTACCCCAAATAAAAACTATCCAAATGGATCAAAGACCTCAACATAAATCCATCCACACTGACCCTCACTGAAGAGAAAGTGGGAAGTAACCTTGAATGCATGGGGCACGGGAGACCACTTCCTGAATATAACCCCAGCAGCACAGACACTAAGAGCAACAGTTAATAAATGGGACCTCCTGAAACTTAGAAGCTTCTGTAAAGCGAAGTATACAGTCAACAAGACAGAATGGCAGCCTACAGAATGGGAAAAGATCTTCACTAACCCCATCTGACAGAGGACTGATCTCCAAAATACACAAAGAACTCAAGAATCCAATTTAAAAATGGGGTATAGATCTAAACAGAGAATTCTCAACAGAAGAATCTCAAATGGCTGAAAGACACTTAAGGAAATGTTCAACATCCTCAGCCATCAGGAAAATGCAAATCAAAACAACTTGGAGATACCATCTTACACTGATCTGAAAGGCGAAGATAAAAAACACTATTGACAGCTTATGCTGGGGAGGATGTGGAGTAAGGAGAACACTTCTGCATTGCTGGTGGGAGTGCAAGCTTATACAGACACTGTAGAAATCAGTATGGCGAATTCTCAGAAAATTAGGAATCAATCTATCTCATGATCCAGCAATACGACTTTTGGGCATTTACCCAAAGGAGGCACACTCACACCACAAGGGCATTTGCTCAACTATGCCCATAGCAGTATTATTCATAACAGCCAAAACCCGTAAACAACCTAGATGCCCCTCAACCAAAGAATGGATAAAGAAAATGTGGCACATTCACCCAATGGAGTGCTACACAGCAGTAAAAAACAATGACATCTTTAAATTTGCATGCAAATGGACGGAATTAGAAAAAAACATCCTGAGTGAGGTAACCCAGACCCAGAAAGACAAATATAATTTGTACTCGCTCATAAGTGGATACCAGACATAAATCAAAGGATAACCAGCCTATATAGTCCATAAGAGAAGCTAGAACTCTTCAAGAAACAGATGGAAGCAGATGCAGAGATCCACAACTAACCACTGGGCGGAGCTCCCGGAGCACAAACAAAGAGAGGGAGGAGGGAGAATATGAGCAAAGGAGTCAAGACCATGATGGGGAAATACACAGAATGAGCTGGCCTGAGCTAGTGGGAGCTCACTTCTCTGGACAGACAACTGGGGAACCTGTATAGGCCTGAATTAGGACCCCTGAATACAGGTGACAACGGTGTGGCTTGGACAGTATATGGGGCCACAGGCAGTGGGACCAGGCGCTACTCTATGTATAAACCGACTTTGTGGAGCCCATTCTCTATAGAAAGAAACCTTGTTCAGTCTAGGCTCCGGGGAGGGGAACGAGGAGAACCTTGGTCCTGCCTCAAGGAGTTGATGGACAGACTTAGTTGACTTCCCAGGGAAGGACTTACCCTCTTGAGGAGCAGATGAGGAGTGGGATGAGGGGAAGAGAGAGAAGAGGGAGGGGTAACTGGGATTGGTATGTAAAAAGAAATAAAATTAATTAATTAATTAAAAACAAACAAACAAATAAATAAAAACTAAATAATATAAGACATCATGAGAAAAAAATGTTCAAAATCATACATTCTTTTCAGTGATCCTATAGAATTTTGATGACATAAATTTCAAAAATCAGTTACCTCAATTCACAGAAATTTTAAGAAAATGGTTGAACTGTCTTCAGTATTTATATTTACTGTAAAAACATACTAGTAAACAGTGTAAGTTAGAAGCACCTAAAAAAGCTACACTGCTTGAAAGAAAGTAGAAGAAAACAAACAAAAGCCAGGTGGTGGTGGCACATGCCTTTAATCCCAGCACTCAGGAGGCAGAGGCAGGTGGATTTTTGTGAGTTCGAGGCCAGCTTGGTCTACAAGAGCTAGTTCCAGGACAGGCTCCAAAGCCACAGAGAAACACTGTCTCGAAAAACCAAAAGGGAAAAAAAGAAAGAAAGAAAGAAAGAAAGAAAGAAAGAAAGAAAGAAAGAAAGAAAACAAAAGAAAAGAAAAAGGAAGTGGGATTTAGAAATGAACACAGCTGCCGGGTGGTGGCGCACGACTTTAATCCCAGCACTCAGGAGGCAAGGACAGGGGGATCTCTGTGAATTCAAAGCCAGCCTGGTCTACAGAGTGAGCTCCAGGACAGCTGGGGCTACACAGAGAAACCGTCTTGAAAAGAAAAGAACACAACCAGAGACAGGTGGATCTCTGTGGGTTCGAGGCTAATCTGGTTTCTAGTCAGTGAGGGTTTTTGTGACACAGAGAACCCTGTCTCGGTAAATCAAAAGGAACACAACAACATCTCATACTGAGTTCCCACAATACGCTGAGCTGGTGAACAGTTTCCTGGCGGTGCGATGTCTAGGCATGTTTCCTGAAGACAGCTATTCAAAACGTCAATTATTTGTTGATAATTCCAAATAAGCTACCTGTACGATAAAGCAGGGCGGACTGCACCAGATGGTGGAAGAGAAAAGATGGTGGTGAAGAAGTAGCAGTCTCGCCTCCAGTCAGGCTTCATCCAAACACTTCCTCCTGCTAAGGGGAAGCTAGCAATTCTCCACTGTTAGATGGGGACAGAGTCTCCATTACACAGCTATATAATGTTTATTTAAGATAAACATTCTGAAACACTCTTCTGGAATACTCTTTTCAGTACATCGCTTTTCAACGACCCTAACAAAGTGCTGGCCTCATCAAAAACTACGTGGGACCGCCATCATGACACTGTCTCTAACACCGTCAGACCCCAGAAGACATGACACTCGAGGTTGATCCTAATAGCTGCTACTCCGCCGCGAGGGAGGCAAGCTTTTGGGTCACACAGTCCTGCCACTCTCTCCAGCTGTGCGAACCATGAGAAGTTAGACTACTTGCAGTTAGATACAGAAACAAAAGGGGTGAACTGCAACAGCCTGACCCATAATAAACGGTCTCGGAAGAGCAGGGACTAATCTAGACACCCCTCTTCCCCACTCTCGGGCAAAGTTCCCTTCTCAGTGTTTGGCGATCTGACTACCTGGATGCAAAACGCCTAAGCCGCTCGTTCTAGCCTTTTCTTGCCCTCCTCACCTCTGGACTCAGGGCACAGGAATTGACTAGGAATAAGCAACATAATGCCCCAAAAGAACAGTATGTGACAGATTGTTTTAAAAAATTCTCAAAAATTAACAACAATCAACGACGATAAAACAAAACAAAACAAAAAAACTAGCAGAAATAGCCATCCATCCAGTCACCTCCCTGACTTTATTGTTTCTTTCTACAAACTCTAACACAGAAAAAAGTCTCCATTTCCCATGACCTTTCTAATGCGGCTGCGAATGTGTCTGTGACAAACTGAGATAAAATGAGGTAAAAATTAAACACATTCAGTTCTTCAGCTGCTCGAAACACATTCCAAGTGTTCTAGCCACTCGCGGCCAGTGACGGGCAGAACTTTGCAAGGGTGCAGCAGAGTTCCGTTAGGCCCTGGCTAGTCTGGGGCCTACGGCTCAGACAGGGGTCTAGCAGGAGAGCTCCGAGTTTCTGGGGAGCCCACGGGCAAGCCGGGTGCAGCCTTACTGCGGAGGTCGCGGAAAGACATGGCGGTTTGATCTGCAAAAGTCCACCGGGGCACGATGCTCGCCTCTTTGGAGTTCGCAGGCCCAGCGCTCGCCGGTCTCTATAGCAACCCGCAGGGCACTTGGACAGCGTGCGGTCAGGGCCAAACAAGACAGGAAGCGAAGCGGTGCAATGCGCGCACGCGCACGACACAGACCAGCAGGCGGCGCTTCTCACCGTTCATCAAGCAGTTTTGGCTCCGGGCCTTTTGTGGCTCCCATCGCCTCACTTCTGTAGAGAACACTATCACTTTATGTGACCGAGTCTCCTTCGTATTTGTTAAAAACAGCTAAACCGCACAGTCAAAGACGCATAAAGTAGCCACAGAATGACAGGAACGAAGGTATGCTACCCTCGGCAGAATTCGAGAACTGCACCCGGAAGGATTTCGTGTACTTACTGCTTGTCAGTCTTCACTACAGGCCGAAAATCAGTTTCCAGACCCATGATCCAGGGGTTGTCCTGGAAACTGGTTAATTCTGAGGTCGGAGTAGTAGTGCTGATGTATCACGCCCCAGTGCGGAGCTCTGCAGGGAATCCTCCCTGGTAGCTGCTACAAGTTGGGGGTAACCGCGATAAAGAAGGACAGGGGAAAGAAGAGATGAGCTGGGCCAAGAAGGGTGGAAGAAGAGGAAGGCAAAGCCCCGAGATGGGGAAGCGGAGAATGTAAAGGTGCCCTTGACCGGGACGTTGTGGTGGAGATCAGGAGTAAGATGCTTGAGGACTTAGATGTGGAATAGGGCCAACATAGGCGACAGTGCACTTGGACAAAGAGAATAGTCTGCGACAAATGGCTTTGGAACAATGAGAAATCTTCAGCAAATAAATGAAACTCCACTATTATCTATATACAAAAACAATGGTTCATAAACCAAAACAGAGAACGAAATGTTACGGTTTTGTGACTGAGTTGATTCCAAATTTAGTTGTAGTTTTATATTTCCACCACCAAGGCAAGAGTTCCAGTTTGTTCACATGCTTAGGGGAAAAATGGCTTTATCTACACACTAACAACTTGTGAGAAGATGAACAACTGGACAAGGGTCACCCGGAACCACCTTTTCAGTGTGATTCAGATCTCTCCAGGTTTGTATCCTAAATCCTCTTTCTCTGAATGAAAGAAGAGGAAGCTGAAGCTCCCCAAAGGTCACCCCACAGAATGATTTTTCAGCATTCCAAAGTTAATTTTTTTAATGTGTCTTCCTCTGAAATTGAGGAGCAGTGAGTGGATTTACCCTAAGTTTCTAACCCATCCCCCTGCCCTCCTCCCACCCTGCCCCTGACCTGACACCATTCTCTCCCAAACTAAGGGGGCCAAGAAGACTAGTCTTTACTGTGACATCATAAGAGCCAGTTGCCATGGGAGACCTGCAGACCCAGCCCCTAGGCAGGGGAGAGCAGGCCCTGCTGCACACAAGGCCTGGCCACTCCTCCCCCACCATACTGGCCCTCTATGGAAGCCTTGGTCTGTGCATTCTCCGAGCTTCGAATAAGAGAAGGTGCCTGGCTGCAGGGAGAAGCAAAAGCAGAGATGCCATTCTGTCCTAACCTGGGCCCAAAGCCACTGGGGAGATCCCAGGGACATGCATGCTTGGGAGGGGAGTAACTCCCAATCTAGGCTGTATGACTGGGCCACTCATGCCCTCTTTTACCCTCTTTGCTTATATTGGCGCCAGCATACTCTTTCTAGGGTAGAGGGCACACACACACACAAAAAGGGCTTGAAGTGCTGAAAGAGATCTCAGTGCCAAAGTCCTGGGCTTCTTAGGCCCCTAGGGGAGCAAACAGGAAAAATGGGGACAGACAGGATCTGAGGCTGGGTAGCCTGGGGTGGGGTCTGCCATAGAAGCTGGTACTTGCATCTTTTTACCCAGATGCTGGCCGCACTGGCCACCACCCTCCTGCTCTCTCTCCTGCAGATGGAGTGAGCTGGGCCCCAGGACGCCCCAGCCACCCTGACACACCACCCAACATCTACGAGGGAGGGCTGGGGGCCCAGCAGCAGCAGGGCCCTGGTGCCGAGGCAAGCAAGCCCAAGAACTTCCGACTGCGTCACCTCCGGAGCTTGGCTCTCTACCTGCCAGGCCACATGCAGCCTGCTGGGCAATGTGGAAGCCACTGGCTAGGCCGGCTCATGGCTGGGGGCAGCCTGCCACGGCCTGAAGGCTCGGCCTGGCCCCTTTCTCTGCCACAGGGGACCCTGGGTCCAGGTAACAGCCATTGCTCAACCCTTCTGGAAGCCCAACTGCCCAGGGACAGCCTGGGAAATACAGGTGAGCTCTGTTAAGGAAGGACTGGAGACACGAGGGAAAGACACAAGGGAACTCAGATGGCCCTCTTCCATTCCCCAGCCTTCTTGCCAAAAACTAGGAAAGGACACTGTGGCCCGGACACACTAAAGTAATGTCTTCCTCCAGGGGCTGAAATCTTGAATTTTTCTATCCGTGTGCCCCACTACTGATTCTGCACTGGGATGTACTCTTAAGTCTTATGAAATCTCAGGGTGGTAGTAGGCAGCCGAACCACAGCTGGAACCCATTGGGATGGGGGGTGTAAGGCAGAGATCTGGGACTAAGAGTTCTGGGTTCTAATCCTTGTTCTGTATTTTGATGGACCTTGGGCAACTCTCCCTCAGTTTATTTTACAAGAGTTCATGACCCACTGACATCCCCCCAATAGTTCTTTCAAGGACGTAGCACCAAGCTCTTCAATTGTCTTGAAGGTTATAAGGTCCAGGGACACCAAGGTAGGGTTTCAGATTGGGTCCCTCTGAGTGACTTCTCTTTCCTTTTTCCTCAGCTTCCAGTTCCAGCATGGACCCAGCCAAGGGTGTCCCCTCCCAGTCTGGTCCCCCTGAGGGCTTGGGACTCAGGCCCAAGAGGTCCTGGAGAGCCTTGGAGGAGACCATGTGTCCCTTGTGCAAGAGAACCCGCTCTGGGGCCTTGGAGAGGACATAAGGATCCAAAGTGCCAGGGCTGGGGACATTAAGGGAAGGATGGCCGAGGAGGAGGCGGAGGCCAGGTTTCCTGAGGAAGGGTGCAGTCCCAGCAGCTGCCCTCCCACTGAGATGGCCCCCACAGCTGCCCAGCATCAGACCTGGGCTAGTCTGGGCAAAGTATGAGGGAGGGAGGAGGAAGTCCCTTGAGAGGGACGGAAGAAATGGAAGCATGCCTATGCCCTTGCAGCCTGCCCAAACTCCAGTCAGCCACGTGTAGCTGAGAGGCCAGGCTGAGCAGAGAATCTGGTTCCTGAGAGCCAGGGAGTCCTCAGGTCTTCCTTCAGTAAAAAGCCAAGGCCTGCATCTTCTTGTCTGTCATCAAGTCAATCCAGTCAAACCCGCCCTGCATCCATCCTTCAAGGGAGCTTTCCCGGGGTAATGGAGTCATGAGCCTGTCTGGGGAGCTCTGTAGGTGAGGGGCTGCTCAACATGGTAGCTCTAGAAAGCAGGCAAAGTCTCATTGGGCCTGAACACAGGGCATGGCATGGCATTCCAGGGACAAAGGGATGAAATGTGGGTTTGGTTTAAAGAGGGAACCAACCAAGGCAGGCATGTTGGCCTGGACCCCACACTGATCCCACCAGGGGTTTAGATGAATTTATGGCCCCATAGAAACTTGTCAGGATGGCCATGGGACAGGCCTTCTTCTGGATGGACTAGACTTCAGGTACATGGGTGTTGATGGCCTTGGGTAGTAACATTTGGGACTGGATCAAATTTTTGTTGCAGGCCCATTCTGTACCCTGGAGGATGTTTTGTAGCCTCCCAATAATGCCAGCACTATCCTCCACATAAACTGTTTCCAGACAGCATTCAGCATCCACCAGAGACATACTCATTCTGGATGGGAACAGAGCCAAGGCCTCCACTGACCTGCATTACCTTTGGAGCCTTCTCTAAGCTATGATGGAGATGGGGCACAGACAGGTTGGAGAAGGGAATTAATTATACAGTTTCCTACTTGAACCAGGTCCTAGCTCAAAACTAAGAGCCACACTGCTGGTATGAATTGACATACAGCTGCTAAGGATCGTTAAGAAACAGCCCAGTCGTTGCTTTTAGCATAGATGCCTTCATCAAGTTTACACTCCTCTGCAGGACAGCTGCCTGCGTGACTGGGCCACCAGGAAGACCGTGGCAAGCAAGCTCCCTAGCCTTCACAGGCAGAGCACAAAATGTGGAGAGCCAGCTATTAGAGACAGGGTGAGACTAGTGAAATGATTTATTTGTTGTAATGAGACTACTACACACTATGATTTCTTCAACACTGGGCTGCACACTGCAGTAATTAGGAAACAGAAGGGAGGGAAAGACAGGTCGAGGCCTTTGAATTGGATTTAAGAATGTCCAAGTCAGAACCTTCTGGAAGGTTCTTCCTTGACCACACAGGGCAGAAATGAAAATCACATGATCACCACTGACTGAAAAGGGAAGGGACACGGGCTCAGCCTCAGTATACAACCAATCAGTCAGGACACCAGCCACCTGCTGGCCAGTTCTGTTGAGGAAGGGGAATGCTTTTCCTGCCTTAGCCTTCCTGCTTTGTGAGGATCCTTCCTCTCTGAGGCCAAGCAGCCTTGGGCTGGCTCTAGGGTTGAGAGCCCTGAGCCAAGAGATGCTGAGAGGGAAGCACTCAGTAATGGGGCCTGTCAATAGAGCTGCTCCTAATCAGTCTGGCAGTGAGGGGCTGTGAGGATGCCCTACAAGGGCCCCAGTGACACTGCAGCAATACTGGGCAGGGCTCTGGCAACAAACATTTGGGGGCGCAAGGGAAGGGATGCTGCAAGTACAATCCACGGTACTGAGGAGAGCCTCTGCCTCGGAGGCCTAAGGTCCTCTGCGCCCAAGGCCAAGTCCCATGGTCCACAGTAGCAGAGATGCCCAATGCAGAGCTCAGCCTCCTTTTCTCTGCATTTGGCCAGACCTTGAAGCTTCAGCTTCTTGAAGGATGAGCAAGGAAGGAACCCAGAAGCCAACAGCTAACTACCTGTCCTTGTCTCAGCTCCCAGTGTAGGTCAGCTATATGGAGAGCAAGCCAGGATTCCCCAGGCAGGATGATCCTTCTGGACAATAGGAAGTGGGTAGTGGGAGGCCTGAGGAACAGGGGACTGTCCATCTAACTGTCTATGGCGAGGGCTGAGTCTTGAAGCTTTAAGTTCTCTTGAAAGGCTAGCCCTACTCCTTCTCCCCAGCCTTCAGCCTTTCATGGACAACTGCTTCCACCGTTTAAGCTTCTTTAGGGATTCCTATACAAAGACCTGGTACTCTCTTTCCTGTGCCTCTTTATTCTAAGCTTCCTGTGTCTTCAGGGTCAAAGGTGTCCACATTCTCTTCACAGTGAAGTTCAATCCATTTTGAAGGGAAGATGGAGGAGGCAGAAGAGGCCTGGCAAGCCCTTTTCCAGTGAATGTAGCCAACACCTGCCAGGCCATTGGGATGGTGCCAGTGCATGGAGGCAGGACAGAGGCTCCCGGAGGAAGGAGAAGTTTCCAGAAGCAGGAAGGAGAGCCTGCAGGGAAGAGAGCAGGGCACATGAAGACACTGCAGGATGTTCACCTACGTCACCTGGCCTATGGGCTTTAGATGAGTCAGGTATAACAAAGCATGAGCCTTTCTCCAGCCCACAGTCTACCAGTGGCCAGCAAGCTCCTCGGAACGCTACACAAATACAAGCACTGCCAAGCTCACACTTGGGTGTGTTATCAATGGAGTGGGCTCTGCAGTACCCAAACCTCTCCCACTTCTGCAATTCTGTTTTGTTGGCTTGGGAGACCAACTCTCAGCAACCCAAATGGTTGCATCCAGGCTGAATATTATCATGTACAATCTGTCAGCAGAGGAAATTCATGCAGGGTGTTGGACATTGCCACACACAGATGCACTGGTGACAATCCTGGTGGTAAGAGTGGAAGTCTGGGTAAAATTCTGAGGAGCAGACATGGATTGAGATCATTGGGTGCATCTCGTAAGGGAAAGCGAAGTTTCCAGTAGGAGCTGCTTGGTCTTTCTGTACCTTCCCAATGTTTGAATCACATGAATCCATTTTAACAAAAAAAGAAAGAAAAATCTGTTCCGGTCCTGGGGAGATGGCTCAGTGCTTAAGAGCATTTGTTCTTTCCAAGGACCAGGATCTGCATGGCACAACTGCCTATAACCCCAGTTCCAGGAATCCAATGCCCTTAAATTCTTAAGAGATAAATAAAATAAAAACAAAAACAAAGCAAGAGCTGTATAAAACGTAAGGACCTCAGTTTAAGCTCTAGCTCCCACACAAAAAGTCTGTATAGGCAGCTAAGAGACAGAGACAGGAGGATCTCTGAGGCTCACTAGCTAGCCAGTGCAGGTAAATCAGTGAGCTACAAGTTCCATGAGAAACCCTATCTCAAAAGTAAGGTAGAGAATAATTGAGGAAGATGACCCATGTTGAGCTCGATGCTCCACAACGAGAAACCCTGTCTCAAAAGTAAGGCAGACAGTGACTGAGGAAGAGGACCCGTGCTGAGCTCTGCTCCACAAATGTGCACATGTACATGCAAATGGACAAAGTCCAGGGAGTAAAAAGAAATTCGAGTGGCTTGAGGTCTTTGGCCCCTTGTTCTTCAAACCACTTCTGGACCCTCAGTGAACTGCTTACAGTATCTGCCTAGAGACTTCTTGTCTCTGTAAGCACTAGACTCCCCAGGTCCTGCCATCTGTGCCTACCTGTTGAAGACCAGGCATCCACTCTGCTCCTGAGCCAGCATAGCACCGGGCCTGCACCTGGGGCAGGCTGATGGGCCAGCAGGTGGCTACCAGCTCCTTGCAAAAGACAGCAGAAGTCAGACAGACAGGAAAATAGGCTCCACAAAGTGCTGAGGACAGAGGCCGGGGGGAGGCTGCCTCAATGGCATCACATGGTACGGCTGTATTCGATGCCACCTTTGGTGGAGATGCTGGACCATGGCAGAAAGCTGCAGAGCAGGCTGTGGGCCTGGCGGTAGATCCTGTGTGGGATGGAGCAGGGACTCAGGTTGGCTAGTGCTGAGCCCAGGTGCTGGATGTAGTCTGTGGGTTCTGTCAAGGAAGGTACCGATATGCCCCATCATCTGCCTTGCCTGCCCACATGCAGCCTGCTTGGAGTTGGATCAATGACAGCATTGTTCAAAAATACCAGAAAGGCTCATTAAGTGGACCATCAATTTGGGAAATAATGTACAGTAGAGCATATAGGGCAATCATCACAAAGACCAGGGCAGGATCTACAAGACAAGTGTTCCTAGTTCTCCAGAGGGACAGAGCCCAACCCAAGGAGATGTATCAGCAGTGCCAACCCCTGGATGTCCATACATGCCCAACTTCACGTGAGCTAGGCCCTACGGAGCTTGGGGCCACTTCTTTCCTGTTTTACTTCCCTCTAAAATGAATCACTTCTTCAAAACACTCACAGGTACATGTAGTGTATTCTGGGTTATTACTACCCCAAGGTGCTGGGACATTTCGTTTCCTTTCCACCTAATAAGGACACCATTAGAGGAGAGAACTGGAGGTGGGTGAATGCACCTTGGATCATGCAGCTCCATGAGAAAGGTCTGAACCCATGTGTTCTGCCATTGTTCACGTTCTTCTCACCATCACAGGCTGCATATGGTGGGGCTTGTATCTGCTCATTTACTGATGACCCCCACAAGAGGACACTTTCCATATTTCTTGAGTGGAGTAGAGTTAAAACCCAATCTTCCTGCTGGGCTGAAGTTGCCAGGGAGTGCCAGTTTTCCTAACGTATGCAGCCAATCAGGTGCATTAGACCTGTGCATACCCTGAGCTACTTAAGGAACAAGGCTGTGAGCTAAGCCAGTGACTGTCATCCAGGTGGCCACAGTTCCAGTGACTCTCTGGTTCTTCCAGCCCTCTAGCCAGGAAACCGCAACAAAGCCTTCTCCTGTTCCCTTCCAGCAGTAAAGGATATAAGATGGTCCAGGGAGGGTGGCCGCCATTGATGTAGAGGACATAGGTGAAGCCATCTTTGAGGACCCCTCGAATGGAGTAGTAGTAAGGCAGATAGTGATGCTGCTTAAAGTCTCTGTTTTCATAGAAGTTTATTGCTGTGTTGTTGGTGGTGAGCACATGCAGGTAGATGGCTTTGCAGTGGTCCTGGGCAGTGGTTGAAATATGATCCTTTAAACTTTCTAGTAACAGGGAACCTGGGGAAAGGAGAGGAAGGTTTCCCACAGCAGGGCAGTTAAGAGGACATAGATGAAGCCATGGCGTCTGCAGGAGTCTAGAGGGTTATGTTGCCAGATCTGAAACCAGCCTCTGGTCACTTCCCACTGTCGAGCCCCTCCCATGAGCTGCCTACCACTGTGGACCAAAGATGTATCCTGGAGGAGTTCTGGGTCCACAGAGAACACTTACCAACCTTTCAGACAACAAAAAGTATAAACCAGAACCCAGAGGGTGAGAAAGACAGGTCTGGGTAGAACAAAGGACTTCTACTCACTGCTGTGTGGTGGAGTAGGGCGAGACTCTGCTAACACAGTGTCTGGAAAGTGCGGTTTCTCTGTTTGTTTACAGTTCTTACTCGGAACAGAACATCTCGCCAGTACACATGACCATGTCTGGCAACATAGGCGAGGGAAGGGAGGTCTGTGCCCTCCTGACGCTATCCTAGGAGTTGGTGCTGATCTGTTCAGGACAGATCTGGGAGGGATGGAAAACAATGAAGGCCAGTGGGGTGGGAGACGCACTGGGAGGACATTATCTGTCCCCAAATTTGTACAAGGAAGAGACTGAGGGTCCTCTGTGAGCTGAAGATCTCAGAAGTAACTGACAGGGGCAGGGGGTAATATCTGCTTGGGGGGGCAGCAGTGGTTCAAACCATGAACTTTCTGCCTCTTACCTATGCCGTGCTTTCTGAATTCTTTCACCACTCCCAGACTTAGAATGTATGCAACTTGTGTATCCACAGAGAAGCTGGAGGCTAGAATATCTCCATCCTAAAGGGGAAGTCAGAGATAAAGTCAGGGCAACATGACGGCATATACAAGCTCAAAACAGAACCTACCTGGTTCTGTGTCCACTCTTCATATCCTGGCATGTGCAGTCACAAGGTGGGAAGGGGTAGAACACAGAGGACAAAGTACACCCCGCTGACCCACAGAGACAAGAGGGTGTAGGCCCTGTTGGCGGATGCTGCCACAGTGAGAAGGCACCCCCAGGAGCTTTGTTTGGGATGGCGGACTAGGTTGGGACTTTTCATTAGAACTAGTAGCATTACAGTAGATTAAAAGACAGCCTGGGGAGGGGGATGTAGCTCAACAGTGGAGTGTGTGTCTGGCACACACAAGGTCATACGTCTGATCCTATCACAAAAGAACAAAGGAGTATAACTGTCCAGAGTGGTCACAGACAGGTTGTCAACAAGTAGTGACACAGTCGCCATGATGTGCGACAGTGGGCAAGTGAAAAGTTGGGTCGGGTGAGCATGCATGTGCAGCATTGCGTGTGGAGGTCAGAGGACAACTGGGGGAGCTGGTTCTCTCCCTCTACGTGGGTGCTGGGGACTCAGCCTGCCAGGTTTTTATTGCTCAACCATATCACCAGTCCAAGGTCCAAGTGCTGTTTTAAAGGTTTGTAAAGAGAAACATGCTGTCCCTGGTGACCATGAAGAGCAGGTTAAGACAGCTACTCACCCTGCTCTGCTGCCCATGCTGGGCGAGTGGCACACTGTGATGTGATAGAGCACGCTAAGGACACAATCGCCTCCTGAGTCATGACTCTGACCATGAGATAGATTCTCATGTTATTCCAAGCACTTAATAAAAAGGAACACTGCCATTTGTATGGTCTTCTCTTTCCAGAAAGGACACCAGATGACTTGGCTTTTCTGCTTCCCATTCACCAAGTAGCTCCATGTGCTATGCATGTGCTGGGCCAGGCCCTGCTCCCTGGCCCTGCCCAGCACTCCACACTACAGTGAACCTGGACATAGCAAACTGGGGGAGGGGATAAACTCACTGCTCTAGTTAACAGAAGCCCTAGCTAGCCAAAAGAAGGGTCCCCAAATATGTGTGGAAAGGGTAAGCATGCTAGTCAAGAGAGCCTCGGGCAGTGTGCATGGTGGAAGTGGACAGTCACTAAGAAAAAACCCCAAGGAGGGATCACGAGGAAACAGGCGTGGGCAAGTGAAACAAGAGAGCAGACCCAAGGGGGACTGGCCCTTGCTTTCTCCCTATCTTAGCAGTGAGCAATGTGAGGAAGTAGCTCAGGAGGAAGCTGGGCTAGACAAAACAATGTACCAAGATAGAATTACTTATAAAATGGGGTAACCTTTAGTGGTCTGGGTTCCTAGAAGAAATGTTTCTTCCTCTTCCACTACGACTGGATGAGGCAAGCACTCTACCACTGAGCTGCAGCTCCAATCTCATTTCCTGAATTTTTTAAAGGAATAATCTCAAGCAAGCTGGGTGTGGGGTACACACCTTGGACTCTAGCACTTGAGAGGCAGAGGCAGGTAGGTCTGAGTTTCAGGCCAGCTAGTACACAATGAAATCCTGTCCCTAAATTAATAAACAAATAGCCAATGAACAAACCAACAAACGGGAGGCAGGCAGGAAGGAGAAAAGGAAACAAGAAGTAATAACCTCAAGCCAAATCTAATCATTTGCTGGTTGATGGGATTCCCTTTCCTTAAGTAAACAATACTGCTCCATTGCCATGACCAAAATTACCAGGAGACTCCTAACAGAATTCAACCACAAAGAACATGGTTTATAGCTGTGGTCCTATTCTGCCCTGAAAGCAGTCATCCAAATTCTTGAGGGTTCTGAGGGAGGTAAGTTTGTGAGTGGTCTATGAAATTGGATAAAAAGAAATAACATTTTTGCTAATCCTCAGGTGAAACCTAACATCTCCATCCACAAATTACAGTACCATTGATGCTTCTGTGACATTCCAGCAGCACAAATCCCAGGCATTTTCATGGCACACAGCAACGGGGCAGATTCCCAACCTATCATTTCTGCTTGTTTCTGTTTGAAAATGGCCATCTTTATTAAGCCCACTAGTGGGTTCTATTCATTATTCATATTATTCCACTAGGGCTGGAGAAGTAGCTCAGCAGTTAAAAACATGTACTGCCCTTGCAGAGGACCTGAGTTTAATAGTGGGCAGCTCACAACCACCTATGATTCTAACTCTAGGGGGATCTTCTTTGTTCTTTACAAGTAAATATTCCTATATAGTCACACAAGCATACACATAATTAAATAATACGTAAATCCTTAGGAAAAAGTCCGTGTATTCACCTTCACATAAATAACCCACTGGGCGAGCGCCGTTTGCTGCTCTGACTCCTCAGCTCACAAGCTGCTGAGACACAGGCCGGAGTGGGCAACGACTCCACTGCAGCATCCCTCTCCAGTGGCCACAAAGGCCAAGTCACTGTGGCATAGACATACCTCTTTATGTATTTTGGTCCTATTCTTTATTTCAGCTACTATCATTCCCACGATGGCACCTCTGTAGGTTGCAGCAAGAGAGAAGAACTTCTTGTTGGATGTGATATCACGATACCATGAGTCTGGGTACCTGAGGGAGAGAGCACACTCCAGTGAGTCACCAGGCCCTATGCTGCCCTGCCTATCACTTAGTCTCTAGGAGCCTCATAGCTGTCTTCTCAAAGTAACCACCTATCCAAAGGGGAATTTTTGATGTAAAAAAAAATTATTTTTAATGTAAAAGAGAGGAACCCTCCAATCAAACTGTCTCCACAGACAGTTCCTGGAGGGACAGCACAAAGCAGCCTCAGTGTGAGCTGAGACCTTAGGGCCCTCAGTGACCTGAGTGGTCTATGAAGAATTCTGTGGGGCTGGAGAGATGGCTCAGAGGTTAAGAGCACTAGCTATTCTTCCAGAGGTCATGAGTTCAATTCCCAGCAACTACATGGAGCCTCCCAGGTACCTATAATGAGATCTGGTGCCCTCTTCTGGCATACAGGCATGCAGAACACTGTATACATAATAAATAAATACATAAATCTTAAAAAAAAATTCTGTGAGGGCTGGTGAAATGGCTCAGCAGGTGTGGGTGCTTGCAGTCAAGCCTCGAAACTTGAGTTCAATACAAGTTCAATACACGGTGGAAGGAGAGAACTGACCACGCAAACGGTCCTCTGTGAGACTTCAGCACTGAAGATCAGGAAAGGTGACTCATGGAAGAACCAAAGTTCATGGGTATGTACAATAGTTTACAATACCTTTCTAACACGGGCGTGGTCATGACACATGACTAAGGGACAGGAGAGGCTGACAGTAAGGTCCTTAATGGGTGTATAGGTTACAACTCAGTGTGGATCTATCTAATCCCAGACAGTCCTCAGCAGGGCCTCATTCATTGCTACACTTAACTGACATTCTTATTTCCTAGTATTCTTTCAGTAGTGGGATTACTAACTGGAAGGACAGTTTGTTTTGTCTCATAAAGCACTGTTAGCCCACATTCCTAAGAAGCTGGCAATTTATATTTCAACAGAGATGCATGGGGGGGGGTCCCCTACTTTCCTGCTGGGATGGAGTAACAAGTATGAGTGAGTCGAGGAGTCATGAAATACCAACAACTCAGGACCCTGCTTAGCTTTCAGGTTTCAAGGTCTGTGTCTGTTTTTCTCGCTAAAAAACCTGTTTTTCCGTATCATACAATAATCTAGAAACAAGGCAAGTAAAAACACAGGAACCCAAGGTACTAATAATCCACTCCACCTCAAAACGCTGGAAGTATTTAATTCAGTACACTCTGCGGTCTCGGTAAATGATCCCCACAACGAAAGTCCAGAAGCGAACCTCTCAGGCCTCCTGCCTCTTCCTTCTCATTCTCTCCCCTAAGGTCAGCCATGGCACCTAGAATTCTTCGACTCCAGTACGAATCACAGAAGCCAGAAGAGCCCCTTTCTTACAAAGCCAATCTGATTTTCTCTGTAGGAGGTGGCCATGAAGAAACTTTTTGTCCTATTTGTCTGACAGTAGATCTAATAGCACTATAATCTTGATTAGACTGAGAGTGCCCATGAGATCAGGACAGCACATTTCTGAGCGTGTCTGCGAAGGCACGGACAGACTCCAAGTCTGCACTGGGAACAACTGCAGAACCGTGGTAGGTGGAGCGGCTTGGAGGAAGCAGGTCACTGAGGGCTTCATGCCCTTAGGGGCAATAGCTTGCTTGTAGCTTTCTCTACCACTACTCTCCTTTACTTCCTGTCCACTGTAATATGAGCTGTCCCGCCCCCCCCCACCTGTCACAATGGCCTGAAACTTCTAAAACAGTGTAGAAAATAAACCTTTGTCATCCTTAAGTTGTTTCTGTCAGAGATTTGGTGACAACAATTGATAAAACTAAGACATCCTCATTCCAGAAGGGTCCCCCCTATACTCAGAGAGAGGGAGTGCTACAGAGAGTCCAAGTGGAATCTAAGCAAATGGGCCTCACTGTGTTCTCCAGCTTCAACCCATTAGGAGTAGATACTACTCTGTTCAGTACTTTCTAGGACAGTCCATACTTCACTCAGGTCAAACAGATGTGTTACTGTCATCTCCTGCTAACATGTCTTACTAAAGTGCTGGTCATGATTCTCACGAAGGGCAGGATCCTCTGCCTTCCTCTACAGTATACCGAGATTTTTATCTAGGCATGCTTCTAAGTGAAAGTGGAATATGATATGCACCTGTTCTCGAGTCTACTTTCACTTAATATTTGGTAAAAGAAAGAGGAAGGAAGGGAAGGAATTGTGTCAGTAAATACATTACTTTAACAGATTTGTTCCTGGATGATTAATGACCCTTTTTAAAGACAGGGTCTTTCCCATATAGTCCACTCTGGCTTAAAACCTACTATGTAGCTCAGGCTGGCCTTGAACCTGACCCTTTACTGCTTCCATTTCCTGAGTTCTAGTACTCCAGGCATATGCCACAACATCAACACTGCATTTAGATATATATATCCTGATGAATCTAATCAGTTTTTTATACTGAGGTTGGTCCTAAATTTCCTGATTGCATGCAGCACTGGGAATCTTTGTAAGTAACATTTCTCAGCAGGGCCTTTTAAGGAAGGTGAGCAGTGGACCAATATGGAGGCCCAAGGCTCACTGCCTAGTTTGCTAACTTTAAACAGCAACTACGGACCACTATGGTCCCGCCAGACCCATTGTTGCTTCTTCCAGTCTCAGAGTATCCCAGCCACTGGGGATACAATGTCAACACTCACTCAATGGGGAACCAGTCGCCACACAGGTGCTTCACAGTGTCTATGTCATCGTGGCAGAGGAGACGCAGGCTGACCTCGCTGAGGGCACTGGAAGGCACCACCTCTGTCATTCACACCTGTGGGAAGAGCAGACAGCATCACCTGAAGGCTTGCTTACCTGTTCTTTCTCTAAACTAACCCAAAAGGTGGGTGAGGTAGGGAATTGCTAAGAGCTTCCCGTGATGGAAAGAATGTTCTAGTGGTTGCCTGCACTCTGCACACGAAAAGCAGTCGACTGCCTCTCATCTATGCCTCTCCCCTCTCTGCTTGAGCTGCACCCCACCCTTCAGCTTTTCCCCAGAGCGACCACAGCTCCTGCGTGGCTGGTCTTTTATCTCTTAACTGCTGCTCCTTCACTTGGAGGAGGCAAATGACCCTAACAAGTCTAATTCTGGCCCAGTGTCAGAGAAGACATGGGCTCAGCAAACTCTGTCAAGCAGTTGGTAGGTAGAACCTAGAGAATAATCAGCTATTCAGGTCAAATGGCACTGGTTTCACCACCAGAGGGGAGGTTACATACTGCTTCTCCTCCATGACTAGTAAGAGAAACTTTGATGCTAATGACTATGGGGTAGTGCGGGCGGCTGAGGATCACACCCACGGCTATGCAGCCAGCCCTGTCTTAGTTTGAGGCAAGGTCTCCCTAGGTTGTTCATGCAGGTCTGGAACTCATTCTGTAGCCTGGGCCGAGGAAATCAAGTACTGAACTCTACCAAAGGGGAAAATAGCCTGTTTCTTTAAGTTGGAAGCAAGTATTTCAAAGGAATTAATTATCCTATCTTTTTGGGAGGGACTGTGTCGTTAATCTCCCATGGCTGAGGAGAACTTTCCAGAACAACCAGATGAAAGTAGAAATGCTAACAGATCAGGACCACCATGTAGAATCTCAAGAGGAAAGCTCCAAGTCCAGCAAAACTCAAAAAGTGAGGTCAACAGGTGAGGGCTGCCAAGGGGCAGGTGCAAGGCACAGACTCGAGGAACTGAGACCCAGAATTCAGTGTGTGCAAACAGGGAGAGACCCGAAGCCTACAGGCCAATCTCTCCAGAGCCCTGTGCCTGCAGCTATGACCAGGAGGATTCCAGCCAAGCCTTTGCGGGTTTGGGAAGTCGCTGCCTAGACCTAACTACAGCCTTCAGACCCAACTTCCTGGTTGCAGGGGGTGCAGTACATACATCAATAAGGGAAGAGATATCCAACAGACAGATGTGTTACCTTTCATATCTGGTCTCTTCACAAGGTCAATCATATCAAAGATACAAAAGTAAATAAATAAAAGAAAAATGAAAAAAAAATGAAAAGAGAAAAGAAGATGGAGAATCAAACGTAATATCTAAGCCTGTACCATGAAAAAGAAAATCAACACATTTCAGTGAACCTTAAACACAGGCTGGTTGGTAGATGGAAGGTATTATGAAACAGCTCTTAGTTTTCTGATGAGGTGGAGGTCGCACAGGACAAGGTGTCTCCTGGAGACACAGGCTGAGATATTCTGGAGCAAGAAGGCATCCTGATTTCTACTTCAAATGATTGATTTTTTGGGGGGGGGGTTGTTTGTTTTGAAGTGTGGTGGTGCCCTGGGTCTCAGGGCAGCTGTATGCTTCAATTTCTCAGCCATGCCTTCAGGAAGATTCCAAAATCTTCTCAGAGTCGTGCAACTATGACAAAAGCTGGGAACTTCTACAAGATCAGTTGCACACCTTTCTCTCCAGGCCAGGCATGGCTCCTCTGACATTTGTCAACAGTAGCCTTCACAGAGACTCCTCTCTGGCAGGCTACAAACACAATGTGTGTGCCACCTCCCTCACCTTCAATATTACCATCAATTTATAAACACCTGCTGCCTGCCCCTGCTTTCCTCCACACACCTGCTGCCTGCCCCTGCTTTCCTCCACACACCTGCTGCCCCCGCTTTCCTCCGACACCCCTTCATGCTCACTGCGCCCCATTTCTCCCTTGCTTGTAAGAGTGATGTCTGGTCTCCTTTCCTTAGGACCCCTCTCATTATCTGTGCTGTTCCCTGCTCGGTCCAGCACTTCTCAGACTCTCATCTCTTCGTTCAGAGGCAGCCACTGTCACAGCCTTTCCTCAAGCAAAGCATGAGACAAGGTTACTAAAAGCTCCCCGCATGCAAGGCAGGAACCACAGGCCCAAAGGGCCCTGTGAGAGTCCACAGACACAAGGGTCACTGATTTGAAAAGCCAACAAAAATAAAATTTAAGCTCCCTCTTTCAGGAAAGAAGGAGAAAAAAAGGAAACACACATTACTGATAGATACAGGACACTGTCTAGTGCATCAGCAATATGGGCTCAGGGCCTAAAAGGGGGAAGAAGCAAACACTGTTCACAGCTCATCTGTTCAAATGAGCAGCTGCCTGTGGGTGAGGAGCCATCTCCATAGCTGCCTGTGCAGCTTCCAAAACCGCAGAGTAGGAAACTGAATAATTTTCAGAGTGACAAGAAACAAACACCCACCTCTCTATTTCCAAACAACATCCCTCTTAAAACCCAAGTCTTCATGCTCTGAAGGAAGCCCATATCATATATATTGAACAGCACATATGATTTGAGACACATCACTTCAAACACAAAATAACGATACAGGATTCTACCTGGAGATTCTAGGACTGGATAAAAAATTAATGGTACTAGCAATCAAGTAATGGTCATGGAGGAGGGACTGAAGAGGTGCTTAAGGGTCATCAAAACCAGGCAGAATGCGCCTGAGAGTCTGGCTCAGGAAAGTGCTTGCCTATCAAGTACAAGAGCTCAATCTTCAGCATTCCATGAACAGGGCCTGGTAATGCACACTACGCTAGTACGGCACTTGGGAGGGGAAGACAGGAGACTCAGGTGCTCAACATCATTCTTGGCTACAGGGTGAGTTTGAGATCAGTGTGGAATACATGAGACCATTTCAAAAACACGACACACATATGGAAGCCAGATAGGATCGTGCACACTGTAGCCCCAGGACTCAGGAGGTCCAGGCAGGATAAGAGTGAGTTTGAGACCAGCATGTAATACAAAGCCAGACCCTAGCTCAAAACACCAAACAGTACCAACCCGCCTCTGACTCCCAATCCACCTAGATCTAGTTTACTAAGTACATATTTGGCTACATGTTGATTATATCTCATGTAAAGATAGCATGAGATGGTGAGGGTCAGAGTCCAGACCCAATCTTTAACCTCTGCATCAAAAAGTCTCTGCATTTCAAACTAAAAATATCCCTAATCATTAATTTACTAGATTTGTATGACAAAATCAGGCTTTGCTCAGGAGACTATAGTCACAGCGATAAGCAGAGTTCAGAAATTGTTGGCCACACAGAGGAGGATGGCACACTCGGGTCCCATTTACTATACACTAAACTATAACTTGCTAGAGGAATCCCATGACAAAAGTGCATTAGTCAATGTGAGCAGTGCTCCCAACTGATCTGGGAAGGGCACCACTTCCTTTTCCAACCACAGAGACCACAGGAAAACCAGCAGAAGCCCTTCTCCAGCATCCTCCCCAGGAGTACACAAAGACACACCGGGTTCCAGTAGAAGAGGTCAAAGTAGTGTCTGTTTGACTATTTGGCAGCTCTTTCATGTTCAACATCAGGCTGGATGAGTAGAAAAAACAGGGACCCAGGTAGAAAAGAGCACACAAGACTGAGGCCAAAAGATATGGCACAGAGACCAAACCCTATGGCCGGATCACTCAAAAGCTTTGGGCAAGTCTATCTCAGTTTGCTTTCTATTGCTATGATCAACCATTCTGACCAAAAGCAATATGGAAAGGAAAAGGCTTATTTAGCTGACACATTCTGAAGACAGGCTGTGACTGAGGTAGGTCAAGGCAGGAACACAAGCCAGGAACCTGGAAGTGGGAACTGAAACAGAGACTGGACGGATGCTGCTTATTGGCCTTTCACGGTGTGCTCAAACTGTTTTCTTGTACAACTAAGACCACCTACCCATGTGTGGCACCACCCCCAGTGAGCTGGGCCCTCCAACACCAATGGTTCTCAACAAAGGTCCTGCAGACTTGCCTACAGACAATCTGATGGAGGCAGTTTCTCAATTGAGGTTCTTCCTAGATGACCCTTGCTTGTGTCGAGCTGTCAACAACTCTAAAAGGGCATCTCCTATTCTTGGTACTGAAAAATAAGCGCGGATGACTGTGTTCTGTCTGTCAGGTGTATGTCACTGCACAGCACGCACAGGACAAGGCTTGTTTGGATGGAGCCCACGGAAGAACACTGCTGGGGTCAGGGTAGGAATTGCCAGAGGGTGTAAGTGCTCTCAGAAGGAAATTCCTAATTCAATTCAGAGAAAGGGTTTTGAAAACATCTACCTAGAGATAATACTAAATTTCAGAATGTGGGAATAAAAAGCTAATAAAATATTGCTGAGAGTGGTGGCACACACCTATAATCCCCAGCGTTCAGGGGGCTGAGGCAGAAGGATGATAGGTTCAAGACCAACCGGAACTCTATAAAGGGTTCTAGGGCAGTCTGGGCTACATTTCAACACTTTGTTTCAAAAACAAACAAATGAAAGAACCCAGCACTTGGGCTAGAGACTGGGAAGTTTAAGATCATCCTCAGATGCAGAGGAAGTTTGAGATCAGCCTAGGCCGCACAAGACCCTGTCTGAAACAGACAGAAAAATAGCTGCTTGGCATACTTGACTAACATCGAGGCTGGACTTCCTGTAGGGTTCATCCCACCTAAGAACTCTTCTGCTGCTGTAGAGAGAGCAGCTACTAGAAGCCCTCCTGCTGGTAGGGGACACGGGGTGGGGGGGTGGAAAGCTGGCTACTCAGTTTAAGGGAGAAAGCAAGGGGACAGGAGAATTTGGTTTCAGCACCTCTCCACTGAACCCTCCCTGCAGCAGGCCAGCCCCCTGTCTTATCAATCTTTCCATCTCTAAGGGTTGTTTTTTTTTTCCCTATGAGAACTAGCAGCAGGAAGTTTCCTTTATTTCTCCGTGTTCTGTGATTAATGGGTATGACATCTTCTGCTATTGGTCTTACCATCAAATCACATAGGTTACAAGTTGCATATGTCATTTTCAAACACCCTTTGTTAGTCAGCTGTTGACTGAAGGTTTGTCCCGCCTGGTCCTGCAACCATCCAGTCCCAAAGAAATACACAGAGGTCTATTACATTAATTATAAACTGGTTGGCCTATTAATTGATTTTATTGAGTTCTACATTTTTCTCTGCTCCCTTCCCTGCCTCTCCCCCTACCTCTCCCTTCCCCTTCAACCCTCTCCCATGGTCCCCATGCTCCCACTTTACTCAGATCTTGTCTTTTTCTACTTTAGTGGGAACTGTTTTTAGAGTGCTTTCTCTCTCCTGCTGTTTCCATTCATGTTCCTCCAGGATAAACAAACAAATGACAGTGTTAAATTCTGTATAAATTCCCTCCTCATCATGAAGTCAACTCATTGTTATTTTGGCATGCAGAATCAAACCCAGGCCCCAGATACCCTGAGTACCCATTCTACCATTAAGCAGAAGCAGCACAGGTCTTAAAGGATGACTAAAAGATCACCATGCACCTGTCTGAATTTTCCTCAACAATTACGGTGGATGCTTATGTTCTCCGCTACTCACTTTCATATTATCTGAGCCTTTTGCAGTGAGCTTGGGTTATTTTGTTAACAAAAATAAAGACTTTTGGATACAGTGAAAATTCTGAACACGTTTTATATTAAAATAATCTCTGCAGACCAGGCATGGTAGCGCACACCTTTAATCCCAGCACTTGGGAGGCAGAGGCAGGTGGATCTCTGTGAGTTCAAGGCCAACCTGGACTACTGAGCAAGTTCCAGGACAGGCTCCATAGCTACTGAGAAACCCTTTCTCAGAAAACAAACAAACAAAAACCAGCTAAGCCAACGAAAATCTCACGGGTTGTTAAATGACAAGGAAACTTTTCAGCGAATTCAAATTATGAGTGGAACTAAGACCTCCTAAGCGCTGCGGATGAAGAGCTGCCTTCTAAAGCCCTGAATGTCTGCAAGGCACCCGTGCACCGATGCTGGGGATGACCATTCCAGGCACAGATCAGAGCCATGAACAGGCACCTGGAGGTGGACTGCAGAGCAGCCTTGCAAGAACATCTTAAAGGGCTCCTGTGTAAACAGCGAACAGAGGGTTATACAAAATCCAAAATTAAAAGCTTTCACAAGCCGGGCGGTGGTGGCGCACGCCTTTAATCCCAGCACTCGGGAGGCAGAGGCAGGCGGATCTCTGTGAGTTCGAGACCAGTGAGTTCGAGACCAGCCTGGTCTACAAGAGCTAGTTCCAGGACAGGCTCCAAAACCACAGAGAAACCCTATCTCAAAAAACAAAAACAAAAACCAAAAAAACAAAAAAACAAGTTTTAAGGTAACAATATTCATAAAAGGCTTTTAAAAACTCTATTTTTAGAAGTAAAGGGATGTGAAAATGTGTGGGTTGCAGCTCACTGGTGAAGAATTTGTCTAGTGTGTACAAGGCCCTGGGTTTAATCCTTTCTACTGCAAAAGAAAAAAAAAGAAAGAAAACAAGTACAGGGGCTGAAATGCTGGAATGCTGGCTCAGTGCTCAGGAGCACTGACCGGTCTTCCAGAGGACTGAGGTTCAGTTTCCAGCATCCTCACATTGACTCACAACCACCCTTACCCAAGTCCGTCTCAGGGAATCTGAGGTCCTCTTTTGACCCTCCCCCCCCCCACACAGATAAAATATTTTTTAAGAAAAAAAGTACAACAGAAGGCAGAAATTAAAAACCTGTGCTCACCTCATCCCCACACAAACTGTGACTAGCTTCCTGCGGGTCCTGTGGAGGGAATGGTTTTCCATAAGGAGACGGCTTGCCTGCGAGCAGCTGGTGGCATCAATGCGTGCCAGACTATGTTCAGTGGCTAGGCAGTGCATTTTACAGATTTCAGTGAAGTTTACCAGAGGCCAGAGGATAAGGCAAGTAACTGAAACTCAGGGCAGTAAAGCGGCAGCTAATGTCTGCTCTGGGGATGTGCTGATGTTACAACTGTGGCTCCAGCAGGGTCTCTCAGAGACAGCTAGCCATGGCACTTCTGAATGCCACAGGAATGACAGGAACCCTATGGTATTAACCCTTCCCAGAAAAGAACACCTTTCAGTACTGAAGGGAAAAAAAAATCACCCACCCATTTCCAGGCCTTTGTGCCCTAATCAACCCCATGTCAGGAACAATAAGGAAGGAGTCACAGCATTGCCAGCAGTCTGTGCCAGTTAGCACAGGTTGGCATCACTCTTGATTTTATGTATGTGGGTGTTTTGCCGGCACGAATGTTTGTGAACTGGAGTTACAGAACACTGCGTGAGCTGCCAGCGAGTGCCTGAAATGGGAATCTAAAGGGTCCTCTGCAAGAACAGCAAGCACTAGTGACTACTGAGCCACATCTCCAACCCCTAACCCCCAGGATCAAAGTCGTCATCCATCAGAGCCGGGGCCATCACACCAACTTCATTTTATTTATTATTGTGTATATACCACTCTATGGGTGCTCAGGGCCCATGGAGGACAAAAGAGGGCAACAAATCTCCTGGAGGTGGAGTTTAGGTGGTGGTGAGCAGCCCATATAGGTCAAGGATCAAACTCAAGTCCTCTGAAAGAAAAGCATTCTTATCTGTGAGCCTTTTTGCTCTAATCCTTCCATTTTTTTTTCTTTTGGTAACAATAACCACTCCACAAAAACAAACAAAGAAAGCCAACCGGGAGCTTTCTAAACCAGTCCAAACCAGTCTATTTGCTTGTGTCAGGGTCTTGCTATGGCGCCCATGCTTACTTGAAAACTCATTATTATCTCAGGCTGGCTTCAAACTTGTGACACCCTCCTGCCTCCACCTCCCAAATGCTGGGATTAGAAATCTGTGCCCATGTCCTAAGAAGTCTTTTAAAGCAGCAAAATATCTTCATCTCCTACGGAAACAAAGGCAACCAGCACTTTCCCCACGATCTGTTCTTAGTCTCTACTCATAACCACCTCTTCTTTCTTGGAACTTTGAATCTGTGTTCTGACATTTATTTCTAACATCAATGCCCAAAATACCATGCTATTCCTAGGATGCTGGCTTTAAAAGGCAGCATCAAGGCCGAGCGGTGGTGGTACACGCCTTTAATTACAGCACTCTGGGGACAGAGGCAGGCAGAACTCTATGAATCTGAGGCCAGCCTGGGTCTGCAGAGCAAGTTCCAGGGCAGCCAGAGCTGTTACACAGAGAAACCCTGTCTTGAAAAACCTAAATAAATAAATAATAAAGGGCAGTATTAAGTGTTTATTTTTGGACAAAACAGGCAGTTTTGAAAATAATTTGAAAATCTCTGTTGTAACACTTAAATTGAGTCTCATCACCCCCCAACTCTCCAACCCTCTAGACAAGGTCGCTTTTTATTTATTTATTTATTTATTTATTTATTTATTTAAGATTTCTGTCTCTTCCCCACCGCTGCCTCCCATTTCCCTCCCCCTCCCCCAATCAAGTCCCCCTCCCTCTTCAGCCCAAAGAGCCATCAGGGTTCCCTGCCCTATGGGAAGTCCAAGGACCACCCACCTCCATCCAGGTCTAGTAAGGTGAGTATCCAAACTTCCTAGGCTCCCACAAAGCCGATATGTGCAGTAGGATCAAAAACCCATTGCCATTGTTCTTAAGTTCTCAGTAGTCCTCATTGTCTCTATATTTTTTCCCAAGACCGGTTTTATCCCAGGCTTTTTCAGACCCAGGTCAGCGGGCCTTGGTGAGTTCCCGATAGGACATTCCCATTGTCTCAGTGTGTGGGTGCACCCCTCGCAGTCCTGAGTTCCTTGCTCGTGCTCTCTCTCCATCTTCTCCTGATTTGGACCTTGAGATTTCAGTCTGGTGCTCTAATGTGGGTCTCTGTCTCTGTCTCCTAGACAAGGTCTCTTTATGTAGCCATTACTGCCCTGGAACTCACTATGTAGACCAGGCTGGCCTTGAACTCAGAGATCCACCAGCCTCTGCCCCTCGAATACTAGGATCCAGGCATGTGTTATCACATCTGGCTGAATCTGTCATTCTGAGGGTGCTTTCTCTGCTGGCCAGGTGGACTCTGACTGAGCTGAAACATGGACAAAGTTAACCTTCATTTGCTGTCACCGTCTTCACAGTCTTAGCTTGGACCCCACCTGAGGGTTACTGATATGCTCCTGCCAACCTCTGAACTGAGGTACTCCAGAGCTACTTAAAGCACTGATCTGCATTACTCTAGATCCCAAACCACCTTCTACAGGAATTCCTCCTTCCCAAAAATACTGAGCAACCTTCTTTGTGCTCAGAGAAGAGAATAAACTTGGTGTATTTGTGTTTGCTATTTAAACACATGGGCCAGTAAGCAGTGTGAGTATCTGGGCTTCAGACAGATCCTTAACTGTCCTGCCAGCCAGCCTCCATCAGAGGCCAGGCTAAGAATGATGTGCAGGCAAGGAAATCTGCCCTGAAGTTACCAAAGTTCCTTAAAATCATTTGCTGAATCAAAGTCCATGTTTGAACTGGGCTTGAACTCAAGTTCTCAAGAATCCTGTCTCCACCTGTCGACTCTCTATCCACCTGGGCGAGTTTTTAGGCTGCCACACCGTGCTGCACGAAGATATACACTGAGCGCCCCACAGTCTCTCATCACCAGCATCTCCCCGGGCATCTAGAACCTCTGCTTCCTGCTCTTGGTTCAGGACGATCTTTAATCCCTCAGATCTGACATCCAGAAAGCATCTTCCATTCCTGTCAGAAGCAACTTAGATAGGCCAAATCTAAAGACACTCTCCACACATAGTGACCAAGTCTCTTCAAGGTACAACTAAAAGAGGTTAAAGATAGGACACACAGTTATAACAAACAAAATTGTCTATTTTATGTTGGTGCTGGTGCGCTGACACCAGACCAGCCCTGATTTCGTGACAAATTTTAACAATTTTCATAGAAACTCAGCCAGGGAAGTCTGACATGGAGCTGTCTAGGTCTGTGAGTTGGAATTCTAGCAAACCACAGCTATGCATCCCCCACTCTCAAGGGGCTTAATGTCCTGCACATTATTCTTGTTGCTGTTCTATTCAAACTACTCTAAAAGGAGGAGGTGGGAAGACTTATGCTACCACTTTGGAACGATGGCCCTTCAGATTCCTCTAGTGTTTAACCCTACCCAAACTAACTGAGCACGTCACTGCTGGGCCGGTATGCATCTGTGTGTACTTGTTTGCTTGTTTGGTTCCGGACCCCCTCCTCCTAACGTTTCACCTGGTAACGCAGCCACAGGACTTATAAAACTTTCCTCCACGTCACATGGCTATGTGGACTCAAGTATTTGCATAAATGATCTCTGGTGCAATGTGACTCTGCCTGCTGGGTCAGACAAGCACTAATTCAGGGGTTTTGTGTTTTCAGTACTTTGACAAAAGAAAACCTCTCTAACTGGCAACTTTCTCTCTTGATTAGCACTCTAGACACCACAGACAGTCAGTCACCTTGGTAGTAGGCTGTTATTCTTTTCTCCTAAGCCCAAAGGGTGACAAGAACGACCCAAAAGCACACGGCTCAAGGACTTGGCAGAGTTAGCAGATCAATACAGCAGCCAAAGTTTATGTTTACTGCAGCCTGTAATCCCCAAGCTTTGGGCTTTGACAGTGGGGCAGGAAGGCATTTGCTGGGGACGCAGCAAAGACCTGGAGTACCCCCTCCACAGCCCCGCCCCAATTTCCCCAGAAGACAAACAGCACCTGCCATAGATCTCCTCTTCTACTTGGCAAGTGGTTTTTCCAATTCAGAGTCGATTATGGAGGGTCAGTTTGGCTAGTAAACAGAAGTGGAAGGCTTCTGTTTGCCGGAATGCTAAAGGCACCGCTGGAATGAAAAGACGCAGAGGGACCCCAAGCAGGGTCCTTGGCTTTCGCAAGTGCAAGCAAGCCGACAATTACCACCGGTGCAACAAGTTCGCACAGAGAAGCGAGGCGACCAGACCCCTCACCTCCAGCAAACCCAGAGGATGCCGCCTTTCCAATTCCAATTCCCGAGATCACTGACTGAGGGACCCCGGAAAGATCAACTCCCGACGCCCCTCCGCGCCCCTCGCCGCCGCCACGGAAACAAACTGGGCGCTAAGAAGCGCGGCCGCGCAGGGGTCTGTAGAAGGGCGCTCTCTCCGGGAAACCCGGCCTCCCACGGCTGGCCAGTGTCCTCGGGGTCGCGCTTGTGACCTCCCCACCGCCCCGACTTGCACCCGCCGAAGCCCCGGCTGCCTCACCTCGGACGGGAGCCGGCGGCAGCGGACGGCGTCGCGGGCTCAGCACATCCTGGGGGAGACGGGAAGCCGGACGTAGAACTGCGGGCCCCCCCACCCCGCGCGACGGGTTATGTAACCGGCAGGGGCCGCAGCCGGGACGGAGAAGGCGGCCCCGCGGCACTTCCGCCTCTCGTGCTCCGCCGGCGGCGCAGCCCGGAAGATCATTGGCCGCTGCACCATGTGGCGCCGCCTTCCCTGACGCCGACGCCACCATCTTGGGAGCGGGCTCGGCCTGCTGCCCCAGGCTCGTCGGTTCCTAAAGTTGCCCGCGCCGGCTGCGGAAGCGCAGGACAACTGCTAGGTGCTGAGCCGCCCTTGCGTGTGTGCGTGGACGCGGGTCGCGGTTTCTTCGCCCTTCCGTGATCAAGCAGGTCAGAAGAGGCAGGAGGCCTCCCAGACGCTGAACCGCACGCTGGACTGTTCTCTCCCTGGAGGTTAGTAGACGCCGGCGCCTGCAATCGTGGAAGCCTTTCCTCAATGGCACCGCCCCGCGCTCGCGCTGACAGCTTCGAAAGGGCAGTTTTGGGCTGTCACCGCAACGGGCAGGTGACAGTAGCCTTCAGGGCGGGGGTGGAGTGGGGGTTCGATATCCAGTGTAATCCAAAGATAATTCAGTTCCTGTTACCAGGGAACCCATGTTGACAAACAGTTTATCCTTTGCTTTCAGATAATTACAATAATCCACATAACAAAAAAACAAAAAATCCCAAAAGAACAGAATCTGTCCAAAGATGTCACTAACAGCCAAGGTAACACATTCAAATGTCATGTCTCTAACTGTAAATCAGCGCTATCTTTGAAGCATCAAAGTCATATTCTTTTAACATTTTAAAAAGTAAGGTGTTCCTTGAGATTTTAGAATTTTGGGATTGCATTCGTAGCTAAACGGTAGAAAGCTACCTACCTTATGCACGGGGCTGGGTTCCGTCCTCCATAACACACACACACACACACACACACACACACACACACACACACAGCCATGAGTAGTGAAACAAGATGATATAAATCAGCCACGAATAGTTAACTCTCTTGCTTGTGTAGCATGATGTGTATGGCTGGCAGAGTTTATGTAAAGCAGCCTGTATTTCTAGTTTCTTTTTGTGACAGTCAAGGAGGACTGGAAAATCCCCCGGAAAAAATGGAGATGGTTAAACTTCCAACTTTGTGGAACGAAGTATTACAAACATGCCGCCGTATCCAAGTAGCTCGGAAAAGCATGTTTAGATCCATTCAGGTCATTTTGAGCCTTCAAGACAATTACGCTTTGTGTGTCATTACTGAAATTATTTCTAATTAATCTCGCTGCGAAAAATATCTACGATTGATCTTGGTGTGATCCTGGCATACACCTGTAATCCCAGGTCAGGAAAGGCCGAGGGCAAGAGGAATGTGATCTATGCAACTTGTGTCACATCCTTGAAATAACGCTGCTAAAATATCAGTGATAAACTATGCTAAATGCGTACTCCATTACTCAATATTCAGATTGAAAATTTCAAAGTAAAAAGGTTGAGGCTATGAAAAGGAAATTGCCTACTCCCCTCTTCCTCTCTCTCCCCCCCCCCCACTTCCTACTTGGTAGGATATAATGGGAAACCCATTCGGTGACAGAGAAGAGGCAAAATCCTGCCTGCATCCTCATCACATTATCTGGGCTGGGGTTCAGCATCCGCATCACCTTGGCGATTGTTAAAAATGAAGACCCTCTCATGCTGTCTGAATTTTATTTACCTCAGAAGTGGCGTCCCACAGCATTCACAGGTGAACGGAAGGTTATTAAAGACTGAGAAGCACATCCTGGGTGATGACAGAGTAAAGACATTCTTTGGCTTCCAGGGTTATAAGATAAACGGACAAAGCCTTGGCTGCACATATTCGAAAAATTCATGGTGTCTGATGAGATCCTGTCTCATGCACAAGCATGTCTGAATGTGTATGGGCACAGGTGCATGTGCCCAGGGTTGATGTCAGATATCTTCCTTGATGGCTCTCCACTTTTTTACTGAAGCAGGGTCCTTCTATGAAACTGGAGCTCACCAATCTCAGCTAACCCAGCTGGCCACAGGGATTCCCTGTCTCTCCTTCCGCTGTGCTGGGATTACAGGAGACTACAGTACTTGTCCAGCTTTTATATGAGCTCCAGGGACCTAAATTTCCTTCTCAGGCTTGTGCAGCAAGTGTTTTATTCACTAGGCCATCTCCCAGCCCTAAAACTCATTTATCCTCGGGACAAGTCAACACTTGTATTACAGTGACAGGAAAGGTAGCTAACTCCTAAAATAAATAAATAAATAAATACATACATACATAAATGCATGCTCCATTCTCCCATGTGGGTATGTTTACCCGGAGCCTCGGTTCTAAAGTCATCCTGAAGATTTAATCAGTTCATGTCATTCTGCTCCCCTGACCCAGTGATTAGTTCAGCTAACCCTAAGCGGGAGAAGGGGAGGGGGGCATCTCTGCTCATTGGGATTAATCTGAATCAGCACAGTGCAGTACTAAGCAGCCAAAAACTCTGCCTTCTAGTTCATTATCTTCTGATGTGTTTAACATTTCTCCTCCACTCACTAGCTTTGTAATGAATACCCCCTCCCTCTGTCTACTGAATTGAGTCTGCTAAAGTTTGAACAAACCTGCCATCTCCCTCCTTCAGTTTGTCCCATCAGGAACCCTATGCTGAGTGCCGTTTCTTTCCCCTTCGGTTTCTAAGAACTTTATTTGGACTACTCACAGCCCCTTCACTTCTGGCTCCCCGACAGACAGACTACTAGAAGTACTGCAGTAGGAGAAGCTGGCAAGCTGCCAGGCACGGGCCCTAAAGAGAAATCCTCAGTTCTGCCTCAGTTCTCCCCAGCGCTTCCTTAGCCTTGGAGACAGGGATGGAATCGGGCTTCTCTGGCCCTGGTTCAGCAGCAAGCTTTCAACTACATGCTTGGCTCTGTCCTTCTCTGAAGTCCCAAGAATGTCCAAAGTCAGAATCAGTAGGCATTTTAATAGTCGGCCTTAGTCGTCTTCATGGTCCTCATGCTCTATCCAGCCCCTAGCAGAAGGATGCAGTACTGCTCTTATTCCGTCCCTGAGAGATACTAAACCTTCTCTGGAAGGTACCAGCCCACGGCCTTACCTCTGCTCTGTCTGAGGAAGGGAGTCGGTGGATGATGAGGAGAGACTGGTGATTATGTTATCCTAACACTGTTTAGGCATTGATGAGGATTATTGAAAGTCAGAAGACACAGCTACGTACTTTGATTACTGAGGCTGCTCGATACACAATAAGGATACACTGATAAACCCATTATAAGTTAAAAGTATCATGAGCTAAAAATGAATTAGGGCTGGGGAGAAGGCTCAGTCAGGGAAAGGCTTGCTGTGCAAGGATGAGGCCCTTTCAGATTCCTGGCACCCACATAAACTGGCGCAGTGTCGACCCCAGAGCCGCAGCATCAGGGGGGCTAGCCAGTCTAGCCAAAATGACAAGCTCCAAGTTCAGTGAGAGACCCTGTCTCACACACAAAAACAAAAAAGGGTAGAGAGCCATAGAGCAAGTCACTGACATCTGTCTCTAGTCTTCACAAGCATGTGTGTATATACCTGTGCAGGTACTTGGGAGTGCACTCTTGTGTTCATACACAAACACACGATGCATTAACAGCTGGATGTGGTGATGCATATCTATAATTCCATAACTTTGAGAATTGGAACAAGATAGTCAGGAATTTAAGATGATCCTCAGCTACATAGTGAATCTGAGGGCAGCTTGGGTTACATGAGACCCTCTCTCAAAAAAAAAACAAAATAATAAAAAATGAATTTATATCTAACCTACCAAACATCGTTGCTTTACCTACTTTAAATATGCTTAGAACATTTACATAAGCCTCTAGTTTTGGCAAAAATCATCTAACACAAAGCCTGTGTTATAATAGAATATTGACATCTCGTGTCATTTGTTGGCTGTCTATATCCAAACAATCTTGGCAACATAGTAAGTACACTGCTCTGCTCATAGGGTGGACTGGATGCTGTAGCATCCACTGCTCAACACCTCAGCAAAGTATTGTATCACATAGCTTAGAAAATGACCAAAAGATGAAGTATAATTTCCACTAAATGTGTAATGATCTGTTAGTGGAAAGCTGAGAAACTGTTGTGTGGAGGAATGCTAAGCTTGGGGACCATGTACATTTCTTTAGGAAAAATTCCTAGAGTATTAGTTAAAATTGTTTTTAATTAGCCACATTTTAATTTTGGGAACAAACCTAATTGTCTGCTAGGTAGCTTTTTACCAATGACTTCTCATTCACAGCAGGACACATGGCCAGTGAGTGCTCTTGCCTAGACAATAGAGGTGGAAAAGGACCATTTACTTTTGTGTATAGCTTTAGTATGTTTGATTATTTTTCTCAATTTCTTCTTCAGACATGTTCTCATGCAACCCAGGCTGGCCTTGAACTTGTCATCTGGCCAAGCCTGACTTTGAATTCCTGATTCTCCTGCCTCTACCAAGTACTGGTATTATACAGATAGTTGCCAACATGTCCAGTTCTATCTTTTTTCAATTTAAAATCATATTTAAACCTCACATGATTTTTATAAAATGTGTCCAAGATGTTTTAAGTCTGACTTCACACAAAGTAATTTTATGACATTAAGCCAGTTTTTAAAAAGCAGTGCATGTGTGTGGCAAACATTTTAGATAGAATTAAAGAATGATTAGTGAAATTTTTCCTCTGATTCTACTAGAAATCTCTGGTAATCATGTTCACCAGTTTCCAAATATTTTTTCATGGATCTTATTCTCATGCTAAAATACTATCTCTTCAGAAATAAAATCCAAGTGTTCTGGACTGGGATGACACACACCTGTAATCAGGACTTCCAAGGCAGGGAAACCAGGAATTTGAGACCAGCCTCGGCTTAATAACAAGTTCTAGACTAGCCTGGAGGACCATGAGACCATGTTTCAAAAACAAAGTGGGGCTGCATAAACTTGCTGTTAAAGCACAAGAACCCTGAATTTGATCCTTAGAACCCACATAAAAACAAACAACAAAAATAACAGGTGTGGTATGCCTGTAATACCAGCACTGGGGAAGTAGAGGAAGGTAGATCTCTGGGTCTGGATGGCCAGCCAGCCTAGGTAACTTCACAAGTGCCAGGCCAGTAAAGGATTCAAAACCTAAAACAAAAAAGGGAACAGTCCTCCTTTAGTGAGGAGTGACAGTCAAGGTTGTCCTGTGCCCTCACATGCATTCTTACTGCAACACACAAGTGTAGACACGCACACACTAAAACAAAAACAAAGACCATGGGCCAAGCTTTGAAGTTCAATTCTTTTCCTCACTTACAGAGGAACCAGGTACTGTGGATTCAGAACACACTCTGCTTTAAAGAAGATTTGCTGTTACTCATACGTGCCTGAGAGAGGGAGGGAAGAAGGGAGGGATTTTAACAAGTGTTTATTGTGGAAGCGGTAGGTTTTTAGCATTGAGTGACTGAATATATAGTTGCCATGTTAAATACTCTGCTAGTCCTTCAAATATATTCTTTTATTTTCTCAACAACACTGAAAGGTGCTGTCCTCATTTTGCAATGAAATATCCACCCAGGGCCTTTATAGTATGCCAACTGTTGAGGACAAAAGCCAAGGAACAAATTGGTTTCAATGACACCATTCATCATTAAAATCCACAAGTCCTTCATTTGGATCACAGTTTTCTTGGCAATACTTTTTCAAAAGCAGCCTTTCCAGGAAACATCTAAACACATCTTTTCCAGGACCTAGTAAACAAACTTTAAAAATAAGCTTCTTTTTGGTAAGCTCAGCAGACAGACAGTTTATTGACCAACATCTACTTCTGTCTTTGAAGCACTAGTAATAAAAGCTCAGGGTCAGAAACTGGGGTTCAACCTGAAGATTTGAAAAGCAAAACAGCCACTGGCTCTTACCTCAACCTCAGTCTGAAAAGGTGATCCTGCCTCCTGGGATCTCAGAAGGAGACTGCATGTCTAAGAGCTGTTTCCTCCCATTTTATAATCCTCTTTAGGGCTGGAATTCAGGGTGTGCAACACTGTCATTAAAGGCATGCGCCACCCAGTTTCTGTGGCAACTAGTGTGGCTACTGGGATTAAAGGTGCGTGTCATTATGGCTACTGAGATTAAAGGTGGGGGTTACCATAATCTGGTCTGTAAGGCTAAGCAGTGGGACTGTTTTACTCTCAGATCTTCAGGAAGCTTTTATTTATTAAAATACAATTGAAATGCCACTACATTTCCCCCTTTTTTCTAAAATAAAAAAGGCTATAACTAATATAAGAAACCTATATACAGTAAGTACAATGACTGTATACAATAAATACAGGGAATAAATACATCAATAATGTCTAGTCCATTTTCATTTGACAAATTCAGAGAAAATATTTTATATCTATATCTTGGTGAGTCCAAAGTCTTGTACCTAATTTACTTTCGAACATAACTTTCTTTCTGTGTCTGGTAAATTATAACTATAGCTATCTAATCTTCAACTCCCTCAGAGACCCAAGAAGGAAATAATATTAACTGAGTAAGCAGGAAGTGCAGGCAAGCGACTTCCAAAAAATGTGAGTAATGACAGAAACAGCTGGCTGCCTGGACAGTCACACAAAGTTCCTCTGCAACGTTGGGGCAGCCATCTTCGGCCTACAGGCCTAGCATATTCAGCAGACTTTTCTGTGAAGCAGGATATTTTGTGTCCTACTTCTCTAATTAGGACAGCATGATGTCAACAATTGAGGCAGGGGCATTTTCTTGCCCAGTGGCTTAATTTTGCCACAAAGAAAGTAAACTCCATGTGGAGTTTCTTCAATTCCCATTATCGTCTCTGAAGTAGACTGGTGATGCCAGGAACAGATATGTCTCATTGTCATAAAAAAGAAGAACCTAGGTTATTAAAACATCTTAAATGCCATATTCTTTCTCTAAAGTGTTTGAAGATGACCTATCTCTATCTAAATTATCTTTGTTTGACCTTGAAAACATAATGTGACTACAAGTTTGATTATACTAGGTGATTATAAAGAAAGAAATATACTAACCTATATTTCTTTATTATTCTAAACAGTTGATAATAATGACTCTCAAAGACTAGAGATTTGCATTACATTGTTAAATGAGCTGTATAGGTACAATACCGTGAACGAAATTAGAAATGTATGTACAATACGTTTTCCCAAAATTAATCTCAAATTTGTATCAATATAAAAAGTTGTATACGATATATAAAAGCAAAACCAATGTAAAACATTCAAAACTAACAGTTGCTTTTAAAAAGTAGATTCAATGATCTACCTTTCTATCTTATCATATTTATATCCCCTTTTTTCCTTTTCTTACTTTTTTTTCCAGTTCCTTCCTATTTTTTTTTTTTTGTTGTTGTTCTTTGTTTGTTTATATTGAGACAGGGTTTCTCATTAGCTATGGAACCAGTCCTGGAACTCGCTCTGTAGACCAGGGTGACCTTGAACTCATAGAGATTTGCCTTCTGCAAGTGCTGGGATTAAAAATGTGCACTACCACCGCCTGGCCTTTTTTTCCCCCCCTTCAAAACAAGAACCTTGAATCTAATTTTCTTTGTTTAGCTTTTTCCTGACCATTATTCATAATAACTTGTAGCCAACACATTAAACAAAAACAAACATCCATAATCCATTTTTGGGAATGTGGGCATAGTTTTCCAGGCTGATTGAAGGTGCTGATAAGCTTATGGGGACCCAAAGAAAATTTAAGATTATGGTTCCATTCCTTATTCAAGCACTCTGCAAGTCTGGATCATTTCAGTCTTGAAACTGTTTTGGATGTAAAACTCAGAGGAAACTGCAACAAATGTACCTGAAATGTTGGATCATCTGTTCCCATCGGAGGATTTTTCAGGGGGTCTTTCTTGATCAAACCTTATTTTTCTTAACCAAGAATGATACACCATATTTCCCGTGCTGTGTAGCAGGGATTTGGCACTGGGCTCTTCCCTGTTCACTCACTGTTATTGAGGGAATCCTGGTTAGTTTCTTTTCTTTGCTGACTAATGTTTGAATTTGGCTGGTAGTCACGTCTGATCTGAGTGCCACGATGGGCACCAAATGAAGCTATTAATAAAAGCTCAGGGTCAGAAACTGGGGTTCAACCTGAAGATCTGAAAAGCAAAACAGCCAGCTACTGGCTCTTGCCTCGACCTCAATCTGAAATGGCGATCCTGCCTCCTGGAATTTCAGGAGACTGTCTAAGAGCTGTTTCCTCCCATTTTATAATCCTCTTTAGGGCTGGGATTCAGGGCGTGCAACACTGTCATTAAAGGCATACACCACCCAGTTTCTGTGGCAACTAGTGTGGCTACTGGGATTAAAGGTGCGTGTCATTATGGCTACTGAGATTAAAGGTGTGTGTTACCACAATCTGGTCTGTAAGGCTAAGCAGTGGGACTGTTTTACTCTCAGATCTTCAGGAAGTCTTTATTAAAATACAATTGAAATGCCACTGCATGCCTTGGAAGTACTAAGGAGAGAATAATAGTCCACATGACTACCATGAGGTAGAGCAGATTATCCAGGCTTGTATTTCTAAAAGATTTATTATTATCCACATGGATCAAAACCAGGAGAGGGCTGGGAAAACAGCTCAAGCAGTAAAGCATTTGTAAGCACGACAACCTAAGTTCAGTCCTTGAATCCACATGGAAATGCTAGGTGCTTGTAATCCCAGTACTAGGGAGATAAAGACAGCAGAATCCCTGGGCACTCCTTACTAGTCAGTCTAGCCTAAATGATGAGCTCCAGCAAAAAAAAGACCATCTCAAAGAAGGTAGACAGTGGTCTTAAAGGTGACACTCAAAATTTTTGTTTGTTTTGTTTTTTGAGACAGGGTTTCTCTGTGTAGCCTTGGCTGTCCTGGAACTGGAGACCAGGTTGACATTAAACTCCCCCCCCCCCCCCCGACTGCCTCCTGAGTGCTGGAAATAAAAGAATGCACCACCATGGCCTGGCTGACACTTGAAAAGTATTCTCTGGTTTCCACGGGTGTGCATTCATGCACACATGCACACACACACACGCACACACACACACACACACACACACACTATACATTTATTAAAAAAAATATATCCAATCCTGGAAAAACAGGAGTCAATATATTTTACTTCCAAAATCCAAAAAAAGTTTTCTGTTATGAAATAACACAAATAGGACTAGAGAGATGGCTCAGCAGTTTAGAAAACTTGCTATTCTTCTAGAGGACCCAGGCTCATCTTCCAACACCCTCCCAGTAGTTAACAACTGCCTGTAGCTCCAGTTCCAGGGGATCCGACACCCTCTTCTGACCGCTGCAGGCACCAGGCACGCATGTGGAATACAGACATAGGTGCAGACAAAAATATTCATACATATAAGATGGATCATCATGGATAATACCACTTATAGTCAGGACCAAAGGTGGGAGAAGTTGACCAGGTAACTGCAGTGTCTGGTGTCAGAATGTTATGTACCTTGGAGGCTCTGGTCCTCCACTAACATTGAGACTAGGCCTGACAACTGGACAAGAGATGATGAAATACTAAATACTTATTTCCTTAAAGTCAGAGTAACTGGAATATTCAAATAACTGTTTTATTTAATGAAGGATATACTCACTAACCTCCAACCAAGTCTTTAAAAATCCCATCTATCTTTCAGTAATAACAATTTAAAAAGTAACATGGTCTACTTTTATAATTGAAAAAAAAATGTTTGTATTTCTATGTGTGTGAGAAAGAGATTGGCTCTTGCTATATATCTCCAGTTTGCCTCAAGCTCATCCTGCTGCCTCAAACTTCTGAGTGCAGGGGTTATAGGACATATAGCACCATACCAGTCTTTCTTTTTTGATGGGTTTCAGTATGCAGCACTGGCTGGCCTGGAACTCAGTATGAAAAAGTGGGCTGGCCCTGAACTCACAGAGATCTACCTGTCTCTGCCTCCTGACTGCTGGGATTAAAGGACTGTGACACCATGCCAGACCATACCAGTCTTAAGTTACTTTTAATTAAATAAGATGTGATCTTTATATATTGAGATCTTCAGAAAGAAGACACTGGGCTAGAGAGAAAACTTCCATTCATATAGATTTTACTATTGCCATTGATATTACCATTAAAGATCAAAATGGAAAATCTTGCAAATGATGGACTTTTGTCCATCTAAATTTTGTGTGTGTCCGAGTGTCTATGCACATATATTTACACGGAAGGATGTTTAAGTTTTTTAAATTTGTTTCAGGAATTATAATTAGCATTCTATGACACAGTTACTTAATACATTAATAAACAATAAATCATATATTATTAGACAAAAATTCAACATCCATTTATAATGAAAATTCAGCAGAATGGGAGTGTTTTGCTATTACAGTGTATTGGGCATCTCAAGAGATATATACTGTTAGGGGAAGTGGATTTGGATTCATTTTTAACTGCATATATTAGGTAGCCAGGAAAAAATTTATGAAAGAAACATACTTCATAATGTGGAAAGGAGAAAATTATTCATATATTCAGTTGATACAAATGAGGCAAAAAATGGTGGTAGAAAAATAGCAAGACAAGCAATAAATAGAAAATAGTACTCCAGATGTCAGGTAGTGGTCAGAAGTATCAAGAAGACATGTTTGTTTGAGAGAGAGCTCATGGAACTGAGGATGACCTTGAACTCCTGGTATTCCGCCCCACTCAGTTTGTAAGGTACCAGTTAGTAGAGGGCACGTACATCACCACACCTGAGGTGTGGAGCTGGGGACCACACCATGGTAGGCAAGTACACTACTGGTTCCCATCTCTGCTCACCACAGACTTTCTGTCTCATCTCTTTAAGCAAGTTCCAAGTTTGCATGTTTCAAGCTTTTTGCTCCACTTATTTGGCCTGGCACTTAACACTTACAAGGGCTGAGGAAAATTTTTTTTGGCTCTTCAAGGCAGGGTTTCTCTGTGTAGCTTTGGCTGTCTTAGAACTTGCTCACAGAGATCCACCTGCCTCTGCCTCTGGAGTGCTGGGATTAAAGGTGTGTGCCACCACTGCCCAAGTGGGTTGAGGACAATTTTGACTCACCCATTTCAGGGCTGACCTTTTCTCTGGTTAGAGACTAAGTTATTACTTTCTGGTTATTGGAATTTGCTTATATCTTTGTAACAATCGACACAGGATTCAATAAAGGACCATAGCTCTGTATCAAGAGATTCTTCTAAGCCCAAGTGAGACATTTATGAAAAAAAAATTGCAAGCACAAAACAAGAGGAGAAAGATGGCCATGAATTGCATCAAGACATCCCTTTGCTTTAGGACTCTACATACTTCCTCAATGTATTTTTGTGTTTTGAAATGGTCTGTAGGGAAGTTTGTTCTTATTCTTTTGCCTGTCATTGAAGCATTTTTCTCTTTTATCCTGGGGCCCTTTATGTAGCCTCTCTAGTGATCCATTTCCAGACACTTAGTTATCAGTAGATAACCCTTTAATAACTATTGGTGATGTGTAGGGGTTTCTACTTCCATTTTTTTTCTTCTCCCAGAGCACTGCACTGAAGCAGGGAGGCCAAGCCCTAGTGAGTCTTCATTCTTGATTAATGTGGGATGGAACACACGAGACAATAAAACTTAGCATGTATCATCTGTATTCCACTGTTGTTATCAGGATGCTAAATGAATTATGTTGGCTGCTGGGCAGTGGTGGCACATACATTTAATCCTAGCAATCAGGAGACAGAGGCAGGCAGAGCTCTGTGATTATTTGAGGCCAGCCTGAGCTATTACACAGAGAAACCCTTCCCCCCCCCCCCCAAAAAAAAATGATGTTGGTGCTGGGCATGGTGGTGCTCTCCTTTACTCCCAGAAGTTTGGGGAGAGAGGCAGGTCTCTCTCTATGTTGGAGGCCAGCCTGGTTAACAAATTTCAGAAGTTTTAGAGCAGACAAGGTCATAGAGTAAGACCCTATCTCTAAAGAGATAAAGTGAGAGAGAATTGGGATTCATTCAGAATTTTCAAGGTACTAATCCTGTTGCTGCTCTCCTCCCCAAAACACCTTCATAAACTGGCAATTTTTAAAAAATTTTATATTTTAAATTACCAACGAGAAGCACCATGGACTCTGCAGTGGAGGAGAGCAAAGGTAAAAGCTGTCCAGTCTGGGTGGGTGCCCACAAGAGGGCTACTGAGGCAAGACGATCCTCAATTCAGGGCCTGCTGGGGCCACACGGTGAATTCGAGGTGAGCCTGAATCAACCTCTTTTAAAGTTTAAAAAGAAAGGGTGGGGCCCGGAGACATCTGCTGCGGTGGAGTGTTTGTCTACGATGTGTGAAGCCATAGGTTCACCCTCAATACCATAAAGGAAACATTTGGACACAGTTATCCAATTAGCGGCAGTTCTGGAAAGAGCGACTTTCTTATTTTCAATCTATAATTCACTACTCAATGTCCGTTACAAGACATTTGCTTGAAGCAGGTCCAGTGTGAGGTACAAAACGATGGAAATCAGCTCGATATCAGCTAAGGGTCCCAGTCATTCTATTGAATACGCCTGTGGGGGTACAATGCCCGGTGCCCCTAAAATACTTTGGGTCGGACACTAGCAACCGGGGTAACCTGGCCTGAACTTCCTTCCGATTGCACAAGGCAAATTCTTAATAACCGTGACCCCACAACCCATCTGAGACACAGGTCTCGAGCCCAAGCTAGTCCTGGAGGCCTCTCATTCACCTCACCAGCTCGGATAAAAACCTCAGGCCCACAGCGTCTGTGTGCTATACATTCCGTGACCGACTCCAGGGTGTTCCCGCCTCAGTTCTGGCATCATCAGGTACCTCGGACGCCATCCTACAGCTCCAATTGAGCCCGTCAACAGGCCGGGCACTCACCACAGAGACCCAGCCGACGGAACCGGAAATAGCTGCTTGTAGAAGCTCAGGAATAAGTAACGTCTCTCAGTTGCCCGGTGCGAGGCTGGTCCTCGGGAAGCTGCTCAATTGGTCCATTAAAGAGGGACCGCCGCCTTGGGAGCACGCTGACCAATCAGGATGCAGGATGGTGAGCCGGGGGCGCGTCGCTTCCGGCGGTTTCCCCACAGCTTCTGCGTGGGGAGCATGTGAGCGTGGGAGTCTTGTGGTGGCCTCCGCCTCCTTTGTCGCGTCTCGGCTGGGCGTGGCTTCGGGCCGCTTCTGCGGGGCAGGGTGAGACTGTCTGTACCCCAGAGCGGGTGAGCGGGTCCGTTTCAAGGCTGCTTTGGAAGAAGCCGTCACCTCCGATTCTCAAAGGAGCTTAAGGGTTTCGAGGAACCTGAGGGGAGAGTGGAAAGGCCTGGCAGCCGAGTCGTAGATTCTAGGGACTGTTCTCTCCGCTTGATGTGTTGTCCCGTCGTGGGGACTTGAAGAAGGACCCCTTAGCTTCCTCAGATGGCGTCCACGCGCCCCACGTCAGATGACCAGGTGAATTCTGTCGTTATTTTCCTACAGCTGCCTGGCCTCCTCGGAGCTGGGTTAGACACACAGGTCCCCACTCGTGGCTGCCTCCGCAGATAGCCCGTTCAAACCAAGCTGTCTTCGTTCCTAGGCTTGCCGACTTCCTCTTCAGAATCACCAGATGGGGAGCAGAGCTCTGGACAAGGGGTGTGTAACAGCCCTCAAAGTGTCTTGCAGGAATGCTTCTTCAAGTGGCAGATTTCTAGGCTCCACACCTGTTGAACAATGATAATAACGTCTAGGTGATTTTTTAATCACCGCAACGCGCCGATTAGAAATTAGGAGCGAACTAGATCTTGAAGCGGTGGGAGGGGCTGAGCAATCACGGTGAGGAGGAAGACAGACAAGACTGCAAAGGATAGAGGAAATTCCTGAAACCCATCTCAGGCTTCTTACTGGGCTGGCCAGTCTTTTCCCCCCTCCTCCTTCCCCTCTTCTCAGCGCACCGTTACCTAACTTTCTCTCCCCAAGAATTGTTCACTCTTTTTTTTTCGGGAAAAGCTACATTCTCTTGGTCCTCACACCACTGTCTGAAAATTTACGTTTATGATTTCCCTCCTAACCCTATTCGTAGAATCCCTCGTCTAGGAATATTTTACACCAAGCCCTTTCTTTTTGGTATGTGAAAGGTTTGGCTCTTTTCAGCATTCCTAGATTAACACTTGAACTGACTGCTAGCTTCTTGTACTAACAGGGGTCTCCTGTTTTAGGAACCGTTGCTGTTTGAAGATCTGGATGTGTATTTCTCTCAAGAGGAATGTGTGAGTTTGCAGCCTGCCCAGAAGACCAACAGCGGAGAAGCCTCGTTGGAGCCTTTTGAGGATTTGGACTCCACAGGTAAAACAGTTTTCCTGTATTATGGAACTCTCATCAGTTCTAGGATGAGAATTTTTTGACTTGTCCACATTGGTGTTGAAGTGGTACGTGTGTGTGTGTGTGTGTGTGTGTGTGTGTGAGAGAGAGAGAGAGAGAGAGAGAGAGAGAGAGAGAGAGAGAGAGAGAGAGGAGGCCAGAGGATGTCAAGTGTTCTTTCCCAGTCACTCAATACTCTATTTACTGAGTCTGGCTAGCTAGCTTGCCTTGGGATCCCCTCTCCACTTTCTGAATGCTGCGGTAACAGGTGGGCCCACATCTACCTGTCTTTTATTGATGCTGGGGTTCAAACTCCTTAGTTTACACAGTGAACATTTTATCTGCCGAGCCATCTCCTGAGCCTTTAAATGATTTCTTGAAAGAAACCCAGTCTACAGTGGTGACCATGGTTTCATATACTATGTACCAATACCTTGTAATTCCCTGAAATAATTTTTAAAGTCAGCTTTACTTGAAAAACTTCATTAGGTATAGATTACTGTCATTTGCTAAAAATTGGGAACAAATTTTCTTTTAAGGGGGTGTTTTGACTTTTCTCACCGAAGGGTAACCATATGCAGCATCCTTACTCCTGAATAGACAATATGTCTTGTGGAGGGTTGAGTACCTAAACTATTTTTCATAATTCATGACTTATATTTTCCATTTTTGTCATGTTCATGTTCTTCTCCACCTTCTCTTAAATGTTTGTCTTATAAATTTATGTTTATAGTTATAAATGTATTATAATATAAATAAATATATTTATTAATATGTAGTATATTTGTAATAGCTACTTTCTTTGCTGATTTTATTTGTTTTTTTTTTTAGACAGGGCCTCTCTGTGGCCCTGGCTGTCTTGGACTCCCTATGTAGTCCATGCTGGCCTTGAATGCACAGAGATCTACCATCTCTGCCTCCAAGTGCTAGAATTAAAGGCATGTGGACACACTAATTATAATCATATGCATTTCTGGATCTATTTTTATTGACTGTTTTTTCTCCTTGTTATGAGTTGAGGATTCCTATTCCTTGCATGCCTGGCAAGGTTTGACTGGAGTTTTAGATGTTGATTATTTTTTGTTTTGATTTTTTAAAGATTTATTTTTATGTATGTGAATATTTTGCTTCCATGTATGTCTGTACCGTGTGCGTGCCTGTTGCCTGAGGACATCAGAAGAGGGTGCTGGATCCCATGGAACTGAAGTTACAGATAGTTGAGAGCTGTCATATGGGTGCTGGGAATTGAACCCAGAGCCTCTGGAAGAGCAGCCAGTGCTCTTAACAACTAAATCATCTCTCCAGCCCCTCCAGATGTGATTTCAAAAAGAAATAAAGAAAATCTTCAGTTTGCAGTTAGTTGAATCTGCAGCTGTACACCTATGGGTATTTAGTGATGGCTGTGTTGGGAAAAATATTTAAAAAGAATTCTTTGTGCTAGGTTTAGGTTTTGTTAGCCCTCCCTGAGATAAGAATATTTCCCTGAAGTCTACACAGCACCTTTACTATCATTCTTCCACGAAGAATGAAATTTTAGAGACCCTCTAGGATATAAAACTATTTTTAATATTTGGATGTTTATTAAAGTAGAAAAATAGTTTGTCTTCTTTTTTCTGATAAATATGTCTGATCTCTAGTAGTTTTGACTACTCAACTCATTTGAGATGAAGAAAAATTCCTAAAACCTAAATAAATAGAAAAACTCCATTTCTAGGCACCGCCTACCAAGACTGTCCTCAGTACCCATCTTACCAGACCCTTAGAGTCATTCTCTGCTCCTTCTCTTTGCAGATTGACCTGGAACCTTGCAGTCCACCCACATGGACAGACTTTTGATTTTTGGAAGTCAAGAGAGCCTGTTGGCTCCTGATTTTTTGTATTTATTAGTGTCTGGGTAATTAGCTAATCCGTGTTCAGTTTCTGGTCTTCAGAGTAACTACTTTAACTTGTTCTTTCTCTAGTGTCACGCAAAGGTGGTGTCTATGTTTTCCTTTGTTTTGCTTTTATCAGCAGGAGGGGAAGACAAGATTGAGACCAATCAGCAGTTAAGCCTAGAGTCTATGGAACTTGAAGAGCTGTCTCTGGAAACGTACTCCATTGCCTCACCCCATGGCCACTACTCTGAAAAATCGGAGCATGACGTTGGAATGCATGAAGGGAAGATGTCAGGGGGAACTTTGACTTGTAAGACCAAGGTTATAAGCCTCTTAGTTACCATTGAAAACCAAACCCCATTAGTAGAATTATCTCAGTGTTTAGGAGTCAAAACACTTTCTGATATTATTGAAGTTCCCTGGGAAGAAGCCACAAATGTGTACAAGTGTCCTGACTGTGACCAAAGCTTCAGTGATAACACATACCTTGTTTTGCATCAGAAAATCCATTCAGGAGAGAAAAAGTATAAATGTAGTACCTGTGAGAAGACCTTCAGTCACAGAGCCAACCTGAGGACACATAAGAGAATCCACACTGGTGAGAAGCCTTACAAGTGTACCAAGTGTGCTGCCAGCTTCCGGCAGCAGTCACACCTGTCCCGGCACATGAAGAGCCATATAAAGGAGAACCCGTATACATGTAATGTATGTGGGAGAGGTTTTATGTGGCTCCCAGGATTGGTGGAACATCAGAAGAGTCATACTGATAAAAAATCTTATGAATGTGCTGAACATGATCAACCATACTGTCAGGAAACAAATCTGGCTTTGCCTGAAAACACAGGCTCTTCAGACACCCCATACCAGCACACCCAGTGTGAGAAGAGTTTGGAGCACCCCTCATACCCTGCTCTCCCTGAGAAGGATCATAAGGAGGACTCTAAGAACTGCAGTATTGATGATGAAGACTTTTTTTCATTCTCCAGATTCAAACCCTTACAGTGTCTTGATTGTGACATGACCTTTCCTTGTTTCTCGGAGCTTGTTTCTCATCAAACCATTCATGACATGGAAAAACCTCATAAGTGTAAGACATGTGGAAAAACCTTTGCTTTAGATTCAGAACTTGCATCCCACGAGAAGCAGCACATCAAAGAAGAACCCTTCAAATGCACGGTGTGTGGGAAGAGCTTCCGAGTGAATCTGCATCTCATCACTCACAAACGAACCCACAGGAGAAACACCAAGTAAATACAAGCTTTGCCACTGTGTGAGCTTCTCATTGTCTTTATGATGGGAAACCGCTTATGTGCAGCGTTAGGCTAAGCAAGCACTTTACACACATTCCAGGTAACGTAGGCAGTATTATTTATTACCTCTGATTAGAACTGAGGCGACATAATGTTACATACATAGCATGTGAGGCGAGGATTTGAACTCAGTTCCTGATCAGATTTCATTTATATGAGCCAGAGAAACAGAAAACTTTAAAATTTGGCTTTTGACTGCTGGGTGTGGTGGTACACACCTTTAATCCCAGCACTTGGGAAGCAGAGGCAGGTGTAGATCTCTGAGAGTCTGAGACCAGTCTGGTCTACATAGTTCCAGGACAGCCAGAGCTAAATGTGGGACCCTGTCTCAAAAACCAGAATAATTCAGTTTTTGTTAAAATGAAGGTTATTTCTACATTTTTTTTTAAAAAAAAGTTGGTTTCTAAGAATTTTAGGAAGAGGAGATTTATTTATTTTTTGCCAGTTCTATACATGTAGTATCTAGGAAAATGAATGTATTTATATTCGTTTTTGTACTTTTCTTGTTAAAATTATTTCAGTGAAATGTTTGTATGGACTATTTTGTTTGAACTGTGAATTTCTAGTTAAGGACTCCATATAAAGTTACCAAATGGGCCACTTTTGTTTTCTTAAGTGTGTGTGTGTGTGTGTGTGGGTTCTTGCTGTGTAGCCCAGGCTGGCCTCAAAAATCATCATTTTCCTGTTCACATCTCCCAAGTGCTAGGATTACTGGTATGTACCATCATATGCAGCTAGTTAACAGCTGGATAACATTATTTGTGGATTTCCCATTTTCAGACCTGATGGCAGGGACAAGCCCTGACTTCTCTAGCAGTTAAACTTCATGGGAGTACTTGCTCCTCTCTGAAGGGATCTGCCTCTAGATCTCCACTGAAGCACATCCTGGCTGGCTATGAGTAATTAGAACTACTTTTTGAAGAGAACATGCTAAATAGTATGGATATATTATTTTGTTTAATCTTCAACAGATTCTGAGAGAAAAGGACTGTCCACGTTTTACAAATAAATGGAAGCTTTCAGAAGGTAAAGTCAATGCTTTGCTAAGCACACAAAAACGTCACACTGGTGAGGCTGACATCGAAATTCAGGTGCTTTCTAATTCCCAAGGCCACACATTTTGTGACACTGCACTATCTGTTGGTATTTGTGCCACAGGTTAATACTAGAAGACAAGGATGCTGGGGAGGGAGGGGAACTGCAGGCATGGAGGCTGCCCTGGGGCTTACTACCTGAAGTAGTATTCTTATCCAAAACTAGATTTCGTCTGCCTCGAAAAACCAAAAAAAAAAAAAAAAAAAAAAAAAAAGCAACAGAAGACTCTCTACGGCTTCATGCTTGAAATTCTTGTCACTGTATCAAACCAGAGATTTGGGTTTTTTCCCATTTTGAGACGGGGTTTCTCTGTATAGCCCTGCTTGTCCTGGAACTCCCTCTGTTCACCAGGCTAGCCTCGAACTCAAGAGATCTGCCTGCCTCTGACTCCTGAGTGCTGGAAGGTGTATGACACCACGAAGTGGCTAGAGACTATTAAATTGTAACATTTCCTGTCCACTTCCAAAGAAAAATACAATAGGATTATTGAGTTTTTAACCAAAATAACTGATAACACATACGTCTTTAGGTACTAGTATCACAGATAAATATTAGAACAAAATATTGTCATATAGTGTGGTTATTAAAAGAACCAAAGAATGTTGTAAGTATACATTCTTACAGAACTACACTTTACAACAAAATTGATTATATACCTATCATTAAAACTATATGGTCTTTTGGCTAATATGCATTTATGATTGATTTCATTCTGTCTAAATAGACTGTAAAAATGTGGTATTTACTAAAATGGAATTACTGCTAGGAAATTTCATGCACAAAAATAAAGCCCTCTTGAGGGCCAGTGGCTAAAATGTAGTACCTGGGAATCGTCTCTTCTACAGAAGAGCAGGTTGAGGATTTTATGTACAAAAAGATGCAGCTGTCCAACTAAGCGCTTCGTGTTTACTAGAGACAGGAAGATCCCTGTTGCTGAGGAAGCTGAATCAACAGCCTTGCCTCATCTGCCGTCCCTCTCCTGGAGATCACTATTTCAGTTTATCCACAGCTGAGACTGTGTGATCTGTATGTCAAGGTCAGACCTGGCTGTTTCTCCAAATTTAGGATATAAACCTCATTCTGTCAGGGAGGTGGGGGGTCTCACATTTAAAATAGCCTTCTGGTTTCTTCAGCCCTTAGTCGGAGATGCTTTAAATTGTATAGGAAGGTTCTCTGAAGTCTTAGCTAACTCTGGGAACAGCCACAAGAGTTAGTTTCCCACTGTCTGTCTCTCAGAGCAGGGAAGCGGTGTGCTACTGCACAGGCTCTCATATTTCAGTGAAGACCCTTGAGTTACAGGATGGGGACTGGAACTGGCAAAGAGACCCTTACTAAAGAACAAACGAGAAATGTGTCAGAAGGTACCCGGACAAATGTGGCTGATCTAAAGATGGAAGTTGTCACCCTCTTTCTTTGCTGCTAGGGAAACACAAGCAGGTGAGTCTGTGCTGCAGGCGCTGCCGCACATCTCCACGTGGATTCACATACACCTCTCAGTGTCTGTAGCTTTAGAAAAGAGACACTTTCATAAAAGTCATCACTGTATGTGAGAGGAATTAATGGCCTGTGGTATATTATTGGTGACTGGTATGCAGAGAAAAGGAAAACACAGTTACTGTGAAATAGGCATATTGTTAGTTGTTTCCTTATTGTGTACTTGTTTCTAAAAACATTAGTTGTATGTTATTCTCAAGCTGCTCTGGAACCAAGGAATTGAAGGAAGAGCTGCAATGGTATTTCAGCTACTTTCATGATAATGGTCTTTTCATCGTCCTAACTGTATTGCCCACTAGGATAGATCACATAAGAAATCTCTTAACCCAGGATAACTTACGTTAGGTGCTAATAACATATTGGAAACTGTCAATATAGGGATAAAAATGGAATGTATGTGTATTGCTGTGAATGGTCGGCTAACTACATGTAGGAGGGGTGTTGACACTATGAATGGTCGGCCAACTACATGTTGTAGGAGGGGTGTTGACCCCTGAATGGTCGGCTAACTACATGTTGTAGGAGGGGTGTTGACACTATGAAGTGTGGAAACTTGTACTGAGAAAATGAACTCAAACTTGGTGGGTTTTGCTGATGTGATGATGTAAATGTGACTAAGACAGTTCTTTAATATGATCTGTGCATACCGAGTTGTGTTAAACTGTCATCACTGATGACAGCAGCATTTCCCAGTGGAAGTTAGATGCCAGTGTTTGCACTTTATATTGTGGTGTTGAATCATTTTGTCGAGAACTGTGCTGCTACAAATAACAATCTGTTCACATGCCCTGCGACCCTGAAGACAGCTGGCTCAGTAACTCAGGCAGTTAAAACAAATGACATTTTTGTCTTTGACGCCTCAAGTTCCAGAAATTAAGTAGTAGTTGCTGGAGAGATGGCTGGGAGGTTAAGAGCACTGACTGCTCTTCAGAGGACCCAGGTTCAATGCCCAACACCCACATGGCAGCTCGTAAGTGATTGTAAATCCAGTTCCTGGGTGACCTGACACCTTCACACCATCACACATAAAGTTAAGTCAATCATAAAAAATTCTTTAAAAAAATTAAGTAGTAGTGTCTGGTGACTGTAATGTAAGATGCCAAACAATCTGAAAAGATACTTTGCTTTAAATAATCTGATTTACTGTATATATATTCAAAGGGAGATGTAGGGTATAGCTTTTATGAAAAAAAAACCCCTATTTTGAATGTTGCAGTGATTTCATTAGGAAACTGCTTTTGTTTGACTATTTGTTAAAATGGAAAATTGTTTATTAAGTGTATATTTAACTGTTTTAGTCTGTATATTAGAACTATTTATGTAACATAAAATGACTATTATCTATCTCTTTAAGGCTAACTACAGGTGTTTGTCTCTTTGAATTGAGATTCTTGTCTGTAAGAACAGTCTAGGGAGAACGGGGATACAACCTAATTCATTTATAGAAACCTAAAAATACTTCCCCATGTCTATTTATTTTGATGCCTAGTTAATGCTCTCCGTATGCGCTTTCTGTGTTTCTTTCAGCTTTACTGTTTCTGACACATTCCCATTGGTCTTAGCTCTAGATTGGAGTCTCTTAACTGTGACTGTGTGCATTTGATGTGCAAATTATCATCCAATAAATGTTATCTTGTGGTGATGGCAAGGTTGTAAACTTAAAATGTATATGTCAATGACTTTAGGTTGTAGTAAAGGTAAGTTCAAAAAAGTTAATTGGATAATAGTTTACAAAATGTGAATGAATTACTTTACCCCACTTGATAAAGGAAATAACGTGTCTCGTTCCCTGGAATTCAGTATAAAGTTCTAGTATTAGTCCAAGACAGCACTCCAGTCTTAGCTGCAAGGTAGCGGTACAGGACCAAGTACCTCTAGCTCCACCAGGCAGTGGTTCTCTAACAGACCAGCCCAGCTGGGGAGGAATATGGTAAATTCTCTCTTCTGGTTTCCCAGGCCTTGGAGTGATTGTAGGCTGGCCAAGCAGCTACCAGTGGTACAGGTTGGAGCTCATGTCTACCATGTGCCATTTGCCTTGCCAGCGGGCAGGAAGCCGGCACCTGAGGCCACTTCTGGTGTCTGCTTCCATCAGTGCTTGTGCACTGTGCTGACTGTTGGGGCTGGCTATCCAGCGGTGGAGTTTGGTGAGGCATGGTCTGTCGAGACAGGGTTTCTCTGTTAGCTTTGGACCCTGTCCTAGAATCCACTCTGTAGACCACACTGGCCTCAAACTCACAGAGATCCACCTGCCTCTGCCTTCTGAGTGCTGGGATTAAAGGCGTGCGCCACCACCGCCCAGGTAAATGATCTCCTTTCTAAGTTGCCATGGTCACGGTGTCTCGTCACAGCAACTGAGTGACAGTGACTAAGACAGAAACCCAAGGAAAAAAAAATAACAAGTGCTTTTTTCTCCAGATACTCAAGAGGCTGAAGCAGGAGGATTGCTTGAGCCCAAGAGTTTGGGGCCAGCCCAGGCAACACAGAGAGACTCCATCTCAAAACATCAAATTATACTAATGAAAGACCTAAGAAACTAAAGAAACAATAAACGGTAATCAGACCTACTCCTAATTGTCTGGCTGGCTATGAGATGTGGTCTAGAGTATCTGAATTCTGAACATTATGGTTTTCTTCTCCCTAAAATTGCAACAACAATAGAAAAATAATCTCTGAGTTCACTGGATTAAATTAGTTCAATCCCTATGACTGGAAAAAAAATGTATGCCAGGTACTTACCAACATCTGTTGCTTATGAAGTAACTAATACCATCTTTATTTCAGTGGGAACGTATTTATTCCAAAGCCTAAACAGCAGAATGATCTCAATATTTAAATTTCCCTTAGGGACTGCAAGCCATGCATGGTTGACACAGAGAACTGTGAGGAACTGGTATAAACTGTGTTCCAAGGATCTTAAACAACTTTTTAGTTTTTCAAGACAGGATTTTTCTGTAGTTTTGGAGCCTGTCCTGGAACTTGCTCTGTAGACCAGGTTGGCCTTGAACTCATAGAGATCTGCCTGTCTCTGCCTCCTGAGTGCTGGGATTAAACGAGTGTGCCACCACTGCCCAGATGATCCTAAACTTTTTTTTAAAATATTTATCTTTATTATGTATATAATATTTTATCTGCGTATGCCTGCAGGCCAGACAAGGGCACCAGACCTCATTATAGGTGGTTGTGAGCCACCATGTGGTTGCTGGGAATTGAACTCAGGACCTTTGGAAGAGCAGGCAATGCTCTTAACCGCTGAGCCATCTCTCCAGTCTCCGATCCTAAACTTAATTCATAGGAATGTCAGGCTGTTTTACTGGAAATTAGGAAACTGAAAATTTGGTCCCTTGGATTTTGGCAAGTGACAGCTGTTTTCATTACAGATGTGTACTGCTGGGCATGAGTGTATGCCAATAATCCCTCATCCCACTGGGTAAGACAGGAGGATTGCAAGTTTGAGGCTATCCTGGGTTACACAGGAGTTTGTATCAACCCCCACTGCAAAACAACAATTATACAAGAATGTATTACAGGCTGGGCAGTGGGAGGGCAGGCCTCTGATCCCAGTACTAGGGAGGCAGAGGCAGGTGGATCACTGCGTTCAAGGCCAGCCTGGTCTACAGAGTGAGTTCCAGAACAATCAGGGCTACAGAGAAACCTGTCTCAAACAAACAGACTATTACAAAAGAATGGGAGAAACTGTTGGTAAGTCATACATCTCATAAGGACATCATTCCGGAATATTTAAAGAATTCTTACAACCCAGCAACAAAAATGACAACCCATTTTAACTGGCCACAGAGACAGTTACGGTGGCTCACACCTGTAATCCTAGGACTCAAGACTGAGTTAGGAGGATTGCTGCAAATTCAAGGTAAGCCTAGCTGGCTTATCCTACAGAGCAAGACTCTGTTTCAAAAACAACAAAACTCAAAAGGTTTGGGAAACAGAGGCAGGATTATCTCAAATTCATGGCCAGCCTGATCTACATAGTGAGTTCTATACAGCAAGACGCTGTCTCAAAACACCAGGAAGGAGGGGAGTTTTGAATAGCCATTTCTTCAAAGCAAATAAATGTATAATAAACAGATACGTCATTGGGGAAAAGGAAAGTCAAGATCATTACACACACTCCACACTGACTAAGATAACAATAATCAAGACACATTCCAGGAACACTGCACATGGTGACACATGCCTGTAATCTTGACACTTGGGAGGTGGAGACAGAAAGACCAAGAGTTCAAGATCATCCTTAGGATTGTGAGTTGTATGCCAGCCATGAGACCCTATCTCAAAACAAACTTAACAAAAGGCAGTAATCATGTTGAAGGAGTGGAGAAACTGGAACCCTTATACACTGCTGGTTGAAATGTAAACTGTGCATCCACTTTGGAAACCATTTGATTGTTTCCTAGAAAAGTTAAACAGGATTATCACATGACCTAGCAAATCAACCTTTAGGCATGTACCCTAGAGGAATTAAAAACTTATATCAATGTTCATAGCAGCATTATTCTCTCATATCAGCCAAAGTGCAGTTCCACAATGTCCATCAGTCAGTGGCTGAGCTGAATGCCCCTTCATGTAATGCAAGGCTCCTAGGAAATAAAAGGAATAAAGTGCTGACGTGATAGTGTGTATGGACAGGATCCACAGGCACAGGAGTGAGGGCACCAGGGAGTGACTGCTAACGCTGAAAGAGTACTTTCTCTGTGATACTGACAGTGCCCTAACATGAGCTCGCGATGACACTTGCACAGCGTCGACTACTATACTGTCGCCACTGCGCTGTGTGCTACAAATGCACAAGTTTTCTGGTATGTGCAGTGCTTCAGTGGCACAATAAGAAGGAAGCATTTCAATTTCAGGAAGAGTTAGAGGGAAATATTTAGTGTATTCTGTGAGGAGTCATTGCCAGTGTTGTTGAGAGGGACAGTTGTATTGTGAGATTGGTTTGCACCTTATCCACTGTGGATGGGAAAATGCTCTTCAGATGTGCAGACCTCCACTGTCTGCCAGTGCTTCCTTTCTCCATGGGTCTCCCTGGGGGTCACTCAGGGATCAAACACTGAAAGCAGGAGTCACCCCTAACCTGACACCCGCATGTGTTGGGCAGAACCAACGGCATGCCTAGGAGCAAGCGGTGCATGTGAGGGGAGAAATGCTATTTTCTTATTTTGGGGTCCTGCAAAAGGAAGCTGGCTGCAAGGAAAGTCGGTCAAGACTGGTTGCTGAGGCTCCGGTGAAGCGTGCACAGGCAAAGGAGACAAGGGGACCCCACATCTGCGCACAGACTTACTGCCATCAGTTGTCTGACGTGAGCCCTATGCAAAGGGAAACTGGGCTAAAGGCAGGGAGGCAAAGTGGTGTCATGGTCTTGACACCCTTTGGAAAAGAATGATGTTGACTGTGAGTTTGTCAAACAGGTACCCAAAGACACTAATGAAGCACTGATGTGTAATCTGAAGAGAGGAAACATACTAGCTCTATAAAATACCCCAAGACGCAAAACTCTAGGAAGTCTCCTATGCCGACCTTTGTAAACAACTCTAAGTTCCTTCTCGCCCCTTTGGGTGACCAAGTTGACTCAAGATACAAAGACATGGTATGTAGGACAAATGATGGTCTTCCACATACATTCATATCCTAATCCCTGAACCAGTGAATGTCACCTTAAATGGCAAAAGGAACATTTGGCGAGTGTTATTAAGGATCTTGAGATGGGGAAATTATCCTCCTAGGCCAAATATAAGCATCCTAAGAGAGATCCAGGAGGGCCAGAGTCAGACAAGGTTAGGTAAGATGGAGAGTCAAGAAATGTACTTTGAGGATGAAGGGGCCATGAGTCCAAGAATGTCGGAGGCTGCTAGAAGCTGAAAAAGTCAAGGGAGCTGATCCACCTCTCAGGGTTTCCAGAAGGAAAGAAAGCCCTGCCCAAGGTGATTCTGGCCGAGTGAAGCTGATTCCAGACTTTAGCTTCCAGTCGTACAAGAGAAATTTTGTGATAAGCCACCAAGCTCGCGGTCATTTGTTACAGCAGCTATAGAATGGATACAGACATGACTGAGACTCAGAAGTTACCCAGAGACAACAGTGAAGCTGCCCTTGAGGGAAGGGTATGTGTGCTTGGTGGGGAGAACTATAGGTTCCAGCCAGTACTCGTATGCGGGCTGGGGAAGAAGTAAGGCCAGGCTGAATACTGAAGATAAAGGCAGTGACTTGGTATTGCTGCCTTCAGGAGGACGGCCACCTCCTACTGTTTGTACAAAGAATGCATCCTGTCTGCCTGACTGAGGAAGAGGATGCTTCGCCTAGAGTGATACTCACTGGGTTCTACTGTCTACTTTGAGGAAACAAGAGTTTGGCACAGGATGGTGCCCCCGACCCAGTTTTGAAACACTAACACTATATAAATATAGTATTCTGTCATTTAAAAAATGCTGTGCAAGTACTTATCATAAATTAACCTATTTCAGTAATTTTCCTGGAGTCACTGAGTTGTGTAGCCATCACCATAATCCAATTGTAAACACTGAAAATGCCAGTCACACAGTCTTAAAGCTAATGTCTTACTTGAGAAAGAACAGGCAGGATTCCCCTGTCTACCAGAACAGTATTTACTTCTCCCTGGAGCTTTTCCTTGTATCTTGGACTGAAGTAAATCAAAAGTTTGCTATAAAAAGGATCCCTCAAATACAACTTTTTAATAAAGGTGCTATCTACCACTTGGTGGCGCACGCCTTTAATCAAAGCAGTTGGGAGGCAGAGGCAGGCAGATCTCTGAGTGAGTTCCAGGACAGTCAGGGCAGAGAAACCCTGCCTCAAAAATAAATAAAAAGTAATGAAAAGCAACCACCAACAACAAAAAGGTTAGTCGCAGAAAGACTACTAGTGAGTGTTTTCTTGAAATTCTAGTGAACTGCTCAAGAGTACACATGAGAACTGTATTTTGTAAGACAAAGCAAAAAGAAGAATTTAATTAAGGACCAATTAATTAATTAAAACCGCTTGTTGCTCAGCCTAACTATTCTCAGTAACTAGTCCCCACTCTGCCGAGAATATAGTTCTCCTTCCCCAACACCCAGATCAGGCGGCTTTGCAGACAGGCTCCATCACTACCCAAGGGCCCCTTGCTCTGTGATTTACCTGCAAGTAAGGAAAGGAGAGACAGGTCCGCCCTTCCCTGGGCCTCTAAAGTACCCAGCACTTGTTTAGTCCCCATGGTGGAGCCTGTGGTGCTGATGGAGATTTGAGCTTTGGCGAAAACTTTTCCCACACTGGCTGCACTGGTACGGTTTCTCCCCAGTGTGGATTCTCTGGTGCAGTTTCAGAGTTGACTGCCTCCCAAAGCGGTTTCCGCACTCCCCACAGACGTAGGGTCTCTCTCCTGTGTGTACTCGCTTATGTCGCTTCAGCTCTGAATTCCACGTGAAGCTCTTCCCACAGTCATCGCATTTGTAAGGTTTCTTTGCCGCGTGGGCCGCCTGGTGGCTAAGACACAGCAGAAGGCTGCTCAGGCCTCTTCTGCCTCTTTTGCTTTTCTTTAACTCTCTCAGTGGGTAGCCTCTGAGGGGGTTGCTGATATAGTCCAGTTCTCTGCAATGCCTCTGGTAGTGAGCAAATGCCTTCTGAGCATTTGGGGGTCTGGCCTGCCTCTGTGACAATCGGGGTTCACTCGTGCTCACCCGTCTTGGCTCAGGGCCGTGCAGACTACCCACTCTGGAACTCGCGGGTGACACCGCATGTGTATCTGCTCCTTTTCCCCCTTCCTGTTGTGGGTTTTCCTTGTCTCTTCTCGTCTTGGAGGCCTCTACAATCAGAAATAATGTGCTTCATTTTCTGTGCTTAGAAGAAAGAGCTTCAGCAAAAGAAGTATGAAGTCTGTTGGGGGGGGGGGGGGATTGTCAGTGTAGGCCGCCTTCTGCAGGTAACGTACAAGCCATCAGACTCCTCTGAACCATAAAAAGGTTCCTCACCCCTGACATTGGTGAGTCAGAATCTGAAGGTTAGGTCTGGAAGTCTGTACCGTTAACTAGTTCTGAGAGTGCCCCTAATCTACAGTAAAGTTAGGAACCAAATTCTCCTCTGTCCTTCCTATTTTGGGGGGAAAAGGTATAGAAAAACAGAAATAGCAAGGAAAAATACAAACAAAATATGAAAGACATTGGAATGAAATATCAACAACAAAGAAGACAGTGACATGTTCATTTACTACTGACCAGGTCTATTGTATTGTCTAGGGTGGCTTCAAACTCTAGGGCCTAAGTGATCCTCCAAGTTTCTGGGACCACAGACATGTACTGCTGTACCTGGCTAAAGGGTAAAATTCCAGTACTTAAAGATTTTCTGAATAAATCTCCCTCCCCTACAGGGACTAAGATTGACAACCTCCCTCACTTCAAAAGAATAATAAAGCCAGTGACTGCTGTGTGTTTCTCATTACAGTGTTGATAGCTAGGTGTACAGAGACTGAACTATATAGTAGGTATGAGGCCTAATTAGAGACGCTGTCCACCTTCTGGGAGAACTGAGGATCAAGACGGCTGTGAACTAGAGTGGACCAGGGAAACTGGAGAATCAGCAACAGCACTTTCCAGCAGGACCTCGAAATGGAAAATGTGTTTTCATGCTACATAAACCATTCAACATGGCACTGCCAGGCAGATGTGATTGTTGAGTGTTTGAAACAGAGCTAAGGTGGTTGAGGTGGTGTGGTGATATTTGTGAACTAACAAATGAAGCTTGCCTGAAGATCAGAGGGCGGAGAAAGCCACTAGAGTTAACTTGGAGGCAAGACTGGTGGTGCACATCTTTAATGCCAGCACTTGGGAGGAGGAAACAGAAAGTAATACATGGCTGGGCAGAGAGAGGAATGTAAGGCAGGCAGAGATGGGAGCGCGCCCCTCTTCAGGCTGAGGATTTTGCGAGGTAGGAAGTGGCTATGGTTTGCTCCTTTGTCTCTGGTCTTTCAGCATTAACCCCTATATCTGACTCCGGGTTTTTATATTAATACCAATTGGAATTTTGCATTGCCGAACTGAATTTTGAATTTTAATTCATTTAAAATTTAATGAGGAGCTCAAATAGTTATTGCCAAGTGATTTTCATCAAGGGTTTGTTTTGCTCATTTTTTAAGACAGGGTCTCACATAGACCAAGCTGGTCTCAAATTCACTATGTAACTGAAGATGATATTAAGTTCCTGATCTTCTGCCTCTACCTCCCAAGTGCTGTGATTTCAGGCATGCATCACCATGCCTGGCTTCATTGAGGTACTTAAAAACAATTCAATGGGAAAGTAGTCATTTTTCAGTAATCCAGTCATCCAAGGATGTTAGCATGTGTGAGTACGGTGCAGGTGTGTGTGTGTGTTAGAGAGTGTGAGTACGGTGCAGGTATGTGTGTGTGTTAGAGTGTGTGAGTATGGTGCAGGTGTGTGTGTGTTAGAGTGTGTGAGTACGGTGCAGGTATGTGTGTGTGTTAGAGTGTGTGAGTACGGTGCAGTGTGTGTGTGTTAGAGTGTGTGAGTATGGTGCAGGTGTGTGCGTGTTAGAGTGTGTGAGTACGGTGCAGGTGTGTGTGTGTTAGAGTGTGTGAGTAAGGTGCTGGTGTCTGTGTGTGTTAGAGTGTGTGAGAAAGGTGCAGGTGTCTGTGTGTTAGAGTGTGGTGCAGGTGTCTGTGTGTGTGTGTTAGAGTGTGAGTGTGGTGCAGGTGTCTGTGTGTGTGTTAGAGTGTTTGTGGTGCAGGTGTCTGTGTGTGTGTGTTAGAGTATGAGTGTGGTGCAGGTGTCAGTGTGTTAAGAGTGTGAGTGTGGTGCAGGTGTCTGTGCGTGTTAGAGTGTGAGTGTGGTGCAGGTGTCTGTGTGTGTTAGAGTGTGAGTGTAGTGCAGGTGTTTGTGTGTGTGTGTTAGAGTGAGTGTGGTGCAGGTGTCTGTGTGTGTGTGAGAGAGAGTGTGAGTATGGTGCAGGTGACTGTGTGTGTGTTAGAGTGTGAATGTGCTGCAGGTGTTTGTGTGTGTGTGTTAGAGTGTTGGTGTCTGTGTGTGTGTGTTAGAATGTGAGTGTGGTGCAGGTGTCTTTGTGTGTTAGAGTGTGAGTGTGGTGCAGGTGTCTGTGTGTGTATGTGTGTTAGAGTGTGAGTGTGGTGCAGGTGTCCGTGTGTGTGAGAGTGTGAGTGTGGTGCAGGTGTCTGTGTGTGTGAGAGTGTGAGTGTGGTGCAGGTGTTTGTGTGTGTGTGTGAGAGTGTGAGTGTGGTGCAGGTGTCTGTGTGTGTGTGTTAGAGTGTGGGTGTGGTGCAAGTGTCTGTGTGTGTGTTAGAGTGTTTGTGGTGCAGGTGTCTGTGTGTGTGTGTTAGAATGTGAATGTGGTGCAGGTGTCTGTGTGTGTGTTAGAGTGTGAGTGTGGTGCAGGTGTCTGTGTGTGTGTTAGAGTGTGAGTGTGGTGCAGGTGTCTGTGTGTGTGTTAGAGTGTGAGTGTGGTGCAGGTGTCTGTCTGTGTGTGAGAGAGTGTGAGTATGGTGGAGGTGACTGTGTGTGTTAGAGTGTGAATGTGGTGCAGGTGTTTGTGTGTGTGTGTTAGAGTGTTTGTGGTGCAGGTGTCTGTGTGTGTGTTAGAGTGTGGGTGTGGTGTAGGTGTCTGTGTATGTGTGTTAGAATGTGAGTGTGGTGCAGGTGTTGTGTATGTGTGTGAGAGTGTGAGTGTGGTGCAGGTGTGTGTGTGTGTGAGAGTGTGAGTGTGGTGCAGGTGTTTGTGTGTGTGAGAGAGTGTGAGTGTGGTGCAGGTGTTTGTGTGTGTGTGTTAGAGTATGAGTGTGGTGCAGGAGTTTGTGTGTGTGTGTTAGAGTGTGGGTGTGGTGCAGGGGTCTGTGTGTGTTAGAGTGTGGGTGTGGTGTAGGTGTCTGTGTATGTGTGTTAGAATGTGAGTGTGGTGCAGGTGTCTTTGTGTGTTGGAGTGTGAGTGTGGTGTAGGTGTGTGTGTGTACGTGTGTGTTAGAGTGTGAGGGTGGTGCAGGTGTCTGTGTATGTGTGTGAGACTGTGAGTGTGGTGCAGGTGTTTGTGTGTGTGAGAGAGTGTGAGTATGGTGCAGGTGTTTGTGTGTGTGTGTTAGAGTATGAGTATGGTGCAGGTGTTTGTGTGTGTGTGTGTTAGAGTATGAGTGTGGTGCAGGTGTTTGTGTGTGTGTATTAGAGTGTGGGTGTGGTGTAGGTGTCTGTGTGTGTGTTAGAGTGTGAGTGTGGTGCAGGTGTCTGTGTATGTGTGTGAGAGTGTGAGTGTGGTGCAGGTGTCTGTGTGTGTGAGAGTGTGAGTGTGGTGCAGGTGTTTGTGTGTGTGAGAGAGTGTGAGTGTGGTGCAGGTGTTTGTGTGTGTGTGTTAGAGTATGAGTGTGGTGCAGGAGTTTGTGTGTGTGTGTTAGAGTGTGGGTGTGGTGCAGGGGTCTGTGTGTGTTAGAGTGTGGGTGTGGTGTAGGTGTCTGTGTATGTGTGTTAGAATGTGAGTGTGGTGCAGGTGTCTTTGTGTGTTGGAGTGTGAGTGTGGTGTAGGTGTGTGTGTGTACGTGTGTGTTAGAGTGTGAGGGTGGTGCAGGTGTCTGTGTATGTGTGTGAGACTGTGAGTGTGGTGCAGGTGTTTGTGTGTGTGAGAGAGTGTGAGTATGGTGCAGGTGTTTGTGTGTGTGTGTTAGAGTATGAGTATGGTGCAGGTGTTTGTGTGTGTGTGTGTTAGAGTATGAGTGTGGTGCAGGTGTTTGTGTGTGTGTATTAGAGTGTGGGTGTGGTGCAGGGGTCTGTGTGTGTTAGAGGGTGGGTGTGATGCAGGTGTCTGTGTGTGTGTGTTAGAGTGTGAATGTGGTGCAGGTGTCTGTGTGTTAGAGTGTTAGTGTGGTGCAGGTGTGTGTGTGTGTGTGTGTTAGAGTGTGAGTGTGGTGTAGGTGCCTGTGTGTGTGTGTTAGAGTGTGAGTGTGGTGCAGGTGTCTGTGTGTTAGAGTGAGTGTGGTGCAGGTGTCTGTATGTGTGTGTGATAGAGTGTGAGTGTGGTGCAGGTGTCTGTATGTTAGAGTGAGTGTGGTGCAGGTGTCTGTGTGTGTGTGTTAGAATGTAAGTGTGGTGCAGGTGTCTTTGTGTGTTAGAGTATGAGTGTGATGTAGGTGTCTGTGTGTTAGAGTGAGTGTTGTGCAGGTGTCTGTGTCTGTGTGTTAGAGTGAGTGTGGTGCAGGTGTTTGTGTATGTGTGTTAGAGTGTGAGTGTGGTGCAGGTGTTTGTGTGTGTGTTAGAGTGTGGGTGTGGTGCAGGTGTCTGTGTGTGTGTTAGAGTGTGGGTATGGTGTAGGTGTCTGTGTATGTGTGTTAGAATGTGAGTGTGGTGCAGGTGTCTTTGTGTGTTAGAGTGTGAATGTGAGTATGGTGTAGGTGTGTGTGTGTTAGAGTGTGAGTGTGGTGCAGGTGTCTGTGTATGTGTGTGAGAGTGTGAGTGTGGTGCAGGTGTCTGTGTGTGTGAGAGTGTGAGTGTGGTGCAGGTGTTTGTGTGTGTGTGTGTGTGAGAGAGTGTGAGTGTGCTGCAGGTGTTTGTGTGTGTGTTAGAGTATGAGTGTGGTGCAGGTGTTTGTGTGTGTGTGTTAGAGTGTGGGTGTGGTGCAGGTGTCTGTGTGTGTGTTAGAGTGTGGGTATAATGCAGGTGTCTGTGTGTGTGTTAGAGTGTGAATGTGGTGCAGGTGTCTGTGTGTTAGAGTGTGAGTGTGGTGCAGGTGTGTGTGTGTGTGTTAGAGTGTGAGTGTGGTGTAAGTGCCTTGTGTGTGTTAGAGTGTAAGTGTGGTACAGGTGTCTGTGTGTTAGAGTGAGTGTGGTGCAGGTGTCTGTGTGTGTGTGCCAGAATGTGGGTGTGGTGCAGGTGTCTGTATGATAGATTGAGTGGGGTGCAGGTGTCTGTGTGTGTGTGTTAGAATGTGAGTGTAGTGCAGGTGTCTGTGTGTGTGTGTTAGAGTGTGAATGTGGTGCAGGTTTTGTGTGTGTGTGTTAGAGTGTGGGTGTGGTGCAGGTGTCTGTGTGTGTGTTAGAGTGTGGGTGTGGTGCAGGTGTCTGTGTGTGAGTTAGAATGTGAGTGTGGTTCAGGTCTCTTTGTGTGTTAGAGTGTAAGTGTGGTGTAGGTGTGTGTGTCTGTTAGAGTGTGAGTGTGGTACAGGTGTCTGTGTGTGTTAGAGTGTGAGTGTGGTGCAGGTGTCTGTGTGTGTGAGAGTGTGAGTGTGGTGCAGGTGTCTGTGTGTTAGAGTGAGTGTGGTGCAGGTGTCTGTTTGTGTGTTAGAGTGTGAGTGTGGTGCAGGTGTCTGTGTGTGTGTGTTAGAGTGTCAGTGTGGTGCAGGTGTCTGTGTGTGTGTGCCAGAATGTGGGTGTGGTGCAGGTGTCTGTATGATAGATTGAGTGGGGTGCAGGTGTCTGTGTGTGTGTGTGTTAGAATGTGAGTGTAGTGCAGGTGTCTGTGTGTGTGTGTTAGAGTGTGAATGTGGTGCAGGTTTTGTGTGTGTGTGTTAGAGTGTGGGTGTGGTGCAGGTGTCTGTGTTAGAGTGTGTGTGTGGTGTAGGTGTCTGTGTGTGAGTTAGAATGTGAGTGTGGTTCAGGTCTCTTTGTGTGTTAGAGTGTAAGTGTGGTGTAGGTGTGTGTGTCTGTTAGAGTGTGAGTGTGGTACAGGTGTCTGTGTGTGTTAGAGTGTGAGTGTGGTGCAGGTGTCTGTGTGTGTGAGAGTGTGAGTGTGGTGCTGGTGTCTGTGTGTGTGAGAGTGTGAGTGTGGTGCAGGTGTTTGTGTGTGTGTGAGAGAGTGTGAGTGTAGTGCAGGTGTCTGTGTGTGTGAGAGTGTGAGTGTGGTGCTGGTGTCTGTGTGTGTGAGAGTGTGAGTGTGGTGCAGGTGTTTGTGTGTGTGTGTGAGAGAGTGTGAGTGTAGTGCAGGTGTCTGTGTGTGTTAGAATGTGAGTGTGGTGCAGGTGTTTGTTTGTGTGTGTTAGAGTATGGGCGTTGTGCAGGTGTCTGTGTGTGTGTGTTAGAATGTGAGTGTGGTGCACGTGTCTGTGTGTGTGTTTGAGTGTGAGTGTGGTGCAGGTGTCTGTGTGTTAGAGTGTGAGTGTGGTGCAGGTGTCTGTGTGTGTGCTAGAGTGTGGGTGTGGTGCAGGTGTCTTTGTGTGTTAGAGTGTGAGTGTGGTGTAGGTGTGTGTGTGTTTTGGAGTGTGGTGCAGGTGTCTGTGTGTGTGTGCTAGATTGTGGGTGTTGTGCAGGTGTCTGTATGTTAGAGTGAATATGGTGCAGGTGTCTGTGTGTGTGTGTTAGAATTTGAGTGTGGTGCAGGTGTCTCTCTGTGTGTGAGAGAGTGTGAGTATAGTGCAAGTGTGTGTGTGTTAGAGTTTGAATGTGGTGCAGGTGTCTGTGTGTGTGTGCTAGAGTGTGGATGTGGTGCAGGTGTCTGTATGTTAGAGTGAGTGTGGTGCAGGTGTCTGTGTGTGAGTGTTAGAATGTGAGTGTGGTGCAGGTGTCTGTCTGTGTGTGAGAGAGTATGACTATGGTGGAGGTGACTGTGTGTGTGTTAGAGTGTGAATGTGGTGCAGGTATTTGTGTGTGTGTGTTAATGTGTGGGTGTGGTGCAGGTGTCTGTGTGTGTGTTAGAGTGTGGGTGTGGTGTAGGTGTCTGTGTATGTGTGTTAGAATGAGAGTGTGGTGCAGGTGTCTTTGTGCGTTAGAGTGTGAGTGTGAGTGTGGTGCAGGTGTTTGTGTGTGTGTGTGAGAGTGTGAGTGTGGTGCAGGTGTTTGTGTGTGTGTGTTAGAGTATGAGTGTGGTGCAGGTGTTTGTGTGTATTAGAGTGTGGGTGTGATGCAGGTGTCTGTGTGTGTGTTAGAGTGTGGGTGTGGTACAGGTGTCTGTGTGTTAGAGTGTGAGTGTGATGCAGGTGTGTGTGTGTGTGTGTGTTAGAGTGTGAGTGTGGTGCAGGTGTCTGTGTGTTAGAGTTAGTGTGGTGCAGGTGTCTGTGTGTATATGCCAGAGTGTGGGTGTGGTGCAGGTGTCTGTATGTTAGAGTGAGTGTGGTGCAGGTGTCTGTGTGTGTGTGTTAGAATGTGAGTGTGGTGCAAGAGTCTTTGTGTGTTAGAGTGTGGTGTAGGTGTCTGTGTGTTAGAGTGAGTGTGGTACAGGTGTCTGTGTGTGTGTGTTAGAGTGAGTGTGGTGCAGGTGTCTGTGTATGTGTGTGAGAGTGTGAGTGTGGTGCAGGTGTCTGTGTGTGTGAGTGTGTGAGTGTGGTGCAGTGTTTGTGTGTGTGTGTGAGAGTGTGAGTGTGGTGAAGGTGTTTGTGTGTGTGTTAGAGTATGAGTGTGGTGCAGGTGTTTGTGTATGTGTATTAGAGTGTGGGTGTGGTACAGGTGTCTGTGTGTGTGTTAGAGTGTGGGTGTGGTGAAGGTGTCTGTGTGTTAGTGTGTGAGTGTGGTGCAGGTGTGTGTGTGCGTTAGAGTGTGAGTGTGGTGTAGGTGCCTGTGTGTGTGTGTTTCGAGTGTGAGTGTGGTGCAGGTGTCTGTGTGTTAGAGTGAGTGTGGTTCAGGTGTCTGTTTGTGTGTTAGAGTGTGAGTGTGGTGCAGGTGTCTGTGTGTGTGTGCCAGAGTGTGGGTGTGGTGCAGGTGTCTGTATGTTAGAGTGAGTGTTGGGAAGGTGTCTGTGTGTGTGTGTTAGAATGTGAGTGTGGTGCATGTGTCTTTGTGTGTGTGTTAGAGTGTGAGTGTGGTGCAGGTGTCTGTGTGTGTGTGCTAGAGTGTGGGTGTGGTGTAGGTGTCTGTGTGTTAGACTGAGTGTGGTGCAGGTATCTGTGTGTGTGTTAGAGTGAGTGTGGTGCAGGTGTCTGTGTATGTGTGTTAGAGTGTGAGTGTGGTACAGGTGTCTGTGTGTGTTAGAGTGTGAGTGTGGTGCAGGTGTCTGTGTGTGTTAGAGTGTAAGTGTGGTGTAGGTGTGTGTGTGTTAGAGTGTGAGTGTGGTACAGGTGTCTGTGTGTGTTAGAGTGTGAGTGTGGTGCAGGTGTCTGTGTGTGTGAGAGTGTGAGTGTGGTGCTGGTGTCTGTGTGTGTGAGAGTGTGAGTGTGGTGCAGGTGTTTGTGTGTGTGTGTGTGTGAGAGTGTGAGTGTAGTGCAGGTGTCTGTGTGTGTTAGAATGTGAGTGTGGTGCAGGTGTTTGTTTGTGTGTGTTAGAGTGTGGGCGTTGTGCAGGTGTCTGTGTGTTTGTGTTAAAGTATGAGTGTGGTGCAGGTGTCTGTGTGTGTGTTAGAGTGTGAGTGTGGTGCAGGTGTCTTTGTGTGTGTGTTAGAATGTGAGTGTGGTGCACGTGTCTGTGTGTGTGTTTGAGTGTGAGTGTGGTGCAGGTGTCTGTGTGTTAGAGTGTGAGTGTGGTGCAGGTGTCTGTGTGTGTGCTAGAGTGTGGGTGTGGTGCAGGTGTCTTTGTGTGTTAGAGTGTGAGTGTGGTGTAGGTGTGTGTGTGTGTTTTTGAGTGTGGTTCAGGTGTCTTTGTGTGTGTGCGAGATTGGGTGTTGTGCAGGTGTCTGTATGTTAGAGTGAATATGGTGCAGGTGTCTGTGTGTGTGTGTTAGAATTTGAGTGTGGTGCAGGTGTCTCTCTGTGTGTGAGAGAGTGTGAGTATGGTGCAAGTGTGTGTGTGTTAGAGTTTGAATGTGGTGCAGGTGTCTGTGTGTGTGTGCTAGAGTGTGGATGTGGTGCAGGTGTCTGTATGTTAGAGTGAGTGTGGTGCAGGTGTCTGTGTGTGAGTGTTAGAATGTGAGTGTGGTGCAGGTGTCTGTGTGTGAGAGAGTATGACTATGGTGGAGGTGACTGTGTGTGTGTTAGAGTGTGAATGTGGTGCAGGTGTTTGTGTGTGTGTGTTAATGTGTGGGTGTGGTGCAGGTGTCTGTGTGTGTGTTAGAGTGTGGGTGTGGTGTAGGTGTCTGTGTATGTGTGTTAGAATGAGAGTGTGGTGCAGGTGTCTTTGTGTGTTATAGTGTGAGTGTGAGTGTGGTGCAGGTGTTTGTGTGTGTGTGTTAGAGTATGAGTGTGGTGCAGGTGTTTGTGTGTATTAGAGTGTGGGTGTAGTGCAGGTGTCTGTGTGTGTGTTAGAGTGTGGGTGTGGTACAGGTGTCTGTGTGTTAGAGTGTGAGTGTGATGCAGGTGTGTTGTGTGTGTGTTAGAGTGTGAGTGTGGTGCAGGTGTCTGTGTGTTAGAGTGAGTGTGGTGCTGGTGTCTGTGTGTGTATGCCAGAGTGTGGGTGTGGTGCAGGTGTCTGTATGTTAGAGTGAGTGTGGTGCAGGTGTCTCTGTGTGTGTGTTAGAATGTGAGTGTGGTGCAGGAGTCTTTGTGTGTTAGAGTGTTGTGTAGGTGTCTGTGTTAGAGTGAGTGTGGTGCAGGTGTCTGTGTGTGTGTGTTAGAGTGAGTGTGGTGCAGGTGTCTGTGTATGTGTGTGAGAGTGTGAGTGTGGTGCAGGTGTCTGTGTGTGTGAGTGTGTGAGTGTGGTGCAGGTGTTTGTGTGTGTGTGTGAGAGTGTGAGTGTGGTGAAGGTGTTTGTGTGTGTGTGTTAGAGTATGAGTGTGGTGCAGGTGTTTGTGTGTGTGTATTAGAGTGTGGGTGTGGTACAGGTGTCTGTGTGTGTGTTAGAGTGTGGGTGTGGTGCAGGTGTCTGTGTGTTAGTGTGTGAGTGTGGTGCAGGTGTGTGTGTGTGTGTGTTAGAGTGTGAGTGTGGTGTAGGTGCCTGTGTGTGTGTTTAGAGTGTGAGTGTGGTGCAGGTGTCTGTGTGTTAGAGTGAGTGTGGTGCAGGTGTCTGTTTGTGTGTTAGAGTGTGAGTGTGGTGCAGGTGTCTGTGTGTGTGTGCCATTGTGTGTGTGTGGTGCAGGTGTCTGTATGTTAGAGTGAGTGTGGTGCAGGTGTCTGTGTGTGTGTGTTAGAATGTGAGTGTGGTGCAGGTGTCTTTGTGTGTGTGTTAGAGTGTGAGTGTGGTGTAGGTGTCTGTGTGTTAGAGTGAGTGTTGTGCAGGTGTCTGTGTGTGTGTTAGAGTGAGTGTGGTGCAGGTGTCTGTGTATGTGTGTTAGAGTGTGAGTGTGGTGCAGGTGTCTGTGTGTGTGTTAGAGTGAGTGTGGTGCAGGTGTCTGTGTGTGTGAGAGTGTGAGTGTGGTGCAGGTGTTTGTGTGTGTGTGTTAAGGTGTGGGTGTGGTACAGGTGTCTGTGTGTGTGTTAGAGTGTGGGTGTGGTGCAGGTGTCTGTGTGTTAGTGTGTGAGTGTGGTGCAGGTGTGTGTGTGTGTGTGTTAGAGTGTGAGTGTGGTGTAGGTGCCTGTGTGTGTGTTTAGAGTGTGAATGTGGTGCAGGTGTCTGTGTGTTAGAGTGAGTGTGGTGCAGGTGTCTGTTTGTGTGTTAGAGTGTGAGTGTGGTGCAGGTGTCTGTGTGTGTGTGCCATTGTGTGTGTGTGGTGCAGGTGTCTGTATGTTAGAGTGAGTGTGGTGCAGGTGTCTGTGTGTGTGTGTTAGAATGTGAGTGTGGTGCAGGTGTCTTTGTGTGTGTGTTAGAGTGTGAGTGTGGTGTAGGTGTCTGTGTGTTAGAGTGAGTGTAGTGCAGTTGTCTGTGTGTGTGTTAGAGTGAGTGTGGTGCAGGTGTCTGTGTATGTGTGTTAGAGTGTGAGTGTGGTGCAGGTGTCTGTGTGTGTTAGAGTGTGAGTGTGGTGCAGGTGTCTGTGTGTTTGAGAGTGTGAGTGTGGTGCAGGTGTTTGTGTGTGTGTGTTAGAGTGTGAGTGTGGTGCAGGTGTCTGTGTGTGTGTTAGAGTGTGAGTGTGGTGCAGGCGTCTGTATGTTAGATTGAGTGTGGTGCAGGTGTCTCTGTGTGTGTGTTAGAATGTGAGTGTAGTGCAGGTGTCTGTGTGTGTGTGTTAGAGTGTGAATGTTGTGCAGGTTTTGTGTGTGTGTGTTAGAGTGTGGATGTGGTGCAGGTGTCTGTGTCTGTGTTAGAGTGTGTGTGTGGTGTAGGTGTATGTGTGTGTGTTAGAATGTGAGTGTGGTGCAGGTGTCTTTGTGTGTTAGAGTGTAAGTGTGGTGTAGGTGTGTGTGTGTGTTAGAGTGTGAGTGTGGTACAGGTGTCTGTGTGTGTTAGAGTGTGAGTGTGGTGCAAGTGTCTGTGTGTGTGAGAATGTGAGTGTGGTGCTGGTGTCTGTGTGTGTGAGAGTGTGAGTGTGGTGCAGGTGTTTGTGTGTGTGTGAGAGAGTGTGAGTGTAGTGCAGGTGTCTGTGTGTGTTAGAATGTGAGTGTGGTGCAGGTGTTTGTTTGTGTGTGTTAGAGTGTGGGCGTTCTGCAGGTGTCTGTGTGTGTGTGTTAAAGTATGAGTGTGGTGCAGGTGTCTGTGTGTGTGTTAGAGTGTGAGTGTGGTGCAGGTGTCTGTGTGTGTGTGTTAGAATGTGAGTGTGGTGCACGTGTCTGTGTGTGTGTTTGAGTGTGAGTGTGGTGCAGGTGTCTGTGTGTTAGAGTGTGAGTGTGGTGCAGGTGTCTGTGTGTGTTTGCTAGAGTGTGGGTGTGGTGCAGGTGTCTTTGTGTGTTAGAGTGTGAGTGTTGTGTAGGTGTGTGTGTGTGTTTTTGAGTGTGGTGCAGGTGTCTGAGTGTGTGTGCTAGATTGTGGGTGTTGTGCAGGTGTCTGTATGTTAGAGTGAATATGGTGCAGGTGTCTGTGTGTGTGTGTTAGAATTTGAGTGTGGTGCAGGTGTCTGTCTGTGTGTGAGAGAGTGTGAGTATGGTGCAAGTGTGTGTGTGTGTTAGAGTTTGAATGTGGTGCAGGTGTCTGTGTGTGTGTGCTAGAGTGTGGATGTGGTGCAGGTGTCTGTATGTTAGAGTGAGTGTGGTGCAGGTGTCTGTGTGTGAGTGTTAGAATGTGAGTGTGGTGCAGGTGTCTGTCTGTGTGTGAGAGAGTATGACTATGGTGGAGGTGACTGTGTGTGTTAGAGTGTGAATGTGGTGCAGGTGTTTGTGTGTGTGTGTTAATGTGTGGGTTGGTGCAGGTGTCTGTGTGTGTGTTAGAGTGTGGGTGTGGTGTAGGTGTCTGTGTGTGTGTGTTAGAATGAGAGTGTGGTGCAGGTGTCTTTGTGTGTTAGAGTGTGTGTGTGAGTGTGGTGCAGGTGTTTGTGTGTGTGTGAGTGTGAGTGTGGTGCAGGTGTTTGTGTGTGTGTGTGAGAGTATGAGTGTGGTGCAGGTGTTTGTGTGTATGCTAGAGTGTGGGTGTGGTGCAGGTGTCTGTGTGTTAGAGTGAGTGTGGTGCAGGTGTCTGTGTGTGAGTGTTAGAATGTGAGTGTGGTGCAGGTGTCTGTCTGTGTGTGAGAGAGTGTGAGTATGGTGGCGGTGACTGTGTGTGTGTTAGAGTGTGAGTGTGGTGCAGGTGTCTGTGTGTGTGTGCTAGAGTGTGGGTGTGGTGCAGGTGTCTGGTGTGTTAGAGTGTGGGTGTGGTGCAGGTGTCTGTGTGTGAGTGTTAGAATGTGAGTGTGGTGCAGGTGTCTTTGTGTGTTAGAGTGTGAATGTGAGTGTGGTGTAGGTGTGTGTGTGTGTGTTAGAGTGTGAGTGTGGTTCAGTTGTCTGTGTATGTGTGTGAGAGTGTGACGTGGTGTAGGTGTCTGTGTGTGTGAGAGTGTGAGTGTGGTGCAGGTGTTTGTGTGTGTGTGTGAGTGTGAGTGTGGTGCAGGTGTTTGTGTGTGTGTGTTAGAGTATGAGTGTGGTGCAGGTGTTTGTGTGTGTGTGTTAGAGTGTGGGTGTGGTGCAGGTGTCTGTGTGTGTGTTAGAGTGTGAGTGTGGTGCAGGTGTCTCTGTGTGCGTGTTAGAGTGTGAGTGTGGTACAGGTGTCTGTGTGTGTGTGCCAGAGTGTGGGTGTGGTACAGGTGTCTGTATGTTAGAGTGAGTGTGGTGCAGGTGTCTCTGTGTGTGTGTTAGAATGTGAGTGTGGTGCAGGTTTCTGTGTGTGTGTGTTAGAGTGTGAATGTGGTGCAGGTTTTGTGTGTGTGTGTTAGAATGTGGGTGTGGTGCAGGTGTCTGTGTGTGTGTTAGAGTGTGTGTGTGGTGTAGGTGTCTGTGTGTGTGTGTTAGAATGTGAGTGTGGTGCAGGTGTCTTTGTGTGTTAGAGTGTGAGTGTGGTGTAGGTGTGTGTGTGTGTTAGAGTGTGAGTGTGGTGCAGGTCTTTGTGTGTGTTAGAGTGTGAGTGTGGTGCAGGTGTCTGTGTGTGTTTTAGAATGTGAGTGTGGTGCAGGTGTCTGTGTGTGTTTTAGAGTGTGATTGTGGTGCAGGTGTCTGTGTGTGTGTGTTAGAATGTGAGTGTGGTGCAGGTGTCTGTGTGTGTGTTAGAGTGTGAGTGTGGTGCAGGTGTCTGTGTGTGTGTGTGTTAGAATGTGAGTGTGGTGCAGGTGTCTGTGTGTGTGTTAGAGTGAGTGTGGTGCAGGTGTCTGTGTGTGTGTGTTAGAGTGTGAGTGTGGTGCAGGTGTCTGTGTGTGTGTGCGAGGCGTGTGGTGCAGGTGTATGTATGTTAGAGTGAGTGTGGTGCAGGTGTCTCTGTGTGTGTGTTAGAATGTGAGTATGGTGCAGGTGTCTGTGTGTGTGTTAGACTGAGTGTGGTGCAGGTGTCTGTGTGTTTGTGTTAGAGTGTTAGTGTGGTGCAGGTGTCTGTGTGTTAGAGTGAGTGTGGTGCAGGTGTCTGTGTGTGTGTGTTAGAATGTGAGTATGGTGCAGGTGTCTGTGTGTGTGTGTTAGACTGAGTGTGGTGCAGGTGTCTGTGTGTTTGTGTTAGAGTGTGAGTGTGGTGCAGGTGTCTGTGTGTTAGAGTGAGTGTGGTGCAGGTGTCTGTCTGTGTGTGTTAGAGTATGAGTGTGGTGCAGGTGTCTGTGTGTGTGTGCTAGAGTGTGGGTGTGGTGTAGGTGTCTTTGTGTGTTAGAGTGTGAGTGTGGTGTAGGTGTGTGTGTGTTTTAGAGTGTGGTGCAGGTGTCTGTGTGTGTGTGCTAGAGTGTGGGTCTTGTGCAGGTGTCTGTATGTTAGAGTGAATATGCTGCAGGTGTCTGTGTGTGTGTGTTAGAATGTGAGTGTGGTGCAGGTTTCTGTCTCTGTGTGACAGAGTGTGAGTATGGTGCAGGTGACTGTGTGTGTGTTAGAGTTTGAATGTGGTGCAGGTGTTTGTGTGTGTGTGTTAGAGTGTGGGTGTGGTGCAGGTGTCTGTGTGTGTGTTAGAGTGTGGGTGTGGTGTAGGTGTCTGTGTGTGTGTGTTAGAACGTCAGTGTGGTGCAGGTGTCTGTCTGTGTGTGAGAGAGTGTGAGTATGGTGCAGGTGACTGTGTGTGTGTTAGAGTGTGAATGTGGTGCAGGTGTATGTGTGTGTGTGTTACAGTGTGGGTGTGGTGCAGGTGTCTCTGTGTGTGTGTTAGAGTGTGATTGTGGTGCAGGTGTCTGTGTGTATGAGAGTGTGAATGTGGTGTAGGTGTCTTTGTGTGTGAGAGTGTGAGTGTGGTGCTGGTGTTTGTGTGTGTGTGTGTGAGATGTGAGTGTGGTGCAGGTGTCTGTGTGTGTGTTAGAGTGTGAGTGTGGTGCAGGTGTCTGTGTGTGTGTGTTAGAGTGTGGGTGTGGTGCAGGTGTCTGTGTGTGTGTGTTAGAGTGTGAGTGTGGTTCAGGTGTCTGTGTGTTACGGTGTTTGTGGTGCATGTGTCTGTGTGTGTGTTAGAGTGTGAGTGTGGTACAGGTGTCTGTGTGTGTGTGTTAGAGTGATTGTGGTGCAGGTGTCTGTGTGTGTGTGTTAGAGTGTGAGTGTGGTGCAGGTGTTTGTGTGTGTGTAGAGGGGGCGGTGTGTGTTAGAGTGTGGGTGTGGTGTAGGGTGTATGTGTGTTAGAGTGAGTGTGGTGCAGGTGTCTTTGTGTGGGGGGGGGGGTAGGGTGTGTGTTAGAGTGTGAGGGTGGTGCAGGTGTCTGTGTGTATGTGTTAGAGTGTGAGTGTGGTGCAGGTGTCTGTGTGTGTTAGAGTGTGAGTGTGGTGCAGTTGTCTGTGTGTGTGTCTATGTAATGCACAAGTGAAGAAAGCAGAAGATGTCAAGTGTCTAGTTCTACCACTCTCTGTCTTATTCTCTTGAGACAGGGTCTCTCACTGACTCTGGGGCTAAATCCTCCTGTCTCCTCCCACCCCCAAAGCACTGGCATTACAGGAGCTGACAACTAGGCCTGATTTTTCATGGGGGGGGGGTGTTCTGTGGATTGAAACTCAGCGAACACTCTTATCCACTAAGTCAACTCCCCAGCTGACCTTGGACTTAATTTTTAAAAGTGTTAGCAATAAATTTGTTATTTATTGCCCAGCCTAAATGACTTTGTTATAGTAACCTTAATAACACATACGAAATGTCACATACAAAAAACTAACTCAGAATGAACCAAAGATATAAACACACAAGAGCTAAACTTAACTCTTTAGAGACAGCATACCTGCAAATCTGAATCATTTGATTGCCAGTGGTATTTTACCATGACACCAAAAGCCCAAGCAAAGAAAAAGATTAGAGACTATCAACATGAAAAACATTTGGGCTGGTGAGATGGCTGGGTGAAGGCAGCTGTGGCCAAGCCTGATGACCCGAGTGTGACCCCTGGGACCCACACAGTGGAAGGAGAGATGTGAGTCCCCAAAGTTTCTTCTGTCTTCCACATGTGCACAGATGCACACGAAATATATAAAAATTCAGAACATTTTTTAAAAGCATTTGTGCCTCATGGAACACCATCAGAAACTGAAAGGATAATTCACGGAACGAGAAGGAAAACATTCATGAATTATCATCGTCTGCGAGGTCTAGGAGCCAGAACAGTTATTTTAACACTTAAAGCTCAACAATAAAAAGACAAGTAGCCCAAATGAAAAATGGGTCAAGTATAGGGCTACAGTTTTCCCATAAGGTGGGAGTGATGGCAAGGCCTGTCTTCACAGGATTTAGGATGTGGATACCGCAGAATCAGGAGTTCAAGTTCAGCTTCAGTTAAGTAGTGGCTTTGAAGCCAGCCTAGGCTACAAGATACCTGATAACCAACAAAAGACAAGATATGCAATTTCCTTTTAAAAACGTCTAATTATGTTTATTGTGTGTGTGTTAGGGGGTGGCTGTTTGTATGACAAAGCATGTTTAGTGGTCAGAGGACAGCTTGCAGAAATATCTCTCCCTCTATCATGTATACCCCAGGGATTGAACTCAGGTTGTCAAGCCTGGTAGCAAGTGCCTTTACCTACCAAGCCATCTATTGACCAAGATATATAATTTAATAAACATATGAAATAATGCTTAAACATCATAACCACAACCCAAATAAGGGTAGAAGGTAAGAAATAACTCCACAGAGTTGTCCTTTGACGTTCACATGTGCACTGTGGACAGACACCTCCCCCCCCTCACATACACACACAGTAAACTTTTAAAGGTGGTCACATGCAACACACGTTTGCAGAACCATGAGATGCTATGATGGAAACAGAGCTGATGAGGGGCCCAAGTATAGAGTGTTTACCTGTCTCAGTCAGTTTGGGAACTGGTTCCTGGTAGAAAGGATATTTCTCCCAGTGATGGGGACTCAGCTGGGCCTGAGACCCTTCCCAGGAAGGCTCTTCCAGGGAGTTCTCTTGAATATCTCTGCTATGAGTTTGGGGCCCAAAGTCTGGAAGTTCTTGTTCTCCAGGCTGAGCTGCTGTTCTCTCCAGGAGCACCTTCTGCCCTTGCAGACAAACAGCCACCTAGGAAAAGGGCTAGCCATTAATTCTCCATTCCTTGATGGACTGGGGGCAGCATGCCCTCACTGCTATAGCGTGATCCCTTTACAACCTGGAGTTCAATTTTTTTTTTTTTTGGATTTTTCGAGACAGGGTTTCTCCGTAGCTTTTGGTTCCTGTCCTGGAACTAGCTCTTGTAGACCAGGCTGGCCTCGAACTCACAGAGATCTGCCTGCCTCTGCCTCCCGAGCGCTGGGATTAAAGGTGTGCACCACCACCGCCCGGCTTGGAGTTCAAATTTTAGGGATACCCCCATGAAATTCAAAGGAGATACATGAAAGGAAAAGGGGCTGCTTCACAGCCAAGCTCCTCCGAAGAGAGTTGGTGAAAATGTCAAACTCAGTGATGACAGTGCCGTCACCACCACCGTTCCCACTCCATATCCCAACCCTCTCTACTTCTGCTAGAGACAGACCCCTGGGAACAGAAAACAATACCATAAGGGGCCACTGGAAAACATTCCAACCTGGTAGGTTTTTCTGCTAAAGAGGTCCAAGGTACTCGGATCTAAGAAGACGAACTCACCTGTTCCCTCACAGTGCCATTTTCCAAAGCACGTCTGACTTGCTTCCTTCAGAGGCTCCAGCTTTGGGGGGGGGGTGCTGGCTTTGGGGATGGGGATGGGGTCGGGCAGCAACACCAGGGAACTGAGCTGAGACTTCCCTATTCAAAGGCAATATGGCAGACCCTTCACTGGAACAAAGTCCACGGAACTTCACCACAAATTAGTTCCCTATTGAACAGACTAGACCTGTCAGACAAGAATTCTGATTGTGGCAAAACTTCACCAAGAATGGGTCAGGGAAGATCTGACAGTAGAGATTCCAGAACCTTAAAACTCCTCTCCTAAGGTCATGAAGCCTATGAAGGAATATCTTAGTCTTCTACCTCCTCACTGGGTGCCAGTGGCTGGGTTTACTGAAACCCTGTTATAACGTTTTTAGGGGGTATGGGAGTTTCTGGAGGCTGGGTGCGACTTTGAAGCCATCCATTCCTCTGGAATCTCTAACTAGCTGGGATCATGAGACAAAACACTACCCCAAAAGACAGAGAGATCCTGGGACACACAGAAAAAGGACCCTCCTTACCCACTGCTTTGGTTTTTTGGATGCTCTGTGCAAATCTTCCACCAGCGTCACAATCTCCTTGCTGCTCATTGGATATCGATGCCTGACCTGCGCCTGGATCTCTGGAGGAAGGATGACCAGAAACTGCTCCAACACAAGGAGCTCCAAAATCTGCTCCTTAGTGTGTAGGTCAGGCTGCAGCCACTGTCTGCAGAGCTGTCGAAGGCGGGAGAGCGCTTCCTGGGGTCCAGACACCTCCTGATAACAAAAGTGTCTGAAGCTCTGGCGGGAAAGCTCAGGATCAGGATCAGGGCCAGCTTTTTGCTGAGTGGGCCCACGTTTCTCCTCCAGCTTCATTATGATGTGTCTCTCTTGCCTGTCAGAATCCTCAGTGTAGGTACTCAAAGTTATCTCCATTTTAGCTGCCATTTTGGGGGCCCAGGAAACAACGTCACTCTAATCAAGTCTTCGGGGTCATTGCTCTGGAGAAATCTCTCTGAAGGCTAGAAAAACGGTAGGAACGAAGCTCCTCTGGGAGCATTAGGGGTGGAAGGACCGCAGAGACATAGATAGCTTTCTCATTTGCAAGCCCTTATCCCAGACTCTGAAGACAAGATAGTTCCTGACAGTGGGAGGAGTTGGTCTTTTCGTCAGTTTTTAAGGAGAGAAGTCAAAATATTCCAAAAGGGCACTGGAGGGAATATTTAATTTTGTTATCTGGTGACATGCATGACACGATCTAACGGGCTGGTAGAGGAATCCCCAAGAAAGTTCAAGCTGTCATGCGCATAGCTCGCACCAACTCTCCAGCATCCTGCAGACTCCAGTACCTCTGAGAGCGAAAGCGCAGAGCTAGGCGAGGCCACAGCACGCCAGGGGTAGCGAGTGCAGCTCCGCAGCTCAGCCAGGCGATGCTGCAGCAAGGGGGCGCGCAGATCCACCGCGGTCCTGGGTGTCAGCTCCAGTAACCACCTGCGACGAGCTGAGCCAGCTCAGAACCCCTCGCCCCGCCAGCGGGCGACCCACCCCTCCCGAGCCTGGAGACCACGACCCCAAGAACACGGGCTGGGGGCGGGGCCGGAGCCGGGTCACGGAGAAACCCACTGGCTGAGAGAGCAACCTTGGGAAGGCCCGACTTTTCCCAACGTGATTGGGTCCCTGTAACATTTTCAATTGTTTATTGGCTACGTGATCTATCCAGTTGCAGTGCTTCCCGGGAGTCGTAGTCCAATGACTAGTCCTGGAGCATGCGCAATGTTCTGACTCGTACCCAGACTGTAGCTACATTGCTCGATTGGTTGGGGGTAAGATTGGGGTGCAGAAGTCTGGGACTCCAGCGGTCCTCCACCCGCTCGGTCGCGATGTGGAGGGCTTAAGGTCAGTCCTTACACTGGCTGGAAAGTCCTATCTCTTCGGATCCGTCCGTGGGGTGCTGGGAAGCTGGACCCGGGCGGTGGATACACCTTGAAATTCTCATCCAGAGCAGGACCTACCTTGGCTTTCTCTGACCTCACCTCTAGGATTTTTTCCTACACTCCTTGGTCTAACTCTCTCATTGACTCAGCCAGCACGTGTCAGCATGAACTAGAAAACTTTTTAATTATTTTTTTTTTCTTGAAGATGGGAGTTAGCTCAGTGGAAATAGTGCTTACCGCAGAAGCATGAGAACCCATGTGAAAAAACCGGATGTGGTAGTGAGTTGTTACAATTCCAGTGCTGGAGAGGTGGAGGGAGGGCAGGAGGGCCCCTCGAACTCCCGGGCCACTTAGCCTAGCCTAGGTGGTAATTTCCAGAACAATGAAAGACCCTGCCTCAAAATAACAAGAATGACAAACAAAACAAAAAGAAATAATTAAAAAAAAAAAAAGCCCAGACAACAAACAAAAATGCAAGAGGCCTGGAGAGACATCTCAGTGGTTAAGCGTTTGCTGTTTTATTCTAGAGGATTTGGGTTGTATTCGCAGCTCAAAACCATTTGTGTCCAGGAGCTGCAACAACACCTCTAGCCTCCAGCTGAGCCTACATTCCTGCACCCACATGTACATTCCCTACAAGCACACACATACGAATAATTCAAAATAATAAACAAATCTTTAAAAAGTTTAAAAAAGTGGTTCGCGCCTGTAATCTCAGGACTCAGGAGGAAGAGTCAAGCTGATCTCTGTGAGTTCAAGGCCAGCCTGGTTTCCCAGTAAGTTCCGGAAGGGCCAGAGCTACAAAGTGAGACTCTGTCTTGGAAAAACAAAACAACCAAAAATGTTTAAAAAGCAAGTAACAAGCAAAAACCTAATCAAGATGTCCACTACTGAATTATTTAAGAATAATTCTTACCTTTCTGCCCCGGCACCAGGAGTGGCAGAGGGGACGGCAGGCTCACAAGGATGAGGGTGACACAAGGTGAGCAGCTCCTGAGAAATGCCCTCCACAGCTGACCTTTGGCCTACCAAAGCATGCACAGGTGCACAGGAACACAGAAATTTTTAAGTAAAATTTCACACAACATAAAAGTAAGCGATATAGAGTGAGCAATCCCACTGTTATTTACAGTGCTGGATGGCCACTGTATCTAGTTATTAGACATTCTCACCACCCTTAAACAAAACCTCTACCTGTACCTGGTTCCTGTTCTGTCTGGATGTACTGTCCTCACATAATATTCCATTGTATGGAGAGACAACAGTTCCAGGTTTCTATGCTTTTATATCTTTTTCCAGGAAGCAATTTGATTGGATATATTTCTAGACAGCCTTGGACTTATTTACTTAATTGTAATGGCTTGTGTGGGTTGCTAAGTAAATCCTGAGTTCAGATGTAGAAGAATGAGAATAAACCCTGACCTTGCAGAAAATTCAACTCTAAATGGAGAAGAACTGAAACTGAAAATGCTAGAGGAAAGGGAAATGGTGCAGTGATGTAGGCACAGGGCTATGCTCTCTGAGCGCTTCAATCGCTCAGGAAATACATTACCGACAGATGGGACCTCGTGAAATGAAAAGGCAAGGCAGCTGCCACTCCAACAGCTCTCACTTCCCGTTGTCCTGTCCTGTCCTGTCAGCACACATCTGTCCTGACGGCATACCTCACAGATGCTTGGGAACCTCCAGTCCGGTCTTGGGTAGTCCATGGGAACTTCTGCTGAGTTCAGATGCCCAGAGAAGACTTCATTACAGCCTAGAAATTGCCCCTCTGTCACCACAGACAGCTGCAGCTTTAGCCTGGGAGACTCTGCTAAGTCAGGGCTGCTCCAGGGACCCTGTGGCTCGGAAAGGTGCTCCTCCCGAGTAGGGAGGGATATGATGTTCCTGGGTGGGGTCATCTAAAGGCTGACTTAAGTAGGCTGCCCCACTCTGTCTGGCAATGGTGATGTAGTGCAATATTTTTGCTCTTTTGGCTTTTTGGGGGGCCCATGATCCATCTCCCAATTAAATCATGCAAGGGGGCTTATTTTTTGTTATGAATGCCAAGCTTGGCTTGTTTCTTGTCAGATTTTTAAAAATTATTCTGACTGCCTGTTGCCTCTGGGCTTTTTCCTTTTTTTACTTCTGTGTATCTTACTTTCACTCTTACTCTGTGGCTGGATGGGTGGCTGGCCCCCAGTGTCTTTCTCTCTTTGGTCCTCATTTTTTCCTTCTATTTATACTCTCTGCCTGCCAGCCCCACCTATCCTTGCTCCTGCCTTGCCATTGGCCATTCAGCTCTCTATTAAACCATCAGGTGTTTTAGACAGGGAAAGAATCACAGCTTCACAGAGTTAAACAAATGGCTCACAAACAAAAGCAACACTCCTTAAACTAATACTCCCCAACATGGTGGTGCTGAAGTTGGAGCTGCTGCAGGATCTTCAGGGGCTGCTGGAGTAGTGTTTACAACTCTCCACCAGCTCACCCCACCCAGCAGTTGTTGGGGGTCTGTTCCTGTCTACTGCCATCTACTGAGGCTGTGTTGGATGGGTTTGACACCTGCCAATCAAACACTCTTGCCATCAAGACAGCCACAATATTTATTTGTTTATTTGTTTGTTTATTTATTGTAGAACTAGGGATTGGACCTAAAGCCTCATGTATTCCAGGCAAGTGTCCTATTATATCACTGAGCTGAATACGCAGCTGCAATCATTTTCTTTTGAAAGGTTTAGGTTTTTATTTTTTTAAAAAAGAAAACAAACTATTTTTTTTCCTTATACATACCAATCCAAGTTCCCATTCCTTTCTTCCTCCCATTCCCTCCACATACCCTCCCACCCAATACCCATCCAATTCTAAGAGAGTGTAAGGCTCATTGCTTTGGGGAAGGTCCCAGGACCCTCCTACTATATCTAGGCCGAGTAAGGTATCATCTAAAGAGAATAGGTTCCCCAAAAGCCAGTATATGCAGTAGAAATAAATCCTGGTACCACTGCAAGTGGCTCCCCAGTCTGCCCCAGCCATGCAACTGTCAACCACATTCAGAGGGACTAGTTTAGTCCTATACTTGTTCCTTCACAGTCCGGCTAGAGTTAGTGAGCTCCCATTAGCTCAGGCAAACTGTTTCAGTGGGTGAACCCATCATGGACTTGACCTTACTCATATTCTCATTCCTCCTACTCTTTAACTGGTCTTTGGGAACTCAGCCCAGTGGCCCACTGCAGATCTCTGCCTCTGTTTCAATCAGTTGCTGGATGAAGGTTCTATGGTGATATTTGAGATATTTATCAGTCTGACTATAGGACAAGGCCAGTTTGGGCCCCATCTCCTCTATTGCTTAGGGTCTTAGCTGGGGTCATCCTTGTGGATTCCTGGGAATTTCTCTAGAGCCAAGTTTCTTGCTAGCCCTATAATGGCTCCCTCAATCAAGATATCTCTTTCCTTGCTCTCATCTCTATCCATCCTTTTTCTCCACTATCCCATTCCCTCAAGTTCTCCTCACCCCTCCCCTCCTCTGCACTTCTTCCCCTAAAATCCTCCCTTTTCCCCCACCTCCATACTCCATTCCCAATTTTTTCAGTCGATCTAGTCTGTTTCCACTTTCCAGGTGGGGATTTCACTTTATTACTTATTTATTACTTTATTACTTATTTATTTATTTATTACTTAGCTTCTCTAGGATCATGAACTATAGGCTCAATATCCTTTGTTTATAGCTAGTATCCACTTATGAGTCAGTACATACCACATCTTTTGGGGTCTGGGTTACCACATTCAGGAAAGGGCTTACTAATTCTATCCTTTGCATGCAAAATTTAAGATGTCATTGTTTTTAACCACTGAGTAGTACTCTAATGAGTAAATGTGAAACATTTTCTTTATCCATTCTTTGGTGAGGGGCATCTAGGTTGTTTCCAGGTTCTGGCTATTACAAATAATGCTGCTATGAACATAATTGAACAAATGTCCTTGTAGTATGATTGAGCATCTTTTGGGTATATGCCCAAGAGTGGTATTGCTGGATCTTGAGGTAGGTTTATTCCCAATTTTCTGAAAAACTGCCATAATGATTTCCAAAGTGGTTTCACAAGTTTGCACTCCCACCAGCAATGGATGAGTGTTCCCCTTACTCCACATCCTCTTCAGCATAAGCTATCATTGGTGTTTTTGTTCTTAACCATTCATCCAGGTATTAGATGGTATCTCAGAGTTGTTTTGATTTGCATGACCCCAAACCTCATGTATTCCAGGCAAGGGTTCTATTATTTCACTGAGCTGTAGACACAGCTGCAATCATTTTATTTTCTTATAATAATTTCTTTCTTCAGGATGGATTGATCGATTTCTTTTGGTTTTTCAAGACAGGATTTCTCTATGCAGCCATAGCTGTCCTGGAACTGGCTCTGTACCCCAGACTGGCCTTGACCCCAGAGATTCACCAGCATCTGCCTCCCAACTGCTAGGATTAAAAGTGTGTCCTAAAAACCACTCAGCTGAGACTCTCATTTTTATTTAATTAATTATGTTTTATGTACTCGGGTGTTTTGTCTACACTTATGTCTCTGCACCACATCTATGCCTAGTGCCTTTGAAGGCCAGAAAAAGGCATCGAATCCCCTGAAATGGGGGTTAAAGACAGTTGCGAGCCACCGTGTGAATGCTGGGAATCAAACCACGTCCTCTGGTGTAGTGGCATTTCATTTTTATTTTTATAAAAAAATTTTGCCTGAAGTTCAGAGAGTAAAACAACCACACTGGTCAGCCTTACAGACCAGGCAGTGGTAACACACACCTTTAATCCCAGTAGCCACATTAGATTGCCATAGAAACCGGGCTGTAGTAGTGCACACCTTTAATCTCAGCACTTGAGAGAATATAAGACTGGAGGAGACAGCACTCAGAGACAGTCTCACTCTGAGATTCCTGGAGTCAGGATCGCCATTTTGGACTAAGGTAGAGGTAAGAGCCAGGGGCTGGCTGTTTTGCTTTTCTGACCTTCACTGAGCGGATGGGTAGAAAACATGATGGCTCTGGCTGTTAGCTGGAATGATTTAAATGAAGCCAAATCAAGGTACATGGGGCTAGCATTGAAAGGCAAGTAGATTTGCCGAAGTTTTCTCATTAATTATTACATTAGGTAGAAGGTAAATTTTATGTGCACATACAGAAGGGGTTAATCAGGTGACAGAATGGAGAGGAAGAACAGTTAGCCTGTAGTTTGAGACTAGACAGAGAATTGGACCAAGATGATGGACGGCTAAGAAATAAAGATGAATTCTATTTTCATCTGAAGTTGATAATGCAGGATTTGAATTCACAGGATTATAGTAAAATTATCCAAGAAACTTCATGCTTTTTTCCTTAGAATGTAAAAAATTCAGTAAAGTGTATATTAGAGATGGAGACAGAGAAACAGGTCTGTGCTAGGGTAATAACCTTCTGACCAGTAAGAGTCCATATGTACCCTGTTGTCTGTGGTAAATAAATAGAATGTTTCAATGAGACTAATCATCTTCCTAAAGTGTAGTCTGTCAGGAACATGCCTTGACATCACTGAGGACAAAGCTTCAAATAAGGAATGCAGGGAAAACAAGCAGTATGGAATGAAGAAGATCTGGCTTCTCTTTCTTTCCTCAGCAACCTTCCCAGTGCCCCCTTCACTTCTTCGTTTCTCAGAGTATAGATGAGGGGATTCAACATGGGTGCAACCACACAGTAGAAGAGAGAAATGAATTTCCCTTGATCCTGATTACTGCTCTTAGGTGGAAGCAGATACCCGTAGATAGCTGAGTCATAGAAGACGAACACCACTACCAAATGGGAGAGGCATGTATTGAAGGCCTTCCGTCGTCCCTCCACAGAGCGGATCTTCATCACTGCCTGAGCAATGAAGCAGTAGGAGGTCAGGATGACGCTCAGTGGGATGGCAGTGAAGAAAGTACAGACACCACTAAGCACAGCCTCATTGAGACTTGTGTCTCCACAGGCCAATTTAATCATGGCGGGCACCTCACACAGGAAGTTGTCCACCTTCCGGTGTCCACAAAATGGGAGCTGCAGAGTGAAAGTTGACTGAATGACCGAGTTGCCTAAACCACTCAGCTAGCCTACAGCAGCCAGCAGCCAGCAGAGCCGTGGATTCATGACAGTCATGTAGTGCAGGGGCCAGCAAACTGCCGCATATCGGTCAAATGCCATCACGGCCAGCAGTATGGCCTCTGTGGCCCCCAGCCAAAGGAAAACATAGAGCTGAGTTACACATCCACCATAGCTGATGGTCTTGTCTGGTCCCCATAGATTTTTCAGCATTTGGGGGACTGAACTGGTTGTAAAGGCCAGGTCCAGGGAAGAGAGGTTGCTGAGGAAGAAGTACATGGGTGTGTGCAGCCGGGCATCAAGACGGGAAAGCAGGATGATGGTTGAATTCCCAACCAGGGTCAACAAGTAGGAGAAGAGGATGGCTACAAAAAAGACCCTCTCCAGCTGGGGATGCTCAGATAAACCCATCAGAATGAAGCTCCCAGAGGAGCTGTTGCTGTCCATTTCCATCCCTGGCTGCTACAGACAATGGAAGCTGCTCTGGAAAACTCCCCTTCTGTAAGGAAGGGGAGAGGCAGCTACTGCTGAATCTGCATCCAGAATGTTCTTCAGGCTCCACAGATAAGGAACAATTCAGCCTTTCCAGGCCCAAGCTTTCAGTGACCCCTGGTTGTCAGATGAGTGGGCATGTGAACAGGGACCTAGCACAGAGATGAAGAGTGTCTTGTGAAGACGGACAATGGGTAGGGCTCCGTAGTCCAGAGCAGTAGGAAGACAGACAGAGGGAGGTGGCAAGGTAGATACAGACATTCTCAAAACCCAATTCCTGCAGTAAAGATTTCTGTGCTCTGAGCAGGGGAAAACACATTCTGAATTTGGACAAATCTTCCCAGATATTTATGATAATTTTATTTCTGAGGCTGGAGAGATGGCCCAGCACATAAGAGCACATACTCTTCTTCTTCTTCTTTTTTTTTTTCGAAACAGGGTTTCTCTGTGTTTTTGGAGCCTGTCCTGGAACTAGCTCTTGTAGACCAGGCTGGTCTCGAACTCACAGAGATCCGCCTGCCTCTGCCTCCCAAGTGCTGGGATTAAAGGCGTGCGCCACCACCGCCCGGCCCATGTAGATGACACAAGTTAGGTTCTCAGCACTCTCATCTCACAACAGCCTGTAAATCCAGCTCCAGGGGATCTGACATCCTCTTCAGCCAACTGCAGTTATAAACATTATTGGTTTTGTAATTCTTGTTTTATTCCTAAAAAGTTGGTTGTTATGAAGGCCAAGTCAGTTGATATGAGTACAAAGAGATAGGCCTTATTCTAGAACTTACTATAGAAGCTACTAGAGAATATATTGTCATTTTGACTGATAAGTTTCAAGCCTAGAAAAACTTAATTAGAACAGATAATAGAGATATTCAGACAAAGGCAGAGGAATTTAACTGACAACCAACCTCTTCATTACAATTTTATAGTTAAAGGAACAGCTCAAGTTTGTCAAACAACTAACCTTAATTTATTCATTCACCTTATGGGAACAACTCCCAAATGACATGCATCCCCAGGACTGTATAAGAACTCACTGGATTCCTGTGGAAATGTTAGATTTCAGGTGATTTAAGGAAGTGATAATCTCATATGGTACAAATTTGCATTTGTGAAGCAAATCTTTAATTCATGGTCAACTAGTTACTGAATAGTTCCACAAGACTGGAAAGACTTGGGTACAGCAGTATTGGAACCTGGTCCTCAATTGCAGTGGAGGGCCTGGGGGAAAGATGAGGCTAAGACCTTTCAACAAAAAAGTAGGACTACAGGTACTGACATTTCCCATGACTGACCTCTTGGAGAGGGAAATTATGCTGATGTACAAAGTCAGTCTTTATATGATGATCATACCCTGGCTCTCTTTCATTCAACAACTTTGAATGCTTGGGACAGAATTGAAGGAGTCAGAGAGAATGAAGTCATTTAATAAAGTGAAACGGGGCCCAAAAGAAACCTTCACTAATTTTTCCTTCTTTTCTTTTCTTTTTTTTTTTTTTGGAAAGATTGACTTCATCTGTAAATAGAATGATACCAAATTTAGAAGGTAGAAAAATAATAACTGAGTCTTTGGTTTTTGAAATTGCTAATTTACAATGTGAAAGGGTAATTAGGCCATTAAAGGTAAGATCAGCACCCATAGAGGAATGGCTTTTATATATATAAAATATAATCAATATTCAATCTCATATCATGATGATGCATGGATAGGAAAGGTGACTTCTACAGACTTGAAGAAAAATCAAAATGTCAAGTGTTTTAATTGTGGCAAACAAGGTCATCTAAAAGGAATTGTAGACATGGTATTCCTAGAAGCAACGTTTCTTCTATTCCAAACAAAATGAATGCAGATCAACAAGGGAGAGACACCTTAACTCGTTGTCGTTGGGAATTGACTTGGAGGGCTGCACAGGCTTCCATGTCTGTGGTGGTTCAGTCTTTTCTTGTGATCATGGGGGAAACTCTTCCTCAGAGTAATTAACGGATCTAATGTTATTGGAAAACACCATACTGCTCTGGATGATAGAAAAGCTTTAGAAGATTAAAAAAATATTTCAGGAGAAACCATAATGATCATATTTTGGCAAACTTCTATAAATGATCATAGATCAAAGCTAAAAATATTCAAAAATGAACTTGTAATTGAAGGTCTTATAGTCCCAGGGTAACAATAAATGCAACAGAATCTTTGCGTCCAAATAGGCCTCTTTAGGAGGTAAATGTTTAGCTTTTGGGGATTGCAACTTTATCTCAGGTAAAACAAAGTATAAGGTGTGTTGAATGTGTAGGGCCTACAGGACAGAGAGGAAAATTAAAGTCATATGTGTCTAATATAGCAATGACTTTATGCAGACATGATTTGTTACAGCAGTGGAATACCCAGATTAACATTCCTCCAATCCCAGAAGCAAACCATAAACTAACATGTCTCTGGGGAAAATACTGAAGGTTTTTATAAAGAACAGTCCCCAGCCATTCATGTAGAAGGACAGAGCACAACAATTGCTGATCTTTCAGAGGTACCAACAGCCCCACCTTAATCGTGGTCAAGTGACAAAACTTTCTGGTGGAACAGTGGCCTTCGACATCAGAAAAATCACAGGCCTTAGAACAGCTGGTACAGGAATAGCTGAATGGTCAACATATTGAAGAATTGATCAATCCTTGGCATTCTCATATATTTGTTATTAAAAAGAATTCTGGAAAATGGAGAATGTTAACAAATTTGAGATCCATAAATAAAATAATTTAGCCAATGGTCTTTTTGCAGTGTGGAATTCCCATGCATTCTCTATTATCTATAGAATGGTCTATTATGGTTGTTAATTTAAAAGACCGTTTCTTCATTATACCTTTACAAGAAAAGGATTGAGAAAAATTTGCTTTCATGGTGCCTACTTATGATTCTCAGCTTCTTAAGAGGTATCAGTGGAAGATCCTCCCTCAAGGAATATTAATCAGCCCACCCTGTGCCAATATTTTATATGACATTGTTGGAAATGTTTTGTGTACAGTTTCCCCAATCTATAATTTACCGTTATATGAACAATCTATTACTATCTGATTCAAATGTAGACACTTTAGAGAAAATCTTTGCAGAAGTAAAGAACATTTGGCCTTGTTGGGGATTATTAGTTGCTTCTGAAAAAATACACAAGATGGGATTCTATTAATTACCTAGGGTATAAAATAGGTTTACAAAAAATTCAACCCCAAAGCAGCAGAGATCAATCATGGGCTCTGAATGACTTTCTAAAATTGCTGGGAACCATTAACTGACTACAGCCTACAATTGGATTGACAATTCCAAATTAAGTAATTTAATTCAATCCTTCCAATGTGACAAGGATTTAAATAGTCCAAGAATATTATCAGCTGAGGCTGAGGGAGAATTGATTTTGGTAGAAAAGAAGTTACAGGATGCACATAGGGATCGTTTGAATCCAGAGCTAGATTGTATTCTGGTTATTTTTCCATCTACACACTTCCCTACAGGAATTTTAATAAGGAAAGAAGGTAATATCTTAGAATGAGTATTTTTACCACAAAAACAGAGTAAAAAATTAAAGACCTCTATAGAAAAATGTTTCTGAGGTTAATCTAAAAAAAAAAAACAAACAAACCTGAGACTTCATCAACTAGCAGAACAGACCCAACAGAAATTGCAGTACCTTTAATAATGAAGAAATTTCCTTTTTATGGGCAGAAAATGATCATTGACAAAGAACTTGCAGTATTTCTTGGAGAGATTAACCACAAATACCACAGAAGCAAAAGAATTCAGTTTATAAAGAGAACTGAGAGTATCCTTGCTCACAACGTATGGGAAACACCAATATCTGGAGCCCCTACATTCTGTACTGATGCAAACAAATCAGGAAAGGCAGGTTACAAATCAGAAAATTAGAATTAAGTGGCTCAAATGCCTTGTGATTCTGCCCAAAAGTCAAAATTATATATATTTCATAGTATCATTATATATTTCAGACCCTCTTATTATAGTTACTGACTACCAATATGCAGAAAGATTTGTTTTACATTCTGAAATTGCTGAATTTACTCCAGATGATGCAGAATTGATTTCATTACTTAATCAGTTACAAGAAATAATTAGAAATAGATACCACTCCTTATAGATATATTAGATATCTATTAGATCACACATATTAGATCCCATATGGGTCTACCAAGCCCTTTAGCACAAGGAAATGATGAAATTCCTATTGGTGGGAAGCATGGTAGAAGTCTCAGAATTGCATAAAAAGCATCATGTAAATAGCAAGGACTCAAAAAAAGATTTTCCATCACTTAATAACAAGCAAAGGAAATTATAAGGATATGTCTTATTGGTTTTTATACAATGAAACTCTACTAACTGCAGGAAGTAACTCAAAAGAAAATCAAAGAGACAAAATTTGCAAATGGGCATGTTTCATTTTGCAGAGTTTGGAAAATTAATCTATACATACCACACCATCGATAACCCTTCAGGATTTTAACGGGCAACTTCTTTGAGTTCTGAAAGGCTGATTTTGCTCTCATAATTTGTTAGAATCCTTTTCTGGCCTCTATAGGCACCAGGAACACATGTAATAAACTTACTTACATGCAAACAAAACACTCATACATAAAATGCAGATAAAGTTTTAAAAATCCTATTTGAAGGGACCATGAGCTAGCCCCTGTAGCAGTCCTAAGGAACACGCGGTTTTTAAGGTAGCACTAAAGCAGCACCTGTCTGCTGTGTGCTGCCTTAGCCCTTCCTTCTTCAGAGGGTCCTGCCTGATTTGTCATTGGGAAGGGATAGGGAGAATGTACTTTTTAGAGAAGGGAGAGAAGGAAGAACAGTCCTGGAACGGAAGCCTGATGCTGTGGTTTGTTAGGTGCTAATGGAGGGTTTTGTTTGCTCTTTGTCCTGGGAAAGTCTTCACTATTATAACGAGGTTTTAAAGACCCAAGATTGCTGAGGAGTGCCTTCCTGCTTTGTCACAACATCAGACGGAGAATTAGGAGAAGGTGTGATTGGACATTCTGAGATTCCACTTGCTGACACAGCAGAAATTCTTTTTGCTCAGCTGAAGAACTTCCAGGAGGTGCTGTCCCTGCTTTTGAGTCTTTGCTGCCAGAGGACTCTAAATCTAGGGCCGGGTTTTAGAATCAGAAAGGGACTATGATTACCTGTGTCTTTTTTTTTTTTTGCTGTTATTCTTTTATTTGTTTGTTTTGTACTTTTGACACAGGCTTTCTCTGTTTTGCTTGGATCCTGTCCTGGAACTTGCTCTGTTTTTACTCGCTCAAGGTTTTTACTTCAAGGCCCTGTGAGAGAGGAGAGGCTTGAAATGGCCCCTAACAATATATGTTCTTTCCTGTCTCTCCTCCTAGTTGGCAGAGGTGATGCAACTCTATACTGCAAGCCTTGCTCCTTAAGGAAACAACACAGCATATTTAAAAGCCTTTGTCACTCCTGCTCTCTCTCCTTTCAGTTTCCCTGGACTCTGTCCCCTCCCCTTTTGTCTCTCCTTTCCTCCTCTATACTCTGGATTCTCCAATAATGAACGCTGAGGGGTTGTCTGCAGAACTATACCTGTGACTTCCGGATCCCTCATCCTTCTGCCTGGTGCTCAGTGGAGGCAGAGGACCAGCCTGTGAGTCCAGAGCACTGTGAGCTGTCAACTTTGTTCCTATGCCGAGCCCTTGGCTTTTAACCCAACACTGGTCCTGACCTTCTGAGAGGCCTGGATCTGTCACCCAGAGGCCCGACACATGGGGCTGAAACTGAGGGACCCAAGAGACAGGGAGCCTCAGTCCCTACTCATCCATACCACCTCCACCCCAGACAATTAGCACATAGGGCCTGTGTGGCCAGAACACAGGAAAGAGGTCCCCGAAGAACCAAATTAGTCTTTCGACTGACCTCTCTCTCCAAACACAAAGAACTAATTGAGCTCAAAAGAAGAATAAAAGAATAACTGTGTCCCATAAATAATTAGTGATTACATAGAGTTAGATTTTCTTTCTTTTGTTCTATGTCTTTAAATAATAATCTTAATAAGATGTCTCTTGTGCAGAATCCTGTGCACACTTCCCATGTTCTCTGCCAGACAGGCCTTCCATCAGTGAACTATTATCATTTACTATGTCAACTTCAATCTCAGTTCCTACTCTCATTCTTCTGTGTTCACGCTCAAGCATCTATTCCATAGAATGTGTTAGTGTATTAGCATTTAAATACATATTTTTGTGGGATATTCATCTAAACTGTGTGTAGTTGTGTGGCTGTGATTGGTTTAATAAAAAGCTAAGGACTGAGCAGTGGTGGCACATGTCTTTAATCCCAGAACTTGGGAGGCAGAGGCAGGCAGATCTCAGTGTTTTTGATGCCACTTGGTCTACAAAGCCAGTTCCAGGACAGCATGGACTGTTACACAGAGAAACCCTGACTCAAAAAATCAAAAAAAAAGATAAAAAAGAATTACATAGCTGAATGGCCATTAGCTAGGCAGGTGAGGTTAGGAGGGACTTCTGGGAGAGAGAGGAACTCAGGGAATGAATCTAGGCACAAGAGAGTCACCAGCAAGACACAAAAGGAGTTGGACATATGGAATGGAGGACAAGTAAAAAGCCATGTGACAAAACATGGACTAATAGAAATAGGTTGATTGAGTTGTAAGAGCTAGTTGGGAACAAGTCTAAGCTAAAGACCAAGCTTTCATAATTAATAATAAGTCTCTGTGTCATTATTTGGTAGCTGGAGGTCCCCAAGAGAAAGTCTGACAGGAAAATCCTCCTACAATATGCACTGGGGTAAAATATATAATTTTTATAATATGTATTTATTTTTATGTGCTTTGGCATTTTGCCTGCATGTACGTCTGTGTCATGGTGTTAGATCTTGGAGTTATAGACAATTGTCAGGTGCCAAGTGGGTGCTATAACTACAATTTTCAAATTTCCTGCTTTGTGAAAAAGTCTTCCAGATACTATTGGCCTGTAGGCTAAATATGGATGCTCCAGCAGCAAGATGTCCCTGTAAATTCTAGAGTTTTGGAAATTGCTTATAGTACACTTCCTGTTTATTTAGGTAATATTATATCCTTCTGAAGTCTTTGATGGATTAAAAAATAGATAGTTATGGTTTTACTTAGTTATGATGAAAAATAATGTAAATATAAATGTTATAACTGTAATTCTTGCTTGTTACATCTTGTTATATGTAATTTTACTATGTTAATTTTGAAACCTTCCTTTTTATTTTAACAGAAAAGGGAGTGGATGTAGGATTCCCTTCTGTGTATGTGTTGCTTTTATTGGTTAATAAATAAAAAAAAACCTGCTTTGGCTTGTGGTAGGGTAGAACAGAGCTAGGCAGGAAAAATCTAAACTAAATATTTGGGGAAAAATGGGCTAAGTCAGGAGAAGCCATGTTGATTCTGGGGATGGAAGTTACCTAGTAAACCACAACCACGTAACAATGCACAGATTAATGAAGATGGGTTAGTTTAGGATGTAAGAGCTAGCCAATAAGAAGCTAGCACTAACCCACACACTGAGACAATGGGGATGTTCTATCGGGAACTCACCAAGGCCAGCTGGCCTGGATCTGAAAAAGCCTGGGATAAAACCGGACTCACTTAACATAGCGGACAATGAGGACTACTGAGAACTCAAGAACAATGGCAATGGGTTTTTGATCCTACTTCACGTACTGGCTTTGTGGGAGCCTAGGCAGTTTGGATGCTCACCTTACTAGACCTGGATGGAGGTGGGTGGTCCTTGGACTTCCCGCAGGGCAGGGAACCCTGATTGCTCTTTGGGCTGACGAGGGAGGGGGACTTGATGGGGGAGGAGGAGGGAAATGGGAGGCGGTGGCGGGGAAGAAACAGAAATCTTTAATAAATAAATAAATTTTAAAAAAAAGAGAGAAGAAGCTAGCACTAACACACCAAACAGTGATTTAAATAATGTAGTTTCTGAGTGGTTATTTCATGGTCTGTGTAGCCAGGAATGACTAGGCAGCTTCTGCCAACACCAGTGAGACATTTTCTACCTCAAAATGAATGAATGAATGAATGAATGAGTAAATAAATGAACAAATAAATGCGTAAGACTACGTACGGGTTTATCTTTGTGGCAGAGTGCTCGTCTAGCACATGTGAAACCTTGGGTTTGTGAAGTATAAAATATATGTAAAATAGAGGAAAATAAGAAAAATCAGAGAATGGGGAGGAGAAAAAATAGTAGCTTGGAACTTTCATCTTGACTACAAACTCCTGGGAAAGAGGAGCTGGAGACTGAGGTAACGCTTGATCATGCCTACCTGAAGAAACTTAAACAACTATAGCTTAAGGATGGGGCCAGTGACTACGTCTGCATGAGGGATGATAGCACGTCATCTCTGACACTCAGGAACTTTCCAGCAACCCCAGTGTGCATGCTCTTCTGGCTGTTTACGTGCATCCTCGCAGGTCGCTGACAAATGGAAGAGTTCCGTGAGCTGTCCTAGCACATTACTGAACCCGGGCAGCTGTAGAAACCACCAGCGTGCAGTTGATTAGCCAGACACCTAAACAACGTCTGCCGAAATTCAGGGAAATAACACGGATGTCCGTTTCCCAGCTGTCATTCAGCATGTGCAGCAAGTTCTATCAGAGTCACTGGGAACTGGGACCGAAAGATGGCTCTGCAGTTCAGCTGTGGGGAAGATGATTTCTGTTCCTAGCACTCACATCAGGAAGCTTGCAACTACCTGTGACTCCCGCTGCAGGAGATCCAGCAGTCACGAGACAGACATGCGGGGGTGGGGGGGGCAGTGGGGGGGTGGGATGGAGAGAGAGAATAAATGTAGGGCTGGTGAAATGGTTCAGGGGGTGAACGTGCTTGCCGCAGAAGCTTTACGCCGTGAGTGCATAGCAGAAGGAGAGAGTCAGCTCCATCAAGCTGTCCTATGGCATCCACACATAAACAAATAAATGCAACCAAAACTAAATTTAAAAAGACATGACTATGAAAGTGACTGCTTACATATTCACGTGCAAGTTAGGGTTTAATATCCAGAAAATATTTCCCTTAACATGTTAAATGACAATTTAACCTAAAAATTAGCAATAGGGCTGGAGACACAGCCTAGGTTTATTCCTTTACTTGGTCGGTAGTGATGGGAGGATCAATGTTCAAGGCCATCCTCAAATACACAGTGATTCTGAGGCTAGCTTGGAATACATGAGCTTCATTTCTTCCTTTCTTCCTTCTTTCCTTTCTTCCTTCTCTCCTTTTTTTTAATGCAAAATGGAAGTCGGAGAAATGATTTTGTGTGGTTGCTACTCTTGCAGAAAACCCAGCTGCAATCATTTTATTTTCTTATAATAATTTTTTCTTTAGGATTGATTGATTTCTTTTGGTTTTTCAAGACAGGGTTTCTCTGTGCAGCCATAGATATTCTGGAACTGACTCTGTACCCCAGACTGACCTTGAATCCAGAGATTCACCTACATCTGCCTCCCAACTGCTAGGATTAAAAGTGTGTCCTAACCACCACTCAGCTGAGAATTTCGTTTTTATTGAATTAATTACGTTTTATGTACTCGGGTGTTTTGTCTGCACTTATGTCTGTGCACCACATAAATGCCTAGTGCCTTTGGAGGCCAGAAGAAGGCATTGAATCCCCTGAAACAGGGGTTAAACACACTTGTGAGCCATTGTGAGGTGCTGGGAATCAAACCAGGTCCTCTGGTATAGTGGCATTTCATTTGTATTTTCATAAATAAAGTTTGCCTGAAGTTCAGATAGTAAAACAGCCACACCAATCAGCCTTACAGACCAGGCAGTGGTGACAAACACCTTTCATCCCAGTAGCCACATTAGTTTGCCACAGAAGCCAGGCTGTAGTAGTGCATGCCTTTAATCCCAGTCCTAGAGAGGAATATAAGACTGGAGGAGACAGCTCTCAGACACTCTGAGATTCCTGGAGACAGGATCATCATTAACACTGAGGTAGAGGTAAGAGCCAGGGGCTGGCTTTTTTGTTTTTCTGAATAGGTTGAACCCTTATTGTCTCTGTGTTTTTATTAATTATGCTACACACTGGAAGAGCAGCCCCTTAGCTGCTGAGCCATCTCTCCAGCCCCTGTTAATAATTTCATGCATTGGGCAATGAAACATGATCAGATTTGGTCCCCACTCATTGTTAAAAGGAGAACAACTTGTCATAACTGAGTACACCTCTAATTCATACAGTTTGAAGGCTGAGACAGAAGGATTTCTGATGTGGGGGTGTCATATATGAATCTGTTGATTTCATTGGTTAAAATAAAGAAACTGCTTGGCCGGCCCTAATAGGTTAAAATATAGGTGGGAGGAGTAAACAGAATAGTATACGGACAGGAAGAGGAAGTGAGCTCAGAACAGCATGCAGCTCCTCTCAGAGAAGCAGGCTCCTCTCTAGCGGGCGGACAGGATCCGGCTCTCTGAGGCACACTCGCCATGAAGCTCCGACTCAAGATGGACGTAGGCTAGAATCTCCCCGGTAAGCGCACCTTGGGGTGCCTACATAGATGATTAGGAATGGGTTAAGAGGTTGAAGTTAATGGGCCAAGCAGTGTTTAAATGAATACAGTTTGTGTTTTGTTATTTCGGGCATAAGCTAGCCAGGCAACCGGGGTGTTGGGGATGCAAACCCCGACGCCCCAATTTCAACAGATTTCTGTGAGCTTAAGGCCAGCCTGACCTTCAGTGTGAGACCCCCCATCTCAAAACAACGAAAAGGGACATAATCATTAGGGATACAACAGAGACTTGTGATGCCCTTACTTTCCAATTATAACCAGCTAAGTTTTTCTTCCCCTGTCCTGTGCCTTTCTATTCTCCTAGCTCTATGACAGATTTAAGGGCCCCATCCTTTTCAGAAGGAAGTTTTGCAGAACTCTGAACCCTTTAAAGAATGACCCTATTTTCTCCCTGTATTTTTTTCTTATCTATTTAGTTAGGGTTTTGATTGCAGTAAAGAGACACCATGACCACGGTAACTCTTATAAAGAAAGTATTTAATTGGGGTGACTCCCTTATAGTTCAGAGGTTTAGTCCATTGTCATTATGACAGGGAGTCTGGCATCATGCAGGCAGATGTGCTGGAGCAGAAAGTGCCACATCTTGACCTGATGTCAGCAGGAAGTCAACTGACTGTCACACTGAGGGAAGCGTGACCAAAAGAGACCTCAAAGTCCACTCCCACAGTTACATTCCTGCTCCACCAAGGCCACACCTCCTAATAGGGCCTCTTCCTTTGGGAGCCATATTTTTCTTTCAAACCACCACATTGTTCTTTCCTATAAGAAACAGTAGTTCTTCCAAAATAAGCTTTGTTTTCTCCCTATATTTGTTGTGGTTATTTCAAAACTCAAATGAATTAACCAGGGGACATAACTCCCTGTCTCCTTAGTGCTATTACTTCCATGGGTCAGCTGCATTCTACTTCCTAGGAGCTTGGGCACCATAAACTCGTTTCTGAGACCTTAATCTGATTGAGTATGCTGATTAATATTTTGTGCCTTCCAGATGATATGGTTTGATAAAATCACCAAAATAATATGAATTGGCTGATGCAGGAGACATCCTGACTATTGCTATGGAGAAGACTGAAATATCAGGCTGTGGCTTTAATCTTAGCTAGAGAAACAAATTCAGGAGAGGATAATATTTTTAGTTTCTTCAGGGCAATTATGAAAATGTGGAAGAAGAAAGGTATCACTGTCTGTTTCAGTACATCTGAAGGACAGATAACCCACACCAGAAAGTGTGAAAATGATCTGCGAGTAATGTTTAGTTCTTAACATAAAAAGGAGATTGAGAGCACTTAATATAATTCCCCTCACTAAGCACTAATGAGCCTATACTTTGTGACAGGTATGCGTTTCAGATATGGAAACAGCAGAAGATGCTTTGAAATATCTTCAGAAACCTATTTGTCTTCTTTTTCTGGTAATGTAGCTGCTAAACAATTGTTTTATATTATCCTGGTTTCTATCTGGGCACAGGGTTTGTGAACTCTGGTGGCAGATGAGCATTCTTTTGGCCATTCTAGCCATGGGAAGAGCCATATGGGTGTAATGATTCCAATATCCGAGTTCCTTGAGTTGTCCTAAACCAATTGCTGCATTCCTGGAATAGTGGTACTAGAAGACAAAACATCTCAAAGCAGAGGACATGAATTCTGGATGGATTACCCTTGGGTTCTAAACTTGCTTGAGGAATCTTAGCATCTTTCGTAATCCACTGAGCAGATGGGTAGCAAATCTGATGGCTCTGGCTGTTAGCTGGAATGATTTAAATGAAGCCAAATCAAGGCACATGGAGCTATCATTGAAAGGCCTTGCCAAAGTTTTCTCATTAATTATTACATTAGGTAGAAGGGAAATTTGGACATTCACATACAGAAGGAGTCAATCAGGTGACAGAATGGAGAGGAAGAACAGTTAGCCTGTAGTTTGAGACTAGACAGAGAATTGGACCAAGATGATGGATGGTTAAGAAATAAAGATGAATTCTATTTTCATCTGAAGTTGATAATGCAGGATCTGAATTCATAGGATTATAGTAAAATTATCCAAGAAACTTCATGCTTTTTTCCTTAGAATGTAAAAAAATCAGTAACGTGGATTTCAGAGATGGAGACAGTGAGACAGGTCTGTGCTAGGGCAATAACCTTCTCTATATGTACCTTGTTGTCTGCGGCAAATAAACAGAATGTCTCAATGAGACTAACCATCTTCCTAAAGTGTAGTCTGTCAGGAACATGCCTTGACTTCACTGAGATAAAGCTTCAAAACGGAAGAGAATGCAGGGAAAAGAGGCAGTACAAAATGGAGATGGCTCTCTCCTCATCTGGCTTCTCTTCCTTTCTGCACCAACCTTTCCAGTGCCCCCTTCACTTCTTTGTTCCTCAGAGTATAGATGAGGGGATTCAACATGGGTGCAACCACACAGTAGAAAAGAGAAATGAATTTCCCTTGGTCTTGATTACTGCTCTTAGCTGGAAGCAGATACCCATAGATAGCTGAGTCATAGAAGACGAACACCACTACCAAATGGGAGAGGCATGTATTGAAGGCCTTCCGTCGTCCCTCCACAGAGCGGATCTTCATCACTGCCTGAGCAATGAAGCAGTAGGAGGTCAGGATGACGCTCAGTGGGACAACAGTGAAGAAAGTACAAACACCATTGAGCACAGCCTCATTGAGACTTGTGTCTCCACAGGCCAATTTAATCATGGCGGGCACCTCACACAGGAAGTGGTCTATCTTCCGGTGTCCACAAAATGGGAGCTGCAGAGTGAAAGTTGACTGAATGACCGAGTTGCCTAAGCCACCCAGCCAGCTGATACCAGCCAGCAGCCAGCAGAGCCGTGGATTCATGACAGTCATGTAGTGCAGGGGCCAGCAAACTGCCGCATATCGGTCAAATGCCATCACGGCCAGCAGTATGGCCTCTGTGGCCCCCAGCCAAAGGAAAACATAGAGCTGAGTTACACATCCACCATAGCTGATGGTCTTGTCTGGTCCCCATAGATTTTTCAGCATTTGGGGGACTGAACTGGTTGTAAAGGCCAGGTCCAGGGAAGAGAGGTTGCTGAGGAAGAAGTACATGGGTGTGTGCAGCCGGGCATCAAGACGGGAAAGCAGGATGATGGTTGAATTCCCAACCAGGGTCAACAAGTAGGAGAAGAATATGGCTACAGCAAAGACCCTCTCCAGCTGGGGATGCTCAGATAAACCCATCAGAATGAAGCTCCCAGAGGAGCTGTTGCTGTCCATTTCCATCCCTGGCTGCTACAGACACTGGAGGCTTCTCTGGAAACATGCTAGGGGGAAGGCAGAGGAGAGGCAGCTACTGCTAAATCTGCATCCAGAATGTTCGTTCTTCAGGTTCCACAGTTAAGGAGTCATCCAACCTTTCCAGGCAGAAGCTTTCAGTGACCCCTGGTTGTCAGATGAGTGGGCATGTCAACAGGGACCTAGCACAGAGATAAAGGAGTATCTTGTGAAGACGGCCAATGGGTAGGGCTCCGTAGTCCAGAGCAGTAGGAAGACAGACAGAGGGAGGTGGCAAGGTAGATACAGACATTCTCAAAACCCAATTCGTGCAGTAAAGATTTCTGTGCTCTGAGCAGGGGAAAAACACTCTTAATTTGGACAAATCTCCCCAGATGTTTCTGGTAAATTTGTTTCTCAGGTGGAGAGATGGCCCAGCAGTTAGGAGCATTACTGCTCTTGTAGATGACCCAAGTTAGGTTCTCAGCACTTTCATCTCACAACAGCCTGTCAATCCAGCTCCAGGGGATCTGACATCCTCTTCAGCCAACTATAATTATATGAACATACCATCAGTTATAAACATTATTGGTTTTGTAATTCTAGTTTTATTCCTAAAATGTTTGTTGATATGAGTGCCAAGTCACTTCATATGAGTACCAAGAGACAGGCCTCATTATAGAACTTACTAAAGGTTACTAAATAAAATATTGCCATTTGACTGATTAGTTACAAGCCTAGAAAAGCTTAACTAGAACAGATAATAGAGATATTCATAGAAAGGCAGAGGAATTTAACTGACAACCAACCTCTTCATTACAATTTTATAGTTAAAGGAACAGCTCAAGTTTGTCAAACAACTAACCTTAATTTATTCATTCACCTTATGGGAACAACTTCCAAATGACATGCATCCCCAGGACTGTATAAGAACTCACTGGATTCCTGTGGAAATGTTAGATTTCAGGTGATTTAAGGAAGTGATAATCTCATATGGTACAAATTTGCATTTGTGAAGCAAATCTTTAATTCATGGTCAACTAGTTACTGAATTGTTCCACAAGACTGGAAAGACTCGGGTACAGCAGTATTGGAACCTGGTCCTCAATTGCAGTGGAGGGCCTGGTGGAAAGATGAGGCTAGGATCTTTCAACAACGAAGTAGGACTACAGGTATTGACATTTCCCATGACTGACCTCTTGGAGAGGGAAATTATGCTGATGTACAAAGTCAGTCTTTATATGATGATCATACCTTGGCTCTATTTCATTCAACAGCTTTGAATGTTTGGGACAAAATTGAAGGAGTCAGAGAGAATGAAGTCATTTACTATAGTTAAACAAGGCACAAAAGAAACCCTCACTAATTTTTCCTTCTTTCTTTTCTTCTTTTTTTTTGGAAAGATTGAGTTAATCTGTAAGTAGAATGATACCAAATTCAGAAGGTAGAAAAATAATAACTGAGTCCCTGGTTTTTGAAATTGCTAATTCACAATGTAAAAGGGTAATTAGGCCATTAAAGGTAAGATCAGCACCCATAGAGGAATGGCTTTTATATATATAAAATATAATCAGTATTCAATCTCATATCATGATGATGCATGGATAGGAAAGGTGACTTCTACAGGCTTGAAGAAAAATCAAAATGTCAAGTGTTTTAATTGTGGCAAACATGGTCATCTAAAAGGAATTGTGGACATGGTATTCCTAGAAGCAACGTTTCTTCTATTCCAAACAAAATGAATGCAGATCAACAAGGAACAGACACCTTAACTCTTTGTCATTAGGAATTGCCTTGGTCTGGCTCTCTCATAGGCCTCCATGTCTATGTTGGTTCAGTCATTTTCTGTCATCATGGGGGAAACTCCTCCTCAGAGCAATTAATGGATCTAATGTTATTGTAAAAAAAAAACCATACTTCTCTGGATGATAGAAAAGCTTTAGAAGATTAAAAAAATATTTCAGAAGAAACCATAATGTAAATATTTTGTCAAACTTCTATAAATGATCATAAACCAAAGCTAAAACTATGCAGAAATGAGATTGCAATTGAAGGTGTTATAGACCCAGGGTAACAATAAATGCAACAAAATATTTGCGTCCAAATTTACCTCTTCAGGAGGTAAATGTTCAGCTTTTGGGGATTGTAACTTTATCTCAGGTAAAACAAAGTCCAAGATGTGTTGAATCTATAAGGACAGAGAGGAAAATTAAAGCCATATGTGTCTAATATAGAAATGACTTTATGCAGACATGATTTGTTACAGCAATGGAATACCCAGATTAACATTCCTCCAATCCCAGAAGCAAACCATAAACTAACATGTCTCTGGGGGAAAATACTGAAGGTTTTATAAAGAACAGTCCCCGGCCATTCATGAAGAAGGACAGAGCACAACAATTGCTTATCTTTCAGAGGTACCAACAGCCCCACCTTAATCGTGGTCAAGTGACAAAACTTTCTGGTGGAACAGTGGCCTTCGACATCAGAAAAATCACAGGCCTTAGAACAGCTGGTACAGGAATAGCTGAATGCTCACTTTTTGAAGAATTGATCAAACTTTGGCATTCTCATATATTTGTTATTAAAAAGAATTCTGGAAAACAGAGAATGTTAACAAATTTGAGATCCATAAATAAAATAATTTAGCCATTGGCCTCTCTGCAGCCTGGAATTCCCATACGTTCTCTATTATCTAAAAGCTGGTCTATTATGTTTATTCATTTAAAAATCTGTTTCTTCACTGTACCTTTACAGGAAAAGGACTGAGAAAAATTTGCCTTCACTGTGCCTACTTATACCTCTCATTCTCTTAAGAGATATCAGTGGAAGATCCTCCCTCAAGGAATGTTAAACAATCTACCCTGTTCCAATATTTTGTATGATATTGTTGGAAATCATTCATGTAAAGTTTTCCCAATCTATAATTTACCATTATATGGACAATATATTACTAGCTGATTGAAATGTAGATACTTATAGAAAATCTTTGCAGAAGTAAAGAACATTTGGCCTTGTTGGGGATTATTAGTTGCTTCTGAAAATATACACAAGATGGAATTGTATTGATTACCTAGGATATAAAATAGGTTTACAAAAAATTAACCCCAGAAGTTACAAACCAGCAGAGATCAATTGTGGGCTCTCTGAATGACTTTCTAAAATTGCTGGGAACTATTAACTGGCTACAGCCTACAATTGGATTGACAACTCATGAATTAAGTAATTTATTTCAATCCTTACAAGCTGACAAGGACTTAAATAGTTCAGGAATATTATCAGCTGAGGCTGAGGAAGAATTGATTTTGGTAGAAAAGAAGTTTACATGATGCACAAATAGATTGTTTGAATCTAGAACTAGATTGTGTCCTGGTCATTTTACCCTCTACACATTTCCCTACAGGAATTTTAATGCAGAAAGAAAATGATATCTTAGAATGAATACTTTTACCACAAAAACAGAGTAAAAAAATTAAAGACCTCTATAGAAAAATGTTTCTGAGTTTATTAAAAAAAAACCTGAGACTTCATCAATCAGTGGAATAGACCCAGCTGAAATGGCAGTATCGTTAATAATGAAGTATTTTTTGGAGAGATTAACAACAAATATCACAAAAGCAAAAGAATTCAGTTTATAAAGAGAACTGAGAGTATCCTTGCTCACATTGTATGGGAAACACCAATCTCTGGAGCCCCACATTCTATACTGATGCAAACAAATCAGAAAAGGCAGGTTACAAATCAGAAAATTAGAATAAAGTGGCTCAAATCTCTTGTTATTCTGCTCAAAAGTAAATTTTATATGCTATTTCATAGTATTGTTATATTTTCCTGAATCTCTTATTACAGTTACTGACTATCAAGATGTCAGTAACTTGAGGGGAAGATAAATGAAGCCCTGTTAGGAAGCCCCACCCAGCCTCACTCCTCCCATTCCAGAGCCCGCCCCCTGAGATAGCTGGGCACCTGAGAAAGCTTAGCACCTGGCAGCTCCTCCCCTGGAAATGCCCAAGACACCACCCATTGATCTGCCACACACTCTCTTGCTGTCTCTGCTGCTTTCCTGAGAGTTGCTTCATTCTGCACTGTTTATTAAATCTGGATTTATTAGTTCGGTTTGATTTGGCTTATGACTTTGTTGTAGGAACACAGCAACCAAGAATCCAATACTTATCAGCTCCATTAAAATTTATTCTACTGTGGATAAAATCCTTGGTGTTAAGACTGCTCAGTGGGTAGAGGGGCTTGCTGCCAACCCCGTTACCTGAGCTGATCCCTAGGATCCACAGGGTAGAAAGAATCTACACCTGCAAGCCGTCCTCTGACTTACACAGCACACTGAAGAACTTGTTCCCCCAATAAGTAAGTAAGCAAGCAAAAGTTGGGGCTAAAGAGATGGCTCAGTGGTTAGGAGGATTGTCTGTATTAGTGTTCAGGCAGCAGTATTGGCGGGCCCTTGGGGTCCTGGTAGAATATGTCCTCAGCTGCAGCCACTGAAAGCATCCTCTGTGACATTCACTACTTTCCCTTTTAAAAAATGGGTCTTTCCCACCTCCTGTCTCTTTCTCTAGGAACATTCAACACTGCAAACTCAGGGTGCAGGCAGCAGCTAACCCTACCTTTGCAGGAACAGGTCTCCAGGTTACACTGCAGTTTGCAGAGCTGTCCCGAAGAGAAACAGGCATGAGGATTGTTCCCTGACCCTGTCTGCTGGGTGCTGCCTTAGCCCTTCCTTCTTCAGAGGGTTCTGCCTGATTTGTCATTGGGAAGGGATAGGGAGAATGTACTTTTTAGAGAAGGGAGAGAAGGAAGAACAGTCCTGGAATGGAAGCCTGATGCTGTGGTTTGTTAGGTGCTAATGGAGGGTTTTGTTTGCTCTTTGTGCTGTGAAAGTCTTCACTATTATAACGGGGTTTTAAAGACCCAAGATTGCTGAGGAGTGCCTTCCTGCTTTATCACAACAACAGACGGAGAATTAGGAGATTCTGATTGGACATTCTGAGATTCCACTTGCTGACACAGCAGAAATTCTTTTTGCTCAGCTGCAGTCCTTTCAGAAGGTGCTGCCCCTTCCTTTGAGTCTTTACTGCCATGGGACTCTAAATCTAGGGCTGGGTTTCACAATTAGAAAGGGACTTTGATTACCTGTGTCTATTTTTTTTCTGTTATTCATTTTGTTTGTTTTTTATTTTTGACACAGGGTTTCTCTGTTTTGCTGGGACCCTGTCTGTATACCAGGTTGGCCTTGAACTCACAGAGATCCTCCTGCCCTTTCATCCATCCCAAGTGCTGGGATTAAAGGCATGTACCACCACCGCCTGGCTTCGTTTTTTTTTATTGCTATTATATTCTATTTTCTTTACCAATTGTGTATAGATGAGTTCTGCTAAAGGGTTTTGAACAGAGCCAACTTAAAATTTTCCTTTTCAGCTCAAATATTGACCCGCCCAGCAGGTCCAGTTATTCCAGAGTCCTGAAGAGGCGCTACCTGAAAGAACATGGGCAAGAGAGGGGAAGGGGACCAACCAAGATTCTTTTGTCAAGGTCTCGTTTATTGAAGCAATTTTTGTTTTAAATACTCCTCCAGTGGGGAACTCGGTCAGGGGAAAGGGGGAAGGAGGAAGGGATTCGGCAGCTAAGCAGGACAGTTGCAAGGTCAGTGGTTAGAACACCTGCTGTTGGCGATAAGCAAGGAATAATGGGGGCACTCTATGGTGCTTTCTGGACCTTGAGTCTCTAAGATTAGCACACAATGTTTTAGTTAACTTTAAGTTTTCCATCTCAAGGTTTTTACTTCAAGGCCCTGTGAGAGAGGAGAGGCTTGAAATGGCCCCTAACAATATATGTTCTTTCCTGTCTCTCCTCCTAGTTGGCAGAGGTGATGCAACTCTATACTGCAAATCTTGCTCCTTAACGAAACAGCACAGCATATTTAAAAGCCTTTGTCATTCCTGCTCTCTGTCCTTTCAGTTTCCCTGGACTCCATCCCCTCCCCTTTTGTCTCTCCTCTCCTCTCCTATACTCTGGATTCTCCAATAATGAACGCTGAGGGGTTGTCTGCAGAACTATACCTGTGACTTCCGGATCCCTCATCCTTCTGCCTGGTGCTCAGTGGAGGCAGAGGACCAGCCTGTGAGTCCAGAGCACTGTGAGCTGTCCTATGCCGAGCCCTTGGCTTTTAACCCAACACTGGTCCTGAGAGGCCTGGATCTGTCACCCAGAGGCCTTCCTCATGGGGCTGACACTGAGGGAACCAAGAGACAGGAAACCTCAGTCCCTTCTTATCTATACCACCCTTACCCCAGGCAATTAGCACATAGGGCCTGTGTTGCCAGAACACAGGAAAGAGGTCCCCGAAGAACCAAATTAGTCTTTCGTCTGACCTCTCTCTCCAAACACAGAGAACTAATTGAGCTCAAAAGAAGAATAACTGTGTCCCATAAAAAAATTAGTGATTTCCTAGAGTTAGTTTTTCTTTCTTTTGTCCTATGTCTTTAAAGTACTTTATGTGGCAAAGGAGGCCGATGTCCTACCCCACTGACAGAGAAACAGATAAAGCATAAAGTAATTGCATGGCTTTGCAGGTATTAAGTCACTGCAGCCCAGTGAAGGCTTTTCTTACTAGGCACCGAGAAGTCTTTCTCTCTGTGATGCACTTTTGAGATTTCAGTCAGGGCCAGGAAACTTCTACACACATACTGTGCCGTGGTAAAGGAATAATTTATTACCACTGATGTTCTAAAAAGCCGGAGAGGTAAAGGCGGTGAGGCTGGCGGGGTGTGTAGACGAACACGCGAGACAAACAAACACTTACGGCGGAGACAAACACGGACACGCGGCTCCCGCACGGGTGCATTTAATGGGGAGGATAACACGGGGGGGGGGGACAGGTGTGCGAGACACACGGGAAGGAAAAAGGGAAGGGGCCAGGCCTCATGGCCGTCTTTTAACGGGGGCCGCAGGGGTGTTTGGGAAGGATGACTTCACACCTGCACGGTGCAGGTGTACGTAATGCGGGAGGATTCTGGGAGCTGTAGTTTCCAAAAGAACAGCATTTCGACATCTCTTGATTTATAAAAAAATTGGGGGGGGTAGGGGATAGGGGCGTCGCCCGGTCTCTCGTAACTGCTTCCTGCTGGCTTTGGGCATTGAGGGGTTCAGGGGGTGTCCGGTGATCTTGACGGTGTTCCGTTGGTTTTGCTGGCATTTTGAGGTGGCTGTCCTGTAAGTCCTCTTGGCGATGTCCTGTTGGTTTCCTGGCATTTTGAATCACATCTGTCTGGCTCTCTTGAGTGGTTGGATCATCGTTAAGATGCTGGAAAGCAAAAGCTGCATTAGTAAAGAAAATTAAAGGGTAGGGAAGGGCATTGAAGGGGAGGTGAGGTCTGGGGTTAAGAATAATAAAAAATTAGATGATACTTATTCCTGTTAATGATCTGCTTGTGTCTTGTCTGCTTAAGTGGAGCAGGCTGGCATCCTGGAGCTTAAAAAGTGTCTTAAAAAAAATTAATGACTGACCTGTTATATCACGTAACCTTATTAAAGATCTGCTTACCGCCTGAGCCCTTGACTTCGTATTTGAAGATCTGCAACGACAACTGACTGGTTATTTAGGAATTTGAAGAAGGGTGTGTTAGCACAGAAAGGACCTGTTATGTCAAGTCGGGGTGTATTAGCACATAAAGGTTAAGTGGCAGCTGAGCCTGATTCCCTTTGGAATTTGAGGGTTACCGTATATGAGGGATTGTCTCGAGTTGTGGAAACAACCGGTTTGAGGTGCGTGAGGTGAATCCAATGAGGGATTCCTTCAAGTTTGGCAGCTGTGGGGGTTAGAAGAATTACTCTGAAAGGACCCTGCCATTTGGGGGAGAGCGGTGGGAGGCATTTGCCTGGGGGTGAGAGAAATACCTTGTCTCCTATGTTGATTGGTGGTGGACATGCGTTAGTACAAGGCTGAGGTAGAGAATGGTCAGCAAAGTCCCACAGGATTGAGCGTAAGTGGAAAAGGAGAGGAGTGAGCAAGTGGTTGGGGAGGAGGGAGGTTCCCGATGGGAGGCCGGGGGTCAGAACCGGCCGCCCGTACATGAGTTCGAAAGGTGAGATGAAAAGTGGCCCCTTCGGGAGAGCCCGAAGCCTGAGAAGGGCGAGGGGCAGAAGTCTTACCCAATCCAGAATGAGTTCTTGTGATATCTTGATTAGGGCTTCCTTTAAAGTGCGATTTGTCCGTTCTACCTTACCGGAAGACGGGGTGATATGGTATGTGGAAATTCCAGGGAATTTTAAATGCCTTTGATAAATTTTGAGTAACCTGTGAAGTAAACTCTGGGCCATTATCTGACTGAAGAGAGGTTGGGAGTCCAAACCGGGGGATAATCTCCCGAAGAAGGATATTAGAGACTGTCTGGGCTCTCTTGTTAGAGGTGGGGAAGGCTTCAACCCATCCAGACATTGTGTCTACCAAGACCAAGAGATATTTAATCTTTTTGACTGGGGGCATATGAGTGAAATCCAGCTGCCAGTCGGCTCCCGGAAGGGAGCCCCTGGCTTGGTGGGTGGGGAAAGGGAAACTGCGGTATTTGTTCCTGGGATCTGACTTTTGGCAGATCTGACAGGAGGCGGTGGTGGCTCTTAGAAACCTGATATCCTTGACATACACACAGACAGAATATTGTATACATAATAAATAAATATTAAAAAAAAAGGGCTGGAGAGATGGCTCAGTGGTTAAGAGCATTGCCTGCTATTCCAAAGGTCCTGAGTTCAATTCCCGGCAACCACATGGTGGCTCACAACCATCTGGAATGAGGTCTGGTGCCCTCTTCTGGCCTGCAGACATACACACAGACAGAATATTGTATACATAATAAATAAATATTAAAAAAAAAAAGAAACCTGATATCCTCAGGTGTGGGTTTGATATATGTTTTTACAAAATGAAGTAGAGCCTTTTCATTGGGATGAAAAAGCTGGTGTAGGTAGGACAGGATCTGCTGGGTGTTGGGAGGTGTCTGTGAGGCTGGGGGATGTGCTGTAAGTACTCCCTGAGGTGGTCGAGGCAGGCCTGTACTCTGGAGTGCTGCTGTCTTAGCTGCTCTGTCGGCTCAGTTGTTTCCTTTGGAGACAATAGAACTGTCAGATTGGTGAGACCGGCAGTGAATAATTCCTATAGCCTTAGGGAGATGAGAAGCTTTAAGTAAGTCCATAATATGCTCTGAATTGGTAATAGACCCTCCCTTCGCCGTGAGAAGCTCGTGCTCCTTCCAGATAGCCGCGTGAGACAACAGGATATGAAAGGCATATTTGGAATCTGTGTAGACATTTAAAGACTGCCCCGCGGCTAACTGAAAAGCTCGGGTGAGAGCTATGAGCTCAGCCTGTTGGTTAGTAGTATGAGCAGGGAGTGCCTTAGCCTCAATTGTCTCTGTGTCTGATACTATGGCATAACCTGCTCTGCGAGCCCTGTCGCATAGGAAGGAGCTACCATCTGTGTACCAGGTGTGAGTAGCCTGGGACAGACTACCCTCCTGTAGTGTGAGGGGTGAGGGAGTAGGTCCTCTAGGACCTCAATGCAGGAGTGGGATGGGGAGTGATTAGCATTAGGCTGAGGTAGAAGATTTGAAATGTTAATGGGTGCACAACCTTGAAAGGTGAGGCCCGTGTCTTCCATCAGCGCCACCTGGAGGGAAAGAACTCGGAAAGGGGGCAGGGTCTGTAGACCTTTGTAGGTTAAGAGATTGGACAGGTTATGATGGGAAAAGACAGTAGTGGATGCTCCGAAGGTTAGCTTTTTTGACTCACGAATAAGAAGTTCAGCAGCTGCCAAAGCACGTATGCAAGGTGCCCAGCCCCTCGTGGTGAGGTCCATCTTCTTTGACAGATAAGCTACAGGTGCAAAGGAGGGTCCCAGTTGATGACCTAGGACTCCCAAAGCATAGCCTTCCTTTTCTGCTACGTAAAGAGAGAAGGGGCGGGTTAAATCCGGAAGATGGAGAGCTGGAGCTTGGGTGAGAGCCTGTTGAAGTCTCCGGAAAGGTTTAGTGATGGGGTGGGGAAGGGGCTCATGCAGGGAGCCAAGAGCTACTTCATATAGGAGATGGGCAAGGAGGGAGAAGGAGGGTATCCATGAACGCAGGAAGCCAGCCACTCCCAGGAATGACAGAACCTCTTCTTTGGTGGAAGGAACTGCAAGAGATTGGATTAGTTTTTTCCTGTCCAGAGTGATAGCCTTTTGTGTTGGGGTTATAGTTAATCCCAAATACGTTACCTGAGGGGTGGACAATTGAGCCTTGGAAGGTGAGACTCTGTAGCCCTTTTTGGATAAGAAATTTAATAAGGCAGCAGTGTCGGTCTGGCTGGTCTCCAAAGATGGGCTACACAGCAGGATGTCATCGACATAAAGTATCAGTTTTGATTTAGGGAGAGACAGTGAGAGCAGATCAGAGGCCAGAGCCTGGTCAAAAAGGTGTGGGCTGTCCCGGAATCCCTGAGGGAGGACGGTCCAGGTTAGCTGTGTAGAGAAATTAGTATCAGGGTCTGTCCAGGTGAAAGCAAAGATGTTTTGAAATTGAGGGCTGAGGGGGATGGAGAAAAAAAGCGTCTTTTAAGTCCAAGACTGAGAAGTGGGAGGTTCCTGGAGGAACGTTAGAAAGAAGGGTGAGAGGGTTGGGTACGACTGGATACAATGGCACCACAGCAGAGTTGATGAGCCGGAGGTCCTGAACCAAACGATAAGTTCCGTTAGACTTTTTGACAGCTAAGATTGGGGTGTTGAAGGGAGAAGAGGTGGGGCAGAGCAACCCCTTTCTCAAAAGATCAGAGATTAAAGGTTTTAACCCTCTGAGGCTTTTGGAAGGGAGGGGGTACTGGGCTTGTGTGATGTACTTGGTGGGGTTTTTTAATTGGATGACCACAGGTGAATGATGTTTAGCAACGGCAGGATTTTTGGGTCTCCCACACGAGCGGGTCCACTTGGGAGGCTGGAAGAGGAAAAGATGTGTTAATATCAGAGGATTGTGGGGCCAGGAGAAGCAGCAGCTGTGTCACCAGTGAGTCTGGAACAAATCGGGTAGAGGGTGCAAAAGAAATGGAGGCTCCCAACTTGGTCAGAAGGTCTCTTCCCAAGAGAGGAACCGGACAGGTTGGTAGAACTAGGAATGAGTGAGTGAGAAAGATACCTCTAAATACACAATTAAGGGGTGGAGTCTGGTGAGGTAGGTAAGGCTGTCCTCCTACCCCGACAATAGGGGAGTTAGAGGGAGAGGTGGACCCCCAGAATTCTCTCAGAACTGAATACGTTGCCCCAGTGTCCAGGAGAAATGAAATGAGACGACCCGAAACGCTGAGAAGTACCCGGGGCTCCCTGTTGCAGATGGGCATGGCGGTCAGGTCAATGGAGCCCGGGGACCATCAATCTTCTAGAGCTAGGCCCAATAAGTCGGCCTGGGGGACCTCTGGGCCCGTCGCCCCCACATCAGCAAGCACATGAGGGCAGTCCACGGCCCAGTGGCCCTCCCTGTGACATCTAGGGCAGGGGCCCTGTGGGTTACGATGAGGATTGGGGCACCCCTTTGCCCAGTGACCTGGTTTACCGCACCTGAAACAGGGGCTGGGCGGCGCCCCGGGGGGCAGGGGAGCAGCGCGAACAGGGCGGGCAGTGGAGTTTTTCGCCTCGGCTGGCCGGGCGGGTGCAGTGATTACGTGGCAGTGATTTTTGGCTTTTTCGTTTCTTGCATGGTAAATCTTGAAAGCCGTCTCCAGGAGCTCCGCTGGTGGAGTTAGAGGACCTCTTTCCATACGCCTGAGTTTCTGCCTGATGTCTGGGTAGGACTGGCTGATGAAATGGGACATCAGGAACTGTCTGCCCTCAGTAGACTCTGGATCCATATTTGTGAACTGTAGCATAGTTTTGGTTAGCCGCTCGAGAAATGCAGAAGGATTTTCCTTAGTATCCTGGAAAATCTCTGTGAGCTTGGAATAATTCACGGGTTTTAGGGCGGCCCTATGGAGCCCCGTCATGAGGCAGGTTAAGAACTGGTCCCTGGCCAAAATACCCTCGCGAGTGTTGTAGTCCCAGTTGGGGTCCTGGTCCGGTATGGCCTCTGCCCCCGGGGGGGTGCGAGGCCTGAGTCTGGTGTGTCTCGTCGGCATGCTGCCTCGCCTGATCCCAGACCCGCCGGCATTCCTCAGGGAGTAAATTATTAAACAAAATTGTATACACATCATGCCACGTTAAATTGTAAGATTGCGTTAGAAATTGAAATTCTCTTGTGAAATTGGTGGGGTCCGCCGTGTATGACCCCAATAATTTAGAAACTTGAGACAGCTCTGATAAAGCAAAGGGAACATGGACCTTTACTAGTCCCTCAGTGCCAGCCACTTCTCGCAAGGGCAGAACTGTGGCTGGCTTAATCTGACTAGTGCCAATATCTATTGTAGCCCGCGAGCGTGTCAGGGGCGGGGTGAACTTTGGGGCAAGATGGCGGATGGGGGTGGAGCTTGAGGGTGCTCTGGAAGACCGAGGAAGCGGGGTTGGGCGGGGGGGAGACAGAGAGGAGTCAGACATCACTTCCGGCTGCCTGTGACGGAAAGAAACTGTTAATTGCTTTTGCCGCCCGATAGTGGAAAAATGTGAGGGTGAGTCAGACGAACTGGATGAAGAGCCAGAGCTTCGGCGGGAACTCCTTGGGGAAAGAGACTTGGATTTAGAGGCATGTTTGCGCGGCGGAGAACTCGAGGGGGACCTAAGAACAGAACGACCGGAAGCATCAAGGGGGAAGGATTTAGGTGAACCCTTCCGGTGTCCGGAACCTGTAGAAGGCAAGGAAGTGAATGAGGTGTCACGAGATCGGGCAGGGCGGGAGGGGGTGGTTCCTTGAAGCCGGAGGGGCGGAGGCTCGTCCGCTGGGTCCATCGTCGTAGCTGGAGTAGGGGGTACCTGCGTTTCCTGTGGAGCAGACATTGCTAAAAACATGTGTGCGGGGGAGCATTGGGAAGTTGTAGACGGGTCAGTCTTAAGGGCCGTATAGAAAAACGCCATGATGTACGTCATTTCCTTCCATTTAGCTGTCCGGTGACAAAAATTAGCCAGCTCCCGTAAAATATCGGGGTCAAAAGAGCCCTGAGGGGGCCAGGAGGCATCGCCATCCAGTTTATATCAAGGCCAAGTTTTGGAGCAGAGACGCGTCAGCGTCTTTAGCTTAACAGATGGGATTAAAGCATGTGGCTTTAGAGATTCCAGTAATTGACCGAGCGGAGAATTTGGAGAGATTGGCTTAGAATTTTTAGACCCCATGGTTGGGTGACAAAATTTGCCTGCAGGGGGCACAAAGGAGTGCCGCGAAAGCAGCAGTCTCAGGGTGCGAGCGTCCTCGGACCCCGGAGGCCGCGTTAGGGGCGAGAATCAACTCGGGCCCGGCTAAGTAGAGGAAAATCCTGGCCAAGGCAGTCGAGCCAACTGTAAGGCTTGAGGCCCAGGTACCCACAGGAAAATCCCGGCTAGGCGAGAGGAGATAAGCCCGTGAAGGTCAACCGTATGACTTGCCCTTCAGCTGACTGTACAGCTGAAGAAGGCGCCTGTAGAGACAGGCCCGCCAAGAGAGAAGGAAGAAAAGAAGGAAACCAGAAATCCCGGATTTCTGGGGAGAAGACGCTGGGAACCCCGGGTTCCCAGTGCAGGCAAAATCGCCGTCAACCAAAAATGGGGGGGGAGAGGAGAAGGAAGGGAGGGGGCGATCTACCCAGAATGTACCAGAGAACGCTGGCCAGGCATTTTCTAGACGTAATGGGAAGAGGGCCCGTGGATCAAACTCACGAATTGGTTGGTGTCGGAGATTCGTGGTTGGGCGGAAGGACGCAGAAGCGGTGGAAGTGGTTGCATTCGCAGCTCGGTCGCGGCTCCATGCCGGGCAGGAGGGTCCAGGCTCCGGGAGGCGCCCAGGCCCGGAGACCAGGCCCCAGATGGAGAGCCCGGGACGGGAGTCCCCGAGTTTAATGGCACCAATGATGTTCTAAAAAGTCGGAGAGGTACCGGCGGTGAGGCTGGCGGGGTGTGTAGACGAACACGCGAGAACAAACACTTACGGCGGAGACAAACACGGACACGCGGCTCCCGCGCAGGTGCATTTAATGGGGAGGATAACACGGGGGGGGGGGGGACAGGTGTGCGAGACACACGGGAAGGAAAAAGGGAAGGGGCCAGGCCTCATGGCCATCTTTTAACGGGGGCTGCAGGGGTGTTTGGGAAGGATGACTTCACACCTGCACGGTGCAGGTGTACGTAATGCGGGAGGATTCTGGGAGCTGTAGTTTCCAAAAGAACAGCAACCACCACTGCAGAAACATTCAACTACAGAACCGTGTGGGATGTAACTGGGAACATGGCGAGGTCATGAGATGTCATAGAAATTGAATTACTTCACAAACAGTTGAGAAATCTCAATCCTTCAAGAAATGGACACTGGGCTGAGGATGCAGGTCAGTGACACAGACTTTCCCTGCCTTGGGAGGTCTTGGGGACAATCCTCAACACTACTGGGGTAGAAATACTAAAGATGTACAGTGGGGGATTATAGCCCAAACAGGATTAGCCTGACCCCTGCCCAGTGGGAGCTCTATCCTGTGGGCAGACCGCAGCATCTCAGAATCCTCAGAGTATCTGCAGCTTCTGCTGTCAATCATGTGCTCAGGAGCAGGCAAGCATGATCGCAATCACACATCACCAAGAAGCATCATTTGGGCTTTTGTACAGAAGAGGAACCACATGGGGCATTTTATGTAATCTGTCTAAAGGCAGATGGCTAGCAACAGAGTTATTACAAAAAGGTCTATAGGTCTGGGGACATAATTCATCTCGGGAGTGCCGGCCGTGCAAGCAGGAGGACCTGTGTTCCTTTCCTCAGCCCCCACATTCAAAGCCAAGTGTGGCTGGGTGGTTGTGTCACACACCTTTGATCCCAGCCCTTGTGAGATAGAGGAAGACAGATCTCTGTGAGTTCAAGATCAACCAGGTCCTCAGAGCAAGGTCTAGAACTGCCAGGATTATACAGAGAAATCCTGTCTTGAAAAACAAACAAACAAACAAACAAAAACAACAAAAAGCCAAGTGTGGAGGATGGAGAGAGAGTTCAGCAGTTGAGAGCCCTGTTGTTCTTCCAGAAAATCCAGGTTCAGTTCCCAGCACCCACATTGTGACTCACGATCATCCTGGGGATCTGATGCCTTCTTCTGGACTCTTTGGGTACCAGGCACACACGTGGTACACAGATACACATGCAGGGAAACACTCATACACATAAGAAATAAAGGAAATAAATAAAGATACATTAAAAAGTCAAGCTATGAATATTAGCACACATCTTAAATTTTGGAATTCAGGAGGCAAATGCAGGTGGATCTTCATTAGTTTGAGGTGAGCCTGGTCTATATAGCAAGTTACTGCACTGTCAGGGCTAAAAAGATAGAGCTTGTCTCAAAACTAAAATAATAATAATGATAATAATAATTTTTCCAAGACAGGATTTTGCTATAGCTTTGGAGTCTGTACTAAAACTAGCTCTTGTAGACCTCAAACTCACAGAGATCTACCTGCCTTAGCCTCCCGAATGCTGGGAATAAAGGCGTGAGTCACCACCGCCCAGTGGTAATAATCAGTTTCATAGTTTTAAAAAAAATTCCAAGTATAGTCCCATTCAGCTATAACCTTGGGGAAAATGGTTGCAGAGATATGTAGATACCAGGACCATAATGGCCAATTGGTCCGGCCAGTCAGTGAGTGCCAGATTCAATGAGAGACTCTCCCAGAATCTGAGGTGAAGATCGATCAAGGAAGACACCTGAAGTCAACTTCTGCCCCACTGTTCTTGCATACACATGTACCTGCATGTGCATATGAACACACATAGTCTACATGCACACACATACACTCATTGCTGGTTCACATTATACTCACAGCACCCAGGCTGAGGCAGGAAGAATGTGTGCTTAGGATAGCCTGGGCTTCATAGAAAAACTCATGAAAAACCAAAAATTAGGTCCATTTCTTTAGTCCACACTGAGAAGAAACTGGCAAACGTCTGTTTCCATCATCAGGAATTAATAGGATGACTCTTGTGCAGAATCCTGTGCACACTGCCCTTGTTCTCTCCCAGACAGGGCTTCCATCAGTGAACTCTTATCATTTCCTTTTCAACCTTAATCTCAGTTCCTACTCTCATCCTTCTGTGTTCACTCTTAGACATCTACTTTATGGAATGTGTTTGGTGTATCAGCACTTAAATTCATATTTTGTTGTGGAATTTTCCTGTACACTGTGTGATGTTGTTTGGCTGTGAACAGTTTAATAAAAAGCTGAACAGCCATTAGCTATGCAGGTGAGGTTGGGCAGAACTCTCTGGAGTGAGAGGAACTCAGGGTTATGAATCTAGGCACAATAGAGACTCCAGCATTACTCAGAGAGTTGAACATACAGAATGGAGGGGAGGAAAAAAAAACTATGTGGCCAAACATAGACTAATAAAATCAGGTTAATTACATTTTTAAGAGGCAGTTGGGACCAAGCCTAAGCTAAAGGCCAAGCTTTCATAATTAATAAGTCTCAGTATTATAAATCTGCTGACCTTTCCTGTCACCTGGGTACCCTGTCACTTTAAGAGACAAGTACCACCCATCCCCACTCTCCCCTGCTGATCTGGTGTCTCCTCAACTCTCCTCTTCTCTCCTCTCCTCTCCTTTCTTCTTTCCTTGTCTATCCTTCTGAAGAGGCAGCCTTTTCCTATCCCTTCTCCTTTCTCTCTTCTCTTTCTCTGTCTGCTCACTCTTCCCCCCCTCTCTCTTTTTCTCCCCCTTCCATAACCCTTTACACTTATACCCGACCTAATACCCACTAAATGAACTCTATACCCATAGTCTCTCCACATCTGTCTGTCTGTCTCCCACCCACCAGGTGACCTGCCAGAGTTTCTCCACCATGAACCTTCCATTGGTTCCATGACTCTGATGGCTCTCCCTTGCAGCTGAGGACTGCTAGGGATCCTATAACCTTTAACCCTTGTATACGGTTGCTTTTCCGATTCAAAATCACTGAAATTCTACACCTAACATGGAATGGGAGCTTCCTCCCACGCAGGCCATGCCTCCATGAATGTGCAATCACTCTGAGGGGCTTCCCCTGTGTAAAAAGACCCTGTAATGATCAACCACTTGCCTTTTGAGCTTAAAGCCCCTCACTAGGGTCCCCAAGTCAATGTGGTCATGTAGGGGTCCAGTTTGTGTCTACCTGTCCTCTGGACTATGTAAGTGACGACCCAAGGCCAGCCTAAACTGTGGTACATGCTGAACCTCTGGGATGCCGGAGTTCAGATTCTGGGCATTCTTCTTGTCTCACTCATGGAAACTGCACCTCCCCTGTAATAAGAGCGGCGGGTAGCATTCCTGGTGCCCGGCCGCCCGCACGGCTAGCTTTACCCCAAATAATTACACAGAAACTGTATTCTTTTAAACACTGACTGGCCCATTAGTTGTAACCTCTTATTGGCTAGCTCTTACATATTGATCTAACTCATTTCTAATCATCTGTGTAGTCCCACGAGGTGTGGCTTACCAGGAAAGATCTTAACCTGTGTCTGTGTAGGGTGGGAGAATCATGGTGACTGACTGACTCGGCTTCTTTCTCCCAGCATTCTGTTCTGTCTACTCCACCCACCTAAGGGCTGGCCTATCAAAGGCCAAGCAGTTTCTTTATTAATTAACCAATGAAAGCAACAGATAAGACAGGTGACCCTCCTCCATCACTCCCCCCTCAGATAAAAGCTACATAACTGCCTATGGTCAGCTTGCATTTGCCCAGATTGTTAGTTGGGAATGCACCCTCCTTTCTCCGGGTTTGTCTGTCTGCCTTTTGCTCCTGGAGGGCAAGCACAGCCATGCTAAACTCTGTCCTCTGGTGGCCTCCCGCCCATGCCTCCCACCATGGCTAAGCTGTTTGCAGAGGAATCTCTCATCTCTCTCTTCCATTTATTAAGCCCTGCTTGTACCACTGCTGCATCATGGGCATGTGGTCCAAGGCACAGGGGTATCCTGGACCTGGAGCTGCTACCCCACTTCCCATAGCTCCATCTCCCTGGGTCAGCTGGTAAGATTTCCTTCTTCTAGTCAGTTTTCCCTGACAATCACTGTTGAAATAGGGGCGGCAGGGTTGCGTCCCCAACACCCCGGCTGCCTGGCTAGCTTATGCCCGAAATAACAACACACAAACTGTATTCATTTAATCACTGCTTGGCCCATTATATCCAGCTTCTTCTCGGCTAACTCTCGCACCTGGACTAGCCCATTTCTTACATTCTGTGTAGCACTCCAAGGTGTGCTTACCGGGAAGATTCTAGCCTATGTCCATCTTGGGTCGGAGCTTCATGGCAAGTGTGCCTCAGAGAGCAGAGCTGTCCCATCTGCCCGCGAGAGAGGAGCCTGGCATCTCTGAGCTCACTTCCTCTTCCTCCCAGCATACTATTCTGTTTACTCCACCCACCTATGTTCTAACCTATCAGGGCCAAGGCAGTTTATTGAACCAATGAAATCAACAGATTGATATATGACACTCCCACATCACTTCCCCTTTTTCTGTTTAAACAAAAAGGAAAGGCTTTAACTTTAACATAGCAAAATTACATATAACAAAACAGTTATCAAGTAAAACTCACAATAATCTTTATCATAACTAAGGAAAAATATAACAATAACTAACTATTCTTAACTCCATCAAAGACTCCAGAAAGATACAATATTATCTAAGCAAACAAAAAGTAAGCAACTTTCAAACTCTAGAAATGACAGAGACATCTCGCTGCCTGTACAGTCACCTAAAGTTCCTCTGTACCATTGGGGCATCCATCTTCGGCCTACAGGCCCATAGTTTCCAGCAGACATTTCCACAAAGCAGGAAATTTCAAAGGCAGTCACTATCTGCTTGTCCTGAAGAATATCTTGCAAACTCTTTCATGAATCAGGAACCCCAAAAGGTCATCTCACCTTTAGGCAAGTTCAGCAGTCCTCTCTCTGCGGGTTCTCTGTGTCTAGTTTATGCAATAGTCCAGGCAAGAGCAGTTTCTTGCCCAAATGGATATCAAACTCCATAAGGATCCTCTTTGATGCCCATCTTCTTCCTGAAGTAGATTGGTGCTGCCAGGAGCAGAGTGTCTCATTGTCATGAAAAGTCCTTAGTTATTAAAATATTTAATAGCATATTCCGTAGTCTTTGAAAGATATGAAGAATGATGATCTAACTGAAATATATATCTAGAAAATCTAACTAACATGACTACAAACTTGACTATTATTGATGATTATCCATTAGCAACCTATATTTCCTAATTATACATTACATTTTTAAGTGAACAATACAATCTTAATACCTTAATCAGGATCAGAAATACAGATACATATAACAAAATTGACCTTAAATTTAAATCACTAAAGCAAAATCCATATCAATGTAAATTATTCATACCTATATCATATCCCCCTTTAAATGTAAAAGAACGTTTATAAACCATATTTGTGAACATGGGCGCAGTTTTTTTCTCTCCAAACTGCTTCTTGCTGAATGGGGGCGTCGTTAATTAGGTCTGTCATGGTATAACCTGTGTGCTAGTTTCATCTCAGTTGGCAGTTGAGCGAAGCAATTTTCTTAAGATGTTTACAGCAACCCTTCAGGAGGGCGTGGTCCATCATACCATATTCGGATAGAAGAAATCCACAGACTCTTACCCTCTGTGAAAACAAAACAAGAAACTCCTTTCCAAAGTATCATGTCCTTAGATCCAAATTTCAAAGTCAAGGCATTTTCACAATATCTATGTTGGGTTAGTTCAGCAGCATTTATAAACAATTATCTTTTAGCAGCTGTTGCTCCTTCCTCAGCATTCAAACAATTCAAAGAAAGCACAAGAGCATACAGTATCAAGATTCTCTGTGTATTTTCCATCTTTGTGCACTTTATTTTAACCTCTATTTTGTTTATTTTTACTTTTAACTTTTTGCCTTTTGAGCGTATATCTTTGACCTGGAATAACTCTGTAGACCAGGCTGTTCTTGAACTCTCAGAGATCCGCCTGTCTCTGCCTCCCAGGCATTGGGATTAAAGGTGTATGTTACTACACCTTGAACTCACAGAGATCTGTTTGTCTCTGCCTTCTAGGCAATGGGATTAAAGGCGTGTGCTACCATACCTTGAAGTCACAGACGTCAATCTCCCTCTGCCTTCCAAGTGTTGGGATTAAAGATGTGTCCTACCACACCGAACTACTCTCTTCCTTATTCTTGTTTTTTACTTTAAAAACTTTAACTTTTAGTCTGCATATATTTTTAACACTGTAAATCATTTAAAAATTTTCTTTGTCTTTGAATCTCTTTTTACTATATCTCTCTCTGCTTTTCTGACCACATAAGTCTTTAATTTACCAAGCAATCTCAGTAGGACTAAAGGCATGGCTTTGCCAGCTAGATCCAGTCCATTCCTTAGCTTTCCAGCCTCGTGGCTGAGGTACCAGCTGTAGGCATATTTACTGCCACAACTCTATGGCATTTCAAGGTCCCTGCCAGCAAGCGAGCTTCAACAGCCTGTGCTTGCAAATCACATGAACCGCCTGCGTAAAAGAGTCCGAGTTTTCCCTGGCAGGACAGCCCAGATAGCTGGCATTTTTAAATGGCGCAGCTTTTTTTCTGCTACGGCTAAAAACCGAAAAGCATGCGTTCAGCTTTTTGTCAACACTGTTTAAGTGTTTTGTGGCAGGACCTCTTAATGAGCTGCAGGGTTTTGCAGCTGAAGCTGAGTCAGGAAGCCTCTCTTAAATGAGGCCCTTGCTTACCTCTAGCAAGCAGAGTAGACCCGAGAAAGTGTTGCTACCAAGAAACCATGCACAAAGCTGTCATTTTGTTCTAGAATTACTTCCCAAGCTGTCTCAGGCTTTCAGTGGATTCAGTTTTCCACACGTCTGGGCGCCATGTAAAGAAATAGATGTCATTTTCCAGGAGCTAGGTTCTCAGGCTCTGTCCTAGCTCTGCACTCACTGAGCCCTGCATTCATTTTCTGGGCCCAGGGCCTCTCGGATCCATGGATGCTTTTTTGGATAGGGTCCCCTCTTGGCCTAGTGCCTCCTGGGCGACTGCCCTGTCTCTGGACTGTTATCTTGTGGATGGATGGATAGATAACGGCCTGAGCCAGTCATTTATTTTTCTGTCTCACCTGCGGGAAACTGGTTGGTAAAACCATATACATTTCTAACTTGTACTAGTGGATGGTTAAGTGTAAAGAGTTACACCACACGGGCAACCATGGCTGCTGCCAATTGTTTGAGCTTAAGAAAGGGGGGAGTCAGAGACTCGTGAGGTTTAGCCTCCAGCCAAAGTGCACCTCCAGTGGATTCACCACACGACCTGCTTTAATATTTTAAAAATTAGCATTATGCTCTGTTACAAACTGTTGTGTCTGCATGATGGTTCACCTTGCAGGGCCCTCTGAGGCACCCATTACACACAGAGCTCTGTTCATTGTATCTCATTCCAGACTAAGAAAGCAATAAGTCTCATATATTTTGAATTACATACTTTTAAATCTCTTACAATATATTGTATATGTGACCCAACCCTGCTTTAAGCTGTTCTCCACTATTGTAAATTTCTATTGAAAACAGTTTTTTTTCTTCTGTGTCATTCACAAGTTTAAATCTCACCTGTTAAGTTGAGAGCCAGCACAGTCAAGCTTGGATCCAGCTCTCCAGGCAGATTCTATGCTGTAGTCATAATGTATCTATATATGATAAACAGCCCTCAAATGCTCAGAGATCTGAGGAATATGATATTTAATTGTTTAATTATTAAAAGACTTTTCAAACCAGAGAGTCAGGTTGGCTCATAGCAGCAGCACTCTATTTCCTCCAAAGAAGACAGAAGACACATGGGCACAGAACAATATTCATCTGCAAATAATTAATTTCATTAAGTGAAAGCTCTAACCACTGGGAAAAACTGCCTTTCATCTAAACTCCTGAAGATCTCCAGACAGTGGACAGAGTCACTGGAGTGGACTGCCTAGCTGCTCTGGCCAAGGTAGGCTTGGCTGCCTACAGATTTCCTAAGCCACAGGATGTTCTAAAGCATGGCAGGCCTTGTGCTAACAAAAGACAAATAACCCTGATGCCCCTGCCCTTGATGACCGTGGAGGACTCTGAGGAGTGGCTCTAGGCAGCCAGTTGAGTAAGTTCTCTGTAAAATTTTATTTTCTCAAATATCTCTGATGAAATTTGACAGCTGAGAAGTTTGGCAATTTAAATAGGAAAACCTCACCAAACAAATTTCAGCATAACTTCTTACCATGTTCTAAATAAAAGGTGTTTTAAGTTATACAAATGCAAATTATTAAGGTCTGAGGACAAACACAAGTTTTCAAATTTCTCTTTCCTTATGCTGCCATTCACAGTCTTATTATTATCAGTAAAATGGTGATCTAACTCTGGCAGAGAACTATACTGCAAGATCAAGATTTTAAAGTCTCTTTGATCGTTTTCTAAAGATGCTGTTCATTGTGCAAAAATATCTGTCACAGTCATTCTGGCATAAATATGCTGCTGTTAATACGATGTTTATGTCTAAACCTTATGTTTTACAAACTCAAAGGATCCTTGTGCCAGGAAGCCCAAGGAAAGGATTCATCTGCAACAATTAGATACACCCCTCTTCTCTCTTCAACAGTCAGATACACCCCTCTCCTACCTTCAACAGTCAGATACACCCCTTTCCTACCTTCAACAGTCAGATACACCCCTCTCCTACATTCAACAGTCAGACGCACCCCTCTCTTACACTCAACATTCAGAAACACCCCTCTCCTAACTTCAACAATCAGATACACCCCTCTTCTCTCTTCAACAGTCAGATACACCCCTCTCCTACCTTCAAAGTCAGATACACCCCTCTCCTAACTTCAACAGTCAGATACACCCCTCTTCTCTCTTCAACAGCCAGATACACCCCTCTTCTCTCTTCAACAGTCAGCTACACCCCTCTTCTCTCTTCAACAGTCAGCTACACCCCTCTTCTCTCTTCAACATTCAGACACACCCCTCTCCTATCTTCTACAGTCAGATACACCCCTCTCCTACCTTCAACAGTCAGACACACTCCTCTTCTCTCTTCAACAGTCAGCTACACCCCTCTTCTCTTTTCAGCAGTCAGCTACACCCCTCTTCTCTCTTCAACATTCAGACACACCCCTCTCCTACCTTCAACAGTCAGATACACCCCTCTCCTACCTCCAACAGTCAGACACACCCCTCTTCTCTCTTCAACAGTCAGATATACCCCTCTTCTCTTTTCAACAGTCAGATACACCACTCTCCTACCTTCAACAGTCAGATAAACCCCTCTTCTCTCTTCAACAGTCAGATATACCCCTCTCCTAAATTCAACAGTTAGATACACCCCTCTCCTACCTTCAACAGTCAGATACACCCCTCTTCTCTCTTCAACAGTCAGATACACCCCTGGCAGAGGCGTAAACCATGAACAATGCCACACCAGTTTGGAATTATTATTAATAGGGTAGTATTTATTTAAAGAGGAAAAACTTACAGATCACGATCCCAGACAACAGCCCTCTGCGCAATCAGGAAGGGAGTCTAAACGCCAGCCGAGCAGGAAGTCAAGAGAGAGAGAAAGGAAATAGAATCCTTTTGAAGGGAGAGAAACCACGCCCCAATGGGCTGGTATCTCAGCAGCTATTGGTTGGAGGGGCGGAAAGACCTCCCACAACACCTCCCCCTTTTGTTTAAGTAAGAGAGTTCTAAACCTACTATGAAATTATATACAATAAGTATAAATATCCTATTCTAACTAGCTTAGGACTTGTATAATGAATAACTTGGCCAAGTCATGAGAGAAAAGTAACTATAGTTATATAGTCTTCAACCCCATCGAAGATCTGAGAAGGGAAATAATGTTACCTGGGTATTTAGGAAGTTCAGTAAAACAACTTCCAAAACATGCAACAAATCACAGGGACAACTAGCTACCTGGGCAATCACCCAAAGTCACGTTTGCAGCGTTGAAGCAACTAACTTTGGCTAAGGCCTAACATAACTGACATACCATTTTCAAAGGCAAGCAACTTTTCAAAACTATCTTACCCTGTCTTGGCAGGATATGACAGTCCTGTTTTATCCATTGATGCATGCTCTGTATCTCTGTCAGTGGTTGAGGTATAGGCATTTCTTTGCCCCAAGGCCAGTTCTGCCAAAAAGAAAGGCTCCAGGTGGAGTGTCTTTGGTGCTCAACATTCTCTCAGGAATAGAGCGGTGTTGCCAGGAGCAATTGTGTCTCACTACCACAAAACTCTGAGTTAGATTAAAGGCCATTTTCTACAGCTCTTTGAAGAGGTTGAAGATCATCTATCTATACTGAGTATAATCTCTATATATCTAAATAACCTGATTAGTCTAATTATAAATGGCAAACTTAGATGACTATTAATCTATATAATTCTCAATATCTATCTAACTTAAAGACTAAGACAATAAAAATCTGTGTAACAAATGAGGATAATGACCTCCAAATATAAACAATGTACAAATATACATTTCAATATGGTAAATATATATCAATACACAAACAATATATAAGTATCTTAATCAAAGGTAGAAATGTACACTGTAATATGGTAAATATATACAATACATATATATCGATACAATATATGTCAATACATAAAAATATTTTAAACAGAGGTAGAAACATGCATGCATACAATAGTCAATATAATTTAACTTTGTATCAATATACAAGAATCAATACCAATATATTTGTCTAAAAATTGTAACTCACAATTACAAATCTATTATCCCATCATCCCTCTTTTTTTTTCCAAATTGATCCCTGAGCTTATAAAATTCCTTCCCCCAACTTCCCAACCCCTAAATGATGTCCCTAAACCCAGGGGCAAACTTTACTGGGAGAGGGGATGTCGTCCTCTAGAATTACTTCCAGCTGTCATGGGGGCGACGTTCTTTCTGGGGGATCCTGTGAAAGCAAAATGATGGTTAAATTTCAAGATCAATGTCTTTTAAAATTGCAAATAGTCTCTGAGTATTTTGTGGAGGTCTGGCCAGAATGTTGTACAAGATGTGCACCATTTCAGCTAACCAAGTTGGGATCTTCTTGTGCAGCTGGTACCCAAAACAGGTCTTGTAGTAGCGCTATCAGTATCATGACGTCATATCAACCAGGTAGAGTTGTTGTTGTGGGGCCCCATCTTCTTCCTGGAAACTTCAAATGTCACTTCAGAAAAAACTCATTGTTTATTGTAAAAGACTTAAACATTATTCAGATAGACATATATAGGCAATATATATATATATATATATATATATATATATATATATATTCAATGAAAGGCATGATAGATATATTCAATGAAAGGTATGGTAGGTATGAAGAAAAGCAAAGATGTTTTCTAAACTCATATTTCTTTCTGTCCCATATCACGGCTCTTGACATGAGACAGAAACTCCAGAAACTCTGGGTTTTTCTCTTACTAACAGGCTTGGAATTGGAGAGGGACTGAGCCAGAGTCCAACTTCAAAACCAGCTCTATAAATTTAGAAATATGGTTTAATATGTTTTACTTACACAACCCATTCAGTTTTCTTGATATTTCCTATTGGGCAGGTATTTTTCCATCTGTCAGTATCCAAATATCCAGGGTCCCTTGAATTTTTCAAAGGTGAGTGTTTTCCTGTGGAGATAAGAACAGAACCCTGCCCCCATTCTATATGTTTTTCTTACCACCTGTATGAATATCATTGTGGATGAGTTGTCATTTCTCCTTTCCAAGAGGTTTCTCCTCTTCAAATCGAAACTTTATTAATTTTGATGGTATCCACAATTTTTCTTCTCCTGTGGAAACAAGAGCAAAACCCCTTCCCCAACGTAGCACATCTCCTGGCTTCCATTGAGAGGTCAGCACATCTTTGAAATAAATCGGTTGATTTAGTTCAGCAGACTTTTCCATTATCCAATGTCTTTCTGCTGCTGTCATTCCTTTCTCATTAGCGTTAAGAAAATTCAAGGTTAATAAAGCATTATGTAATCTATTTCTGGGGATATTTTCGGTCCCTTTCTGTTTGTTCAGCATATCCTTTATCGTACGATTTGATCTTTCTATAACTGCCTGACCTGTAGGATTATTTGGTATACATGTAATGTATTTTATATTATAATAATCAAAAAAGCGTTTCATTTTCTTAGATACATATGCTGGACCATTATCTGTCTTTATTTGTGCAGGTATACCCATGATGGCCATAACTTCCAATAAATGTGTGATTACTGAATCTTCCTTTTCTGATCTCAGGGCAGTAGCCCATTGAAAACCTGAATACATGTCTATGGTGTGGTGTACATATTTTAATTTATCAAATTCCATAAAGTGGAACACATCCATCTGCCAGATTTCATTTCTCTTAGTACCCTTTGGGTTACTCCCTGCAGGCAACGGTGTTTGATTATAGAAAGAACAAGTAGGACATCTCTTTATAATGTCCTTAGCTTGTTGCCAAGTAATGGAAAATTCTTTCTTTAGGCCTTTACTATTGACATGATGCTTTTTATGAAATTCCGAGGCCTGCAACACGCTTCCAATCAATAATTGATCAATCTCAGCGTTGCCTTGTGCTAGAGGACCAGGCAGACCCGTATGGGACCTGATGTGTGTTATGTACATCGGACAAAGCCTGTTCCTGATTATGTCTTGTACCTGGATAAACAATGAAGTCAACTCTGTGTCATCTGGTATAAATTCAGCGGTTTCAATATGCAAGATAACTCTTTCTGCATATTGTGAATCTGTAACTATATTAAGAGGTTGTTGAAATTGGGGTGTCGGGGTTTGCGTCCCCAACACCCCAGTCGCCTGGCTAGCTTATGCCCGAAATAACAACACACAAATTGTATTCATTTAAACACTGCTGGCCCATTATTTCTAGTCTCTTCTTGGCTAACTCTTGCACCTGGACTAGCCCATTTCTTATAAAGTGTGTTGCACCCCAAGGTGCGCTTACCGGGAAGATTCTAGCCTACATCCATCTTGAGTCGGAGCTTCATTGCGTGCGTGCCTCAGAGAGCTGGGCCATCCTGTCTGCCCGCTAGACAGGAGGCTGCTGTCTCTGAGCGGAGCTGCGTGCTTCTCTGAGCTCACTTCCTCTTCCTGTCCGTATACTATTCTGTTTACTCCACCCACCTATTTTCTAACCTATAGGACCAGCCAAGCAGTGTCTTTATTTTAACCAATGAAATCAACAGATTGATAAACAGATTGATATATGACACTCCCACATCAAGAGGTTCTTTAAAATCCCTTAGCACCATAAGAATGGCATATAATTCTGCCTTCTGGACAGAATTATAAGGGCTTTGTTCCACCTTACTCAATTCATCTGACTTGTAACCTGCTTTCCCTGATTTATTTGCATCAGTATAGAACGTACGGGCTCCAGTTATTGGAGCATCACGTACAATTTTAGGAAGAATCCAAGAAGTTCTCTTTATGAGGTTAAGTCTACCACTTTTGGGATAGTTGCTATTAATTTCTCCCAAAAAATTAGCACAAGCTCTTTGCCACGGTTCATTGTCTTCCCATAACTTTTTTATTTCTTCAGTAGTAAAAGGCACTATAATTTCTGCTGGGTCTATACCTGCTAGTTGACGAAGTCTCAGCTTACCTTTTATAATTAATTCAGAGACTTTTTCCACATAAGTTTTTAATTTTTTACTTGGTTTATTAGGTATAAATATCCATTCTAAAATAATATCTTCCCTCTGCATTAGAATCCCTGTAGGAGAGATTCTGGAAGGCAATATGACTAGGATGCAGCTAAGATTTGGGTTCACCCTATCCACATGTGCTTCCTGTAATTTTTCCTTAATCATTGTCAGTTCCTTTTCTGCTTCAGCTGTCAGTTTTCTTGGACTATTCAAATCTTTATCACCATCTAAGGTTTTTTTTAAATAAACTATTAGATCAGGTGTTATCCCAACAGCTGGTCATAGACTGGAAATATCTCCCAACAATCTTTGGAAGTCATTAAGAGTCTTTAACTGGTCTCTCCTAATTTGTGCCTTTTGTGTTTTAATTTTCTCTAACCCTATTCTGTAACCTAGGTAATTAATAGAATTTCCTCTTTGAATCTTTTTAAGGGGAATTTGTAATCCCCACCTAGGCAAGACTTTCTTTACTTCTTCAAACATCCTTTCTAAAATATCTTTATTTGAATCTGATAATAAGATGTCATCTATGTAATGATAAATTATGGACTTGGGAAATTGTTTACAAATTATTTCCAATGGCTTACTTACAAAATATTGGCACAATGTAGGACTATTGAGCATACCCTGTGGGAGGACAGTCCATTGATATCTCCTATTAGGCTGAGAATTATTATAAGTAGGCACCGTGAAGGCAAATTTTTCTCTATCCTTTTTTTGTAATGGTATAGTGAAAAAACAATCTTTCAAATCAATAACTATAAGAGGCCATCCTTTTGGTAATAGAGAAGGCAAAGGAATTCCAGATTGTAGTGGGCCCATAGGTTGAATTACTTTGTTGACAGCTCTTAGATCTGTCACCATTCTCCATTTACCAGATTTCTTTTTTACAACAAACACAGGAGAATTCCAAGGGCTGGTTGATTCTTCAATATGGTGAGCATCTAATTGCTTTTGCACCAGCTGTTCCAATGCCTGTAATTTATCTTCAGCTAGAGGCCACTGTTTGATCCATATTGGCTTCTCAGTTAGCCATTTTAAAGGTAGGGCTGTTGGTACCTCTAAAGGTTTGGTATTTGCTATATGTTCTTGTACAGCCAGAATGGCTGGTGACCTTTTTCCATAATACCTCATCATATCTTTCCCAGAATTATGAGTTCCTGGAACTGCAGGAATGTTAATCTGGGTATTCCATTGCTGTAACAGGTCATGGCCCCATAAATTTATTGCAATATTGGCTATATATGGCCTTAGTCTTCCTATTTGCCCTTCAGGCCCTATGCATTCCACCCATCTTATGCTTTGTTTTACACAAGATAGGGTTCCAATTCCCAGAAACTGAACATCTACCTCTTGAAGAGGCCAATTCAGATGCCAAGATTCTGGGGTAATGATACTTACATCCGCACCTGTGTCTAATAAGTTTTCAATAAAAGTGCCATTTATACAGACTTTTAGCTTTGGTCTTTGGTCGTTAATAGAAGTCTGCCAAAATATACGTTTACTCTGTCCTACTGGGTTTTTTGACTCATCCTCCACACGTAATTCATCATTTAGACCAGTATTACTTTTTACAGCAGAAATTGGAGCTTTTAATTTTCTTGGTGAGGCATGTTCTCCACTGTGACTGGGAATGACTGGGCCACTGTTAGCTTGGGGGCCTGCGAGAGGCCTCTCAAGGAGTTTCCCGACGGGATCGGGTTGCCTTGTTTGTCTGTTGTTGACCTGCATTCGTTGGACCAATGACGGCCTTTACCGCATCTCCTACATATACCTGAAGGCCTAGGTCCCCTATTTTTGTCATTCCCAGAGGAGATATTATTCCTAGAAATTCTGTGCCTGCAATCCCTTTTCAGATATCCTAATTTACCACAATTAAAACACCTGGCAGTTCGATGTCTCCTCATTGCTGTGGAAATTGCTTCTCCTACCCAAGATTCATCATTATAGCTAAATGTCTCAACATTCATCATATGCTGCATCCATTCATCCATAGGTGCTGATCTAGACTTTAAAGGCCCAATTATCTTTTTGCATTCTATGTTTGCATTCTCAAACGCTAGAGATTCAAGAAGTATTCGTCTAGATTCTGGGTCTGTTACCCCTATGTCCAGAGCCTTAAATAATCTTTGCAAAAAGTCAATAAAGGGTTCTCTCTGTCCCTGCCTAATTCTGGTATATGATTCAACCCTTTTTGCTGGATCTTGTATCCTATTCCAAGCATTTAAAGCTGCTTGGTGACATAGATGCAGTACTTCATCGTCATAAAGAGCTTGGACCTGTGGATCAGCATATTCTCCTGCACCAAGAATTTGATCTTGGGAAACCTCGACACCTTTTGCTCTTCCTTGCTGTTCCATATGTTTGGATTCTTCTCTGAAATAAATTCCAAACATCAAGGAAGGTCCCTTATCTAAAACTGCAGACACTAACTGATGGAAATCATAGGGGGTAGCTCTAGCATTAGAAGCCCAAGTCCTTATCATTTCCTTTACATATGTGGAGTGCAGCCCAAAATTAACAACAGCTTGTTTAATTTCTTTCAGATCATTCATTGCTATTGGCATCCATCTAGCTTCTCTGACTCCCTTTGAGCCTTTAGAAGTTGACGCTTTGTCAGAATTAAGTATAGGGTATGCCGCTAAAACCCTGGGTAAGCCAGTTCTAATAGCTGTATCCTGTCCTTGTGCCTTATTACTCTGTTCACCAGCTCCCATCATTTCTTCAAGCATTTCAAGTCTTTTTATTATTGCCTCTTTTGAATCCTGAATCTCCTGACCTGCATGAGTTTCTAGTAAAGATAGTATGGTTCTGGAGAGTACCATAATCTTCCTAAATGATAGAATATTCAAAAGAATACTAAAACATAGTAACCAGTAAATTAAGTTATCCTCATAGTCATATAAATTTTGCATGATAAGACCCATTGTATTGGTAGCCCAAACAGTGAAATTCATGCTGGAAACAAAAACTGCCATATTACCTATTATCCAGCTAGCCTCTAACTCACCGAAATCCGCCTGTCTCTGCCTCCCAAGTGCTGGGATTAAAGGCGTATGCCACCACCACTTGGTCGGCCTCAGAGATCGTCCTGCCTCTCTGGATGTTATGGGCCTGAAGGCCGAGTGTATCTCGGACTCGGCACTGGGGCCTAAGTCACGAACTAAACAAAAAATGGCATACACGGAACCATAAACCCAGAATCCAGGGGTAGAGAAGAGTAACCCGGAAGCCATGTATGCCTCCACGTGACAGAGTCACCCTGAGGGGTTGCAGCTTCCGCAACCGGCAACCGCGTGATCTGGTTCGCACCACTTAAGAGCTGTACTTGCCAGGGAGATTTAAAAACGACTCAGAAAAGAGTAAACCACGCAGGCAGAGACTACGCAGGCCTGTGGAGTTTAAATCCACGTGGGGAGGCAGAGGATAGGGTGCGTGGGGACTTGAAGTCAATCTGAGGTGTCTAAAAAAATATAAAGAACTGCAGCAAGAAAAGCCAGTGTGTGATAATTTAAATTAAACTGCTGGCTCCAGGCACAAGGCACAAGCTACAAGGCTGCTAAAGGCACAAGCCACACGGCCGCCGCAAGTCACAAGCCACAGGGCTGGCCGCAAGGCACAAGCTGCGGTAGAGGAAAAGAAGGCTCGTACCAAGCCGAACTCGCGGCTGGCAGCCGAGTGGTCCTAAAAGCCAAACGTTGGGTGCCAGGCGAAGGCATAAACCACGAACAATGCCACACCAGTTTGGAATTATTATTAATAGGGTAGTATTTATTTAAAGAGGAAAAACTTACAGATCACGATCCCAGACAACAGCCCTCTGCGCAATCATGAAGGGAGTCTAATCGCCAGCCGAGCAGGAAGTCAAGAGAGAGCGGAAGGAAATAGAAGCCTTTTGAAGGGAGAGAAACCACGCCCCAATAGGCTGGTATCTCAGCAGCTATTGGTTGGAGGGGCTGAAAGACCTCCAGCAACAACTCTCCTACCTTCAAAAGTCAGATACACCCCTCTTCTCTCTTCAACAGTCAGATACACCCCTCTCCTACCTTCAACAGTCAGATACACCCCTCTTCTCTCTTCTACAGTCAGATACACCCCTATCCTACCTTCAAGAGTCAGATACACCCCTCTCCTACCTTCAACATTCAGAAACACCCCTCTCCTAACTTCAACAGTCAGCTACACCCCTCTTCTCTCTTCAACATTCAGACACACCCCTCTCCTACCTTCAACAGTTAGCTACACCCCTCTCCTACCTTCAACAGTCAGATACACCCCTCTTCTCTCTTCAACAGTCAGATTTACCCCTCTCCTAACTTCAACAGTCAGATACACCCCTCATCTCTCTTCAACAGTCAGATACACCCCTCTCCTACCTTCAACAGTAAGATATACCCCTCTCCTAACTTCAACAGTCAGATACACCCCTCTCCAACCTTCAACTGTAAGATACACCCCTCTCCTACCTTCAACAGTCAGATACACCCCTCTCCTACCTTCAACAGTCAGATACACCCCTCTCCTACCTTCAACAGTCAGATACACCCCTCTCCTACCTTCAACAGTCAGATACACCCCTCTCCTAACTTCAACAGTCAGATACACCCCTCTCCTCTCTTCAACATTCAGACACACCCCTCTCCTACCTTCAACAGTCAGATACACCCCTCTCCTACCTTCAACAGTAAGATACACCCCTCTCCTAACTTCAACAGTCAGATACAACCCTCTCCAACCTTCAACTGTAAGATACACCCCTCTCCTACCTTCAACAGTCAGATACACCCCTCTTCTCTATTCAACAGTCAGATACACCCCTCTCCTACCTTCAACAGTCAGATACAACCCTCTTCTCTCTTCAACAGTCAGATACACCCCTCTCTTACCTTTAACAGTCAGATACACCCCTCTCCTACCTTCAACAGTCAGATACACCCCTCTTCTCTCTTCAACATTCAGACACACCACTCTTCTACCTTCAACAGTCAGATACACCCCTCTTCTCTCTTCAACAGTCAGATACACCCCTCGTCTCTCCTCAACAATCAGCTACACCCCTCTTCTCTCTTCAACAGTCAGACACACCCCTCTCCTACGTTCAACAGTCAGAGACACCCCTCTTCTCTCTTCAACATCAGATACACCCCTCTCCTACCTTCTACAATCAGATACACCCCTCTTCTCTTTTCAACAGTCAGACACACCTCTCTCCTACCTTCAACAGTCAGATACACCCCTCATCTCTCTTCAACAGTCAGATACAACCCTCTCCTACCGTCAACAGTCAGATACACCCCTCTTCTCTCTTCAACAGTCAGATACACAACTCTCCTACCTTTAACAGTCAGACACACCCCTCTCCTACCTTCAACAGTCAGAGACACCCCTCTCCTACCTTCAACAGTCAGATACACCCCTCTTCTCTCTTCAACATTCAGATATACCCCTCTCCTACCTTCAACAGTCAGATACACCCCTCTCCTAACTTCAACAGTCAGATACAACCCTCTTCTCTCTTCAACAGTCAGATACACCCCTCTCCTACCTTCTACAGTCAGATACACCCCTCTTCTCTCTTCAACAGTCAGCTACACCCCTCTTCTCTCTTCAACAGTCAGACACACCCCTCTCCTACCTTCAACAGTCAGATACACCCCTCTTCTCTCTTCAACAGTCAGATACACCCCTCTCCTACCTTCAACAGTCAGATACACCCCTCCCCTACCTTCAACAGTCAGATACACCTCTCTTCTACCTTCAACAGTCAGATACACCCCTCTTCTCTCTTCAATAGTCAGATACACCCCTCTCCCAAGTTCAACAGTCAGATACACCCCTCTCCTACCTTCAACAATCAGATACACCCCTCTCCTAGCTTCAACAGTCAGGTATACCCCTCTTCTCTCTTCAACAGTCAGATATACCCCTCTTCTTTCTTTAACAGTCAGATACACCCCTCTTCTCTCTTCAACAGTCAGACACACCCCTCTCCTACCTTCAACAGTCAGATACACTTCTCTTCTCTCTTCAACAGTCAGATACACCCCTCTTCTCTCTTCAACAGTATTATACACCCCTCTCCTACCTTCAACAGTCAGATACACCCCTCTCCTACCTTCAACAGTCAGATACACCCCTCTTCTCTCTTCAACAGTCAGATTTACCCCTCATTTCTCTTCCACAGTCAGATACACCCCTCTCCTCCCTTCAACAATCAGATAAACCCCTCTTCTCTCTTCAACAGTCAGATATACACTTTTCTCACCTCAACAGTCAGATACAGTCCTCTCTTATTTCCCTTCTCCTCAACTACCAGGACCTAAAGAAACATTTTTTCTTCCTAATCTTAACCTTTTCCTCAGTTCAGCCAACACCTTTCTGGGTCCAAGAGACACTGACAGTTCCGTACCACAAACCCTGGACAGTAGTGAAGCAACCAGCTATCCCAGGGTGTGGCCAACACCAAGCTTTGGCAGGTCCCCCAGGACTCCAATGTCCACAAACCAGCAGGAAGCAGTCTTGAGAACTCGATGCCCCCATCCCCTCAACTGCCATGCCTACCTAACTCCTTGCATTTTTATTAAAAGAGAAAGACGGAAATGTTATAATTCTCCTGTCCTCCCCTATCCCTTTAAGAGACATGCTACACCCACCGCCAATCTTTGCTACCCCCCCATTCCTGCTGAGACAAGATGACCTGGTGTCTTCTCTTCTCTGTTCCTCTATCTGTGTTCATCCTTCTGAAGAGGCAGTCTCTGCCTCTCCCTTCCTCCTTTCTTTTTCTTCTCTTTCTCTGCCCCACCCTCTTTCCCCCTGTCTCTCTCTCTCTTTCCTTTACCACCTATACTCCCTTACCCCTATACCCTTTTCAATTCCCTCTAATTTCTTTACCAAGCTCTCCCTGGATGGCATATCTGTCTGTTTCCCACCTGCTACAGTCTCCCACCTACCAGGGGACCTGCCAGTGTTGTGCCCTGTGATTCTTTCACTCAGAGTCATTATTTGAGAGTTGGCAGTCCCCAAAAGAAGTCCAACAAGGTAGTCATACTATAATATGTACCATGGTAAAATATATCATGTGTTTTGTGTTTGCAAATGTTTTTTATTTATCACACAGGATTTCTTCCCTTTGGCATCTTCCCTTCCACTGCTTTGTTGCGTCATTTTTCATTGTTTCAAAAGACACTTATGTTGTAGTAGTTAATTTCTTCTTTTAAAACTATTTTTAAACATTTAGTTCCATGAACAAGGGATGGGGGCTGTAAGAACCTGTGAGTGCAGGTCCCACAGAGCCCAGGAGAGGAGAGCAGATGCCCAGAGCGGGAGTTAAGTCATTTCAGCTACAAAGTAATGGATTGGTTAACCTGCTATGAGTTTGGCATCCTCAGGTTCCAGTCATTGCCCAAAAACCAATTAGCTGGCAACAAGTCCTTGAACATACAAGCCTTGCAGGTCCCTGCTATGATCACAGCAGCAATCACTGCACCTGTGTGTGTCCTACCATGACAGCAGTGATCACTGCAGCTGTGTGTCCTACCATGATGACAGCATCGGCCACTGCAGCTGTGTGAAGACATGCCCAGATGTAGGCATAGGGCGATGTTCTCCGAATGCTCCAGTTGCTCAGGAAATACATTATCTATCGACAAATGGGACCTCATGAAATGAAAAAGTAAGGCAGCTGCCACTCAAACAAATATCGCTTCCAGTTGTCAAAATGACAGCCACATCTGTCTTGACAGCATAACTCATAGATGTTTAGAAACCTTCAATCCAGTCTTGTGTAGGGATGAGCCCCACCCCCCTAGTGGGTGGGCTCGCCTGGGGCAGGTTTTGACTGTTAAATAAGTTGCGCAGACGCTGCGCCGCCCCTTGTCTGCTTCCTGTCTCCTGTGCTCCGCGGGAACATTGGTGTCCGTGAGTTTGTTTACATTAAAGTTTTATATATACATATATATCACTATTTGTCTGAATTAATTAAATCCGCCTTCATTTTGGCCCCAACGTGGTTCTGAATCCGAGCCCGCCTGTGCGCCCGCGCGCCGCGCGCCTCAGGCCGCTGCATTGAGCTGGCCGCGGGAGATACTGTCTGCCCCGCGCACGCCTAGGGCCTGCGCTGCGCGGCTTGGGCCGCTGCTTTGAGCCAGCCTCGGGAGATACAGTCTGCCCAGCGCACCTAGGGCCTGCGCTGCGCGCCTCGGGCCGCTCCCTTACCAGGCCGCCACCGCAGCCTGACCGGTTCCCTCAACTGCGCCTCCCCACCCCCACCGCGGCAGCACCCTGCCGCCATTTTGAGCACAGCCGCCGGAGTTGTTTTGCGCTCCCAGCTGTAGCAGCTGCATTGAATCAAATCCAGCCTCCCTGTGGCACAGCATTGGTCTGATTCAAAGCAAGCTCTGCACGCAGATAAATAAATCTTGGTTTTGAGTTCCTGTTTCAGACCGGGTCTCCACGTGGACTCAAGTGGACTCATCTGCCACCACTGGCAGGAACCAGTCATTGCAGGTAAAAAATTTTTTTTTTCTTCTTTTATAAATAAAATGTCTGAGAATATTACTGTTCAGGACTTTAGCAGTCTTTTTGAGTGTGCCATGTGGGACATCTTACAAGAGGTGTCTGGCACCCCACATCTATGGATTCTTCTGGGATTAGTAATTTTCCTTGGCACTAAATGGTTTGACAACAGAAGTATGATGGAGTCTTTAAGAGATGAATCCAGGATTCTTAAGGCAGAGGTTGAACATTTAAAAACTATTGGAGGCGAATCCAGGATTCTTAAGGCAGAGGTGGAAGGTCTCAAAATCATCAGGTACGATAACGATCTTCTCAAGAATCAGCTTGAACTGCTACAGGAAAATTTAAAAAAGGTTCAGGCCGATATGGAGGAGAGATTTATTACTATGGAAGAAGGATCAGCTGATTTAAACAATACATTCCAGCGGTCACTTTCTGAAGGAATTGAAACACTTATTGAGAGAACCAAAACGGTTGAATGTGACAATCGAATTTTGTCTAAAACTTGTGACAAATTGGCGGAAAGATTGTCAGTACAAGAAGGCACGGTTTACGCCATTAAAATTATGTCCAAAGAAGAGAACTTATCTCTAATGGACAAAATTCATACTTTAGAATCCTCAATGAAGGCTTTGGAACATAATTTTGGACAGGAGATTCAAACATTGCAGAAGGCAATGGTGAATAGAATTGAAAAGATTGAGGAATTTCTAAATTCTGATGAAGAAGAACAAACGGTAGAAAGGCAAATTTTAACTACGCCTGTGGGTAAATCCCTCCGGCAAAATTTCCACAAGACTCTACCTGCCTTTCCAGTAATAACAACAGAAAAGGTGATTGGTTCCAAAAACCCTAAGGTCATCAAGGAGGATATATGGGAGCCTGTCCGTATGAATGATCTCAAAGAAATTAAACAGGCTGTCATGACTTTTGGGATGCACGCTTCTTTTGTTAAGGAAATGCTAAAATCCTGGGCAACAACAAGCAGAGCAACTCCTATGGATTGGGTGCAACTGAGCTCTGCGGTACTTGATAGCGGGCCGCATTTAAAATGGAAATGCTTATTCAGGCAAGAGGCTAGACGTTTGGAACAGCAAGAAAAGGCGAAGGGAGGTAACATTTGCATAGATAAAATTCTAGGTGAAGGACTCTTTTCTGACCCTCAGGACCAAGCTAATCTGGATGAGGACACACTCTTCCTATGCACAACAGCAGCCTTAAATGCGTGGAATAGAGTACAAGACCCAGGACAGAAAACAGAATCATTTGTCAAAATTAAACAAGGTCAGAGAGAACCCTTTAGTGATTTTTTACAAAGGCTTACTAAGGCTGTGCAAATAGGGATACCTGACCCAGACACAAGGCGTATAATGATTGAAAATTTGGCTTATGAAAATGCAAATTCGGAATGCAAAAGGATTTTGTGGCCTTTAAGGGTAAGATCAGCACCCTTGGAAGAATGGGTCTTACATACACTGGATGTTGATACATTTGATTATGGCACTGAAGCATGGGTGGAAGAAGCAATTTCCAATGGTAAAAGGAGACACCAGAATACCAAATGTTTTAATTGTGGCCAAATGGGTCATATGAAAAGAAATTGTAAACAACGGACTTTCAGAAATAATAATAATGCATCTTCTAGAAATAACAGAAATAGGAGGATTCAGCCTTCAGGTTTATGTAGAAGATGTGGAAAGGGCAGACACTGGACGAATGAATGTAGATCTACAAGGGATAGACAAGGCAACCTGATACAGACGGGAAACGTGAGGGGGGGCCTCACAGGCCCCCATGGCACACATGGTTCAATCATTTCCAGTTCCAGCGGAGAACGTGCCTCGTCAGGACAATTAGGAAACCCCATGCCTACTGTTACAAGCAATAGTGATCAGAAAGATGAGTTACGTGTGTTTTGGCAAACTTCTATAAATGATCAAAGACCCAAGCTGAGAGTATGTGTAAATGGCATTTTTATCACTGGCTTGCTGGACACAGGTGCTGATGTAAGTATCATTACCCCAGAATCTTGGCATCCATATTGGCCTCTTCAGGATGTGAATGTCCAGCTACTGGGAATTGGAACCCTATCTCGAGTAAGACAGAGCACGAGATGGGTTGAATGCATAGGGCCTGAGGGACAAATAGGAAAATTAAGGCCATATGTAGCCAATATTGCAATGAATTTATGGGGTCGTGACCTATTACAACAATGGAATACCCAAATTAACATTCCTGCTACTTCTAGAGTTTATAGTTCTGAAAATAATATTAAAAGATATTATAAACGGAGAAAACCGGCCATTCGGGCCATACAAGAACAAGCAATTGAAGTCTCTTCAGAGATACCAACAGCCTTGCCTTTAAAATGGTTGACTGAGAAACCAATATGGACAAAGCAATGGCCTCTAGCTGAGGAAAAGTTACAGGCTTTAGAACAGCTGGTACAAGAGCAATTAGATGCTGGACATATAGAAGAATCTACCAGCCCTTGGAATTCTCCTGTATTTGTGGTTAAGAAAAAATCGGGTAAATGGAGAATGGTGACAGATCTCAGAGCAATCAACAAGGTTATTCAACCTATGGGCCCTCTGCAATCTGGAATCCCATTGCCCTCTTTGTTACCAAAAGGATGGCCTCTTATAGTTATTGATTTAAAGGATTGTTTTTTCACAATACCTTTACAAAAAGAAGATAGAGAAAAATTTGCCTTCACAGTGCCTACTTACAACAATTCTCAACCTTCCAAGAGGTACCACTGGGCCGTCCTCCCCCAGGGTATGTTAAATAGCCCCTCCTTATGCCAATACTTTGTGAACCAACCATTGCAAATAATACGCAGGAAATTCCCCAAATCCATCATTTATCACTACATGGACGACATATTGTTATCTGATCCAAACATGGATACCTTGAACAGACTGTTTGACGAAATAAAGATACTTTTACCTAAATGGGGATTGCAAATTGCTCCTGAAAAAATACAGAAGGGAGATTCCGTTAATTATTTAGGTTATAAAATAGGTTTACAAAAAATCAAGACACAAAAGGCACAAATTAGGAGAGATCGCCTACGAACTCTTAATGACTTTCAAAAACTGTTAGGAGACATTTCCAGTCTACGACCAGCTATTGGGATAACACCTGATCTAATAATTCATTTGAACAAAACCTTGGAAGGTGATAAAGATTTAAACAGTCCCAGAGAATTAACAGCTGAAGCAGAAAAGGAACTGACAATGATTGAGGAAAAATTACAACATGCACATGTGGACAGGGTGAATCCGGAGCTCGATTGTATTCTCGTCATATTACCATCGAAAATTTCTCCTACTGGAATTTTAATGCAAAGGGATGATATTATCTTGGAATGGATCTTTTTACCACATAAACCAAGTAAGAAACTAAAAACTTATGTGGAAAAAGTCTCTGAGTTAATTATAAAAGGCAAGCTGAGACTTCGTCAACTAGCAGGCATAGACCCAGCAGAAATTATAGTGCCTTTCACTGCTGATGAACTAAGGAAATTATGGGAAGATAATGAACCATGGCAAAGAGCCTGTGCTAATTTTTTGGGAGACATTAATAACAACTATCCAAAAAGCAAGAGGCTTAACTTCATAAAGAGAACTTCTTGGATCCTTCCTCGAATCGTCCGTGATGCTCCAATAACTGGAGCCCGTACATTCTATACTGATGCCAATAAAACAGGGAAGGCAGGTTACAAATCAGAAGACTTGGGTAAGGTGGAACAAAGTCCTTATGATTCTGTCCAGAAGGCAGAATTATATGCCATTCTTATGGTGCTAAGGGATTTTAAAGAACCTATCAATATAGTTACTGATTCACAATATGCAGAAAGAGTTATTTTACATATTGAAACTGCTGAATTTATACCTGATGATACAGAACTAACCTCATTGTTTATCCAGGTTCAAGATTTGATCAGGAACAGGCTTTGCCCTATGTACATAACCCACATCCGATCCCATACGGGTCTGCCAGGTCCTCTAGCACAAGGTAATGCAGATATTGATCAATTATTGATTGGTAGTGTGCTACAAGCCTCTGAATTTCATGAAAAACATCATGTTAATAGCAAAGGCTTGAAGAAAGAGTTTTCTATTACATGGCAACAAGCTAAGGAGATTGTAAAGAAGTGCCCTACTTGCTCTTTCTATAACCAAACGCCACTACCAGCAGGGGCTAATCCTAAGGGCACCCATAGGAATGAAATCTGGCAGATGGATGTGTTCCACTTTGCAGAATTTGGCAAATTGAAGTATGTTCATCACACCATTGACACTTATTCAGGCTTTCAGTGGGCAACTGCTTTAAGTTCGGAAAAGGCTGATTCAGTAATTACTCATTTATTAGAAGTCATGGCTATCATGGGTATACCTACACAGATAAAGACAGATAATGGTCCTGCTTATGTCTCTAGGAAAATGAAACGGTTTTTTGACCATTACAATATCAAACATGTTACAGGTATACCATACAATCCTACAGGTCAGGCAGTCATAGAAAGATCAAATAGAACTATAAAGGATATGTTGAACAAACAGAAAAGGGTGGAAAACACCCCCAGGAATAGGTTACATAATGCTTTGTTAACCTTGAATTTTCTTAACGCTAATGAGAAAGGAACAACGGCTGCAGAAAGACATTGGATAATGGAAAAGTCTACTGAACTAAATCAACCAGTTTATTTCAAGGATGTGCTAACCTCACAATGGAAGCCAGGAGATGTGCTGCGTTGGGGAAGGGGTTTTGCTCTTATCTCCACAGGTGAGGAAAAATTGTGGATACCGTCAAAATTAATAAAGGTTCGGTATGAAGAAGACAAGACACTTGGAAAAGATAAATAGCAATTCATTCACAAGGACGACGAGCATACTAATGGTAAGGAACATAAATAGGTTGGGGGCAGGGTTCTTTTCTTATCTCCACAGATAAATACTGATCTTCAAAAAATTTAAGGGACCCTGAATATTTACTCAGTGATGGATGGAAAATGGTTACAACTCACTAAGGATCAGTAAGTATTGACTTTATATATATACATATCTATATGTTTTATTGAACACTTTTTTATAAATATGTAGAACTGGTTTTGGAGTTGGACTCTGGCCCAGTCCCTCTTCAATTCCAAACCTGTTGATAAGAGATATCTCACAGGATAAGAATAATTATATACTTGGTAAACTTTCTTTACCTTTTCTCATATCTGTGTCTTTCTTTATATGTCAGTATGTGTCTTTGTTGTTAATGTTTAAATTTCCCATAACAAACAACAAATTTTTCTACAGTAATTTTTGAAGTTTTCAGGATGAAGATGGGGCCCCACAACATCAACTCAATCTGGTTTTTATGACGTCATGATTATATACATATTTTTTTTCTTTTTTCTTTCTTTTTAAGCGCTAATAATAGACTTGTTTTTTGGTACCAACTGCTCGAGACAATTTCGAATGGTGCACATTTTTGACGACACTCTGGCCAGACCTTCTAAAGATACACAGAGACTAGTTACAATTTTCTTAGGTCAAAGGTTAATTTGGGAATTTTTATCATCATTTGCTTTCACGGGAGCCCCTAAGGAGAACGTCGCCCCCATGTCAGCTTGAAGCAATCTTAGAGGACGACGTCCCCTCTCCCAACAGAGTTTGCCCTCAGGGTTAGGGACATCTTTTAATGGTTGGTTTGGGGTCGAGGGGATAGGGGGATGTTTTATGGAATTAGGGGTATGTTAAAAAAAAAAAAAGAAAGAGGGGGATTAACTGGTTTGATGTTTGGTATTTGTGAGTTACTGATTTCAGAAAATTGTTTTCGGACTGTTTCCTGTATATTGATATATTGTATATTGAATGTGAGTGTTCCTACCTCTATTTTTGTATAAGAATATGCTTATATTAGATTGATACTTCTACCATAATACGATGTACATTTCTACCTCTGATACTATTTATGTAATATCAATATTGAATGTGAGCTCCTTCCATTGTTTACTTTTGATATGTAATGACATTGTCTACAGATGAAGATCATTGTCTTCATATATTGCACAGATCATTGTCTTCATATATTGCACAGTTTATTCTTTTAATCTTCAAGTTAGATAGGTATTGAGAATTATATGTTTGTCATGTTTATTTTTAGGTTAATCAGGTCTTCTAGATACATAGAGATTATATTTAGTATAGATAGTATAATCTTCAGCCTCTTTAAAGAGCTGCAGAAAATGGCTTTTAATCTAACCTAGAATTCTATGCCAATGAGACACAATTACTCCTGGCAACGCCACTCTACTCCCGAGAGAACGTTGAGCGCCAAAGACACTCCACTGGGAGCTTGTCTTCTTGGCAGAACTGGCCTTTGGGTTAAGAAAAGCCCATACCTCAACTACTGACAAAGTTATGAAACAGGATTGTCTTATCTTGCCAAGACAGGGTAGGATGATTCTAAGAAAGTTCCTTACATCTGATAATGGTATGTCAGTTATGTTTGGCCTTAGCCAAAGTTGGTTGACTCAACATTGCAAACGAGAATTTGGGTGATTGCCCAGGTAGTCAGTTGTCTCTGTTATTTTTGGCACATTTTGGATATCTCTTATTTGTTAAGTAATATTTATTCCCTTCTCAGATCTTTGATGGAGTTGAAGATTATATAACTGTAATTACTCTCTATATTAGTTAGACTCTTTGAGATAGACTGTCTGGTAAAACTTTTGTTCTCAATATTGTTTATTATATTTATTATTGTTTATAGTTGTATTTGGTTTAATTCTGTCTTATTTAGACAAAAGGGGGAGATGTAGGGATGAGCCCCACCCCCCTAGTGGGTGGGCTCGCCTGGGGCAGGTTTTGACTGTTAAATAAGTTGCGCAGACGCTGCGCCGCCCCTTGTCTGCTTCCTGTCTCCTGTGCTCCGCGGGAACCTTGGTGTCCGTGAGTTTGTTTACATTAAAGTTTTATATATATATATATCACTATTTGTCTGAATTAATTAAATCCGCCTTCAGTCTTGGATAGTCCGTGGGAACTTCTGCTGAGGTTCGGATGCACAGAGAAGACTTCATTACAGCCTAGAAATTATCCCTCTGTCACCACAGACAGCTGCAGCTTTATTCTGGGAGACTCTGCTAAGTCAGGGCTGCTCCAGGGACCCTGTGGCTCTGAAAGGTGCTCCTCCCGAGTAGGGAGGGATATGATGTTCCTGAGTGGGGTCATCTAAAGGCCGACCTAAGTAGGCTGGCCCCCTCTGTCTGGCAATGGTGATGCTGCAGCCACTGCAGGATCTTCAGGGCTGCTGGAGTAATGTTTACTACTTTCCACCAGCTCACCCTCACCTGGCAGTTGTTGGGTTCTATTCCTGTTCACAGCCGCAGAACCTGCAGTAGAGGGGTCCGATAACTGCCAATCACACACTATACCCCTTAAGACAGCTATAATTTATTTATTTAGTGCAGAACTAGGGATTGAACCCAGTCCTTCGTGCATTCCTGGCAAGTATTCTATCATACCGCTGAGCTGTAATACCCAGTTTCAAACATTTTATTTTTCTATAATGATTTTTTTCTTCAGAATTTCTTTCTTTTTTTTCCTTCCTTCCCTCTTTCTGTATGTCTTTCTTTTTTCTTTCTGTTTTTCCAGACAAGGTTTCTCTATGTAGCTATAGTTGTTCTGGACTGGCTCTGTAGAGCAGACTAGCCTTGAACCTAGAGATTCACCTGCCTCTGTGAACCACATCTATATCTGCTTCCTTTGGTGGCCAGAAGGACTGAGGTTAGAGACAGTTGTGAACCATCATGTGGGTGCGGGGAACCAAACAGGTCCTCTGGAAGAGCAGCTCCTTAACTGCCGAGCCATCTCTCCAGCTCCACTGTTGTTAGCTTCTTACTGTGGACAACAAAACTTGATCAGATTCAGTCCTCAACCTTTTCTTTTTTTTTTTTTTTTTGGTTTTTTCGAGACAGGGTTTCTCTGTGGTTTGGAGCCTGTCCTGGAACTAGCTCTTGTAGACCAGGCTGGTCTCGAACTCACAGAGATCCTCTGCCTCTACCTCCCAAGTGCTGGGATTAAAGGCGTGCGCCACCACCGCCCGGCAACCTTTTCTAAAGGAGAAGAACAATGGAACCTAGAGGTGCATACCTCTAATCTATGTGCTTTGAAGGCTTCTAAAACCCATTAATTTTTTTTTTGTATTGTAGCTGCCAAACAATTGTCCCATATTATTTTGCTGTCTGGGCACAGGGTTTGTGAACTCTGGTGGCAGATGAGCATTCTTTTGGCCATTCTAGCCATGGGAAGAGCCATATGGGTGTTATGATTCCAATACCTGAGTTCCCTGAGATAAGTTTTGTCCTAAACCAATTGTTGGTTTCCTGAAACAGTGGTACTAGAAGACTAAAAATCTTGAAGCAGAGGACATAAATTATGGATGATTACCTTTGGGATCTAAACTTGCTTGAGGAATCATAGCATCTTCCACAAACCACTGAGCAAACCTGATGCTCTGACTGTTAGCTGGAATGATTTAAATGAAGCCAAATCAAGACACGTGGGACTAGCATTGAAAGGCAGGTGACTTTGCTGAAGTTTTCTCATTAATTATTACATTAGGTAGAAGGTAAATTTTATGTGCACATACCGAAGGGGTTAATCAGGTGACAGAATGGAGAGGAAGAACAGTTAGCCTGTAGTTTGAGACTAGACAGAGAATTGGACCAAGATGATGGACGGCTAAGAAATAAAGATGAATTCTATTTTCATCTGAAGTTGATAATGCAGGATTTGAATTCATGAAATTATAGTAAAATTACATAAGAAACTTCATTTTTTCTTAGAAAGTAAAAAATTCTGTAGAAATATGTCATAATAACTAACATGGACATCAGAGACAGAGACAGCGAGACAGGTCTTTGCTAGGGCAATAACCTTCTCCATATGTACCCCATTATCTGTGGTAAATAAACACAGAATGTCTCAATAACACTAACCATCTTCCAAAAGTGTAGTACCATCAGGACATGCCTGGACTTCACTGAGGACAGAGCTTCTCATAGGGAAAAGAATGCAAGGCAAAGAGACAGAACGAAGTAAAGAACATGGCTCTCTTCTCATCTGGCTTATCTTCCTTTCCCCAGCAACCTTACCAGTGCCCCCTTCACTTCTTTGTTTCTCAGAGTATAGATAAGGGGATTCACCATGGGTGTGACCACAGAGTAAAAGAGAGAAATGAATTTCCCTTGGTCCTGATTACTGCTCTTAGCTGGAAGCAGATACCCGTAGATAGCTGAACCGTAGAAGAGGAACACTACTACCAAATGGGAGAGGCATGTATTGAAGGCCTTCCGTCGTCCCTCCACAGAGCGGATCTTCATCACTGCCTGAGCAATGAAGCAGTAGGAGGTCAGGATGACGCTCAGTGGGACGGCAGTGAAGAAAGTACAGACACCATTGAGCACAGCCTCATTGAGACTTGTGTCTCCACAGGCCAATTTAATCATGGCAGGCACCTCACACAGGAAGTTGTCAACCTTCCGGTGTCCACAAAATGGGAGCTGCAGCGTGAAAGTTGACTGAATGAGTGAGTTGCCTAAGCCACCCAGCCAGCTGATAGCAGCCAGCAGCCAGCAGAGTCGTGGATTCATGACAGTCATGTAGTGCAAGGGCCGGCAAACTGCCACATATCGGTCAAATGCCATCACCACAAGCAATATACACTCAGTGGCCCCCAGCCAAAGGAAAACATAGAGCTGAGTTACACATCCACCATAGCTGATGGTCTTGTCTGGTCCCCATAGATTTTTCAGCATTTGGGGGACTGAACTGGTTGTAAAGGCCAGGTCCAGGGAAGAGAGGTTGCTGAGGAAGAAGTACATGGGTGTGTGCAGCCGGGCATCAAGACGGGAAAGCAGGATGATGGTTGAATTCCCAACCAGGGTCAACAAGTAGGAGAAGAGGATGACCACAAAAAAGACCCTCTCCAGCTGGGGATGCTCAGATAAACCCATCAGAATGAAGCTCCCAGAGGAGCTGTTGCTGTCCATTTCCATCCCTGGCTGCTACAGACAATGGAAGCTGCTCTGGAAAACTCCCCTTCTGTAAGGAAGGGGAGAGGCAGCTACTGCTGAATCAGCATCCAGAATGTTCGTTCTTCAGGCTCCACAGTCATCCAGCCTTTCCAGGCAGAAGCTTTCAGTGACCCCTGGTTGTCAGATGAGTGGGCATGTGAACAGGGACCTAGCACAGAGATGAAGAGTGTCTTGTGAAGACGGACAATGGGTAGGGCTCCGTAGTCCAGAGCAGTAGGAAGACAGACAGAGGGAGCTGGCAAGGTAGAAGTAGATACAGACATTCTCAAAACCCAATTCCTGCAGTAAAGATTTCTGTGCTCTGAGCAGGGGAAAACACACTCTGAATTTGGACTAATCTCCCCAGATGTTTCTGATAAATTTGTTTCTCAGGCTGGAGAGATGGCCCAGCAGTTAAGAGCACATACTGCTCTTGTAGATGACCCAAATTAGGTTCTCAGCACTTTCATCTCACAACAGCCTGTAAATCCAGCTCCAGGGGATCTGACATCCTCTTCAGCCAACTGCAATTATGTGAACACCTACATATATAATTTATAATAATGACTTTGTTTTGAGAGGCCCTCATTATGCAGCCATGGGTAGACTGGACATTGTTTTGTAGAACAGGCTAGCCCTGACTGACCAATATCTCATCTGCGTCTGTTTTCTGAATGTTGAGATCAAAGAAAGCTGCTTCCTTGCCCATTAAAAAATAAAATCTTTGAAGAAATTTATTTTCTCTCTCTTTGATAATCCTCTCTTCTCAAGTTCCAACTCCTGGTCTTGAAAGGTCATCTTGGGTCTATCCAATGACAAACCCAATGAGCTAACTGGGAGCTGGGGAGATGGCTCAGCAATGAAAGCATTGGCCTCTCCTCCAAAGGACCAGGGTTCAATTTCTAGCACCCATCTGGGGGTCCACAGCCATCTGTAGCTCAAGGTCCAGTGGATGTGATGTCTTCTGCCTGTCATGGGTACTTCATGCATGTGGTACACATATATACAAACACCCACACAAAGAAAATATTTTTTTTGAGACAGGGTTCTCTATAGTCCTAGGTGTCCTGGAACTCAGGCTGCCTTTTAAATGCTGGAACTAAAGGCATGCACCACCATATCCAGCTGATGCAAGGTCTTACACAGCCCAGTGTGTTCTGAAAGTCTCTATGTAATCACAGAGACTTGCTCTACCTTCTGGATGCTGGGCTCACAGGCATGTACCACCATGTGTGGTTTTATGCCGTGCTGGGACTTGAACCCAGAACTTCGAGCATGTTAAACAAACATTCTACCAACATAGCTACACCTTAGGTCTGTATGTGCCATTTATGTTATACTTTAGACACAGAAACATAGGTTATAGGACCCTGCAGGGATAGATATAATTTTTAGGAATAGCTTACATGAAACACAGATGATCCTGGCCTTTGCCTGTTTATAAATTTCGTTTGAAAATGCCACGTACTGGGAATAGCTCACAACTGTTTCCAGCTCCAGCTCCAGAGGGTCCACTGTGCTCTCTGGTCTCTGAGGGCACCTGCATGGATATGAACATATCAAAACACAGATGCATACACATCATTAAAAATAAATCTAAAATAAGTGCCACACGCTCAGAGAAGCAGCCAAGGTTTGCTTCTTCAAGAGAATCTTGGGTTTGGGAGTGTAGCTCAGTGGTAGAGTACCTGTCTAACATTCACAAATCCCTGGGTTTGATCCCCAGCGAAGCAAGGAGAGACAACGTGGGACCTTGTATCCTTGTCCTTTCTGCCCTTCCCCAGTTTCCTGCCCATTTCTTTCCCTAAACTTCACAACCCTCTTTGCCCACCTGTGGGTTAGCTGCCTGCAAATCTGACATTTGGGTGTGGCTTTCTCCTCTGCAGAGGCTGTTCCTGGCCTGTAGGTATTTCCTGAATGTGGGTGCATGAGTCAAAGTCCAAAAGCTGCACTGACATTTATGCTGAGACCAAAGGTACAGGAATCATTAGAAATAAAAAGCACAACAAAAAACCCCATGTTGTGACAAATGCCTACAATCCCAGTACTTGGTAGGTGGAGGCAGGGGGGGGGTGTCAGAAGTTCAAGGTCATCTGTATCTACCTAGCAAGGTCAAGGCTAGGCTGTGCTGCTGAGACCCTGCATCAGAGAGGAAACAGAACAAAACGACTACACACCAACCTAATTCTGTACTCCTAGGACTACTAGAGTTTTAAAGCATGTCTGATTTTTAAATATTTTATTTATTTAAGAAATGAATGATGCTAATATTCTCAAATAGCTTACTTGCACCTGACTATTTTGTATAAAATAGTCTAAATTAATATTATCTTTAATTGGTCAGAATGAGTATATGCCTTTCCAAATACATTACTATTATGGTAGAAAGGCAGGCAAGAATCACAAAATAAAACAAATCTTTTTTTCTAGAAGGAATGAAGTCTACGTTAGATTGCAACCGATTGTCACGTCCAAAGATACCTGGGGCAATGTCTAACTGTGGTACCTTCTAGTGCCCTGTCTTGGCCTCTGGTTCACTAAGAGGCCTCTCCTCAGCTTCTCTCACTTTGCAGCCTGCCCTAGACTTCTCCAGCTTGCCAGCTTCCCTTCCCCCAGCTTCTAGTTTCTATAGGACCCTGCCATTTCGGGCCATGCGCTCGCTCTCTTTGCCCTGTTGAACATTTCTCTTGGTCCTTGCTTCTCTCTCTCTCTCTCTCTCTCTCTCTCTCTCTCTCTCTCTCTCTCTCTCTCTCCTTTCCTTCTTTCTTCCCTCCCTCCCTCCATGCCTTCCTCTCTTCCTTCCTCCCTCCCTCTATTATCTCTTCCATCCCTCTCTCTTCTACTGGGCAAGGTTAAATTACCTTCTCCTCCTGCTCTGGACCCTCCCAGATGCCTCTGGCTACACTCACCTCAACCATACCTTGGAGTCATTATGTCTTCATATTATATACCAATCACTCTATAAATAAAAACATTTAAGATATTAAACAGGGTAAACATGAATTTTCTTCTCTAAATCTTAGAGAAGGGAGAGTCTGGGTCCTAAAAGAGATTAATTTAAGACTAATAAAAATTATTATTAATTGTAAACTCATAGAAATGAATCTTCCCAAGTAACATTTCCATTTTAATATTTAAATTTAAGCATTAGTTACAATGATAAGTTGGGGGAGTCAGTCTGTTTCGAGGGGAAGATTAGTGAAGCTTCATTAACTTCTATTTTTATTCTACTGTGGACGATAACATACTCGATGTCAGCGAGATGGGTCAGTGGGTAGAGGGGCTGGCGGTTAATTCTGATGGCTTGAGTGAGATCCCTGGGAACCACAAGGCAGAAAGAATCTACTCTGACTTATGCATGCACACAGCAGAAAGTGTTCCCCCAAATAAATAAATAAATAAATAAATAAATAAATAAATAAATAAATAAATAACAAGCAGTTGGGGCTAAAGAGATGGCTCAGAGGTTAAGAGGATTGTCTGTTCTTCCAAAGGCCCTGAATTCAGTTTCCAAAACCTACAAGATGGCTCACAATCATTTGTTACTTCTGTTCCAGAGGAACTATCATCCTTTTCTGGCCTGTATAGGCACCCAGAATGCATGTAATGTACATACTTACATGCAAGCAAAACACCCATATACATAAAATAAAGATAAAGTTTTAAAAATCCTATTTGAAGGGACCATGAGCTAGCCCCTGTGGCAGTCCTAAGGAACACGGGGTTTTTAAGGTAAGAGGGCTAAGTCCACGACAGAGCACGGGATGACTAGGAACATTCAACACTGCAAACTCAGGGTGCAGGCAGCAGCTAACCCTACCTTTGCAGGAACAGGTCTCCAGGTTACACTGCAGTTTGCAGAGCTGTCCCGAAGAGAAACAGGCATGAAGATTGTTCCCTGACCCTGTCGGCTGGGTGCTGCCTTAGCACTTCCTTCTTCAGAGGGTCCTGCCTGATTTGCCATTTGGAAGGGATAGGGAGAATGTACTTTTTAGAGAAGAGAGAGTAGGAAGAACAGTCCTGGAAGGGAAGCCTGATGCTGTGGTTTGTTAGGTGCTAATGGAGGGTTTTGTTTGCTCTTTGTCCTGTGAAGATCTTCACTGTCATAACGGGGTTTTAAAGACCCAAGATTGCTGAGGAGTGCCTTCCTGCTTTATCACATCAACAGACAGAGAATTAGGAGAAGGTGTGATTGGACATTCTGAGATTCCACTTGCTGACACAGCAGAAATTTTCTTTGCTCAGCTGAAGAACTTCCAGGAAGTGCTGTCCCCTGCCTTTGAGTCTTTGCTGCCAGAGGACTCTAAATCTAGGGCTGGGTTTTAAAATCAGAAAGGGACTTTGATAACTAATGTGTCTGTCTATCTGTCTGTCTTTCTGTCAGTCTCTCTCTCTCTCTCTCTCTCTCTCTCTCTCTCTCTCTCTCTCTCTCTCTCTCTCTCCTTCTATGTGTGTGTTTTGCTTTGTTTTTTATTTCTATTATTTTTTATTATCTTTCCCTGGTGATGATTTTTTTCTAAATTGTTCTGAGCAGAGCCAAGTTAAAATTTTCCTTTTCAGCTCAAATATATTCTTTCCTGTCTCTCCTCCTAGTTGGCAGAGGTGATGATGCAGCTCTATACCGCTAGCCTTTCTCCTAAAGGAAACAACACAGTGTATTTTAAAGCCTTTGTCACTCCTGCTCTCTCTCCTTCCAGTTTCCCTGGACTCCATCCCCTCCCCTTTTGTCTCTCCTCTCCTCTCCTATACTCTGGATTCTCCAATAATAAACTCTGAGGGGTTGTCTGCAGAACTATACCTGTGACTTCCGGATCCCTCATCCTTCTGCCTGGTGCTCAGTGGAGGCAGAGGACCAGCCTGTGAGTCCAGAGCACTGTGAGCTGTCAACTTTGTTCCTATGCCGAGCCCTTGGCTTTTAACCCAACACTGGTCCTGACCTTCTGAGCGGCCTGGATCTGCCACCCAGAGGCCTTCCTCATGGGGCTGACACTGAGGGACCCAAGAGACAGGAAACCTCAGTCCCTTCTCATCCATACCACCTCCACCCCAGGCAATTAGCACATAGGGGCTGTGTGGCCAGAACACAGGAAAGAAGTGTCCCTGAAGAACCAACTTAATCTTTCATCTGACCTCTCTCCCCAAACACAGAGAACTAATTGAGCTCCAAAGAATAACTGTTTCCTATAAACAATTACTGATTACATAGAGTTAGTTTTTCTTTTTTTCGTTTAATGTCTTTAAAATCCTATATATGGCAAAGGGAGGCCAATGTCCTACCCCATTGATAAAGAAACAGATAAAGCATAAAGTCATTGCAGGTCTTGGCTGGTATTAAGTCACTGCATCCCAGTGAAGGCTTTTCTTACTAGGCACCAACAAGTCTTCCTCTCCGTGATGCACTTTTTTTTTAAATTTTATTTATTTATTATGTGTACAATATTCTGTCTGTGTGTCTGCCTGCAGGCCAGAAGAGGGCATACAGATCGCATTTCAGATGGTTGTGAGCCACCATGTGGTTGCTGGGAATTGAACTCAGGACCTTTGGAAGAGCAGGCAATGCTCTTAACCACTGAGCCATCTTTCCAGCCCCGTGATGCACTTTTGAGATTTCGATCAGGGCCAGGAAATTTCCACTCATATACTGAAAGCAATAATTTATTCCACTACAGAACCATGTGGAACGTAACTGGGAACATGGCTAGGTCATGAGATGTCATAGAAATTGAATTACTCCACAAACAGTTGAGAAACCTCATTCCTTCAAGAAATGGACACTGGGCTGAGGATGCAGGTCAGTGACACAGACTTGCCCTGCCTTGGGAGGTCTTGGGGACAATCCTCAACACTAGTGGGGTAGAAATACTAAAGATGTACAGTGGAGGATTATAGCCTAAGCAGGATTAGCCTGACCCCTGCCCAGTGGGAGCGCTGTCCTGTGGGCAGACCACAGCATCTCAGAATCCTCAGAGTATCTGCAGCTTCTGCTGTCAATCATGTGCTCAGGAGCAGGCAAGCATGATCGCAATCACACATCACCAAGAAGCATCATTTGGGCTTTTGTACAGAAGAGGAACCACATGGGGCATTTTATATAAGCCTGAAAAACTTAGTGAAAAATTTTCTACCTCCAAATGAATGAATGAATGAACAAATAAATGAATAAACTGGGGGTTTATCTTTGTGGTAGAGTGCTTGTCTAGTGTATGAGAAGTCATCAGTTCCTATACAGTGGTATTTTATTTATGTTTTCTAAATAAAGCTTTCCTGAAGACCAGAATGTAAAAACTAAAACCACTAGAGGCCAGGCAGTGGTGTCACTAACCTTTAATCACAGAATTTAGGAGACAGGGGCATAAGGATCTCCGTGAGTTCACAGCCATCCTGGGATACACAAGATCAATGCAGAAACAGGTCTAGGAGTTGGTGGCTCACACCTTTAATCCCAGCACTAGAGAGAAATATATGCTGGTATGAGACAGGAATTAGCTCTTTTTCAGTCTGAGGGTTTCTTAGAGGTCAGAGCTCTCTAGCTTGGCTATTTTGCTTTTCTGGTCTTCTGGTTGAAGCCCAGTATCTGTCTCTAGGTTGCAAAGGGAAACTGTGTTTTGTTTCCCAGCCACCCAGTGTGGGAGCCTGCTCCTATGATGTCAGCTAGGGTTCCTGGATGGGGGTCATTAAGGCTGAGGAAATGTCATATGAGAGGAACTGAGAGAGGAAATAAAGGGTAGAATCGGGAGGTCTGTTCGGTTATGCCGAAACAGCCAAACAGCCCAGAGTCTATTTCAGAACTTGCTTATATATAAAAGCCAAACAAAGCACAGCACAGATGGTCAGTCAGTACCTAACCTCATGGCCATTCCTGTCTTTGAGTGAGCAGCTTCCTCTCCAACATATGCTTGCTGCTCGGAAGCAGCCTTACTTTCTGTTTTGCTGTTCCTGGGGTTTATCGTCAGCTATGTACTTTCTTCTAGACAGAGTGGTCTTTTCTCATGGGCTAGATCAGAAGTCTCTCACAGCCCTCAAGGTTACTGGAAAAAGCAGAGCAGGCAAGCTTGAACTCATATAAGTCATAATGGACTCCAGATGGAAACTGAGTCACACATGGACTCCCACAACCCAGACCCAAATAATCACACAGAAACTATATAAATTACAACACTATTTAGCCAATGGCTTAGGCATGTTCCTAGCTAGCTCTTATATCGTAAACTAACCCATTTTTGTTTTATCTGTGTATCGTCACGAGGCTTACCAATAAGGTTCTGGCATCTTTCTCCATTGACAGCTACATGGAGTCTGCCTGACTCTGCTTCTTTCTTCCTGCAATCACTTTAGTTTTCCCACCTAACTGTATTCTGCCATGTCATAGGTCAAATCAGCTTCTATATTAATCAATTAAAAAATATTTACAGCATATATAGGGGCATACCACATCATCTCCCCATTTCTGTCTAAATGAAAAGGAAGGTTTTAACGTTAACATAGAAATTGCATATAGCTAACAGGTATCAAGCAAGAATTACAGTTACAATATTTTTGTGAGTCTAAAGTTTATATCTAATTTGTCTTTTATCATAACTAAGGAAAACTATAATTATATCTGCCTTCAACTCCATCAAAAACTGCAGAAGGATATAATATTACCTAAGTAAGCATAAGGTGCATTGAAAGCAACTTCCAAAACTCTAGAATTGACAGAGACATCTCACTGCCTGGACAGTCATCCAAAGTTCTTCTGTATCGTTGGGGCATCCATATTCACCCTACAGGCCCATAGTATCTGGCAGACTTTTCCATGAAGTAGGAAATTTGAAAGCCTGTTTCACCTATATTGGCAGTTTGTCAGTCACTTTCTTCTATGTCCTGCAGAATGTCTGGCAGACTCTTCCATGAAGCAGAAACCCTGAAAGATCAGCTCACCTTCTTTAGGCAAGTTTAGCAGTCATTTTTCTATGGGTTCTGCATGTCCAATTTGTACAGCATACCATCAAGCAGTTCAGACAAGAGCAGTTTCTTGCCCAAATGGCTAGTTCTGTCACATTGAAGGCAAATTTCATAAGGAGTTTCTTTAGTGCCCATCAGCTTCCCTAAAGTAATTGGTGCTGCCAGAAGCAGATATGTCTCACTGTCAAAAAAGTCTAAGCTGGGAGGTGGAGGTATACACCTTTAATCCTAGCACCAGGAAGCAGAAGCAGAGGCAGGGGGATCTCTGTGAGTTTGTGAGTTTGAGATGAGTCTGGTCTACAAGAACTAGTTCCAGGACAGACACCAAAGCTACACAGAAAAATCCTGCCTCCAAAAAAAAGAATGAAAGAATGAAAGAAAGAAAGAAAGAAAGAAAGAAAGAAAGAAAGAAAGGGAAAGGAAAAAGAAAGAAAAGTCTAAGTTCTCTCTCTCTCTCTCTCTCTCTCTCTCTCTCTCTCTCTCTCTCTCTCTCTCTCTCTCTCTTTGAGATAGGGTTCCTTTGTATAGCTTTGGTACCTGTCCTGAAACTAAATATTGTAAATCAGGCTGGCTTCAAACTCACAGAAATCTGCCTGCCTCTGCTTCCCAAGTGTGGAAATTAAAGGCGTGCACCACCACCACTTGGCAAGTCAAAGTTCTTAAAAACTTTTAAATGGCATATTCTATAGTTCTTTGAAGTACTGAAGATTATCTACTAACTGAAATATATCTCTGAATATCTAGAAAACCTAACCAACAAAACTAAAAGTTTGATTATTATAGATGACTACCTGCTAATCTGTATTTAACTATATATTTTAAAATGAGCTGCACAAACACAATACTTCAAATAAGAGTAGAAATATATATACACAGAGTAACAAAATCTACCTGAAATTTGTATCAATAGACCAAGATCCATACCAATGCAAAATATTCATCTTTAGATCATATCACCCTCTTTTAAAAATTGACTGTGGCCATTAACCATTTGTAAGCAACCCTTTTAAAATGAAAAATAAACATTATAAACAATCATTTTGGGAATTTGGGTGTAGTTTTCTCTAAACTTCTTCCTGCTTTTTGTTGGGTGAAGTATTTTTAGGGGTTCATGGAGACCTTTCAGGGGGTCTTGTTCCATCAAACCACATTAGCTTGGAAGGAATCCGCAGGTTCCCATCCTCTATGGAAACAAATGCAGAACCTCTTTTCCAAAACAACATGTCTTTAGACACAAATTTTAAAGTCAACATACCTTTATGTTGGTTTAGGTTAGCAGGTCCCACAATCAAAAGTCTCTCAGCAGTTAGTACATTAACAGTAAAAAAAAAAATTAAAGAAAACACAATAGAATACACCATCCATATTCTCTGTGTATTTTTAATCTTTACATGGCTTTATTATATTGCTTTTACTGTCTCTTTAAAGACTTTTTAAAACTATTTATTTCTTTCTATAACTGCCTATATTGTTTTTCCTCTCTCTCCACAGCCTACATACATTTTAAGAATACATTATGAACTGTCTAGAGGTTTATTTTTGTCCGAATCTGTCTTTATTGCATTTCTGTAATCCTTTTTTGATCACTCTTGTGAACTATTAAGCAGTCATGGCTAGGACAAGAGCAGTCACTGTGGCTGTTGGTTCCACCCTGCTTGGCTTTCCAACATGGCAGAGGTCCATTTACCACCATCTTTGTGAGCCATGTTTACCACCCCAACTCTCAGGAGCAATTGTCCCATGTTGTCTCCAGGTAACTTACAGATGCTGCCCACAAACCTCATTCAGGTGATCCATAACTGGACCTCCTGAAAGATCCAGAGAGATTTGTGTCACCAGCACAAACTAAGTAACTGTTTCTTAAAGTAACTGCTCAGTTTTTTTTTTGCTAATTCTGGGTGGGAAGCCTTCTCTTAGAGGAGCTGGGAGACTATTTGAAAATATGTGGCTACCAAGAAGCTCCAATTGACTCCCATTTTTTGTGGGTCTAGAAGCCCTCTTTTTTTAAAAAAAAAAGGGGGGGGGTTTAGGTCTTATGGGGATTCAGGCCCCATGTTGGGTGCCATTTGTAAATGGAGACTGTACTTTTGTTTCCTAGCCTGGCCGCCCAGAGCTGAGTAATCACAAAGAAACTATATATATTACAACACTGATTGGCCAATGGCTTAGGTGTGTTCCAAGTTAGCTCTTATATCTTAAATTAACCCATTTCTGTGTATCACCATGAGGCTTACCAATAAGGTTCTGGAATCTTTCTCCTTTGGCAGGTACATCGTGTCTGCCTGACTGCCATTTCTCCCTGCATTTGCTTTAGTTTTCCGACCTAGCTATATTTTGCTATGTCATTGGCCAAAGCACCCTCTTTATTAACCAATGGTAATAAAAACATACTCACAGCATACAAAGGAGAATCCAACATCACTTGGTTTTTATTATTCATGCTACATTTAATGCACAACGTTTGGGGTACAAATTCCCAAAAAGTAATAAAAAAAAAAACATTTACTTGAGGCTTTTTAGCCACTGGTACAGGCTAGAGCTACACGTGGAGCTCCCACTGGAGCTAAATGTGAGGCTACTTTTTTTTCTTTTTTTCCCCAAGCCTCTGAGATAGTTTGGGATTTTCTGTTGTGGACTTTCAGGCAGTCCCCCAAACACACATACTTTTTCTGTACAATTCCCTGTGCATTGTTTAGATTAGAGAGCAGAGAGTTGGTTCTCTCTCTCTCTCTCTCTCTCTCTCTCTCTCTCTCGCTCTCGCTCTCTCTCTCTCTTTCTCTCTCTCAACTGTGGGGTGCAGGCTCTCCTTGAATGCCCTTCTTAGACTGCTAACAAGCTAGATAGCTGCTTTAAAATCCATTCAGGCTTTTTCTGTTCTATGCAGCAGGAATAAGGATCACATCTTCATCAACATTGTCAGCAGATTTGGTAAGACAATTGGGAATTCTCTTTTTACTGTATAATTTGGGGCATTTTTAAATTTTTTTAAATTGTTTTTAATCAAGGTACATATTTTTCTTCACTTCCCTCTCTTCCCCTTCCCCTCTACCCTTTACCAAGGTCCCCATGCTTCCAATTTACTCAGGAGATCTTATCTTTTTCTATATCCCATGTAGGTTAGATCCATGTATATCTCTCTTAGGATCCTCTTTGTTGTCTAGGTTCACTGGGATTGTAGGCTGGTTTTTCTTTGCTTTATGTCTAAAAGCCACTTATGAGTGAGTACATGTGATAATTGTCTTTCTGGGTCTGGGTTACCCCACTTAATATGATGTTTTCTAGATCTATCCATTTGTCTGCAAATTTCAAGATGTCATTATTTTTTCCACTGTGTAGTACTTCATTGTGTAAATGTACCACATTTTTCTTATCCATTCTTCAATTGAGGAGCATTTAGGTTGTTTCCAGGTTCTGGCTATGACAAACAATGCTGCTATGAACATAGCTGAGCATATGTCCTTTTGGCACAATTGAGCATCGTTTGGATATATACCCAAAAATGGTATTGCTGGATCTTGAGGAAAGTTGTTTCCTAATTTTCTGAGAAATCTCCATACAGATAAATCCAAAGGGGTCACATCAGCTTGCATTCCCACCAGCAATGCAGAAGTGTTCCCCTTTCCCCCACAACCTCTTCAGCATAAGTTGTTATCAGTGTTTTTGATTTTGGCCATTCTTACAGGTGTAAGATAGAATCTCAGAGTTGTTTTGATTGCATTTCTCTGATGGCTAAGGATGTTGAACATTCCCTTAAGTGTCTTTCAGCCATTTTAGATTCCTCTGTTGAAAGTTCTCTGGTTAGGTCTGTACCCCATTTTTTTGTTGAATTATGTGTTCTTTTGATGACCAATTTCTTTTTTTTTATTGAAAAAATTTCCGCCTCCTCCCCACCTCCCATTCCCCCCCCCGCCTCCCACTCCTCTCCCCCTCTCCCCACTCCTCTCCCCCTCCCCCACTCCTTTCCCCCTTCCCTACTCCTCTACCCCTCCCCCTCCAGTCCAAAGAGCAGTCAGGGTTCCCTGCCTTGCGGGAAGTCCAAGGTCCTCCCCGCTCCATCCAGGTCTAGGAAGGTGAGCATTCAAACAGGCTAGGCTCTCACAAAGCCAGTACATGAAGTAGGATCAAAACCCAGTGCCATTGTCCTTGGCTTCTCATCAGCCCTCATTGTCTGCCATGTTCAGAGAGTCCGGTTTTATCCCATGATTTTTCAGTCCCAGTCCAGCTGGCCTTGGTGAGCTCCCAATAGATCAGCCCCACTGTCTCAGTGGGTGGGTGCAGCCCTCGTGGTCCTGACTTCCTTGCTCATGTTCTCCCTCCTTCTGCTCCTCATTTGGACCTTGGGATCTCAGTCCGGTGCTCCAATGTGGGTCTCTGGATGACCAATTTCTTAAGTACTTTGTATATTTTGGAGTCAACCCTCTATCTGATATGGGGTTGGTGATCTTTTCCTATTTTGTAGGTTTCTATTTTGTCTTGTTGATCATGTCCTTTGCCTTATAGGAGCTTTTCAGTTTCAGGACGTCCAATTTATTAATTGTTTCTCTCAGTGTCCGTACTACTGGGGTTATATTTAGGAAGTAGTCTCCTGTGCCAATGCATTCAAGTATATTTCCCACTTTCTCTCCTATGAGGTTCAGTGTGGTTGGTTTTATGTTGAGATCTTTAATCCATTTGGACTTGAGTTTTGTGCATGGCAATAGATATGGATCTATTTTCACTCTTCTACATGTTGATGTCCAGTTATGCCAGCACCATTTGTTGAATATGCTTTCTTTTTCCATTTTATTCCTTTGCCTCATTGTAAAAAAAATCAGCTGTTAGTAGGTATGTGGATTGATTTCTGGGTCTTCAATTCCATTCCATTGGTCCTCCTGTCTGTCTTTATGCCAATACTAGGCTGTTTTCAGTACTGTAGCTCTATAATGGATTTTGAAGTCAGGGATTGTGATGTCTCCAGAAGTTCTTTTATTGTACAGGATTGTTTTGGCTATCTTGAGTTTTTGCTTTTCCATATGAAGTTGAGTATTATTCTTTCGATGTCTGTGAAGAATTTTGCTGAGATTTTGATGAGCATTGTTTTGAATCTGTAGATTGCTTTTGGTAAGATTGCCATTTTTACTATGTTAATTCTATCTACCCAAGAACATGGAAGATCTTTCCATTTTCTGGTGTCTTCTTCAAAGATTTAAAGTTCTTATTATATAGGCCTTCCACTTGTTTGGTTAGAGTTACTCTGAGATATTTTGTTATTTGTAGCTGTTGTGAAGGGTGATATTTCGCTGATTTCTTTCTTAGCCCATTTATCATCTGTGTAAAGGAGGGCTACTGATTTTTTTTTGTCAATCTTGTATCCTGTTAAATTACTGAAGGTGTTTATGAGTTGTAGAAGTTCCTTGGTAGAAATTTTCAATCAATTATGTAAACTACCATATCATCAGCAAATAGTGAGAGTTTGATTTCTTTTTCATTTTGTATCCCCTTGATCTACTTTTGTGGTCTTGTTGCTCTAGCTAGAACCTCAAGTACTATATTGAATAGATATGGAGAGAGTGGACAACCTTGTCTTATTCCTGATTTCAGTTGGATCACTTTGAGTTTCTCTCCATTTAGCTTGATGTTGGTTGTTGCTTGCTGTATGTTGCCTTTATTATGTTTTATGTATGTTCCTTGTATCCCTGCTCTCTCCAAGACTTTTATCATGAAGGGATGTTGTATTTTGTTGAAAGATTTTTCAGCATCTAATAAGATGATCATGTGGGTGTTTTTTTAAGTTTATTTATATGGTGGATTACATTGACAGATTTTCATATGTTGAACCATCCCTGCATCTCTGGGATGAAGCCAACTTTATTATGGTTGATGATTTTTCTGATGTGTTCTTGGATTGTGTTTGCCAGTAGTTTATTGAGTATTTTTGAATCAATGTTCATGAGTGAGATTGGTCTATAATTCTCTTTTTTAGTAATGATTTTTCTGTGGTTTGGGTATCAGGGTAATTGTAGCCTAATAAAAAGAGTTTGGCAATGTTCCCTCTGTTTCTATTGTGTGGAATAATTTGAGGAATATTGGTATTAGTTCTTTGAAAGTCTTGTAGAATTCTGAGCTGAAACCAACTGGTCCTGGGCTTTTTTTGGTTGGGAGACTTTTGATGACTATTTCTATTTCTTTAGCAGTTATAATTCTATTTAATTTGCTTATCTGGTCTGGATTTAATTTTGGTAAGTGATATTTATCCAGAAAATTGTTCACGTTCTTTAAGTTTTCCAATTTTGTGGAGTATAGGTTTTCAAAATATGAGCTAATGATTCTCTAGATTTCCTTTGTGTCTGTTGTTATGTCCCCCTTTTCATTTCTGATTTTGTTAATTTGGATATTCTCTCTCTCTGCCTTTTTGTTAGTTTGGATAAAACTTTGTCTGTTTTGTTGATTTCTCTCGAAGAACCCACCCTTTCATTGTCTCAATGATTCTTTGTATTGCATTCTTTGTTTCTATTTTGTTGATTTCAGCTCTCAATTTGATTATTTCCTGCCATGAAGTCCTCCTGGGTAAGTTTGCTTCTTTTCATTCTAGAGTTTTCAGGTTTTATGTTAATTCACTAGTATGGGATTTTTCCAGATTTTTTATATAGGCATTTAGTGCTACAAACTTTCCTCTTAACACTGCTTTTTTGTGCCCAATACATTTGGGTATGTTATGTGTTCATTTTCATTGAATTTTAAAAAGTCTTTAAATTCTCCCATTATTTCTTTCTTGATCCATTGATGATTCAGGTGATCATTGTTTAATATTCATGTGTTTGTTTGCTTTATGAAATTAATGTTGCTGCTGAATTATAATTTTAAGCCATGGTGATCCAACAAGATACATGGGGTTATTCCAATTTTTTTTGTATCTGTTAAGGTTTGCTTTGTTACCTAGTACGTGGTCAGTTTTTGAGAAGGTTCCATGAGGTGTGCTGAGAAGAAGTTGTATTCTTTTATGTTTGGATGGAACATTCTATAGATGTCTGTTAAGTCCATTTGATTCATACCATTTATTAAGTTTTCTTATTTTTCTGTTAATTTTTTGTCCGGCAGACCTGTCCAGTGGTGAGAGTAGGGTGTTGAAGTCTCCCACTATTATGTTGGGTTTAATATGTGATTTAATCTTTAGTAGTGTTTCTTTTACATATGAGGGTGACCTTGTATTTGGGGCATAGACATTCAGTATTTAGATTTCTTCTTGATGGATTTTTCCTGTGACTAATATGAAATGACCTTCTTTGACTCTTTTCATTGATTTTAGTTTAAAACATATTTTGTTAGATATTAGGGGAGCTACACCAGCTTGTTTTTTAGGTCCATTTGATTGGAAAAATTTTTTCCCAATCCTTTATTCTGAGGTGATGTCTGTCTTTGAGGTCAAGGCATGTTTCTTATATGCAGCAGAAGGACGGATTCTGTTTTCATATCCAATCTGTTAGCCTGTATCTTTTTATATGTGAGTTGAGTCCATTTATATTAAAGAATATTAATGACCAGTGATTGCTAGTTCCTGTTGTTTTCGTTGTCATTGTTGGTAATGTTATTGTGTGTTTTTCCCTTCTTTGGGATTTGCTGCTGTGAGATCATCTATTGTCTGTGTTTTTGTGGATGTAGCTAACTTCCTTGGGTTAGAGTTTTCCTTCTAGTACTTTGTGTAGGGCTGGGTTTATGGCTAGGTATTGGTTAAATCTGGTTATGTTATAGAATATCATGTTTTGTCCTTCTATGGTGATTGAAAGTTTTACTGAGTATAGTAGTCTGAGCTGTCATCCATGGTCTCTTAGTGTCTGCATAATGCTTGACCAGAACCTTCTGACTTTCATTGTCTCCAATGAGAAGTCAGGCATAATTCTGATAGGTCTGCCTTTATATGTTACTTGAATTTTTTTCCTTTTCAGCTCTTAATATTCTTTCTTTATTCTGAATGGTTAGTGTTTTTATTATTATGTGGCAAGGGGACTGTTTTTTGACCCATTCTTTTTGGTGTTCTGTGAGCTTTTTATATCTTCATATGCATATCTTTCTTTAGGTTTGAAAAAGCTTTCTTCTATAATTTTGTTGAATATATTTTCTGTGCATTTGGGTTGGACTTCTCCTTCTCCTATCCCTATTATTCTTAAGTTTGATCTTTTCATGGTGTTCCATATTTCCTGGATATTTTGTGTTAAGCTTTTGTTAGATTTAATGTTTTCTTTACCAATGAGTCTATTTTCTCTATTGTTTTTTTTTTTTTTGGCTTTTCAAGACAGGGTTTCTCTGTGGTTTTGGAGCCTGTCCTGGAACTAGCTCTTGTAGACCAGGCTGGTCTCGAACTCACAGAGATCCGCCTGCCTCTGCCTCCCGAGTGCTGGGATTAAAGGCGTGCGCCACCACCGCCCATCTTCAGCGCTTGAGATTCTCTCTTCCATCTCTTGTATTCTGCTGTTTGTGCTTGCATTTATTGTTCCTGATCATTTTTTCATGTTTTCTGTTTCCAGAATTCCCTCAGTTTGTGTTTTTTTATTGTCTCTATTTCGGTTTTCAAGTCTTGAATCATTTCTTCCATCTGTTTGATTGCTTTTTCTTGGTTTTGTTGAAGTGATTTGTTGATTTCTTCCAATATTTTGTTTGTCTTTTTCTCCATTTCTTTGAAGAAATTTTTTATTTTCTCTTTAAGGGTCTCAAACATTCTCCTAAAGTTATTTTTAGGTAATTTTCTTCTGCTTCATCTATATTTGGGTGTTCAAATCTTGCTGTTTATAGTCATTAGTTTTTATTGGTGTTGTGTTTCTTTTTGTGGTGTTGAGTGTGTTCTTACCTCATCTACCTGTCCTTTCTTCTGATTGGTGTAGTTGGGGCTGTATCTCTGGTGATCAATCTTCCAGGAACCAGTGGATTTAAGGTTTAGACAGTTGCTCCCCATGGTTCAGTAAGGTCCATGGTTCCAGTCACTTGGAGCTTCTCCATATTCCTGGAGGTTGCTTGGTGCTCCTGGGTGTCACTCTACAATCCCATAAGTTGCTTGGGCCTGTTCCTGAGGAGGTTGATTGCTTGGAGTTGCTCCTGCTGAGTTTGTTGCCTTGGGCTACTCAGGCAGAGACCACTAGCTCTGGCCTGCTCCCTCAGAGGTACCAGACTCATACCTGGTCTTGCAGAGGTCCCTGGCTCAGGGCTGCTCCTTAGGCAGTCATTCTCTTATACCTGCTTCTGTGGAGGGTGCTATCTCGAGCCTTCTGTGGTGGAGATCACTGCCTCGGGTCTGCTCCAGCAGAGGTCATTAGATCGGGCCCGTTTCTGCAGATGTTTATGACTTGAGTCTGCTCCTGGTGAGGTCCCTGGCTTGGGCTCAGTCTCACAGATGTCTATGACTCGAGCCTGCTCCCTCAGAGGTCCCTGAGTCATGCCCAATCCCACAGAGGTCTCTGGATTGTGCCTGCTCCCTCAGCGGTCACTCCCTTGTACCTGTTCAACAGTTGGGAATTCTTAAAAGAAGAAATTAATTAAAAGAGAGATCCTACATTAAAAATGGGAAAAACAATTATAATGGAAGGATTTGGGTTTCTGTATGATAATATAATACACAGTTTGAAAATGGAATGATTAAATGAGTAGATATATAATTTAGATGTGATTTGTGTAATGTCAACTCTAAACATTATCAGCATTATCATCTTATCACTAAAAAGTTGGTTAATCTGAGTGCTAAGATGCAGGTCTTAGAGAAACCTAATGAAACACATCACAGATATATTCAAACACGGACAGAAGATTTAATGGAGAGCCAAATTCAGCATTGCATTCTAAGAATAGAGGGGAATAGCCTAAGGTTTTCGGATAACCAATTCTAATATGTCCAATAAACTTATAGCAATTGCCAAATGGCAGAGGCTCTTTAACAACTAACTGAACTTCTATACCAATGTTAGATTTAAGGAGATTCAAAGAATCAATAGTCTCATATGGCATGATTTCAATTTTGTGAAGCAAACTGTTAAATGTTAAACTTGTGGTCAGTTTGTAATAGAGTTATCCCTAACAAATGTGTAGATATGGTTAAAGGTGTTTCAGAGCCTGATCCAAAATTACAGTGGAGTACCTGGTTCAGAAAAAAGGCTAAGATTATTGAAGAATGGAGTAAAGCTAGAGGTAGGGAAATTTCCCAAGATCAAATTCTTGGAGAAGTAGACTATGCTACTGTAGAAAGGCAGGCTATATGTGATGACCACATCCTGGATTTATTTGTGCAGCAGCATTGAATGCTTGAGACAGAATTGGAGAAATAGAAAAGAAAATTGAGCATTTGCTCTGTTATGCCGGTCACAAAGGAAGTTTTTATGGATTTCTCATAAAGATTGACTTTGGCAGTAAATAGAATGATACCAAGAAGCCAGACAAATAATAATTGAATCTCTGGCTTTTGAGAATGCCAATTCTCTATGCAGAAGAATAATGACATCATTAAAGGCAAGTTCAGCACCTTTGAAGGAATGGATGCAGGATATAATTAATATTGAATCTCATGAATATGATAATTTGTGGATAGGAGAGATGATTTCCAGGGATTTGAGCAAAAATTGAAAGGTCAAATGTCCTAATTGTGGCAAACAAGGTCATATTAAAATGCATTGTAGACAGCATTCCCAGAAAGAATGTTTTTTCTAAGAATATTCCATTCAGAATGCCCTTCCTTCTGGATTAGGCAAAAGGTGTGGCAAAGGCTGATGTTAGACTAATGAATATTGATCAGCAAGGAGTATTCATGGTAATTTTTTGCCACTGGGAAACTCTGTGAGGATCCTCTCTCAGGCACCTATGCCAAATCCAGTTCAGTCATTTCTTGCCACCATAGAAAAAAACGCCTTCCCAGAGCAATTAAAGAACCTAATGCCTATTGTAAGAAATCATACTGCTCTGGAAAATAGAACAGCTATAGAAGAGAGAACAAAAAAAATCAGGAGAAACCAAAAAGCAAGTATTTTGACAAGCTTCTATAAATGAACAAAGACCAAAACTAAAATATATGAATAAATGACTTTGTTACTGAAGGTCTGGTAGACACTGGTGGGGATGTAACAATAATTTCATCAGAATCTTGCACCCAAATTGGCATTTCAGGATGTAAATGTTCAGTTTTTAGGAATCAGAACTTTACCTCAGGAAAAGCAAAGTACAAGATGGGTTGAATGTATAGGGCTAGAAGGACAAAGAGGAATATTAAAACCATATGTGGCTAACATAGCCATGAATTTGTGGGGACATGTGGTGTGGGAGGTCCTTTTGTTTATGTGTTGCTTTTACTGATTAATGAATAAAGAAACTGCTTTGGACCTATAGCAGGGCAGAACTTAGCTAGGCAGGAAAAACTAAGCTAAATGCTGGGAGAAAGAAGGGTGGAGTTGGAGAGAAGCCATGGAGCTGCCACCAGAGTCAGACATGCTGAAACTTTGCCAGTACACCACCACCACATGGCCATATACAAATTAATAGAAACGGGTTAAATTAATATGTAAGAGTTAGCCAGTAAGAAACTAGAGCCAATAATGGGCCAGTGATTTAATTAATACAGTTTCTGTGTGAATATTTTGGTTCTGGGCAGTTGGGACAAAAAAAGCAGCCTCCCTGCTATATATTGGCATGCTAATGTGGGTAACTACATTCACATAAAAACCGAGAAAGCTTAAAAAATAATCTTAGACACAAAAGAACAGAGTTAAGCATCTCTGTTTGGTAGTGGCACTTTCTTGGGTAGGTTCTGTTTGCTATAAGCAAGCAGAGGCATGTCTCCTTTAAGAGAGGTTTTCCTGATTCAGCCATAGTACAAACAAAAGCCACAAAGTTTTAAAATGTGGCTTCCTGGTCCATGCTGCCAGCATGAAATCTAGCTATGAAGCATTCGAATGGCATTCGTAAGCCTGGGTGTTTGTGTGCCTGCTTAGGGTTGTGAGGAAAGTAGCAGAGACCATGCCTATGGCTCAGTGCTCTCTGCCTTGGTAGGCAGCAGAATCAGGTCTACTAGGTATGCACAGTCAGGAGAGCATGGCAGATTCCTGCCACCATACACAGAGATATTTCCAGGCTGCACAATGCTCTGCATGGCAAATTTAGCTATTACTCAGATAAAAAGGGTTTATGTGCTACATACTCATTCTCAGAGTTAAAGTGCTGAGTGTAGCTCCTACCTGATGGCCCCAGAGCAGGCAGTAATGGTACCTCCACCATTTTAAAAGTGAAGGGAGGCAGATCCAGCATCCAGAGCAGCTACAACCAAGCTTTTTTTTTTTTTTTTTTTTTTTTACCATTTTAGAAGCTCTTCAAGACAGTAAAGAATTGCAGATATGCAATAAGGATAGATTCAGACATAAAAGACCTCTAAAGGGGTCACAGTGTTGGGTAAATGTACACAGGCTTGGGAGAGAGAAGAAAAAGAGCATGGAGAGTTGGAAAAAGAAGTAAATACAAGAGCTAGTTCCAGGCCAGGCTCCAAAGCTACCTTGCCTCGAAAAACAAAAAAAAATGTAAATCATTTTTTAAAAAAGTTTTTAAAGAGACAGAGTACATACAGATAGTTATAGATTAAAAGGAATAATGAAAAATAAGCCATGTAAAGATGGACTATACACATCGAGTCTGGATTATGTATATTAATGTGTTTTATTTAAATTTTTTGACTGTGAATGAGCTAAGTAAAGAGAGACACTTCATTGTATGCGATGCTAAGCTAAACCAGCATGTATATTATAAAGGTATCTTGACTTTAGAATTTGATGCTTAGTATATTGAAGAATCAACCAGCCCTTAGAATTTTCCTGTATTTGCTGTTAAAAAGAAATCTATTTTCATTCTTCTACAAGTTGACATCCAGTTATGCCAGCCAGCACCATTCGTTGAAGATCCTTTTTTTCCCCATTGTATGATTTTAGCTTTTTGTCAAAAATCAGGTGTTCATAGGTGTGTGGATTAATATCCAGGTCTTTAATTCAATTCCATCAGTCAACATCTGTTTTTATGCCAATACCAAGCTGTTTTCATTACTGTAGCTCTGTAATAGAGCTTGATGTCAGGGATAGATTGAGGAAGCCATTTTGGGTTTAGCAAGAAACATGGCTCTAGAAAATTTCCCAGGAATCCACAAGGATGACCCCAGCTAAGACCCTAAGCAGTAGAGGAGGGGGTGCCTGAACTGGTCTTGTCCTGTAGTCAGACTAATGATTATCTTAAGTATCACCATAGAACCTTCATCCAACAGCAGATGGAAACAGAGGCAGAGACCCACATTGGAGCACTGGACTGAGCTCCCAAGGTCCAGTTGAAGAGTGGAAGGAGGGAGAGTATGAGCAAGGAGGTCAAGACCATGAGGGGTTTACCCACTGAGACAATTTGCCTGAGCTAATAGGAGCTCACAAACTCCAACTGGACTGGGAGTGAATGAGCATGTGATCAAACTAGTCACTTTGAATGTGGTTGGCAGTTGGGGCAGACTAAGGGGCCAATGACAATGGCACTGGGATTTGTCTCACTGCATGTACTGGCTTTTTGGGATCCTATTCTCTGTGGATGTATACCTTGCTCAACCTAGATGTAGTATTGAGGGTCTTGGACTTTCTACAGGGCAGGGTGCCTTGTCCTCTCTTAAGATTGTAGGGATGTGGGAGGGTGTGGGAGGGGGGGAGTGGGAGAAGGGGAAGTGGGAATTTGGATTGGTGTTTTTTAAGTAATAAAATAAAATGATAAAAAATAAAAAACAAGTAAAAAATGTAAAAAATGGAAAATGGAAACAGATCTAAGAGCTGTTAATAAGGTTATTAAGCACATGAGCTCTCTACAGTCTAGCATTCCTTTGCCTTCTCTATTGCCTAAACGATGGTCTTTTATAGTTATTGATTTAAAACATTATTTCTTCACTATATCTGTACAAGAAAAGGACAGAGGAAAAAATGCCTTCACAGTGCCTACTTATAATAATTCTCAGCCTGTTAAAGATATCACTGTAAAATTCTCCCACAGGGAATTATAATAGCCCCACCTTGTGCCAATATTTTGTAAGTCAGCCATTGGAAATGAAATGTAAGCAATTTCCTGAATCTATAGTTTACATGGATGACATTTTACTTTCTGATTCAAATATAGATACTTAGAAATAATGTTTGAAGAAGTAAATAAAATTTTGCCTTGTTGGAGATTACACATTTCTCCTGAAAAAAAAAATACAAAGAGGAAGTTCTATTAATTATTTTGAAAGACTCTAAATGCATTTGTAAGCCCCCCTCAACCCTAAGACATTTTTCTAAAACCTTACACTCACTCTATCTTGGAAAAGGGACAGTCACCCACCCACACACACACACACACACACACACTGGACTGCTTATCCTCCTGTGTCCTTGTGAATAATCTTCAAACGTAACTCCATTTTGGGAATTGAGGCAAATACAACCCACAGATGTTGACTCAGTTCCTGATGTATTGATTTAGTCACTGAACCAAAGGTCAGGATGGACCACAGATGTTCTCCCTTATTACCTGACCACACAGCTATTCTCCTGCCCTGGAATAGACCTATCACTACTAGTAACCCTTTGAATAAGCCAATCCAATAAGTTGGAAAACAACCTACAGGTCCCCCCCCTTGTGTCTGTGGCTTTTTGCTTTAAAAGATGGACAGCTATCGATGTCCTTCATATCCCGAACCTGAAGGACCCTGTCATGACAGAATAAAAATCCTCTTGCTTTTGCATCAGTTTGTGGTTATGTAAATGGTGTCTGGAGCAACTCTTCCCTGATGTTTGGACTTTTAGTCCAACAATTTAGGCTATAAAATAGGTTTACAAAAAATTAGACCCCAAAAGGTGCGAATTAGGAGAGATTGGTTGCAGACGCTTAATGACTTCCAAAGATTGCTATGATACATTTCCCATCTACAACACAATATTGGGATAAAACCTGATGATTTGATTAATTTAAACAAAACCTTAGACAGTGACAAGAACTTTAATAGTTTCATTGAATTATCAGTTGAAGCTGAGAGAAAATTGGCTTTGATTGAAAAGAAACTACAGAGGGCATATGTGTTAAATGAATGTGAAAGTATGATAAAGACCTTCATTAATGATTGTATAATGCTTTATTAACTTTGAATTTTCTAAATGTTAATGAGAAAGGAATAACAGCTGTGGAGAGACATTGGATAGTAGAAAAACTAGAGAATTAAATCCACCATTATACTTTAAAGATGTACTGATCTCAGGATGGAAATCAGGACATGTGTTACATTGAACGGGTTTTGCTTTTATTTCCACAGGAGAAGAAAAGCAGTCAATAACATCAAAATTGATAAATATTAAATTTGAACAAGAGACACCTTCTATTTAGAAGAGGTGATAGTTCACTAAGCACCATGACCATTTTATTAAACTAACCTAAAAAATAAAAAATGCTTTTAAGTTGATCAGATAGAACTTGCCAAAAGAGAATCTCCCCAGAGTTATCATTGGGGAAGTTTTGTTTCTGTCTTTTTAGGAGAATAAAGATATCAAAGTAAGGAATCTGAAGACCACTGGACAAATGAGACATCTGAAGAAAAGGGACAAGTCATCCAGAAAAAAAAAATGTCTCAAGAGAAAGAGTAAATTGGCCTATTGGTGTGTCACATTTCCAACAGGGTAAATTTTCATATTCCATCCTAAAACTGGGTTTCTGCTGTTCTCTACAGACATATATACAAACATTCTTTTTGTAGCTCCCGTTCAATTAAACATTAAAGCTGGCTCTGGAGTTGGAGTGTGGCTCTCTCCTTCTCTAAACCCAAGCATGCTTATTAAGGTAAAATCCAAAATCTCTTGTGTCTTGTGTCAGATGAGCCACCCTGATGTGGGACAGAAGAAAAGCAAATATTTAATGACTATTTTATTGCTACTAATCTCATAATTCTTTGTTTTTGTTTCCAAAACAGGGATCTACAGAATATGGCATTTAAGATGCTCTAAAAACATATGTTCTTTTTTTATGACAATGAGACATGTCTTCTCCTGGCAGCACCAATCTACTTTAGAGAAGATGATGGGTATCAAAGAATCTCCACATGGAGTGTGTTTTCTTTGTGACAAAACTAAGACACTGGGAAAGAAAGTGCCCTTGCCTCAACTGCTGACAGCATGCTGTCCTAATGGGACAAGCAGTACACAAAAAGAGAGTGACTGCCAAACCTTCCCAGTAACTAAGGTTGTCAGGCAGGTCATTACACACCTGTCATTCCACCACCGGGGAAGCCGAAGTGAGCGGACTAAAAAAAGATGAGTCTTTGTGCAAGGAAGTTAGGGGCTGAGCAAGACGACTTGCCACCATGCCTGACGACCTGAGTTGATTCCTAGCGGCCACATGGTGGAAGGAGAGAAAATACTCCAAATGGTTCTCCTTTGGTTTCCTCATGTGCGCTCTGAATGTCCACCCCACTGCCATCTTAGTTACTTTTTTGTTGCTATGATAAAACACCACGGCTAAGGCAACTTATAATGAAAGCATTTAATTTGAGGCTTACTATGTCAGTAGGTTAGAGTCCACACCATTATTGGGAGCATGGCAGCCAGGCAGGGAACTGAGCAGTAGCTGAGAGACATCTTGAGGTGAAACTGTTAGTATTCAGACATCTATACTGGCCTGACCTTGGGGTATATGCCCTCATCTGCAGCCACTAAGAGCACTTCCTGTGCACACTCACAATGTTCCCTTTTAAAGGAGCCCTGCCCACCACCCATCTCTCTCTTTCTCTCTCTGTATACATCTCTCTGTCTGTCCATCTGTTTCTCTCTTTCTCTGTCTTCTCTCTTCTCCCCTGCCACTTCTGTTCTCAGAGGCCTTCTTCCACTTCACTTTCCCCCAGGAAGCCCCCTCCACCTGAGCGCTGTTGCATGGCCGTCTTTCTTTCATGTGCTGGTTTTTTTTGTTGGCTTTTGAACCTCAAAGTCCACCCCAGCAACGCACCTCTTCTAGCAAGGCCACACCTCTTAATCCTTGCCAAACAGTTCCACCAACTGGGAACCAAGTATTCAAGTATATGAGCCTTGGGGGAGCATTCTTATTCACATCACCACACCCCCAAAATAAACAAAGGTGATAAAAAAGGAATGAGGACATGGGGCATTCTTATGAAGAGACCATTTGGGACTGAGTCTTTAGCTCGGAAGTCCAGTGCTTGCCCAGTTGGCTCAGCTCCCTACCAAAAGCAAAAACTCATTGTCTGAAGGTAATACTGGGACTCCAGCCCCTTGCTTTGTCTTTCTGCTTCCTGTTCATGACGCAGCCAGCAGCTCTGCTTCACTGACTACTTCTCAGCATGATGTTCTGTCTCACCATAGGTCCAAAGTGACAGTCACATCACCACAGATGGGAACCTCTGAAAAAAATGAAAAAAAGTAACGATTTTTCTCTGTCTCTAGGTTTAGGAGCAAAGTGTCTTCCCCTGGCTCTGGTCCCATTTTCAGGACCTAGCCAGGCCCACGCCTTTAATCCCAGCACTCGGGAGGCAGAGGCAGGCGGATCTCTGTGGGTTCAAGGCCAGCCTGGTCTACAAGAGCTAGTTCCAGGACAGGCTCCAAAGCTACAGAGAAACCCTGTTTCGGAAAAAAAAAAAAACCACCATTTTCAGGGCCTGTTTCTTTCCCTGGCTCTGAACCCAGTGCCAGGCCACTCGGGGATTCTGCTAGGGCTACAGACTCACTGAGTCTGTGGGGGCCTGGGCCTCTCACAGTCTGTTTTCCTGTAGGTATAAGGCTATTTTTATTACTATGGCTTTGTATATAGCTTGAAACCAGGTATAATGATAAGTCCATGCTACCATTCGGACATTATGCTGGTCCACCCTCTGTCTCTTGGCAGGATGAGCTTGTCAGTACTCAAGCAATACTTAGTCACCAGGGTCCTATTGTAGGGTAAAAGAGTCAGTCAAAGAAACGCACCCTGGCCCTGAAATCAGGGCCAGTGAAAGAAACACACCCTGGTCCTAAGACCTGAGCCCTGGAAAAACATACTCTAGCCCTGAACCCAGAACCTAAGAAACGTGCCCTGACTCTGAAACCAGTGCCAAAGAAACACACTTTGCTGGTAGAACCATTGTCAGTAAAAGAAATATCCCTAGCCCCAAAACTAGAGCCAAAAATCTTTTTAAAAAAGTCAATGAAAGAAACACCATTTGGCTCTAAAATTGGCCATCTCTGCCCCTGACCAACTAAACTAACCAATCCCTGAGCAGGAAAAAACTAACCAATCCCTCTTCTCCCTGGGAAAACTCCGCCCTTAAGAAGCTCTAGATTAGTTCTGTGCCTGTTCAGTGTGTAGCTGCTCATCTTCCACTCTGGTAGAGGCAGCCACCCTCCTGGACTCTTCTCTCCCAGTAAGCACTTGAATGAGGTCTGGGTGACCTCCTTCTTTTGCAGGAGCAGAGACAGAGAAGAGTGGAACTGTAACACTTTCAGGGAGGGAGCCTTGCTCTAGCAGCTTCATGCAAAGTCAGAGGCACAGCGCCCTGGAACAGAGCTGGACTGTAATGCTCTCATGGGGCAAAACTTCCCCTAGCAGAGTTCCTACAATCTGGAGCACTTGTAACAACTCCACTGGGGAAGCCCTCTCCTGCCAGAGCAGAGCTGTCACAATGGGGATACCTTTCTCTAGAGCAGGACTGTAAGCTGCTACACTTATTGTGACCTGTGCTCCTGACCACCAGAGACTGTTCCACCCAAGCTGTAACCCCAAGCACTTATGACTCATGACTCCCCCCCCCTCTCTCTCAGCCTGTCTCTGTTTCTCTTCTGCTACTCCTGTCCCCAGAGGCTGATCTCTCCCCTATGCCCGTTTTCTCATTCCCTTCCCCCAATAAAACCCCTCCACAGGTGTGCTACATGGCAATGGACTCTTAATTGACTAAGTTTTTCATAAATGGTAAGTCATAAACTATTCTAAGTCCTGACTGGGCATAAAGAATCTTCTAGAGTGTTTTGTTGGATGATTCTGGACTAGCAGTGCACTGGGTATTAAGGTAAAGAGTACTTCAGAGTAATTCCAGAAAAAGGATTTCGGGCTGGAATGCACACTAATCCTACAGATAGGCAAGTTCCTTGTTAGGGATGAAGGCATTAAATTTCCAAGGCATCTTTTTTCTAAGAAGTCACACAAACATAACAGATAAATGTAAAAAGGGGAATGCAAAAAAGGAGTAAAAAGAGGGAGTTATAAAATTTTAATTTTGAATACTCATACGTTATTTTTTAAAAAGATACTTAAAGCCAATGTAAGTGGATAATGAGAGCTTATTCTGAGTACACGCTAAGCTCTTGGAGACTTGCTGTATGTGCACTGGAGGGTGGATGCCATTGTTTTGTTCTTTAGGTTTCCAGGAAACCAACAATCAACCAATGTTCCTGAACTCTTAATGAATGAATCACTCTGGGGCTCATTAAAAGTTCAACAGTAGACCATGGAGTTTTGAGTCATTACTAAGTTGCTTTGGTGATCATTAGAGACAGTATCCCTTCTGGGGAGCCCTTATTATGAAACAGTTGATACCTGGTGTTCTCATAAATGAATACCCCAGACAGGAGGCCAAGAGGGTCCTCTTCCAAGGCCATCTTGAGAAGTTGTAGTTCAAGTTCTGTTGCACTCTAGAGTAGAGAAAGGCTGCCTTTGCTCTCAGTCTTTCCCACAGGAAAGACAGCTCTGCCTAGTGGGAACGCTGTCACAAAGGCTGTTTAGGGGAGGGTTGTCAATACTACTTTCTTGCTTATAAATGGAACTATTGACAGGTCAGTGTGTAATGTCTGGGGTTTGCTTTAAAACCCCAACTGACAATACTCTCACAGCAAACTAAAACCACAACACTGGAGGGGATAATGAAAAAAGATTGCAAAATGTTGATAATTTTGAGATAGGGTGTCATGTCAATGTAATTTTTGAGGCACACAGAACATTCATCATACTACCTTTCTGTATACTTGATAATTCCTATTTTTAAAAAAACTTTTAGGTGGCAATATAAAAAGGATTTGTCTTTTTTTTTTTTTTTTTTAATTGGGAAAAAATAAAGAAATTTCTGCCTCCTCCCCGCCTCCCATTTCCTCCCACTCCTCCCTCTCCTCCTCCCCTCCCCCCACTCCTCCCCCTCCCTCTCCAGCCTGAAGAGCAGTCAGGGTTCCCTGCCCTGTGGAAAGTACAAAGTCCTCCCCCCTCAATCCTGGTCTAGGAAGGTGAACATCCAAACTGGGTAGGCTCCCACACAGCCAGAACATGTAGCAGGATCAAAACCCGGTGCCATGGTCCTTGGCTTCTCAGCAGCCCTCATTGTCCGCCAAAGTTAGAGATTCCGGTTTTATCCCATGCTTTTTCAGTCACCGTCCAGCTGTCCTTGGTGAGCTCCCAAAGAATCAGCCCCACTGTCTCCGTGGGTGGGCGCACCCCTTGTGGTCCTGACTTCTTTGCTCATATTCTCTCTCCTTCTGCTCCTCATTGGGACATTGGGAGCTCAGTCCAGTGCTCCAGTGTGGGTCTCTGTCTCTATCTCCATCCATCGCCAGATGAAGTTTCTATGGTGATATGCAAGATATTCATCAGTATGGCTATAGGGTAGGGTCATTTCAGGTTCCCTATCCTCAGCTGCCCAAGGAACTAACTGGGGACATCGCCCTGGGCACCTGGGAGCCCCTCTAGATTCAAGTCTCTTGCCAACCCTAGGATGGCTCCCTTAATTAAGATGTGTGCTTCTCTGCTCCCCTAACCAACCTTCCTTTATCCCAATCATCCCGTTTCCCCAAGTTCCCCCCACCCTCACCTTCTCACATTTCTCTCCCCTTCTTCCCTTACCCCCCCTCCGACCACATCCCCAAGATCCCAATTATTTGTCCTGCAGTCTAGTCTACTTCCCATATCCAGGAGGATAGCTATATGTTTTTCTTTGGGTTCACCTTCTTATTTAGTTTATTTAGGATATCATATTATAGACTCACTGACCTTTATTTATCTCTAGAAACCAATTATGAGTGAGTACATCCCATGTTCATCCTTTTGGGTCTGGGTTACCTCACTCAGGATAGTGTTTTCTATTTCCATCCATTTGCATGCAAAATTCACGAAGTCATTGTTTTTTACTGCTGAGTAGTATTCTAATGTGTATATATTCCACACTTTCTTCATCCATTCTTCCATTGAAGGGCATCTAGGTTGTTTCCAGGTTCTGGCTATTACAAATGATGCTGCTATGAACATAGTTGAACAAATGTCCTTGTCATATGATCGGGCATCTCGTGGGTATATTCCCAAGAGTGGCATTGCTGGGTCCATGGGTAGGTTGATCCCAAATTTCCTGAGGAACCGCCACACTGCTTTCCAAAGTGGTTGCACAAGTTTGCATTCCCACCAGCAATGGATGAGGGTACCCCTTTCTCCACAGCCTCTGCAGCAAAGGCTATCATTGGTGTTATTGATTTTAGCCATTCTGACAGGTGTAAGATGATATCTCAATGTTGTTTTGATTTGCATTTCCCTGATAGCTAAGGAGGTTGAGCATGACCTTAAGTGCCTTTTGGCCATTTGAACTTCTTCTGGTGAGAATTCTCTCTTCAGCTCAGTGCCCCATTTTTTAATTGGGTTAATTAGCATTTTAAAGTCTAGTTTCTTGAGTTCTTTATATATTTTGGAGATCAGACCTTTGTCTGTTGCGGGGTTGGTGAAGATCTTCTCCCAGTCAGTGGGTTGCCTTTTTGTCTTAGTGACAGTGTCTTTTGCTTTACAGAAGCTTCTCAGTTTCAGTAGGTCCCATTTATTCAATGTTGCCCTTAATGACTGTGCTGCTGGGGTTATACATAGGAAACGATCGCCTGTGCCCATCTGTTGTAGGGTACATCCCACTTTCTCTTCTATCAGGTTCAGTGTGTTCAGATTGATATTGAGGTCTTTGATCCATTTGGACTTGAGTTTTGTGCATGGTGATAGGTATGGGTCTATTTTCATTCTTCTACACGTTGACATCCAGTTGTGCCAGCACCATTTGTTGAAGATGCTTTCTTTCCTCCATTGTATACTTTTAGCACCTTTATCGAAAATGAGGTGTTCATAGGTTTGTGGGTTAAGATCCGGGTCTTCTACACGATTCCATTGGTCAACTTCTCTATTTTTATGCCAATACCACACTGTTTTCAATACTGTAGCTCTGTAATAGAGTTTAAAGTCAGGGATGGTAATGCCTCCAGAAGTACCTTTATTGTACAAGATTGTTTTGGCTATCCTGGGTTTTTTGTTACTCCATATAAAGTTGATTATTGTCCTTTCAAGATCAGTGAAGAATTTTAATGGGATCTTGATGGGGATTGCATTGAGTCTATAAATTGCCTTTGGTAGGATTGCCATTTTTACTATGTTGATCCTCCCAATCCACGAGCAAGGGAGATCCTTCCATTTGCTGGTATCCTCTTCAATTTCTTTCTTCAATGCCTTAAAGTTCTTGTCAAATAGATCCTTCACTTCTTTGGTTAGAGTTACCCCGAGATATTTTATGTTGTTTGTGGCTATCGTGAAAGGTGATGCTTCTCTGATTTCCCTCTCTGCTTCCATATCCTTTGTGTATAGGAGGGCGACTGATTTTTTTGGAGTTGATCTTGTATCCGGCCACATTACTAAAGGTGTTTATCAGCTGTAGAAGTTCTTTGGTGGAGTTTTTGGGGTCGCTTATGTACACTATCATATCATTTGCAAATAACGAAAGTTTAACTTCTTCCTTTCCAATTCGAATCCCCTTGATCCCCTTATGTTGTCTTATTGCTATTGCTAAAACTTCAAGCACTATATTGAAGAGGTATGGAGAGAGTGGACAGCCTTATCGTGTTCCTGATTTAAGTGGGATGGCTTTGAGTTTCTCTCCGTTTACTTTGATGTTAGCTGTCGGTTTGCTGTAAATAGCTTTTATTATATTTAGGTATGACCCTTGTATCCCTAATCTCTCCAAGACTTTTATCATAAAGGGATGTTGAATTTTGTCAAAAGCTTTTTCAGCATCTAATGAAATGATCATATGGTTTTTTTCTTTCAGTTTATTTATATGATGGATTACATTGATAGATTTTCGTATGTTGAACCAGCCTTGCATCTCTGGGATGAAGCCTACTTGATCATAATGGATAATTTTTCTAATGTGTTCTTGTATACGGTTTGCCAGTATTTTGTTGAGGATTTTTGCGTCGATGTTCATGAGTGAGATTGGCCTGTAATTCTCTTTCTTAGTTGAGTCTTTGTGTGGCTTTGGTATCAGAGTGACGGTAGCTTCATAAAAGGAATTTGGCAATGACTCTTCTGTTTCTATATTGTGAAATACCTTAAGGAGTATAGGTATTAGGTCTTCTTGGAAATTCTGGTAGAATTCCGCATTGAAACCGTCTGGTCCTGGGCTTTTTTTGGTAGGGAGGTTTTTGATAACAGCTTCTAATTCTTCACGACTCACAGGTCTATTTAGATTGTTCACCTGGTCCTGGTTTAACTTTGGTATATGGTATTTATCTAAAAAAGTGTCCATTTCTTTTACATTTTCCAGTTTTGTGGCATACAGGCTTTTGTAGTAAGATCTAATGATTCTCTGAATTTCCTCTATGTCTGTGGTTATGTCCCCCTTTTCATTTCTGATCTTATTAATTTGCAAATTCTCTCTCTGCCGTTTGATTAGTTTGGATAGGGGTTTATCAATTTTGTTGATTTTTTCCATTAACCAGCTTTTTGTTTCATTGATTCTTTGGATTGTTTTCTGTGTTTCTATTTTGTTGATTTCATCCCTCAGTTTGATTATTTCCAGTCTTCTACTCCTCCTAGGTGAGTCTGCTTCTTTTTTTTCTAGAGCTTTCGGGTGGGCTGTTAAGTCTCCAATGTATGCTTTCTCTGTTTTCTTTAAGTGGGCACTAAGGGCTATGAACTTTCCCCTTAGGACTGCTTTCAAAGTGTCCCATAAGTTTGAGTATGTTGATTCTTTATTTTCATTGAATTCAAGGAAGACTTTAATTTCTTTCTTTATTTCTTCTTTAATCCAGGTGTGGGTCAATAGTTGACTATTCAGTTTCCATGAGTTTGCATGCTTTCTGGGGGTAGCATTGTTGTTGAATTCTAGCTTTAGTCCGTGGTGATCTGATAATACACAGGTGGTTATGGATATTTTTTTGTAACTGTGGAAGTTTGCTTTGTTACCGAGGATGTGGTCAATTTAGAGAAGGTTCCATGAGCTGCAGAGAAGAATGTATATTCTTTTCTATTTGGGTGGAATGTTCTATACATGTCTGTTAAGTCCATTTGATTCAATACCTCCATTAATTCTCTTATTTCTCTGTTAGGTTTCTGTCTGATTGACCTGTCCATTGGTGAAAGAGGAGTGTTGAGATCTCCTACTATTAGTGTGTGCGGTTTGATGGCAGCCTTGAGTTTTAGTAATGTTTCTTTTACATATGTGGGTGCTTTTATATTAGGGGCATAGATATTCAGGATTGAGACCTCATCCTGATCAATTGTTCCTGTTATGAGTATAAAATATCCCTCTCCATCTCTTCTGATTGATTTAAGTTTGAAGTCAACTTTGTTAGAAATTAGTATGGCCACACCTGCTTGTTTCTTAGGTCCATTTGTTTGATAAACCTTTTCCCATCCCTTTACTCTAAGTAGGTGCCTGTCTTTGTGGTTGAGGTGTGTTTCTTGTAAAACAGAATGTTGGATCCTGTTTGCGTATCCAATCTCTTAGCCTGTGCCTTTTTATAGGTGAGTTGAGTCCATTGACATTAAGGGATATTAATGACCAGTGGTTGCTAACTCCAGTCACTTTTTTAGTCATAGAGTTTGTGTGTTTGCTTTCTTTTAGTTGCGCTGGTAAAGGGTTTCTAGAAGCTTGAGTAATTGTGGTCATTGTTGGTCTCCTTGGTTTGTGATTTTCCTTCTATTACTTTCTGTAAGGCTGGATTTGTGGCTATGTATTGTTTAAATTTGTTTTTTATCCTGGAAAATTTTGTTTTCTCCATTTATAGTGAACGAAAGCTTGGCTGGGTATAGTAGTCTGGGCTTGCATCCATGTTCTCTTAGCTTCTGCAGTATATCTATCCAGGACCTTCTGGCTTTCATGGTTTCCATAGAGTAGTCAGGTGTAAGTCTGATAGGTTTACCTTTATAAGAATTTGACATTTTTCCTTTGCAGCTCTTAATATTTTTTCTTTATTCTGTATGTTTTGTGTTCTGATTATTATATGGTGAGGAGATTTTTTTTTTTGGTCCAGTCTATTCGGTGTTCTGTATGCTTCTTGAACCTTCAAAGGAATATCTTTCTTTAGGCTGGGAAAGTTTTCTTCTATAATTTTATTAAATATATTTTCTGAGCCATTGAGCCGTATTTCTTCTCCTTCTTCTATCCCAATTATTCTTAGGTCTGGTCTTTTTATTGTGTCCCATATTTCCTGAATGTTTTGTGATGAGAATTTGTTGGTTTTGCTGTTTTCTTTGATCAGTGTGTTAATTTTCTCTATGGTATCTTCAGTGTCTGACATTCTTTCTTCTAACTCTTGTAATCTGTTGGTAGTACTTGTCTCTGTAGTTCCTGTTCGTTTACCCAGATTTTCCATCTCCAACCTTCCCTCGGTTTGTGTTTTCTTCATTACTTCCATTTCATTCTTCAGGTCTTGAACCATATCCTTTACCTGTTTGATTGCATTTTCTTGTTTCTCTTGGTTTTCTTGGGTATCTTTGAGCGATTTATTCATTTCCTCTACCTTTTTGTTTGTAATCTCTAATTGTTTATGGCAGTTTTTCACCTCCTGTTTAAGGTCTTCTATTATTTTCAAAAAATTCACTTTTGAGTCGATTTCTTCTACTTCTTCTGGAGTAGGGTGTACAATTCTTCTTATTTCGGGATCCCTGGGTTCTGGTGATGTCATGTTGCCTTTCAGGTTGTTGGAGGAATTCTTGCATTGGCGCCTTCCCATCTCCTCTTTCAAATGAAGCCAAGAGAGGCCTGGTGTCTTGGTCCAGTCTTTGCTGTGACTGAGTCTCTGGGTGTATCTCTTCAGTGTAGAAGCAGGGACCGTCCTGCTGAGCTTGAACTCCTCAGTACCCAAACATGGACAACCATCCAGATGGAACTCCTCAGCACCACCCCCAGTGATGTCTCTCCTGGCACCCGGATCTGATCTCCCTGCTGCTTGGGTGTCTCGCGAATAAAGGGCCGCCCTTGCTGCCGCAGGCAGGCCACCTAGACAAAGGAGCTACTACCCTCCCAGATGCCCTCCCAATTCGGACCCTGTCCCAGCGCCCGAACAGGCTGAGCTGGGAGCTGTTGTGTGGTTCAAAGTGGGGAGGGAGGTCAGAGGAGGTGAGGGAGGGCCGTGGATGCAATCTGGGTGGGATAGGAATAGAGAGGAGGTAAAGGGCGGTATAGCCCCTGCAGATTGACCAGGAAGTGCAGGAGGGGTGAGGAACGTCTGAGTTCCCTGTCCCGGGCTGCCGCAGAGGTCAGAAACTCACTCACCGCAGTGATGTCTTTCCTGGCACCCGGATCTGGTCTCCCTGCTGCTTGGGTGTCTCTCGAATAAAGGTCCGACCTTGCTGCTGCAGGCAGGCCACCTAGACAAAGGAGCTACTACCCTCCCGGATGCCCTCCCAATTCGGACCCTGTTCCCAGCACCCGAACAGGCTGAGCTGGGAGCTGTTGTGTGGTTCAAAGAGGGGAGGGGGTCAGAGGAGGTGGGGGAGGGCTGTGGATGCAATCTGGGTGGGATAGGAATAGAGGAGGTAAAGGACGGTATAGCCCCTGCAGACTGACCAGGAAGTGCAGGAGGGGTGAGGAACGTCTGAGTTCCCTGTCCCGGGCTGCCGCCGAGGTCAGAAACTCACTCACCGCAGTGATGTCTCTCCTGGCACCCGGATCTGGTCTCCCTGCTGCTTGGGTGTCTCTCGAATAAAGGGCCGACCTTGCTGCTGCAGGCAGGCCACCTAGACAAAGGAGCTACTTCCCTCCCGGATGCCCTGCCCATTCGGATCCTGTTCCCAGCGCCCGAACAGGCTGAGCTGGGAGCTGTTGTGTGGTTCAAAGAGGAGAGGGGGGTCAGAGGAGGTGGGGGAGGGCCGTGGATGCAATCTGGGTGGGATAGGAATAGAGAGGAGGTACAGGGTGGTATAGCCCCTGCAGATTGACCAGGAAGTGCAGGAGGGGTGAGGAACGTCTGAGTTCCCTGTCCCAGGCTGCCGCCGAGGTCAGAAACTCACTCACCCCAGTGATGTCTCTCCTGGCACCCGGATCTGGTCTCCCTGCTGCTTGGGTGTCTCTCGAATAAAGGGCCGACCTTGCTGCTGCAGGCAGGCCACCTAGACAAAGGAGCTACTACCCTCCCGGATGCCCTCCCAATTCGGACCCTGTTCCCAGCACCCGAACAGGCTGAGCTGGGAGCTGTTGTGTGGTTCAAAGAGGGGAGGGGGTCAGAGGAGGTGGGGGAGGGCTGTGGATGCAATCTGGGTGGGATAGGAATAGAGGAGGTAAAGGACGGTATAGCCCCTGCAGATTGACCAGGAAGTGCAGGAGGGGTGAGGAACGTCTGAGTTCCCTGTCCCGGGCTGCCGCCGAGGTCAGAAACTCACTCACCCCAGTGATGTCTCTCCTGGCACCCGGATCTGGTCTCCCTGCTGCTTGGGTGTCTCTCGAATAAAGGTCCGACCTTGCTGCTGCAGGCAGGCCACCTAGACAAAGGAGCTACTTCCCTCCCGGATGCCCTGCCAATTCGGATCCTGTTCCCAGCGCCCGAACAGGCTGAGCTGGGAGCTGTTGTGTGGTTCAAAGAGGAGAGGGGGGTCAGAGGAGGTGGGGGAGGGCCGTGGATGCAATCTGGGTGGGATAGGAATAGAGAGGAGGTACAGGTTGGTATAGCCCCTGCAGATTGACCAGGAAGTGCAGGAGGGGTGAGGAACGTCTGAGTTCCCTGTCCCAGGCTGCCGCCGAGGTCAGAAACTCACTCACCCCAGTGATGTCTCTCCTGGCACCCGGATCTGGTCTCCCTGCTGCTTGGGTGTCTCGTGAATAAAGGGCTGACCTTGCTGCCGCAGGCAGGCCACCTAGACAAAGGAGCTACTACCCTCCCGGATGCCCTCCCAATTCGGACCCTGTTCCCAGCACCCGAACAGGCTGAGCTGGGAGCTGTTGTGTGGTTCAAAGAGGGGAGGGGGGTCAGAGGAGGTGGGGGAGGGCTGTGGATGCAATCTGGGTGGGATAGGAATAGAGGAGGTAAAGGGCGGTATAGCCCCTGCAGACTGACCAGGAAGTGCAGGAGGGGTGAGGAACGTCTGAGTTCCCTGTCCCGGGCTGCCGCCGAGGTCAGAAACTCACTCACTGCAGTGATGTCTCTCCTGGCACCCGGATCTGGTCTCCCTGCTGCTTCAAGGGTTTGTCTCTTATTTATTAAGTTAGTTATTGCTCTGTGTGCTTATGGGTTCTTTCAGTTACACAATTCCTATTCATAATAAATACATTTAATGGAATTCGTGTATCTGGAAAGTCCAGGGCAGACATAGGTCTCACGAGATGCTTGACCCTCCAGCTCAATGATGTAGTCAAGCACTGAATCTACCATGTGCTCTTCCTCCCATGACGTTGGCTTCATAGAAGAGCTTTATATCCGAGCTTCAGGAACACCGTCGCTGGTTGCTGGACTCCAGGAAGACTGTCTCTGGTTGCTGGACCCCAGGAAGACTGTCTCTGGTTGCTGGTCTCCGGGAAGACCGTCGCTGGTTGCTGGACTCCAGGAAGACTGTCTCTGGTTGCTGGACCCCAGGAAGACTGTCTCTGGTTGCTGGACTCCGGGAAGACCGTCGCTGGTTGCTGGTCTCCTTACATGTATTATCTGACAAGAGCTGGGTTTGTTCTAGCATTTCTAATATCAATCGCAAGGGAACAACTTAAGCCACATGCTTAAACCAGAAACCCTGTTTCTTAAATTGTCTCTCACAACCCTACATGAGATTAATAAAAAACCACTAGTTCTAAGGTTTATGTACAAAGGCAAAAGACCAGAATATTGACGACTATATTGAAGAAAGTAGGAGGGCTCATATCTTTGAAAAACTAACTCAAAATAAATCACAAGCCTAACTACAAATTACAAAACTCCTAGAAGATATGAGAAAAATCTAGATTAAATTTAAAAGCTGGTCTCTTAGTTTTGGGGAAATGGCAAAGTTAGGAAAGTGCATGCTGCATGAGCATGAATTTAATTCTTAGTACCTATGTAAGAAGTCAGGAACGAGAGCACACTTTCTGTAGTTGTTGGATTTTGTTTATCCACAGGGCCTCTCTAAGTAGCCATGGCTGTCCTAAAAGTCCCTGTGTAGACCAGGCTTGCGTCAAACTCACAGAGATTCGACTGCCTCCCCCCACAATATCCTGTACTGGGTAAAGGTGTGTGCCACCACTGCCTGGCTATGGCAGTGAGTGTTCTTAACACCAGCACTGGGGACTCAGCAATAGGCAAATCCCTGGGGCTTGCTGGTCAATAAGCCTAGCTCAATTGGTGAACTCCAAGTCTTTGTGCTGGCTAGTTATATGTCAGCTTGACATGAACTAGAACCATTTCAGAAGAGAGAATCTTTTTTTTATTGGAAAAAAAAAGAAATTTCTGCCTCCTCCCCGCCTCCCATTTCCCTCCAACTCCTCCCTCTTCTCCTCCCCTCCCCCCAATCCTCCCCCTCCCTCTCCAGCCTGAAGAGCAGTCAGGGTTCCCTGCCCTGTGGAAAGTACAAAGTCCTCACCCCTCAATCCTGGTCTAGGAAGGTGAACATCCAAACTGGGTAGGCTCCCACAAAGCCAGAACATGAAGCAGGATCAAAACCCGGTGCCATGGTCCCTGGCTTCTCAGCAGCCCTCACTGTCCGCCAAATTTAGAGAGTCCGGTTTTATCCCATGCTTTTTCAGTCACAGTCCAGCTGTCCTTGGTGAGCTCCCAAAGAATCAGCCCCACTGTCTCCGTGGGTGGGCGCACCCCTTGTGGTCCTGACTTCTTTGCTCATATTCTCTCTCCTTCTGCTCCTCATTGGGACATTGGGAGCTCAGTCCAGTGCTCCAGTGTGGGTCTCTGTCTCTATCTCCATCCATCGCCAGATGAAGTTTCTATGGTGATATGCAAGATATTCATCAGTATGGCTATAGGGTAGGGTCATTTCAGGTTCCCTATCCTCAGCTGCCCCAGGAACTAACTGGGGACATCGCCCTGGGCACCTGGGAGCCCCTCTAGATCCAAGTCTCTTGCCAACCCTAGGATGGCTCCCTTAATTAAGATGTGTACTTCTCTGCTCCCCTAACCAACCTTCCTTTATCCCAATCATCCCGTTTCCCCAAGTTCCCCCCACCCTCCCATTCTCACATTTCTCTCCCCTTCTCCCCTTACCCCCCCTCCCACCACACCCCCAAGATCCCAGTTTTTTGCCTGGCAATCTAGTCTACTTCCCATAACCAGGAGGATAGCTATATGTTTGTCTTTGGGTTCACCTTCCTATTTAGTTTCTTTAGGATATCAAATTATAGACTCACTGACCTTTATTTATTTCTAGAAACCAATTACGAGTGAGTACATCCCATGTTCATCCTTTTGGGTCTGGGTTACCTCACTCAGGATAGTGTTTTCTATTTCCATCCATTTGCATGCAAAATTCGGGAAGTCATTGTTTTTTACCGCTGAGTAGTATTCTAATGTGTATATATTCCACACTTTCTTCATCCATTCTTCCACTGAAGGGCATCTAGGTTGTTTCCAGGTTCTGGCTATTACAAATGATGCTGCTATGAACATAGTTGAACAAATGTCCTTGTCATATGATCGGGCATCTCGTGGGTATATTCCCAAGAGTGGCATTGCTGGGTCCATGGGTAGGTTGATCCCAAATTTCCTGAGAAACCGCCACTCTGCTTTCCAAAGTGGTTGCACAAGTTTGCATTCCCACCAGCAATGGATGAGGGCACCCCTTTCTCCACAGCCTCTCCAGCAAAGGCTATCATTGGTGCTATTGATTTTAGCCATTCTGACAGGTGTAAGATGATATCTCAATGTTGTTTTGATTTGCATTTCCCTGATAGCTAAGGAGGCTGAGCATGACCTTAAGTGTCTTTTGGCCATTTGAACTTCTTCTGTTGAGAATTCTCTCTTCAGCTCAGTGCCCCATTTTTTAATTGGGTTAATTAGCATTTTAAAGTCTAGTTTCTTGAGTTCTTTATATATTTTGGAGATCAGACCGTTGTCTGTTGCGGGGTTGGTGAAGATCTTCTCCCAGTCAGTGGGTTGCCATTTTGTCTTAGTGAAAGTGTCTTTTGCTTTACAGAAGCTTCTCAGTTTCAGTAGGTCCCATTTATTCAATGTTGCCCTTAATGACTGTGCTGCTGGGGTTATACCTAGGAAGCGATCGACTGTGCCCATCTGTTGTAGGGTACATCCCACTTTTTCTTCTATCAGGTTCAGTGTGTTCAGATTGATATTGAGGTCTTTGATCCATTTGGACTTGAGTTTTGTGCATGGTGATAGGTATGGGTCTATTTTCATTCTTCTACACGTTGACATCCAGTTGTGCCAGCACCATTTGTTGAAGATGCTTTCTTTCTTCCATTGTATACTTTTAGCACCTTTATCGAAAATGAGGTGTTCATAGGTTTGTGGGTTAAAATCCGGGTCTTCTACACGATTCCATTGGTCAACTTCTCTATTTTTATGCCAATACCACACTGTTTTCATTACTGTAGCTCCGTAATAGAGTTTAAAGTCAGGGATGGTAATGCCTCAAGAAGTTCCTTTATTGTATAAGATTGTTTTGGCTATCCTGGGTTTTTTGTTATTCAATATAAAGTTGATTATTGTCCTTTCAAGATCAGTGAAGAATTTTAATGAGATCTTGATGGGGATTGCATTGAATCTATAAATTGCCTTTGGTAGGATTGCCATTTTTACTATGTTGATCCTCCCAATCCACGAGCAAGGGAGATCCTTCCATTTTCTGGTATCCTCTTCAATTTCTTTCTTCAATTCCTTAAAGTTCTTGTCAAATAGATCCTTCACTTCTTTGGTTAGAGTTACCCCGAGATATTTTATGCTGTTTGTGGCTATCGTGAAAGGTGATGCTTCTCTGATTTCCCTCTCTGCTTCCATATCCTTTGTGTATAGGAGGGCGACTGATTTTTTTGGAGTTGATCTTGTATCCGGCCACATTACTAAAGGTGTTTATCAGCTGTAGGAGTTTTTTGGTGGAGTTTTTGGGGTCGCTTATGTACACTATCATATCATCTGCAAATAACGAAAGTTTAACTTCTTCCTTTCCAATTCGAATCCCCTTGATCCCCTTATGTTGTCTTATTGCTATTGCTAAAACTTCAAGCACTATATTGAAGAGGTATGGAGAGAGTGGACAGCCTTGTCGTGTTCCTGATTTAAGTGGGATGGCTTTGAGTTTCTCTCCATTTACTTTGATGTTAGCTGTCGGTTTGCTGTAAATAGTTTTTATTATATTTAGGTATGACCCTTGTATCCCTAAACTCTCCAAGACTTTTATCATAAAGGGATGTTGAATTTTGTCAAAAGCTTTTTCAGCATCTAATGAAATGATCATATGGTTTTTTTCTTTCAGTTTATTTATATGATGGATTACATTGATAGATTTTCGTATGTTGAACCAGCCTTGCATCTCTGGGATGAAGCCTACTTGATCATAATGGATAATTTTTCTAATGTGTTCTTGTATACGGTTTGCCAGTATTTTGTTGAGGATTTTTGCGTCGATGTTCATGAGTGAGATTGGCCTGTAATTCTCTTTCTTGGTTGAGTCTTTGTGTGGCTTTGGTATCAGAGTGACGGTAGCTTCATAAAAGGAATTTGGCAATGACTCTTCTGTTTCTATATTGTGAAATACCTTAAGGAGTATAGGTATTAGGTCTTCTTGGAAATTCTGGTAGAATTCCACATTGAAACCGTCTGGTCCTGGGCTTTTTTTGGTAGGGAGGTTTTTGATAACAGCTTCTAATTCTTCACGACTCACAGGTCTATTTAGATTGTTCACCTGGTCCTGGTTTAACTTTGGTATATGGTATTTATCTAAAAAAGTGTCCATTTCTTTTACATTTTCCAGTTTTGTGGCATACAGGCTTTTGTAGTAAGATCTAATGATTCTCTGAATTTCCTCTATGTCTGTGGTTATGTCCCCCTTTTCATTTCTGATCTTATTAATTTGCAAATTCTCTCTCTGCCGTTTGATTAGTTTGGATAGGGGTTTATCAATTTTGTTGATATTTTCCATGAACCAGCTTTTTGTTTCATTGATTCTTTGGATTGTTTTCTGTGTTTCTATTTTGTTGATTTCATCCCTCAGTTTGACTATTTCCAGTCTTCTACTCCTCCTAGGTGAGTCTGCTTCTTTTTTTTCTAGAGCTTTCAGGTGGGCTGTTAAGTCTCCAATGTATGCTTTCTCTGTTTTCTTTAAGTGGGCACTAAGGGCTATGAACTTTCCCCTTAGGACTGCTTTCAAAGTGTCCCATAAGTTTGAGTATGTTGTTTCTTTATTTTCATTGAATTCAAGGAAGACTTTAATTTCTTTCTTTATTTCTTCTTTGATCCAGGTGTGGGTCAATAGTTGACTATTCAGTTTCCATGAGTTTGTAGTCTTTCTGGGGGTAGCACTGTTGTTGAATTCTAGCTTTAGTCCGTGGTGATCTGATAAGACACAGGTGGTTATGGATATTTTTTTGTAACTGTGGAAGTTTGCTTTGTTACCGAGGATGTGGTCAATTTAGAGAAGGTTCCATGAGCTGCAGAGAAGAATGTATATTCTTTCCTATTTGGGTGGAATGTTCTATACATGTCTGTTAAGTCCATTTGATTCAATACCTCCATTAATTCTCTTATTTCTCTGTTAGGTTTCTGTCTTATTGACCTGTCCATTGGTTAAAGAGGAGTGTTGAGATCTCCTACTATTAGTGTGTGCGGTTTGATGGCAGCCTTGAGTTTTAGTAATGTTTCTTTTACATATGTGGGTGCTTTTATATTAGGGGCATAGATATTCAGGATTGAGACCTCATCCTGATCAATTTTTCCTGTTATGAGTATTAAATATCCCTCTCCATCTCTTCTGATTGATTTAAGTATGAAGTCAACTTTGTTAGAAATTAGTATGGCCACACCTGCTTGTTTCTTAGGTCCATTTGCTTGATAAACCTTTTCCCATCCCTTTACTCTAAGTAGGTGCTTGTCTTTGTGGTTGAGGTGTGTTTCTTGTAAACAGCAGAATGTTGGATCCTGTTTGCATATCCAATCTCTTAGCCTGTGCCTTTTTATAGGTGAGTTGAGTCCATTGACATTAAGGGATATTAATGACCAGTGGTTGCTAACTCCAGTCACTTTTTTAGTCATAGAGTTTGTGTGTTTGCTTTCTTTTAGTTGCGCTGGTGAAGGGTGTCTAGAAGTTTGAGTTATTGTGGTCATTGTTGGTCTCCTTGGTTTGTGATTTTCCTTCTATTACTTTCTGTAAGGCTGGATTTGTGGCTACATATTGTTTAAATTTGTTTTTATCCTGGAAAATTTTGTTTTCTCCATTTATAGTGAACGAAAGCTTGGCTGGGTATAGTAGTCTGGGCTTGCATCCATGTTCTCTTAGCTTCTGCAGTATATCTATCCAGGACCTTCTGGCTTTCATGGTTTCCATAGAGTAGTCAGGTGTAAGTCTGATAGGTTTACCTTTATAAGTAACTTGACCTTTTTCCTTTGCTGCTCTTAATATTCTTTCTTTATTCTGTATGTTTTGTGTTCTGATTATAATATGGCGACGAGATGGTTTTTTTTTTTGGTCCAGTCTATTCGGTGTTCTGTATGCTTCTTGAACCTTCAAAGGAATATCTTCCTTTAGGTTGGGAAAGTTTTCTTCTATAATTTTATTAAATATATTTTCTGAACCATTGAGCTGTACTTCTTCTCCTTCTTCTATCCCAATTATGCTTAGGTTTGGTCTTTTTATTGTGTCCCAGGTTTCCTGACTGTTTTGTGATGAGAATTTGTTGGTTTTGCTGTTTTCTTTGATCAGTGTGTTAATTTTCTCTATGGTATCTTCAGTGTCTGACATTCTTTCTTCTAACTCTTGTAATCTGTTGGTAGTACTTGTCTCTGTAGTTCCTGTTCGTTTACCCAGATTTTCCATCTCCAACCTTCCCTCGGTTTGTGTTTTCTTCATTACTTCCATTTCATTCTTCAGGTCTTGAACCATTTCCCTTACCTGTTTGATTGCTTTTTCTTGTTTCTCTTGGTTTTCTTGGGTATCTTTGAGCGATTTATTCATTTCCTCTACCTTTTTGTTTGTAATCTCTAATTGTTTATGGCAGTTTTTCACCTCCTGTTTAAGGTCTTCTATTATTTTCAAAAAATTCACTTTTGAGTCGATTTCTTCTACTTCTTCTGGAGTAGGGTGTACAATTCTTCTTATTTCGGGATCCCTGGGTTCTGGTGATGTCATGTTGCCTTTCAGGTTGTTGGAGGAATTCTTGCATTGGCGCCTTCCCATCTCCTCTTTCAAATGAAGCCAAGAGAGGCCTGGTGTCTTGGTCCAGTCTTTGCTGTGACTGAGTCTCTGGGTGTATCTCTTCAGTGTAGAAGCAGGGACCGTCCTGCTGAGCTTGAACTCCTCAGTACCCAAACATGGACAACCATCCAGATGGAACTCCTCAGCACCACCCTGGGTGGGTTGTGGATACAAGCCCAATGTCTCTCCTGGCACCCAGATCTGATCTCCCTGCTGCTTGGGTGTCTCGCGAACAAAGGGCCGACCTTGCTTGGTGCAGGCAGGCCACCTAGACAAAGGAGCTACTACCCTCCCAGATGCCCTCCCAATTCAGACCCTGTCCCAGTGCCCAAACAGGCTGAGCTGGGAGATGTTGTGTGGTTCAAAGAGGGGAGGGAGTCAGAGGAAATGGGGGAGGGCCGTGGATGCAAGCTGGGTGGGATAGGAATAGAGAGGAGGTATCGAGCAGTATAGCCCCTGCAGGCTGACCAGGAAGTGCAGGAGGGGTGAGGAACGTCTGAGTTCCCTGTCCCGGGCTCCTGCCGCAGTCAGAAACTCACTCACCCCAGTGATGTCTCTCCTGGCACCCGGATCTGATCTTCCTGCTGCTTTGCGAACAAAGTGCCGACCTTGCTTGGTGCAGGCAGGCCACCTAGACAAAGGAGCTACTACCCTCCCAGATGCCCTCCCAATTCAGACCCTGTCCCAGCGCCCAAACAGGCTGAGCTGGGAGCTGTTGTGTGGTTCAAAGATAGGAGGGAGTCAGAGGAAGTGGAGGAGGGCCGTGGATGCAAGCTGGGTGGGATAGGAATAGAGAGGGGGTATCGAGCAGTATAGCCCCTGCAGGCTGACCAGAAAGTGAAGGAGGGGTGAGGAACGTCTGAGTTCCCTGTCCCGGGCTGCTGCTGCAGTCAGAAACTCACTCACCCCAGTGATGTCTCTCCTGGCACCCGGAACTGATCTCCAGAAGAGAGAATCTTAACTGATAAAGTGCCCTCACCAGTCTGGCCTGTGGTTCACTTTCTTCATTGATAACTGATTGAGAAAGGCCCATCCCATTGGGGGTTGTACTTTCCTTGGGCTGTTGGTCCTGGATGCTATAGAAAAGCAGACTGAGTAAGCCAGTGAACAACACTCCTCCTCGGCCTCTACACCAGTTCCTGCCCCCAGGCTCCTGTCCAGACTTCCCTTAGTGGTGGACTTCGATGTGGAAGTGAACACAAAATAAACCTTTTCCTCTCCAGTTTGCTTACGGTTATGGTTCTTCATCACAGCAATAGAGACTGTAACTAAGACAATCTTCTAATTTGTACAGTCCTCCCCCCTTCACTGCCTTTTATTTCTAAGAATTTAGGTTCTGCTGAGTATGGGGGCACAGCCCTATAATCTCAGATACTTGAAAGGCTTGGCGTGAGTTTACACATGTGTAATGTGGGATGTGTGGGCCACATAGCAAGCCCGCATCAAAACCGAAGGCTCCAGTGTATAGCTCCAACCCCATGCTCACACACACAGCCCCGATTAAACTCAGCAGGGTTCAAAACAGAAAGACATGACATGGGAAAGGGCCCTTGAGGGAGCTGACTGAAGTGAGAGATTTGGGGATGAGAGCAATCAGACTGTATTATGTTCATATAAGAAATTGCCAAAGAAAAATTTAATTAATAAAAATAAATACAAATTTAAAAGCAGGGCAGGTGGCTCATTTAGTAAGCTGTACGTGGTGCAAGCATTTGAACCTGAGTTATGAGAACACACATAATGGCCAGAAAGGGCAGCTCCTGCCCATGACCCAGCATAGGAAAGGGGAAGGTTCACAGGCCAGTCAGTCTAGCCGAATACAGGGAGCTCTACGTTCCGTAAAGATCAGTGAGAGACCCTGTCTCAGAACTGTGAGATGTAGAACAATGGGAGAAGACACCTGAAGTTGACCTCTGACCTCAACATGAACAGTTGAGTGCTCCAACACATGCACACAGTGACATACACACATACACACACGAGCACACGCACACAGTGACACTCATACAATGGGCAGAACTCTTGCCCCGCATACCCACAGCCCTAGTTCCAATCTCTCGTGCTGAAAAGAAAACTTTGGTTTCTATCTCCTCAAGCCAGAAGCATTATTCTTCCTTCAGCATAGCTCCAAAAAGCAAAATTCCGCTTTTTTTTCCCAAAAATGACTCAAGACAGCCATGATCTCTAAAATGGTAGACTGAGTTTTCCTACATGTTTATACCTCAAGTCCTACCTTAAGCGCCCTAAAGAACAACAGAAGTGGTTTAATCTATCCTTCTTAAATAACTTCCTTATCCCCACGATTTCCATCATCATCCCATTTCCCTATACATACAGCCATGTCTCTGCTCACCCCATTCCTCGCCTGCTCAGGTTCCCTCTGCAGGAGCTCGGCCAGAGTCACCGGTGAGCTCTTCAGTGCTCTGTGGATGCTGCCTCTCTTGCTGAGACTGCCCCTCTCTTGGTGCAATGGTCAGAAACTGTTCTAGCACAAGCAGTTCGGAAATTTGCTCTTTGGGGTGGATCTGTGGTCTCAGCCACAGACGGCATAATTCTTTAAACTGGCTGATGGCCTCACGGGGCTCAGCTGCTCTGAAATGTCAGCAAATGCTCTTAGGTTTAGGATTGTTGTTTTGTGAAATGGATTTTTTACTTTGACTGGCCCTCTTTTGCATCACGCTCCTTGGGATACCATAAACCCTTGATCTAAGGGTCCAAATACTCAACCACTTTCAGAGTTACCTTCACCGTTCTGCTTCTATGGCAGATTTGTTCCTATGTTCGACACTTTACAGTGCAACCTTGGACAACTGAAGCACAGGTGCACCGGCTTAAAATTCAACGAAAGAATCTTGCTCCTGAAGGCGACAAAGGCAGGGTGGTGAAGAAGGGAAGCACAGGTCAATAGAAAGTCATGCTGATTGGAAGATTTGCTACTTAGCAGAAGAAAATGGAGCAGAAAAGGTCTTGACTTACCCCTCTCTACAGTAAACTTCTATGGGCTTAAGAGATGGTTCAGCGGTAAAGAGCACTTGCTACACTAGCAGAGGCCCCCAGAGGGACTGGTAAGTTACAGGGCAGCTCACAACTATCTGTGAATCCAATTCCAGGGCATCCGCTGCCTTCTGACCTCCACTGGCACCACTCACACAGGTGGTATACATACAAATGTGTAGGCATATCTTTAAAAAAACAAATCATCACCAGGCATTTGTCTCTCTTTTATGTCTATGGGTGTTTTGCTTGCATGTTTGTCTCTATATCACTTGCATGCCTGGTGCCCACAGAGGAGCCCCCTGGAATCAGTTATAGATGGTTGTGAGCCGCTTGGTAGATGCTGGGAATCGAATCCAGGCCAGCCAGAGCTACACAGTGAGACCTTGTCAATGGGAATGTGCGGTGGGGGAGAAGAGAGAAAGCAAGAGAGAGCAGAGCTGGTGATTAAAGTGCCATTTTTACTGGCTTTGTATTTCTTCTAGGGCTGTTTAGACCTGTATGTAAGTAAGGTTTCATGGGCCTCCGAAATTTTGCCCAACATGCTATGAGCATTCAAATAAATGGTCAGTCAGTTTCTCGTGGTCCACCGGGGCTCTGGAGGCACAGAGCCTCTTCCTGAGTCTCCATCAGCAAAAACTACTTCTGAGACTACACTGGCCAGTCTTCACGCTAGCAGTGGCCCAGTATAAAAGCGTCAGCGAAGGCAGGGGCGTTTCTCTAGAGTCATGGTGGATGCTGCGCTGCGGGCCGCACCCTGGCACCGTGCAGAACGAGCAATAGCCGCGGCCCTAAGTTACCCCTGCGTTAGGATGCCAGCTTTGGGGCTTGACTTTGCTTCAGCAACTTTCCGCACGGGCAGGCAGAAACGCCATAGCCTAGGGTCGACCTCCTCCCGGTCGGCTCATATGCTTAACAGAGGCAGCCAAAGCGGTAGCTTCCAGGTTTCCTCCTAGAGGCCGGCTTTGGGGTGCCATTTCCCGTTCGCTCACTGACGAGCCACCGCCCTCAGCCGCGCAGCTCTGCTCAAATACCAGCTGGAGGCAGCGGGAGGGCCACCGCGCTAGGCTTCCCGCAGACAGATGTCACCCTTTCCTCCAGTGGGTTTGAGCGCACACTCTGACAGAAGCAGAAATGGGTGTTCCCGAGGCTTCCGTGTGCCTCCCTTTACTCTTTTGCGTGTACAGGTCTGTGCTTGTGCAAGCATCCAGGGGTTTTCCGGACAGGCAGGAGCCTAGAGGAGCCCATAGTCAGACACGGGGACATCGCTGCCTTGCCTCCATGTCATCTCAGCGGAGCTTTGGACCGCTGGTGTCTGGGGTCATCGTGGTATGGCTGCTGCCCCTCTGTATGCTGTGCTCACTGCCTGGGCAGCTGTGCTCGGGGAGCCTTTCGCATCTTCCTTCGGGGAACATGAGGGTTTTGAGTCATGTGATGTTTTCCTCATAGCTGTTTTTGTTTTGAAATATCGTTTGTCTTTTCCTTGACAAAGCAATTGAGACCAATTAAGTGATTTGTTCTTGCTCAGTGACACACATTTATTTTTTTTTCTAAATTTTTTTTATTGAGAAAAGGAAAAAAAAATTTCTGCCTCCTCCCAGCCTCCCATTTCCCTCCCCCTCCTCTCACCCTTCTCACCTTCTCCCCACTCCTCCCCCTCCCTCTCCAGTCCAAAGAGCAATCAGGGTTCCCTGCCCTATGGAAAGTCCAAGGTCCTCCCCACCTCCGTCCATGTCTAGGAAGGTGAACATCCAAACTGGCTAGGATCCCACAAAGCCAGAACATGAAGCAGGATCAAAACCCCGTGCCATTGTCCTTGGCTTCTCATCTGCCCTCATAGTTCGCCATGTTCAGAGAGTCTGGTTTTAACCCATACTTTTTCAGTCACAGTCCTTCTGGTCTTGGTGAGCTCCCAATAGATCAGCCCCACTGTCTCAGTGGGTGGGTGCACCCCTCGTGGTCCCAACTTCCTTGCTCATGTTCTCCCTCGTTCTGCTCCTCATTGGGACCTTGGGAGCTCAGTCCGGTGCTCCAGTATGGGTCTCTGTCTCTATCTCCATCCATCACCAGATGAAGGTTCTATGGTGATATGCAAGATATTCGTCAGTATTGCTATAGGATAGGGTCATTTCAGGTTCCCTATCCTTAGCTGCCCAAGGAACTAACTGGGGACATCGCCTTGGGCTCCTGGGAGCCACTCTAGGTTCAAGGCTCTTGCCAACCCTAAGGTGGCTCCCTTAACTAAGAATTGTGCTTCCGTGCTCCCCTATTCAACCTTCCTTTATCCCAGCCATCCTGTTTCCCCAAGTTCCCCCAGTCCTTCTCACTTTTCTCTCCCCATTCCCCCTTATCCCCATCCCACCCCACCCCCAAGATCCCAATTTTCTCCCCGGCTATTTTGTCTACTTCCCATAGCCAAGAGGATAATTATATGTTTTTCCTTGGGTTCACCTTCTTATTTAGCTTCTCTAGGATCACAAATTATATGCTCAATGTCCTTTATTTATGGCTAGAAACCAATTATGAGTGAGTACATCCCATGTTCATCTTTTTGGGTCTGGGTTACCTCACTCAGGATAGTGTTTTCTATTTCCATCCATTTGCATGCAAAATTCGAGAAGTCATTGTATTTTTACTGCAGTGTAGTACTCTAATGTGTATATATTCCACACTTTCTTCATCCATTCTTCCATTGAAGGGCATCTAGGCTGTTTCCAGGTTCTGGCTATTACAAATAATACTGCTATGAACATAGTTGAACAAATGCTTTTGTCATATGATAGGGCATCTCTTGGGTATATTCCCAAGAGTGGTATTGCTGAGTCCAGGGATAGGTTGATCCCGAATTTCCTGAGAAACCGAAACACTGATTTCCAAAGTGGTTGCACAAGAGTGCATTCTCACCAGCAATGGATGAGGGTACCCCTTCCTCCACAGCCTCTCCAGCAAAGGCTATCAATGCTGTTTTTGATTTTAGCCATTCTGACAGGTGTAAGATGATATCTCAAAGTTGTTTTGATTTGCATTTCCCTGATCGCTAAGGAGGTTGAGCATGACCTTAAGTGGCTTTTGGCCATTTGAACTTCTTCTGTTGAGAATTCTATGTTCAGTTCAGTGCCCCATTTTTTAATTGGGTTAATTAGCATTTTAAAGTCTAGTTTCTTGAGTTCTCTATATATTGTGGAGATAAGACCTTTGTCTGTTGCAGGGTTGGTGAACATCTTCTCCCAGTCAGTAGGTTGCCTTTTTGTCTTAGTGACAGTGTCCTTTGCTTTACAGAAACTTCTCAGTTTTAGTAGGTCCCATTTATTCAATGTTGCCCTTAATGTCTGTGCTGCTGGGGTTATACATAGGAAGCGATCGCCTGTGCCCATCTGTTGTAGGGTACTTCCCACTTTCTCTTCTATCAGGTTCAGTGTGTTCGGACTGATAGTGAGGTCTTTAATCCATTTGGACTTGAGTTTTGAGCAAAGTGACAGATATGGGTCTATTTTCATTGTTCTACAGGTTGACATCCAGTTGTGCCAGCACCATTTGTTGAAGATGCTTTCTTTCTTCCATTGTATACTTTTAGCCCCTTTATCAAAAATGAGGTGATCATATGTTTGAAGGTTAAAATTCGGGTCTTCTATGCGATTCCATTGGTCGACTTCTCTGTTTTTATGCCAGTACCACACTGTTTTCATTACTGTAGCTCTGTAATAAAGTTTGAAGTCAGGGATGGTAATGCCTCCAGAAGATCCTTTATTGTATAGGATTGTTTTGGCTATCCTGGGTTTTTTTTTTTTCCATATAAAATTGATTATTGTCCTCTCAAGATCTATGAAGAATTTTGATGGGACCTTGATGGGAATTGCATTGAATCTATAAATTGCCTTTGGTAGAATTGCCATTTTTACTTTGTTGATCCTCCCAATCCAAGAGCAAGGGAGGTCCTTCCATTTTCTGGTATCCTCTTCAATTTCTTTCTTCAATGCCTTAAAGTTCTTGTCAAATAGATCTTTCACTTCCTTGGTTAGAGTTACCCCAAGATATTTTACGCTGTTTGTGGCTATTGTGAAAGGTGATGCTTCTCTGATTTCCCTCTCTGCTTCCATATCCTTTGTGTATAAGAGGGCGACTGATTTTTTGGAGTTGATCTTGTATCCTGCCACATTACTAAAGGTGTTTATCAGCTGTAAAAGTTCTTTGGTGGAGTTTTGGGGGTCACTTATGTACACTATCATATCATCTGCAAATAACGAAAGTTTAACTTCTTCCTTGCCAATTTGAATCCCCTTGATCCCTTTATGTTGTCTTATTGCTATTGCTAGAACTTCAAGCACTATATTGAAGAGGTATGGCGAGAGTGGACAGCCTTGTCGTGTTCCTGAGTTTAGTGGGATGGCTTTGAGTTTCTCTCCGTTTAATTTGATGTTAGCTGTCGGCTTGCTGTATATAGCTTTTATTATATTTAGGTATGATCCTTGTATCCCTAATCTCTCCAAGACTTTTATCATAAAGGGATATTGAATTTTAGTGACACACATTTATCAGTAGGGGTGCTAAACCAGAATGTGGCCTTCCTGTTGTCAGAAGATCTGGGTTTTTTTCCCCCATCATTGTACTTCCCTGAAGGTGACAACATTGTCTTCGTTTTCTCTAGCAATGCCTAAGTACAGTCAACTACACAAAATAGAGTTATTCCAGGAGCTGGAGATAGAAATGGCTCAGCAGTTAAGAGCACTGGCTGGTCTTCAAAAGGTCCTGAGTTCAATTCCCAGCACCCACATGGCAACTCACAGCTATCTATAACTCCTGTTCCAGGGGATTCAACATCCTCACATAGATATACATCCAGACAAATAAATAAATCTTTAAAAAAAAGACAGGTTATCCCTAAATGTGTACTGTCGAATGTTTTTGGATTCTTGGTAATCTCCAAGTGTCTGTAAGAATACCAGCAAAGAGATTCTTAATTAAGTGTGTTGCAAGTAGGCAGCATTAGCGTACCAATAAACCTGTACTTCCAAAGACCAGTTTCGGGCTTATGGAGGACTAGGGCAATAAAAAGGCATAAACGACCTTGTGAGGACCCCCAGGAAAAAGCTGATTTGGGGTTTCAGAGATTTTCAAAGGCAGCAGACTCTAGGCATATGCTGAACAGAAGGGAAACTTGAAAGTTTGTAAGACTGAAAGTGTGCTTCCCTTAAGCTGGACTACATTGAGAGGAAGAAAGAGTTTAAGAGGTTAAAAAAATTACATGACTCTTATTTTGGAATCTCTTGAGTGGGAAGAGAAAATTGTTTTTAAGAACAGAAGTAAGGTTTTGTTTTACTTTTGAGCTTTCTAGGGAAGTTTATCTGGGGGTAAGCTTAACGTGAGAAGGAAACAGATGCTGTCACCTTTTGCTCTGGGATGGAATGTTTTATGACATGTCTTGATCCATATAAAGCAATACCGATTAAACGGGCACTGACAGGCTTGCCCCTTGAATATGTGTCAAAGAACAGTCTCCTGAGACTCTCAGTCTGATGCAACTTACTTTCCAAATGCCTCATCTTTGCTCCCAGTCTCAGAACCAGGGGACAGCAAAGCTTTTAGTATTGAGCTACCAATTGCTTTGTCCAGGATTGAGCCTATACTTAAAACTATTAAGCCAGGCAATGGTGATGCAGGCCCTTAATTTCTGAGTTCGAGGCAAGCCTGGTCTAGGGAGTGAGTTACAGGACAGCAAGGCCTGCACACAGAAACTCCGTCTTGAAAGCGAACAATCACTATTAACTAAATGCATGAAATGCTCCAGGTATTGTCCTTAGATATCACTAACAAGCCTGGATCATAACATAAGGAGAACATTGGTTAAAGAGACCCTGTGGGGAAGAAGCAAAGCAGGGCACAAATGACCCATAGGACCAGTGATGGTTTTCATGGTGTAAGGTTAGGTGCCATACTTGCTTATCCTAGGGAAGTCGCATGTTTTGGGCTCTGCTTTAGAGGTAACTGGGAAACAGTGAAAGCAGATATGTTGAGTTAATTCTGAAAGATCCACAGAACTCATATGGGGTTGAACGCACCGCCCAGAGTTACTGGGGCTGCTGCTGGCTATCAGGTGCTCTTTCTCTTTTCCTGTTTATAATATGTGCTGCTTAACTGTTCTAACTCTAATGACTTTCCCTTATTTCTTCCTCTTTTAAGACAGGGTCTCACTATGCAGCCCTGACTGGCCTGGAACTCTTTATGTAAAGCAGACTGGCCTCAGACTCAGGAAGATCTGCCTGTCCCTGTCTTTAGAACGCTACGATTGAAGACGTGAGCGACCACACCTGGCATTCCTGTTTATTAAGCTGTTTGTGAACTGGGCTTGATGGTTGATGCCTGTAATCACAATACTGGATAGCTGTGACAAGGTGGCTGTCATGTGTTCGGGATCCACCTCAGCTACAGAGTGAATTCCTATCTCAAAAGGAAGCGGGGGCTTTACCCTTACCTGTTGACTGACTACACACCACAGGTGCTAATTCTTTCCTTAATACTCCACAGCTCAGAGCTGCCCTTCCTTGTGGTACAGGTTAGAGTACAGTCAATGCAGGCCTCTCCCGAGGTTCTAGATGAGAAAAATGATGGATTTCATGGAGTTAGGACATAAACTGGACAGTCAGGATGTCCTGAAAGAGAAATAACTAATGTACTGATCATTTCCCTCGTTTTTCTGGTATATTTTTCTTTGTCTGTAGCACCTGGACTGGATTATAGTGGCGGGTTTTGTTCTTCCCATGAAGTTGTGTATCTGGAAAGAAAACCATGACATCTAGAACAGGCATTTCAGAAGACCTGGAGTGGCTTTCAGCATCGTCGGGAGAACCTGAAGAGAAATGTTGAGGGCACAGACCTTGTCTTAGTTAGGGTATCTATTGCTGGAAAGAGACACCATGACCATAAAGGAAAAACGTTTAGTTGAGTGGCTTGCATTTTCAAAGGTTTAGCCCATTATCACCGTGGTGCAACATGGCAGTATGCAGGCAGACGTGGTGCTGGAGACTTCTGTGTCTTTGCTTACAGGCAGCAGGAAGTAGTCTGTCTCACTGAGCATGGCTTGAGCATATATGAGACCTCAAAGTCTACTTCCACAGTGACAACTTCATCCAGCAAGGCCACATTCAGTCTACACCTCCTAATAGTGCCACTCCCTTAGGGGACCATTTTCTTTCAAACCACCACATTCCTCTCCCCAATCCCCCAAAGGTTTATAGCCATATTGTAATGCTAAAATGCATTCAGTCCAACTTCAGAAGTCCCCATAGTCTATTAGTCTCAACAATGTTTAAAAATCTAAAGTTCAAAGCCTCTTCTGAGATTCATGCCATCTCTTAACTATAATTTCCTGTAAAATCAAAATCAAAAAGCAGATCACATACTTCCAACATATAATGGCACAGGATAACATCGCTATTCCAAACATAGGGAAGGGAGCACAGTGAGGAAATACTGGACTAAAGCAAGAACAAACACCAATTGGGCAAACTTTAAACTCTGCATTGTCTGATGTCAAAATGCTCTTGAGATCTCCAGCTTCTTTCAGCTTTGTTGACTGGGACACACTTCTTTCTCTTGGGCTGGTTCCAGTGTCTGTTAACAGTTTTCCTTGGCAGCTATCCCATGGCTCTGTTGTCTCTAACATCTTGTAGTCTCCAAGGCAATTCAGGCTTCACCTTCACAGTTTGATACAATGGCCTCTCTAGTCCTCCATTCAGAGTTACCCCTGAAACATGCCTGGCCTCAGTGGCTTTCCTTAGTCTTAGAGGCAAATTTCATAACCTGTTTCTTCCATCCTTAACTGCAGAAACACATGGCCGAAGCAACCAAGTTCTGCTGGTTGCTGGGGCTGGAACTTGTCCCACCCCCGCCCCCCGTTCAATTACATCCCATTAGCTTTCTGGTTTCCATGGTTTCCTTTACTACCTAAGCCTGGCTGTTCTGGAGTTTACTCTGTAGACCAGGCTAACCTTAAACTCAAAGATCCACCTGCCTCTGCCTCTGGAGTGCTAGGATTAAAGGTGTGTGCCACCACACCTGGCTCCAAGGTTTTCTGTAATTCTTTTACACAAATTGGAATTATAGCTGGTCGATCTTGCCTGAAATCACCACTTCCTTTATTCCATTTCTTATCTATATACTTTACCTCCTTGAACATGGGATTTATCTACATTCTACTTCCTGGTGCTCCTTTTCTCCTCTCTATTCTCTTTGGGGGCCATTTTCTTTCAAACCACCTCAGAGCTAAAGAATTTCCCCTCTGAAGAACTTAGGGAACCAGTTCATCAGAAACACGAGCATTTGAATTCTTCAGGCATTTGAATCTTGGTTTAAGTAAAATATACACTGAACAAAAATTAAACTCTGAAATACAAAACATGTGTCATTTAACATCCTGACATAAATTTAGAAAAACAAATCTGGTAATTTATTTTGCAAACCATATAGCTTCTTATGTAGGAACTTATGTAGGTAAGATCCCAAATATGAAACCATTTTGTTGGAAATATATCTAGAACGGTCCAGGAAGTTCTGCGAATGGAAAAGAGGCACTAAGTGCCATTGTCCTGCTTATAGATTACTTTGGGAACTTGGTGACACTCAAAGATCATGGCTATATTGACTGAAATAAAAGTTAGATTGCAGCCACGCGACAACCTACTAACTTCTCTTCACCTAAAAGATTCTACACTATTTCCAAGTTCCTGTTATCCAGATTTCCAGAGTCAGGATCCTTGAGGCTTGTAGTCTCACTAAGTAGATACACTTGTTCAGAGAATGCTGTATTTATGACATCATGAACCCCATTCTCTTTTCTAAGAGTGAGGTGAAATCAGGTGATTTGGAAGAGGGGGAGCTGCGCTGCACCTCTGCTAAACACAGTTACTCAAAGTGTGAATCTTTCCCACTTCCCCCAAGCGTTGCTTTTTCTCGACATCCCATCCTCTCTGTTCCTGTGGGGACATCCCTCAGTTGCTTCCTTCTTTATTGTATCCCTTTCACCACGTTGAGTTAGAGAAAATATGCAGATATCCCTGTTATTCCTGACTGGGGAAACAAGGAAGACTGACTTCCTCTGCCTTGCGGTAGTAAGAACCAGACAGTGCTGTCGTCTGCAGGATTATGCAGTGAGATTTCAGCTGACAAATCAGAAGGTCAGCCCACCAGAAATATGCGTTCTGGCGGAGACAAGCCCAGATGCAAGGCTCTGGGGATACTGCACTTGAATGGTGGCTGTTCCTGCTGTGACTCCCTTGTGAAGCCTAGCGTCCTGCTTCTGCCGTGGGACTGACTCATGCCAAGATCTTCAGCAGTAAATTAGTCAATTAGTGGACACACTGGTGTACTAGGTGACTTTTCCACCACACTGTGGGACCCTTGTGAGAAAGTTAGTCCCACAGTCAGAAAACCTTTGTTCCCACAGTCAAATCTCTGCTCTGTTCCCTGAAGTAAACTTAGAAGCCAGCTCCTCACAATCACCTTTTATGGCAGGACATTTGGCCAGAAGAAGAATCTTGTAAATGTATCACATCTAGGACCGTCCAAAGAGGCACAGGGACGAAAGTACAGCATGTCTGAGCTTGGTGATTCATAGTCATCATAGTAAGGAGGACTGGGCACCCTGAATTCACCAGCAGCCACTATGGGAAAGTGCCACCTCAGTTAACCCTGCTCTAGCCTTAAGGGGCTATTAATACCCTGCACTTACTCTCACCTCGGTGTATTGACACAAGATCTTAGTCTAGAAACTTACTGCTTGTGCCTTAACCCTGAGAGATAACAGGGGAAAGCTGTTGACCATTTAACCAGCTCTAGACAAAGGTAATCCTCTTCACATGGCGCTATGGGAACAAACGCTCCCATTTGGCCTGGCGCCTGGAAATAGTCTGGCCCCGGATTTTGTACTCTATAGATTTCCTTTTGTCCTAACTGCTTAGGGTGAAAGATGTAATTCTTAGATCTGCGAGGTCCTGGTTAGTCAGCTAACATTGGAGAAAATGCCAGTGCAGACCAGGCTCCCCGAGTCTCCTTCCACAGCTTACACCAGTTGCCATGACTACCCTGACGCTGTGGCAAGCCAAGAGAGTGCCAGTCGCTGCATTCCTCCCCTCTTTTTCATTTACCAATCACAGACTTCTAGTTTAATATATCACACTAAGGAATGCAGCACACGAACTCCCCTTTTCCCCTCTTAGATTTTAAATCTCTTTAAATTGATCTTTTTGCCTCTTGGAGATGCCTGGGAGTTTCACAAGCCGTGCCTCCCTTGAGCCATACATGAACTGACAGTGATGCCTCCTGCAGCTCTTACCTGTTTTATGATCCTGAGAAATTCAAGCCTTGTAACCTTGCTATTGCTAGGGAATGGCTGCGTGTGTGCGTGCGTGTGTGCGTCCGTGCGTGTGTGCGTCCGTGCGTGTGTGCGTGCGCGCGTACATATACTATAAACTGAAAACATTGCATAATGGCAGAAGAATAAAGAGACAGATTTGGAAAAGCACAGAGTGAGAGATTCATTCGCTCTCAGATATCCTGAGTCGATCGCTGGCTGTTGCATCCCTTCTGAGCCCTGCTGATGCATCCCTTCTGAGTCTTGGGGCTGGACCCTCAAGACTCTCATTAAGATGGTACTAAAATAACGGCAGCTTTGAGTAGGTCCCTACGTCGCTAGCTTAAATAACGGCAGCTTTGAGTAGGTCCTTACGTCGCTAGCTTAAATAACGGCAGCCCTGCATAGGTCCTTACGTCGCTAGCTTAAATAACGGTAGCTCTGAGTAGGTCCTTATGTCGCTAGTTTATGCTTTAGTCATGAACCCTTAATATTTCAGTTACTTTTCTACTGCAAAACCTTGTGGCCTTCTGGAGCTTTGATTTTTGTTGTTGTTTAAAAGAATCTTTTCTCCCCCAGTTTTCTAAGGCTTTCCACATTTCTCCTGCTTGTTGTCCTTAGTCAAATTGAGAATGAATAAGAGAGGGACATAAACTACACTGAATTTGGAGGAGAAAACAAAGGTTCTAAGTGTTAGAATTTGTTCCATCACCTAGCTAGCCCAGGGTCCTACAGCCCAACATGCATCGTCAGTACTCAGGCAAATACCTAGCCAGCCCCAGGTCCTGTGGCCATGCAAGTGTTGTCAGTATTCAAGCAAATGCTTAGCCCAGGGCCCACTTCCCTTTCCGAGGCAGACCTCCACAACCCACCTCTTTTCACCCCCTATCAAAAAAATTCCACGTGGGTTTGTTCTACATTTTGGTTTGCTCTCACAACCGCAAAACTAACGCTAAGTAGGATTGAAGCTGGGCAATCTCTAGAAAGTGTGATGGATTAAGTTTGGTATCAGTAAATCAACATTTTAAGATACTAAGAAGAACAAAAGTTGATTTTGGATTTTCTGCTGAAACAGGATATGCCATTAGTAGGGACTGAAAAGAGAAGGAAGATGACAGGCGCCAAGTATGGTGCTACTGATGGTGCAGCTTACTGTGGTACCCACAGAAGCGCTCGTCTGGGATCCCTGTCAAAGCCGTGGCGCTTCTGGCTGCTGCAGAAAGATCTGCAGTGTTTTGGGTGAACACACTTTAAGGCCTGTATGGATTGGCTCTTTAGATTTTGAAATAGGCATGCAATTGGGAACCTGTAGATGGAGTTTTTCCGTTGGGACAGCCAGCTCCCCCAAAACCACACAGAGACTTATTAAGTATAAATGCTTGGCTGATAGGTTACTAACTAGTTCTTTCAACTTAAACTAACCCATATTTCTTTTCTATCCTCTACCACATGGCGGTACCTTTTTCAGAATGCCATGTTTGTCTCCTGCTTCCTCTGCATCTGGCTGGTAACTCCGTCCTCTTTCTTTCCAGCATTCTATCAGTCTGGCTCTCCTGCCTAACCTCTTCTTTCCTACTTATTCCTAGTTATTGGCTCTTTATTAAACCAGTGAGAAAAGGACATCTTCACGGTGTACAACAGGATTCTAACACAGCAGGAACCAGAAACCATGTGGGGGCATGTCCAAGGTTCAGCTTCAGAACACACTGAGATATTCTGACAAAAATTGTCTGTGATATTAAAGAGAAAAAAACTACATTCAGCCCAGGTATATAGTAGGGATGAGGCTGACCTCTTTTGGAAGTCAGTGCCAGGGAATACTCAGATATAGCTGCTTACCGGGGAGAAAAATAAACAAAAAATGGTTGTCTGTCCTCATCTGTGCAAATTCAGATGGAACTCATAAACTAAAATCCATCCTTATTGAAGAGCTAAGGTACCCAAGAGTAAAAGAGACACAAGGACATTATCTGCGGTATGTAATCTAGTAAAGATGTTTGGTTCATGACAGAATTGTTTTCAGAGTGGCTTTTTCCAAAAACTTTGTTCCAGAGGTTTATCATTTTCAATGTAATGTTCTAACACTTCATGAAGACAGCTCGGGACTTTGTTACTTCCAGACAGCTGTCCAGTTCACTCTTCTGCTGAACCACTAGCCAGTGAAGATGATAGAATAAAATGCACATTCTTGCTATTACTTCAATTTTGATTCAACCAGAGCTGCAAATGACTTTTAGGTTTTGGATGGAAACAACTTGAAGAGAGTCTTGTAAAAGAAATAGAAGATGAACAGGATAAAAGAGAAAAGGGAATTTCTATATTGTAAAATCTACAATGTGAAAAGTGCATTTTGATTTTGTTTTTTAAAACTCACCTATTTTTATTTTATGTACATTGGTGTTTTGTCTGCATGTGTGTCTGTGTAAAGGTGTCGGATCCTGGAGTTAACAGTTGTGAGCTGCCATGGGGGTGCTGGGAATTGAACATGTGTCCTCTGGAAGAACAGTCAATGCCCTTAATCACTGAGCTATCTCTCCAGTCCCCAAAGTGCAATTTTTAGCTGGGCAAAAAGTTGGGGTAAAGTAAAACAAGTAACATTAGCAAATGCATGAGGAAAATCTTTACAAACAGAATCTGTCTTGACTTTCAAAGGTTAGAAGACGGGGACTGCAGAGAAATTTTTGAGGAAGGTGCAGAGTTAGGAAGCAAGCTGGATGATGACAGGGTATGGTTAAGTGGAGGTGATAAAGAAAAAGGTTGTTCCCCAAGACAAAAGGTGAGATAACCAAGGAAGCTGTCCACAGAGGGAGCTGAAAAGCAGACTGTTGATTCTACTGTGAAAGACAGTCTGAACTACCTTCTGAATGCGGCTTGTGCCACACCTGAGTGGCTAAGTGCAGTGCAACGCCTGCTCTATGCACTACATACTATGGTATGGTTCACGAGTCGGGCACGGGGCTGGAGATTGAAACACACACACACACACACACACAAGAGAGAGAGAGAGAGAGAGAGAGAGAGAGAGAGGATGAGTAACACCAAGAATTCCCCAGGAATGCCCCCAAGAACGCCCACTTTATTGTGTTCCAGGGCAGCTTATATAGGGTCTCCTTGACTAATGGCCACGCCCTAACTCTCAGCTGCAAACCCACCAGAAACCACTCCTCTGCCATCAGGAACTCCAGAGGGTCTCGTGCTCAGAGTAGCTGCAAAACAAGTTGTTTGCTCAGAGCAGCTGCAAGCATAGGAAAACAAGCTGTTTACTCTGGCAGGCAGGGGGGTCACAGGAAATTCAGGCTCTGGGGGTCCACAGTCCCCAACAGCAAAGGCTGTTTCAAACTAAAGAGATACAACAAAATATAGCTAAAAAAGAACTCAGAGTAGAATCTATAGGACATGTGGTAGAGTTCCGAAAGACGGGCCCTCATAATATTAACGATACTTCCAATATGTCTTCAACTTCTGGTTCTAGTAATGAGATTAAGTAAAGATAACTGTAATTATATGATGCAAACGTACTGTTGACATCATTTTTTAATCAGACATTATTTTTCATATCAATGCCCATTTATATATTGGCTTGAAAATAATAAATTTACATTTCTTTAAGTTAATTAAATATTTAAGTTTTTATTTACAAACACAAGAATTTGAATAATGAGGAACTACCATCCTAGATTATCTAAACTGTAATGGCTATGCGAAAAGCATTAGCTCAAATTCTACCATGTAGTTTACTAGTAGAGCATTTAGTATGCACCAAGGCCTCAGTTTCATTCTCTAGGAAAAAAAGATGTATGCTACATAAAACATAAAAGCTGTTGTATGCATCCCAGGCTGGGAATGGGAGACCTGTGTCAAGAAAAAAAAAAGTGAACCAAAAACAATTTAAGCTGTAATACCATACTCAATAGACCTGATTTGTAAAACACAAAAAGCAACCAGATGAACCAGGCAGTGGTGGCGCCTGCCTTTAATCCCAATATTTTGAGGACAGCCTTGTCTACAGAGGGAGTTCCTGGACAGCCTGTACACAGAGAAACCGAAAGAAAAAAGAAAGAAAGAAAGAAAGACAGACAGAAAGGAAGGAAGAAGGAAGAGAAAGGAAGGAAGGAAGGAAGGAAGGAAGGAAGGAAGGAAGGAAGGAAGGAAGGAAAGAAAGAAAGAAAGAAAGAAAGAAAGAAAGAAAGAAAGAAAGAAAGAAAGAAAGAAAGAAAAAGTGATCAGGTGTGGTCTCTGTCCAGTGTTCTGCACCTTTAAAGGACAAAACTGAGATTATATCAAAAATTTTGCTAAAGAAAGGAACTAGCAAATGTATAAATATAAAAGGTTATAGGTACAGAAACACATTTCTAATAAAAAAGGAAATGCTTCCAAACAAGGAATTTGTATGACTAATTAGTTTGTCCCTAGAGTAAAGAAGAGTTGAAAAGTTAGAGATCAGAACAAAACTGGAAAGTTAGTATATATCACAAGAATATAGTTTAGCTTTAAACAGACATGAGGTTTGTGTCTTTTACTGCTGTTTGAACAGGGCCTTACTATGTAGACCTGGCTGACCTGCAGTTCACAAATATCTGTGTGCCTCTGCTTCCTGGATACCAGGATTAAAGGCTTGTGTCTGGTGAATTTAAATATCTTTCAGAATAAAGATTTTATGCTGTCAAGATAACTCCCTGTAGTTCCTACAGAGTTTGCCAGGTTTTTAGGTATTTTTAAAACAGATTTAAAATCTGTTTTGTAAAATTGTTCTGTTATACAGCTGGATTGTAAACTGTTCTTTGAGATCAGGTACCTGAGCTGGGTGTTCAGCAACCAAACTTAGAGACCTAAGGACAAAGGGGATTTGAAGACACCTAATACGCTGGCCCTTACCCTCCAAGTGGCCTTTGCTATATTCTTGCTGTGACTCAGAGGTCAGCTATGTCCCAGGAGAATCTGGACAATGAGACACCTCTAAGTGTTACAGCTACAGTTAGACACCTATCCTCTGACTGTTGAGGCCGTGGAGACCGAGGTGGACTCTGCATTCTACAGAGGAGGGGGTCATTACTGAGGGAAAGCCATGAGGTCACCAAGACCCTGATCCATTCCACTTGGTGACATACAGAAAACTAAACGAGCAAAGGGCACCCCCAAGCCCCTAAAAGAACTCAAGAAGTCTAATGGGCCATAATCATTTTTAGCCACCTACATAGTCCTAACACCCAATAGGAAAGTACAACCAAAGATAATTAAAATACTACAAAGTAGGGGCTGGAGAGATGGCTCAGCAGTTAGATCACTGGCTGCTCTCCAGGCGACCCAGGTTCAGTCCCTAGTATTCACATGGCAGTTCACAACCATCTTAACTCCAGCCTCGGGGATCTGGTGCTGTCTTCTGGCCTCCTCGGGCCCTGCAAGCACACGGTGCACAGGAAAACACACACTCCTCTTTAGTTGTTTACTTTACTCTTTGATTTTTTTTTTTGGGGGGGGGGGGGGGGGGGGGTCCGGCCACCAAGCTTCCATAAGGATCACACATAGAGACTTATTCTTTCTTATAAACATCTGGCCTTAGCTTGGCTTGTTTCTAGCCAGCTTTCCTTAACTTAAATGACCACATCTACCTTTCGCCTCTGGGTTTTTTCCTTTTCCTCTGTACACCTTACTTTCACTCTTACTCAGTGGCTGGCTGTGTGGCTAGGTGGCTGGCCCCTCGCATCCTCTCCTCGTTTTCTGCTTCTTCCTCTCCTTCTCGTTTCTCCTTCTATTTATCCCCTCTGCCTGCCAGCCCTGCCTATCCTTTCTCCTGCCTTGCTATTGGCCATTCAGCTCTTTATTAGACCATCAGGTGTTTTAGACAGGCAAAGTAACACAGCTTCACAAAGTTAAACAAATGCAACATAAAAATATGTAGCACGTCTTTGTATCATTAATACAAATATTCCATAGCATAAACAAATGTAACACATCTTAAGGTAATAGTCTACAACATCCCCCCCCCTTATAGCTTCAGTTTACCATGTCCACATGACCCACACACACACAGCTATCTGGAGACAAAGAGGTCTCTTCACTGCTCCTAATAACTCATTTAAGAATGCCACTGAGACTTTGACCTCACTACAAGTCCTCTGGTTTTTACTTGGGGTGGCAAAGCCCACTAAAAGGATCACTCTGATATTTTGGGTAATAACCAAGCTTGTTTGATCAACAAGCCGAACAGGCAGCTTGGCCTCCAAGCTGCGTTAGTTCTCAACATGCTCCTTTGTCCTAATCTATTTCATCCAGCCACATATTTGGGAATTCAAACACTCCAAATTTGCACTGAGTCTCTCGTTGTCTTGAGAATTCTTCAGACTTCATGACCCATTTCGAAAGCTGGTTCCACCTGTGGTCAGTCCAGTTCTGGAATATTCTCTACATATCTGTATCAGTCCATACTTCCAAGGCTTGGGGAACACTGTAGAAGAGGGAATGGAAAGACTGTAAACCCCTGCCCACCACACAGTAACTATGCTGAGGGAAGATGGACACGTAAGAGACTCAAATGTCTACTTGCAGTAAACACCTTAACCAGTGGATACAAGAGGATAGAGGCAAAGGGTTCCAAAGGTAGCCACTGTCTTAATATTCATTTTAGGCTCCCTCAACCCATAGTTTACTGTTTTTACTTTTGTTTTGAGACAGGGTTTCTCTGTGTAGCCTTGGCTGTCCCTGTTCTGTAGAACAGGCTGGCCTCAAAAATCACAAAAATACTCCTGCCTCTGCTTCCCAAATTCTGGAATTAAAGGCATGTGCCACCACTACCCAGCTCAGTTACTAAAGCTTTATAATGGCCTGGCGGTCGTTTTGAGTAACACTCACCAAGTGTGTAAAGCTCTTAAAATTATCTCCATAAACCTGATGTAGCTGGAGGCTGCGCTTTCACTTCCCAACTGCCCTACCCTGAGTATACAACACAATACACTACACAGAAACTTGTATATTTACAAGCATTTTGGCCAATGGCTCAGGCTTCTTACTGGGTATATACATATATTCCCGTTTTTACCAGTTCATACTCTACCGCAGGCTGTAGCCTGTTACCTCCCACCTTGCTCCCCTGGCAGCTCGTCGCATCTCCCTGACTCTGCCTTCTTTTCCTAGTGACTGTTGGGATTTCCCACCTGGCTCTATTTTGTCTAGCTATTGGCCAAATCAGATTCTTTATTAACCAATGGTAATAAAACATATTCACATCATGGAGGGGTATCTCCCATCAGCCTGACACTCTTGCTCTTTTGGGAAGGTTAAAGGGGATAATCCTGTGGTTCTACACCTTTCTGATGTTGCACCCCTTTAATACCGTTCATCATGACTACCAACCATAAAATTGTTTTGTTGCTACTTCATAACTGTAATTTTGCAACTGCTATAAATTATAATGTAATTATTTAACATGTATAATATCTGATATGTGACCCCCGATGAGGTATAGTTGGAAGTTTCTGTCCCACTTGGTTCTGCAGCTGTTCAGTCCCAAAGAAACATACAGAGGCTTATATTAAACTGTTTGGCCTATTAGCTCAGACTTACTATTAACTAGCTCTTACAATTTAATATATAATTCTTATCTATGTTTAGCCATGTGGCTAGGTACCTTTTCTCAGTAAGGCATTCTCATCTTGCTTCCTCTGCAGCTGGCTGGTGACTGTGTTTCTGCCTTTCTTCTTCCCAGAATTCTAGTATGGTTGCCCTGCCTATACTCCATTCCTGCTACTGATCAACCAGAGTTTTGTTAGACCAATACAAGTGACAAATTCTTACAGTGTACAAGAGTGTTATCCCATAGCATCATAGGCTGAGAACTGCTGAGTTAACCTAAGTGATTGCTTATTCATTGCACTGACTCAAGACTCCACATTCTTGGTCTACCTACTTCCCAACTGACTTACAAGATCTTACTTTACCTGTGAGTGCTCAGTCCTAAATGGGACATCTGTTGTCACACCCCACCAAGGTTCAGGGAACATCGTGAAACAGGATGGGAAGAAAGAGCTGAAGGATGGGAAGGAAGGCTGTAAAATGCTGTCTTCTGGATGGAACTCACTCGTGTACCCACTGCAGCTGTGGCTAGCTGCATACGGTAATGATAGTCTGATGTGGATGCCTTTCTGTATATGTGATGCTTCTATTGTTTAATGACTAAAGCTCTTTTGGCCAATGGCTTAGCAGAGTAAAGTCAGGTGGGAAATCAAAACACACACACACACACACACACAGAGAGAGAGAGAGAGAGAGAGAGAGAGAGAGAGAGAGAGAGAAGGCAGAGTCAAAAAGATGCCACGTAGCTGCTGAAGGAGGATATGCTGGAACCTTAGGAATCTTACCGGAAGGCCACAGCCTTGTGGTGATACACAGATTGATAGAAATGGGTTAATTCAAGATGTAAGAGCTAGCTAGAAATATGCCTGAGCCATTGGCCAAACAGTGTTGTAATTAATATGGTTTCTGTGTGATTTCGTGTCTGGGTGGCAAGGAAATGATTGAGCAGACTCTGATTTATAAAAAGATAAACACCCCTATGATTTCTATCCCAAGCCCACCTTCTAAAACATGATGCTTACTTCTGAATAATTGTGCCCTTCTTATCTCTGCACCAATGAGCAATGGTTGTATCAAGACCATTATTAGATTCCTTCCTGGGAACCAGTTTTGCAAAACAAAAATATCCTGTCTTTAAAAAGCCTGAGAGCTACTAAGAGTCGTATGATGAAATCATTACTTTTACATACTAACCTAAAACATTAAAAAAAAACAAACAAAACTTCATAGGAATGCAACATCCTAAACAGAACTGTAAACATCTATGCTCACACAGAACAGTCCGACCCAGGAAAACAACACCTTGCTTCAACCAAGCAAAAGCTACCTTAGTTAGAACCTACACAAGGAAAGAGCAGTTTGTCTGAAACGTATCAACACAAAAGTCCTCAATGAAGACTCATACATACTCGTGTTTCCTGGGAAATATTTATTATAAACCTTTCAAACATTTTCAACAGGGAAAGACACAATTCCTAATTTCTTTAGGATCTGTTTTCTATTTCTGAGGAATCACGGAAACTTCCACCCAGAAACATGTCTCTAGAGCACTGTGCACCTTTGACAAGGGAAGGAAAGTCTCAGTCTCTGGAAAGGTACACTGTAACCACATACCCATTTAACCAGTAAAATGCTGGGCTCCCCTGCAGACTCTACCTTAGGACTTCCTATGCCTCTGGTTCCTTTTCTGAGGTCACCTTATATGCCAATGAGCACTCCTGCCAAACTACTCAGCGGGGTATCGCAATGGTAGATCTAGACCGCCCAGGACTTCCCAGCCAGTGCTTTCAAAACGATGCAACTTAAAATCAGTCTTGTTGACCTTCAGCTGGTCTCCCAGCTTAAAAAATAGCCCTTCTTCTTTGACTCAAGGGCCTCAGGAGCCCAAGTTCTCCTGCTAAATGTACAAATAAAGAGAGAATTGAAGTCCCTGTATTCCCAAGACTGCTGGGACACTAGAATCAGCACAGCACCCAAACCATACTGTAGTCAAACAATAAAGCAGGGGCATCCAAAAACAGAATGAAAAGTGGCTCTGAGCAGGTTACTTCAAAGAACTTGAATTCTTCCTTCTAGAGACTGAACTTTTTAGTTTTAAGCTACTTTTTCACCTATGAATTTCCCTTAAAATAAATTTCACTTTTTCTTTATATTAGTTACCAGCAAAATACACCAAATGGGCAAAGAATACCAGCTCTGGATAACAATTTCTGACAACTTTTGCCAAAACTGGGGCAAAAAGAAACTGCATTCTTTCTAGCCAGTGTGAGTTCTCTGGTGACTTGTAAGGCGGGAGCTCCGAGAGAAGCTTTCCCCGCACTCGGAACATTTGTACGGTCTTTCTCCCGTGTGGGTTCTCAGGTGGCGAATCCGGTTGGAACTGTGAGAGAAACTGTCCCCACACTCGTGGCAGGTGTAGGGTTTCTCCCCTGTGTGGATTCTCTGGTGCCTGATCAAGTTGGATCTATGAGAGAAATTTTCCCCGCAAAGGGGACACTTATACGGCTTTTCTCCCGTGTGTGTTCTCTGATGTCGGGTAAGGTGCATGCCCTGCCGGAAACTTTTCCCACAAGTTGAACATTCAAAGAGTTTCTTCTCCACTCTGTGGGCTCCGGGGTTTGTATGAAAGGGGGTGCTGTCATTCATTCCTTGCCCACACTCAGGGAAAGGATCGAGTCTCTCTTTCTCGTGGGTTCTCTCGTGAATGACAAGATGTGAGCTGCGAGAGAAACTTTTCCCACACTCCCGGCACCGGTAGGGCCTCTCTCCGGTGTGGATCCTCTGGTGCCGAAGCAGGTTGGAGCTGTGGGCGAAGATCTCCCCGCACTCAGGGCACTTGTAAGGCTTCTCCCCAGTGTGTGTCCTCTGGTGTCTGTGGAGGTTGGAGTTGCAGGAGAAGCTTTTCCCACAAACGTTGCACTGGTAGGGCTTCTCACCCGTGTGGGTGCGCTGATGGCGGGTGAGGTGGGTATTCTGACTGAAGCATTTCCCACATTCAAGGCACTTATGGGCTTCCTCTCCCACGTGTGTTCTGTGCAGCGACAGAAAATGTGGGTGCCCACCAAAGACTTCACCACATTCTACATCCATGCACAGTTTTTCTGCTGCGTGTATTCTCCGGTGCCTGATGAGGTTGGAGTTATTAGAGAAATTCTTGCCACACAGAGGACACAAATGGAGCTTCTTGGGTGGTTCCTTTGGCTGCGCCAGTCCTCTACAACTTGTGGTTCCCACTAAGGGCTCCTCTATTTTGTCCCCTGGGGGACATTCCCAATGTCCTTCTTCTCTGTCATCAGGTCTTCCCTGCTCAGGACTCCAGGGCACCTCTCTTCTGGCCTGGCCAGGCAGCAGTACTGAAGGATGGGGACTTTCAGGAGAGACAGACGCACCACTTCTTTCTGAGTTCTCAAATTTTTCTACCCCTAGGAAGAGAAAAAAAACCCTCTAGATTATTTTCCAATGGAAAAGAGGAATCTCTACAGCCTCTCATAGGCGAGGTCCCGAGAACAGAGCTTAGCTCAGTTTCCCCGTCCCTGTCTGGAAGGCATGCCGGAGAAACATGTGGCGCAGAGACTCCAAGACGCAGGGCTCAGATGAGTCTCAGAACCCTCTGCAGGCCCCCACCCTGCTTTCCAGCTAGCTTAACCCCTCCGGTATGGATCAAGGCTGAGACTAGACAGAGTGTAGCGAGTAAGTCCAAGAGTTAGGACCTCCTCAAACGTACAGGCTCCACTCCTCATATGCCTTGCTAAGTGTGCAGGAGACAAAGCAATTGTCCCCAGTGTGCTGCACTGGTCGTGTACTCGGATCCCCAAATGTCACACACTGTGGGAGCCCTCTTGAGCCGTCTGTCTTCACGTCTCACCTGGGACTGGGTCTCTGGGGCTCCCGCCTCCCTTGTAGCTCGACACACTAGGGTCCCACGGCTTCCCTCCTTGCTCCGCCTGGGTGCTTAAGACTTCCTGACCAGGAATGCAAGGCTCTGTGCACAATGAAAGAAACATCACCACACTCTTCACCACGCAGAGAAAACAGTCTTGTTTCCTGCCAGCAGCAGAGAAACCAACTCTAACTCTGACACATATTAGTCAGGAAACACAACAAACCATTCCTAGTAGTTATGCTCCAGGAAAAAGAAATTAGAGAAGACTATGGGTCTTTAAATATTTCCAAAGAACTTGAATTTGTTTAATGAGAACACACAATTGTAATTCAAGTAACTATAAAATGAACACGGGATGACCACTTTAGTGAAAGTGTGGCTTTCTAGATAGCACTAAACTAAACTGTAAAACTCTAGAAGAAAATGTGAAGTCAGTTTTCTTAGAAGTTCTTAGAAGACCATGAGATTAAAACCTGCAAATCTTCCCGGGCTGTGCTAAAAAGAAAAGCAAACCGCTCACTCGGGCTCCAGCAGGAGCCCATTTCCAACAAACCAGTCTCTGCCATCAGTTGGCACAGCAGTGGAAAGGGACGCAAAGCCCAGAGGGGCTCTCGGTGTAGGAACGTGAAGCGCAGCAACGCTGCATAAACAGTGAGTGCGTGCGCAACTCTAACAGCTGTAAACGTGGTGCGTAGAAAACCTGCGGTGTGAGGTCTTCCCGGTATGTGCTTCAGCACAACCAACCATACTGCACATACAACACGGCTTGCTTAGACTGCCTCCAACTTCTTTTTCTCCTGAGACAGGGTCTCTGTGTAGCCCCAGCTGTCCTAAAACTCGCTCTGTAGACTATGCAGGCCTCAAATTCACAGAGATCCGACTACCTCTGCCTCTGGAGTGCTGGGATGAAAGTAATGCACCACCACCGCCCAGCACCTCCAACTTTTTACTATGAGAAATTTCATCTACACAGAAAAGCTGAGGAACTACGTAATACTCACATATAGCCCACCTACATTCGCTAACAGTTTGTCTTATTTTATTGGCATCATTTTTAACCTGTGCACAATTGTTCAACACATACTTTAATTAATGTATTATCTAGCCTACTTTGTGTATACATTGCTACAAATTTACAAGCCCCGCCCCTTCCTGGACTTTTACAGGCTAGAAAAGCTAATAAACTGGTGTATTAATGCCAGGGCCCTGGACTTTCTGTCTTTGTAAGATGTCTAGAAATACCAATGGAGCACAGAGGGCATGGATGCCAGATAGAGTGGAGAGCACTGAACATATGATGTGGCCTGTGGTCACTGGATACGCCTGTGCTGCCCCTGGAAGCTCTCTACAGCTCAGACTCTGCCTTCAGCACCAGCAACAGACACACGGTCTAAGGATGCCAGTCAGTCTCTCAACTGTGCCACGTGGCAGATGTTTCACTGACCACAGCAGGAGAAACTTCAGAGCCAAAGGGAAGGGGGGGAATCTCTTGACAAAACTCAGAGCTCATGGCCAGGAGGAATGTGTGTCCAAGGACCAGGCCACCCTGGTCATACACGTCAGCATCCCAGCCAGAGAGAGATCTTACCTAGCGTGCCCACGTTCTCATAACTATCTCGTACCACGTCCCTTGAGAGAGCTCTCTTACTAGGATCCTGATGGCCCCACTCCTGAGAGATATACACCGCCATGTCCTCGAAGTTCTCGGGCAACTGAAATTACACAAGAACTCCTTTAGCATCACACACAACAAGAACAATTCAAGCAGAGTTACGGTTAAAGGCGGGAAATCAGGAGTGCCAAGGACACACGTCATGGGGGAGGAAGGGACCCAGGCCTCTAAGTGTTGGGTTGAAAAGACATAGAACCTAAGGGAGGTATCTGATCAGAAAGAAAAGATCCTCCTAGTAGCCGAGGGGCACCTCCCACCCCAAAAAGAGAGGATAAAAGGAGGGTTCTGGGGAGAAGCAATGAGACTTCCATATCACCTGGGAACCAGTCATATCCTTATCTTCCATATTCCCTTCAGGAGGAAAGAGGGGGAGCCAGGGAGCAGATAATGCTGAAGATGACAGAAATCACAATTGAGAACAGTAACACTAGATCTTGGCAACCCACAGATTATTACAATACAATATGCATTCCCCAGCACCCAGCCTCCACTTTTAGGTTGACATTAAACAAAGGGTAGCAAAGATGTAATAACGTGATCTAAAGTAACGGGGCGGCCTTACATCCCCGCCAACAGTGCTCTAACCACGTACATCCCCACATTAATCATCTAACTGTAAACTGCCAGTTCTCTACACAAAGGGGCTTTACTAACAGAGTCCCCTTTTCCTCCCACCCACCCCTCACAGAACACACACCACCACTCTTGGGTTTTTTAAACCACATCTGAGAACCTTAACTTCAGAAACTTTCTCCTTGGCACCTCTACTACATTCTACTAAGGTCAGAGGCAACCCCAAAGCCCCTCCTCCCTCCCACCTGCCCAGATAACTGCCCCTCACCCCTCTCCTTTACAGCCTGGGGGTCCCTTTGGGGGCTGGGGTCTAGCAGCTCCTGCAGCCTGGGGCCAGGGCTTCGCTCAGTCTCCATGGGCTCCAGCTTGAAGCTCGGTGACTCTCCTGCTGTTTCCAGTGGCAAAGGCTCCTCCAAAAGCACTTCTGCTCCCCGCCCTTGGTTTGTGACCTGGGAACCAACCCACATCACTCATCATCACAAGGAGGCTGACAGAAACGGAAATTAGTACAGGATTCTTAGGACAAGCCTTCAGAAGAAAACCACGGACCATCCCTTTGGTCTTCGCCAAGAGGATGCTTAAAGGCTTTAGATTGTGTGTGACAGAGAAAACAGGGGAGGGGCAGGAGCGAGAAAAAATGAGGGTCCACTGCCAGTGCACAACTCAATATACTCTTCTGAAACCCCTGACTTCTGCTCGCTCGCTCTCTCCCCTTTTTCCTGGGTGCTTCCATTCACTACTAGGTAAGGCGAACTTATCAGGCAGTGACCACAAAGCCTCAGTGTTTGGCTGTTTTTCAAAGTTCGATTAACAGAGATCCAATTCTGCATCGGAGACTTTTGCCTAAGATACACTGGGTATTAACCACTAAGTATAAGCCTGGGGTGGTGGCATGTCTGTGGTAATCCCTGAACTAGGGAGGTTGAAGCAGGAGGATTGCCTCGAGTTTAAGCTTGGATTTTACACAGCTAGGATCTGTCTTTTGAAAGAGCAAAGCAAAGCGTGATGGCACACGCCTGTAACCCTAGAACTCAGAATTTGGGGAAACAAGCTGAAGGATCGCCACTGGTCCAGAGCCAAGCTGAGCTACACAGTGAGTCACAGTCAGCTTGGGCTACATAAGACCCTGTCACAAAATAAAATAAAATAAAATCTCAAAGCGGTGGCAGCAGCGTCAAACTTGACATACTGTTCTCCTGACCCTCAAAACTGTCCCCAGACAATACTTTAGCATCTTCATTTTATCAACAGAAAAAGAGGACCAAACAGATTAAGTAGTCTGCTCAAAGTCACAAAGTACTAACGACAGGACTAACTATGCGACGCCCACACTCTGAAATAAAGTCCTCGTCACTGCCCACTATCGTCATATGGGGAAAATCTGGAAGGAAAATGTTGCAGATAAACCACGAAAATCCCTCTTCCTCATGTAACGTCCACTCAGGACAATCAAGTATATTCGACTACAAAACTAGACTAGCACAATGTTCCCTTCTTCCCGGTTAAGCTACGGATAAAACAGCTCTTTCTGTCACCTGTTGCCTCAGTTTCCCAAGTTCTCTCTGCATACGCTCCACAAGGGTTACTGCTTCTTCGCCGCTCTCTGGGCGCAGCTCCTGCACCCTGCTCTGAATCTCTTGGGGAAGGATAGTCAGGAACTGCTCCAGCACCAATAGCTCCAGTATCTGCTCCTTGGTGCGCATCTCCGGTCGCAGCCACCCATGGCAAAGCTCCTGAAGCTGGCTCAGGGCCTCTCGGGGACCAGAGGCCTCTTGAAAGCGGAACCGCCGAAAACGCAGGTGGGAGGCCTCTGGGCTGGGCGCTGGGTCCGGCGGGGGTACCTCCTGGCTCCAGGTGCAGTCCTCCTCCAGCTTCACGATCAGGAGCCCTTCCGGCTCCTGGGAGCCCGGGCCAGCAGCCATGGTCATGTCCCCAGAGTGCCTAGGTCCCGAAAGCAGCTACGTCGTCCGCCCAGGTTCCGCACAACGGCAGAGCAAGACTGCAGCAGCCGAGGGGGCCCGGGCTCCAAACCCCGCCCGAAGAACCCAGGTCGAAATCTTGGCCCTAGCCCTGCAGCGTCTCCACCAGACCGGCTTCTCGGGCCCGCACAGAACTTAGCCCTCGGTGCCCGTGGCGGAAGTTCCAGCGCGCGAGTTAGGCGTCATAAGCCAACGGCCGCCGGGCGAGACGGACTTCCGATTTACGTTTGGCTTCCTCGGTCTCCCATTGGGTCGGGTCTCGCCACGTACTCATTGCCAAACAAGGAGAAGGGAAAATTTGCATTAAAGAGCGGGAGAAGACAGTGTCCACCTGCGGGCGGGAGGCGGGACTACAGAGTGGGCGTGGCTGCCAGATGGAAAGCCGTAGGAGTGGGAATCCCTGGGTGGGTCAGATTTTCTTAGGAAGTTTGCCAAAGTTTCTAAGCCACGCTTGAACCAGAATCCAGCTGTGTTAGAGTGTCATGTTGGGCCATAAACGCCGGTCGCAACACCCCAGAGAACTAAAGCCTGCAGCACGCCGCTTACTGGGCTCGAGCTGCGCGGCGACTGCCGGGAAATGTAGTCCATAGAACGCCCTTGTTTGTTTCTGCGCATGCGGTGTGGATCAAGCATCCCACCCCCCCAAGCCAGCTGAGTTCCAGCTATCAAGTAAATCATATCTAGGTGCCTGTGCGTTAGCCTCCCTTTGCGCGGTGGTCTCTAGTCCTCCAACTTTAGGCAGCTGGTCGACCCAGGAGAAAGCGCTAGGTATGACTTGTTCTCTCGCCATTCTCCCAGCGCGATCTAATGGCCGAGGCGGACCCCCTTCTCTTTTGAAGAGAGAACTGCCCAGGCCTAAGAATGGCACGTGTCTGTGACAGCTCACGAAGTCCGCAGATCCTAGGAGTGTGTCGCGAAAACTTGTACTCGCTTACTGAAATTGTATGAAATAGGTTTTATTCTAAGTCCGGTGATTGTGGCATCGAGAATCAGTTAATAAGTCTCTTGCCCAAGATCACACAGCTAGCCTATCGCGAAAGCTTAGACTGTGGAACTAAAAATTTGTTTTGGATAACTAACTCTGTGTAGAATCCTGAGCTCTCGTTTCACCACAGGTACAAAGGCCCACAAGGCTGTCAGGGCAAATGCTTATCCAGACGCTATGTAGCACATGGGCAGGTATAGGTTCATTCAGAAAAACCTTGTTAAGGCTTGTGAGGTTGAGCTAGAGAGATGGTTCAGCAGTTAAGACTTAAACTCCCCTTCAGGGGACCTGGGTTCTGTTCCCAGCAATCAAGTGGCGACTCACAGCTTTCTGTAGCTTTAGTTCCAGGGGATCTGACGCCCTCTTGTGGCCTCCCAGGGCACTGGTGCACGCCAGGCATCTCTATGCAGTTGCAGCCCAAACTGAAAGGTTAATGACCTAAAAGCTTTGGACAGGAAAGCAGACTTGGCTGATAACCCCCGTGGACTGTTGTTAAGATCAATTGCCAACCTGTTTTGGTAACTGTAGGCTGCGAGCGACTAGGCCCCTCCCCCAGGGACCGCCAACTGCCAGGTTCCACCCATAGAACATTCTAACTGCCCCAACTACTAGACCCTGCCCCAACTCTAAAGAGTAAAAAGCCCAACTCTGGACTTGAAATTCTACCAATATAAACACTAGAAAGCTTCACCCTGAAAAGTTCCATCACCCCCTCTCCCCCAAAACTCTATATAACCCTGCCTTCTGCTCAGTTCTGCGATGTCTTACCCAAGCAGAGGCAGTCACTAGAGCGAAACTAAGACCTTAGTACTGTATGGCAGAACTGAAATTCCGAAAGAGAGCCCAGGAGAGGTTACTGTGAAAATTCAGCCCAGTTGCCACAAGAGTCCAAGAAAGTGTTAGAAAGGTCCGAGAACGTGAAAGTTTAAGCTGAGGATAACAAGTTCTGAGGGTCTAAGGAAGCGTTGTCTGACGATGTGAAAGTCTAAGCTGAGGATAACAAGTTCTGAGGATCTAAGGAAGCATTTCTGAGGATGCGGAAGCTTAAGTGAGTCCTGAGGGTCCCAGAAAGTGTTGTGTAAATGAAAGTTCTGAAGGGGAAACTATTTCATCTTTCTTTCCCCTCTATGCTGTTGTTAAGCCTATATTTAATAGCTGAACCAGACACTTGCATGGTTCACCAGCAGGTTGCCAAAAGGAGATACTCGTCCCTGTAACACCTAAATTGATTTCTAAAACACCTGTCCCTTATTTATTTCTCTATGATCAAACTATAGATCACTGTCGATGTCCAGAGGTAAGCTGCCCTTAGAAATCCTATAGAAGATAAGATCCAACAACTTCATACAGACCTTCAAAAACATAAGACAAACCTTCAAAACATAAGACAGACCTTCAAAAACATAAGACAGACCTTCAAAAACATAAGACAGACCTTCAAAACATAAGACAGACCTTCAAAACATAAGACAGACCTTCAAAACATAAGACAGACCTTCAAAACATAAAACAGACCTTCAAAACATAAGACAGACCTTCAAAAACATAAGACAGACCTTCAAAAACATCAGACAGACTTCAAAAACATAAGAAGCAACCTGATGCCTCCGACCAATGGATCCCTTCCTAACCTTTCTTCTCCTCCTTTTCTTAATCTACTAGTTGTGACCTGCATTATAAACTTCTTGTCTAGATTCCTTCAGCAGCCTATTCAAAAGATTTCTAACCAGACTTTAACCAGTTACTATTACAGGATGACTAGCCACTAGCTGTGGAGCTAGAGACCTGCAGCACCTGGTTACATCTGGACAGTGAAGGTCAGGATTGAACCTCGATGCCCCAATTCAACAGGACGTAGTCTAATGATAACACCTCCCCTTTCCAACTCCTGGTTATTTATTAATCAACAAAAAAGGGGAAATGTAGGGTAAAAAGGTCAGCCAAAGAAACCCACCCTGGCCCTGAAACCAGACCCAGTGAAAGAAACCCACTTTAACTCTGAAACCAGAACCAAAGAAACACACCTTGACCCTGAAACCAGAGCCAAAGAAACACACCTTGACCCTGAAACCAGAACCAGTGAAAGAAACACACTTTAACTCTGAAACCAGAACCAAAGAAACACACCTTGACCCTGAAACCAGAGCCAGTGGGAAAAAAACAAACCCTGGCCCTAAAACTAGAGCCAGAAAGCTAAAAAGGCCCAGTGAAAGAAGCACATTTTGGCCCTGAAACCAGAGCCAAATCTTTCCCTGGCCAACTTGAACACTAAACCAACCAATCCTTGAGCAGAAAACCAACCAGTCCTTGAGCAAGAAACGTAGCCAGTCTGGACTTGTGCAAGATCAAGGGGATTGAAATCTGCCCATGATGAAAATCTTCACCCTGGAAAAACTCTGCCCTTAAGAAGCCCCATATACACCCTGTATCTGTTCAGTTTGATGCTACTTTTTTCCACCATGGCAAGGCAGTCACCCTCCTGAATTATTTCCTCCTAATAAATCTCTTGAATGAGGTTCAGGTGACAAGCTACTTTAGAAGGGATGGAGTTCAGCAGAGAAGTAACAACTTTTCTCTGGAGCCTGGAGCAGAGCAGAGTAGAGCAGGGTTGTAGCGCTTTTGATGGGGAAAACTTCCTGGCTTGCCTGATACAGGACAGATATTTTGAACATTTTGGAAGAAACCTTTAAAACAAACATGCTTGGGTCTAGAGTAGGGGGAGCCTTACTTCAACTCCAGAGCCAGATTTTAATTTAAGTGGGACAGCATATGATAACTTAAAAAAATAGGACATTTACAGTGTGTGTGTGTGCGTGTGTGTGTGTGTGTGTGTGTGTGTGTGTGTGTGTGTGTGTAGTGAAAAAAATAGGTAGTTTTAAGCTCCTACAATAAGGCGACTCAGCCAGAGCGGTGAGTGCCTGCCTATCGGGCAAGCCTCAAGATCCCCTGTAAGGGAGCCCGGGCACCTTCAGCTTGTGCTCCAGGGTCTCCTGTGCTCTCCTGGATTCCGCCAGGCCCGCCACAGTTCTTCCTTTTGTCCCCGGATCATTGGGCGACCAGGCGGCCCTGTTTAGATGCTGAGGAGTTCCATCGGGACGCGACAGTTCCTACTTCTACACTGAAGAGATACACCCAGAGAGTCAGTCACAGCAAAGACTGGACCAAGACACCAGGCCTCTCCTGGCTCCATTTGAAGGAAGAGATGGGAAGGCACCAATGCAAGAATTCCTCCAACAACCTGAAAAGCAACATGTCACCACCAGAATCCAGATATCCCGAAATAAGAAGAATTGTACACCCTACTCCAGAAGAATTAGAAGAAATCAACTCAAAAGTGAATTATATGAAAATAATAGAAGACCTTAAACAGGAGGTGAAAAACTGCCATAAACAATTAGAGATTACAAACAAAAAGGTAGAGGAAATGAATAAATCGCTCAAAGATACCCAAGAAAACCAAGAGAAACAAGAAAACGCAATGAAACAGATAAGGGAAGCGGTTCAAGACTTGAAGAATGAAATGGAAGTGATGAAGAAAACACAAACCGAGGGAAGGTTGGAGATGGAAAACCTGGGTAAACGAACAGGAACTACAGAGACAAGTACTACCAACAGATTACAAGAGTTAGAAGAAAGAATGTCAGACACTGAAGATACCATAGAGAAAATTAACACACTGATCCAAGAAAACAGCAAAACCAACAAATTCTCATCACAAAACAGTCAGGAAACCTGGGACACAATAAAAAGACCAAACCTAAGCATAATTAGGATAGAAGGAGAAGAAGTAAAGCTCAACGGTCCAGAAAATATATTTAATAAAATTATAGAAGAAAACTTTCCCAACCTAAAGGAAGATATTCCTTTGAAGGTTCAAGAAGCATACAGAACACCGAATAGACTGGGCCAAAAAAAAAAAACATCTCCTCGCCATATAATAATCAAAACACAAAACATACAGAGTAAAGAAAGAATATTAAGAGCTGCAAAGGAAAAAGGTCAAGTTACTTATAAAGGTAAACCTATCAGACTTACACCTGACTTCTCTATGGAAACCATGAAAGCCAGAAGGTCCTGGATAGAGGTACTTCAAAAACTAAGAGACCATGGATGCAAACCCAAACTTCTATACCCAGCCAAGCTAGTGTTCACTCTCAATGGAGAAAAACAAGACATTCCAGGATAAGAACAAATTTAAACAATACGTAGCCACAAATCCAGCCCTACAGAAAGTAATAGAAGGAAAATCGCAACCCAGGGAATCCAACATTGCCAACACTGACTACAATAACTCAGGCATCTAGCGAACCTTCACCAGCACAACTCAAAGAAGGGACACACACAAACTCTACTACCAAAAACAATAACAATAACAGGAGTAAACAACCCCTGGTCAATAATATCAATTAATGTCAATGGTCTCAACTCACCTATAAAAAGGCTAAAGATTGGATACGAAAACAGGATCCAACATTCTGCTGTTTACAAGAAACACACCTCAACCACAAAGACAGGCACCTACTTAGAGTAAAGGGATGGGAAAAGGTTTATCAAGCAAATGGACCTAAGAAACAAGCAGGTGTGGCCATACTTATTTCTGACAAAGTTGACTTCAACCTTAAATCAATCAGAAGAGATGGAGAGGGATATTTTATACTCATAACAGGAACAATTCATCAGGATGAAGTCTCAATCCTGAATATCTATGCCCCTAATATAAAAGCACCCACGTACGTAAAAGAAACATTATTAAAACTCAAGGCTGCCATCAAACCGCACACACTAATAGTAGGAGACTTCAACACTCCTCTCTCACCAATGGACAGGTCAATCAGACAGAACCCTAACAGAGAATTAAGAGAATTAATGGAGGTAATGAATCAAATGGACTTAACAGACATCTATAGAACATTCCACCCAAATAGAAAAGAATATACCTTCTTCTCTGCAGCTCATAGAACCTTCTCGAAAATTGACCACATCCCCGGTAACAAAGCAAACTTCCACAGTTACAAAAAAAATATTCATAACCTCCTGTATCTTATCAGATCACCATGGATTAAAGTTAGAATTCAACAACAATGCTACCCCCAGAAAGCCTACAAACTCATGGAAACTGAACAGTCAACTACTGAACCACACCTGGATCAAGGAAGAACAAAAGAAAGAAATTAAAGTTTTCCTTGAATTCAATGAAAATAAAGAAACAACCTACTCAAACTTATGGGACACTATGAAAGCAGTCCTAAGGGGAAAGTTCATAGCCCTAAGTGCCCACTTAAAGAAAACAGAGAAAGCACACATTGGAGACCTAACAGCCCACCTGAAAGCTTTAGAAAAAAAAGAAGCAGACTCACCTAAGAGGAGTAGAAGACTGGAAATAATCAAACTGAGGTCTGAAATCAACAAAATAGAAACACAGAAAACAATCCAAAGAATCAATGAAACAAAAGGCTGGTTCCTGGAGAAAATCAACAAAATTGATAAACCCCTATCCAAACTAATCAAACGGCAGAGAGAGAACATGCAAATTAATAAGATCAGAAATGAAAAGGGGGACATAACCACAGACACAGAGGAAATTCAGAGAATCATTAGATCTTACTACAAAAGCCTGTATGCCACAAAACTGGAAAATGTAAAAGAAATGGACACTTTTTTAGATAAATACCATATACCAAAGTTAAATCAGGACCAGGTGAACAATCTAAATAGACCTGTTAGTCGCGAAGAATTAGAAGCTGTTATCAAAAACCTCCCTACCAAAAAGAGCCCAGGACCAGATGGTTTCAATACGGAATTCTACCAGAACTTCCAAGAAGACCTAATACCTATACTCCTTAATGTATTTCACAATATACAAACAGAAGAGTCATTACCAAATTCCTTTTATGAAGCTACAGTTACTCTGATACCAAAACCACAAAAAGACTCTACCAGGAAAGAGAATTACAGGCCAATCTCACTCATGAACATCGACGCAAAAATCCTCAATAAAATACTGGCAACCCGAATCCAAGAACACATTAGAAAAATTATCCAGCCTTTGTCTAGGTGGCCTGCCTGCGGCAGCAAGGTCAGCCCTTTATTCGCGAGACACCCAAGCAGCAGGGAGATCAGATCCGGGTGCCAAGAGAGACATCACTGGGGGTGGTGCTGAGGAGTTCCATCTGGATGGTTGTCCATGTTTGGGTACTGAGGAGTTCAAGCTCAGCAGGACGGTCCCTGCTTCTACACTGAAGAGATACACCCAGAGACTCAGTCACAGCAAAGACTGGACCAAGACACCAGGCCTCTCTTGGCTTCATTTGAAAAAGGAGATGGGAAGGCGCCAATGCAAGAATTCCTCCAACAACCTGAAAGGCAACATGACATCACCAGAACCCAGGGATCCCGAAATAAGAAGAATTGTACACCCTACTCCAGAAGAAGTAGAAGAAATCGACTCAAAAGTGAATTTTTTGAAAATAATAGAAGACCTTAAACAGGAGGTGAAAAACTGCCATAAACAATTAGAGATTACAAACAAAAAGGTAGAGGAAATGAATAAATCGCTCAAAGATACCCAAGAAAACCAAGAGAAACAAGAAAATGCAATCAAACAGGTAAAGGAAATGGTTCAAGACCTGAAGAATGAAATGGAAGTAATGAAGAAAACACAAACCGAGGGAAGGTTGGAGATGGAAAACCTGGGTAAACGAACAGGAACTACAGAGACAAGTACTACCAACAGATTACAAGAGTTAGAAGAAAGAATGTCAGACACTGAAGATACCATAGAGAAAATTAACACACTGATCAAAGAAAACAGCAAAACCAACAAATTCTCATCACAAAACATTCAGGAAATATGGGACACAATAAAAAGACCAAACCTAAGAATAATTGGGATAGAAGAAGGAGAAGAAATACGGCTCAATGGCTCAGAAAATATATTTAATAAAATTATAGTAGAAAACTTTCCCAGCCTAAAGAAAGATATTCCTTTGAAGGTTCAAGAAGCATACAGAACACCGAATAGACTGGACCAAAAAAAAAAAAATCTCCTCGCCATATAATAATCAGAACACAAAACATACAGAATAAAGAAAAAATATTAAGATCTGCAAAGGAAAAAGGTCAAATTACTTATAAAGGTAAACCTATCAGACTTACACCTGACTACTCTATGGAAACCATGAAAGCCAGAAGGTCCTGGATAGATATACTGCAGAAGCTAAGAGAACATGGATGCAAGCCCAGACTACTATACCCAGCCAAGCTTTCGTTCACTATAAATGGAGAAAACAAAATTTTCCAGGATAAAAACAAATTTAAACAATACGTAGCCACAAATCCAGCATTACAGAAAGTAATAGAAGGAAAATCACAAACCAAGGAGACCAACAATGACCACAATTACTCAAGCTTCTAGAAACCCTTTACCAGCACAACTAAAAGAAAGCAAACACACAAACTCTATGACTAAAAAAGTGACCGGAGTTAGCAACCACTGGTCATTAATATCTCTTAATGTCAATGGACTCAACTCACCTATAAAAAGGCACAGGCTAAGAGATTGGATACGCAAACAGGGTCCAACATTCTGCTGTTTACAAGAAACACACCTCAACCACAAAGACAGGCACCTACTTAGAGTAAAGGGATGGGAAAAGGTTTATCAAGCAAATGGACCTAAGAAACAAGCAGGTGTGGCCATACTAATTTCTAACAAAGTTGACTTCAAACTTAAATCAATCAGAAGAGATGGAGAGGGATATGTTATACTCATAACAGGAACAATTGATCAGGATGAGGTCTCAATCCGGAATATCTATGCCCCTAATATAAAAGCACCCATATATGTAAAAGAAACAATACTAAAACTCAAGGCTGCCATCACACCGCACACACTAATAGTAGGAGATCTCAACACGCCTCTTTCACCAATGGACAGGTCAATCAGACAGAAACCTAACAGAGAAATAAGAGAATTAATGGAGGTATTGAATCAAATGGACTTAACAGACATGTATAGAACATTCCACCCAAATAGAAAAGAATATACCTTCTTCTCTGCAGCTCATGGAACCTTCTCGAAAATTGACCACATCCTCGGTAACAAAGCAAACTTCCACAGTTACAAAAAAATATCCATAACCACCTGTGTATTATCAGATCACCACGGACTAAAGCTAGAATTCAACAACAATGCTACCCCCAGAAAGCATGCAAACTCATGGAAACTGAATAGTCAACTATTGACCCACACCTGGATTAAAGAAGAAATAAAGAAAGAAATTAAAGTCTTCCTTGAATTCAATGAAAATAAAGAATCAACATACTCAAACTTATGGTACACTTTGAAAGCAGTCCTAAGGGGAAAGTTCATAGCCCTAAGTGCCCACTTAAAGAAAACAGAGAAAGCATACATTGGAGACTTAACAGCCCACCTGAAAGCTTTAGAAAAAAAAGAAGCAGACTCACCTAGGAGGAGTAGAAGACTAGAAATAATCAAACTGAGGGCTGAAATCAACACAATAGAAACACAGAAAACAATCCAAAGAATCAATGAAACAAAAAGCTGGTTCATGGAAAAAATCAACAAAATTGATAAACCCCTATCCAAACTAATCAAACGGCAGAGAGAGAATTTGCAAATTAATAAGATCAGAAATGAAAAGGGGGACATAACCACAGACATAGAGGAAATTCAGAGAATCATTAGATCTTACTACAAAAGCCTGTATGCCACAAAACTGGAAAATGTAAAAGAAATGGACACTTTTTTAGATAAATACCATATACCAAAGTTAAACCAGGACCAGGTGAACAATCTAAATAGACCTGTCAGTCGTGAAGAATTAGAAGCTGTTATCAAAAACCTCCCTACCAAAAAAAGCCCAGGACCAGACGGTTTCAATGCGTAATTCTACCAGAATTTCCAAGAAGACCTAATACCTATACTCCTTAAGGTATTTCACAATATAAAAACAGAAGAGTCATTGCCAAATTCCTTTTATGAAGCTACCGTCACTCTGATACCAAAACCACACAAAGACTCAACCAAGAAAGTGAATTACAGGCCAATCTCACTCATGAACATCGACGCAAAAATCCTCAACAAAATACTGGCAAACCGTATACAAGAACACATTAGAAAAATTATCCATTATGATCAAGTAGGCTTCATCCCAGAGATGCAAGGCTGGTTCAACATACGAAAATCTACCAATGTAATCCATCATATAAATAAACTGAAAGAAAAAAACCATATGATCATTTCATTAGATGCTGAAAAAGCTTTTGACAAAATTCAACATCCCTTTATGATAAAAGTCTTGGAGAGATTAGGGATACAAGGGTCATACCTAAATATAATAAAAGCTATATACAGCAAACCGACAGCTAACATCAAAGTAAACGGAGAGAAACTCAAAGCCATTCCACTTAAATCAGGAACACGACAAGGCTGTCCACTCTCTCCATACCTCTTCAATATAGTGCTTGAAGTTTTAGCAATAGCAATAAGACAACATAAGGGGATCAAGGGGATTCGAATTGGAAAGGAAGAAGTTAAACTTTCGTTATTTGCAGATGATATGATAGTGTACATAAGCGACCCCAAAAACTCCACCAAAGAACTTCTACAGCTGATAAACACCTTTAGTAATGTGGCCGGATACAAGATCAACTCCAAAAAATCAGTCGCCCTCCTATACACAAAGGATATGGAAGCAGAGAGGGAAATCAGAGAAGCATCACCTTTCACGATAGCCACAAACAACATAAAATATCTCGGGGTAACTCTAACCAAAGAAGTGAAGGATCTATTTGACAAGAACTTTAAGGCATTGAAGAAAGAAATTGAAGAGGATACCAGAAAATGGAAGGATCTCCCTTGCTCGTGGATTGGGAGGATCAACATAGTAAAAATGGCAATCCTACCAAAGGCAATTTATAGACTCAATGCAATCCCCATCAAGATCTCATTAAAATTCTTCACTGATCTTGAAAGGACAATAATCAACTTTATATGGAATAACAAAAAACCCAGGATAGCCAAAACAATCTTGTACAATAAAGGTACTTCTGGAGGCATTACCATCCCTGACTTTAAACTCTACTACAGAGCTACAGTATTGAAAACAGTGTGGTATTGGCATAAAAATAGAGAAGTTGACCAATGGAATCGTGTAGAAGACCCGGATCTTAACCCACAAACCTATGAACACCTCATTTTCAATAAAGGTGCTAAAAGTATACAATGGAAGAAAGAAAGCATCTTCAACAAATGGTGCTGGCACAAATGGATGTCAACCTGTAGAACAATGAAAATAAACCCATACCTATCACCATGCACAAAACTCAAGTCCAAATGGATCAAAGACCTCAATATCAATCTGAACACACTGAACCTGATAGAAGAGAAAGTGGGATGTACCCTACAACAGATTGGCACAGGCGATCGCTTCCTAGGTATAACCCCAGCAGCACAGTCATTAAGGGCAACATTGAATAAATGGGACCTACTGAAACTGAGAAGCTTCTGTAAAGCAAAAGACACTGTCACTAAGACAAAAAGGCAACCCACTGACTGGGAGAAGATCTTCACCAACTCCGCAACAGACAAAGGTCTGATCTCCAAAATATATAAAGAACTCAAGAAACTAGACTTTAAAATGCTAATTAACCCAATTAAAAAATGGGGCACTGAGCTGAAGAGAGAATTCTCACCAGAAGAAGTTCAAATGGCCAAAAGGCACTTAAGGTCATGCTCAACCTCCTTAGCGATCAGGGAAATGCAAATCAAAACAACATTGAGATATCACCTTACACCTGTCAGAATGGCTAAAATCAATAACACCAATGATAGCCTTTGCTGCAGAGGCTGTGGAGAAAGGGGTGCCCTCATCCATTGCTGGTGGGAATGCAAACTTGTGCAACCATTTTGGAAAGCAGTGTGGCGGTTCCTCAGGAAATTTGGGATCAACCTACCCATGGACCCAGCAATGCCACTCTTGGGAATTTACCCACGAGATGCCCGATCATATGACAAGGACATTTGTTCAACTATGTTCATAGCAGCATCATTTGTAATAGCCAGAACCTGGAAACAACCTAGATGCCCTTCAATGGAAGAATGGATGAAGAAAGTGTGGAATATATACACATTAGAATACTACTCAGCGGTAAAAAACAATGACTTCGTGAATTTTGCATGCAAATGGATGGAAATAGAAAACACTATCCTGAGTGAGGTAACCCAGACCCAAAAGGATGAACATGGGATGTACTCACTCATAATTGGTTTCTAGAGATAAATAAAGGTCAGTGAGTCTATAATATGATATCCTAAATAAACTAAATAAGAAGGTGAACCCAAAGAAAAACATATAGCTATCCTCCTGGATATGGGAAGTAGACTAGACTGCCGGACAAATAATTGGGATCTTGGGGGTGTGGTGGGAGGGGGGGTAAGGGGAGAAGGTGAGAGAAATGTGAGAATGGGAGGGTGGGGGGAACTTGGGGAAACGGGATGATTGGGATAAAGGAATGTTGGTTAGGGGAGCAGAGAAGCACACATCTTAATTAAGGGAGCCATCTTAGGGTTGGCAAGAGACTTGGATCTAGAGGGGCTCCCAGGTGCCCAGGGCGATGTCCCCAGTTAGTTCCTGGGGCAGCTGAGGATAGGGAACCTGAAATGACCCTACCCTATAGCCATACTGATGAATATCTTGCATATCACCATAGAAACTTCATCTGGCGATGGATGGAGATAGAGACAGAGACCCACACTGGAGCACTGGACTGAGCTCCCAATGTCCCAATGAGGAGCAGAAGGAGAGAGAATATGAGCAAAGAAGTCAGGACCACAAGGGGTGCGCCCACCCACGGAGACAGTGGGGCTGATTCTTTGGGAGCTCACCAAGGACAGCTGGACGGTGACTGAAAAAGCATGGGATAAAACCGGAATCTCTAACTTTGGTGGACAATGAGGGCTGCTGAGAAGCCAAGGACCATGGCACCGGGTTTTGATCCTGCTACATGTTCTGGCTGTGTGGGAGCCTACCCAGTTTGGATGTTCACCTTCCTAGACCAGGATTGAGGGGGGAGGACTTTGGACTTTCCACAGGGCAGGGAACCCTGACTGCTCTTCAGGCTGGAGAGGGAGGGGGAGGAGTGGGGGGAGGGGAGGAGGAGAGGGAGGAGTGGGAGGGAAATGGGAGGCGTGGAGGAGGCAGAAATTTCTTTATTTTTTCCCAATAAAAAAAAGAAAAAAAAAAGAAAGAAAAATTATCCATTATGATCAAGTAGGCTTCATCCCAGAGATACAGGGCTGGTTCAACATACAAAAATCTATCAATGTAATCCATCATATAAATAAACTGAAAGAAAAAAACCATATGATCATTACATTAGATGCTGAAAAAGCATTTGACAAAATTCAACATCGCTTTATGATAAAAGTCTTGGAGAGATTAGGGATACAAGGATCATACCTAAATATAATAAAGCTATATACAGCAAGCCGACAGCTAACATCAAATTAAACGGAGAGAAACTCAAAGCCATCCCACTAAACTCAGTAATACGACAAGACTGTCCACTCTCACCATACCTCTTCAATATAGTATAGTGCTTGAAGTTCTAGCAATAGCAATAAGACAACATAAGGGGATCAAGGGAATTCAAATTGGCAAGGAAGAAGTTAAACTTTCGTTATTTGCAGATGATATGATAGTGTACATAAGTGACCCCCAAAACTCCACCAAAGAACTTTTACAGCTGATAAACACATTTAGTAATATGGCAGGATACAAGATCAACTCCAAGAAATCAGTCGCCCTCTTATACACAAAGGATATGGAAGCAGAGAGGGAAATCAGAGAAGCATCACCTTTCACGATAGCCACAAACAGCATAAAATACCTTGGTGTAACTCTAACCAAGGAAGTGAAAAATCTATTTGACAAGAACTTTAAGGCATTGAAGAAAGAAATTGAAGAGGATACCAGAAAATGGAAGGACCCCCCTTGCTCTTGGATTGGGAGGATCAACATAGTAAAAATGGCAATTCTACCAAAGGCAATTTATAGACTCAATGCAATACCCATCAAGGTCCCATCAAAATTATTCATAGATCTTTAGAGGACAATAATCAATTTTATATGGAAAAACAAAAAACACAGGATAGCCAAAACAGTCCTATACAATAAAGGATCTTCTGGAGGCATTACCATCCCTGACTTCAAACTCTATTACAGAGCTACAGTAATGAAAACAGTGTGGTACTGACATAAAAACAGAGAAGTCGACCAATGGAATCGCATAGAAGACCCGAGTTTTAACCCACAAACCTATGATCACCTCATTTTTGATAAAGGGGCTAAAAGTATACAATGGAAGAAAGAAAGCATCTTCAACAAATGGTGCTGGCACAACTGGATGTCAACCTGTAGAACAGTGCTGGGCTGTTTTAGAATGCCTGCTTTCTGGGCCTTCCTGCCAGTGAAAACTCTGACTCTTTCAAGCAGGTGGTTTGGACTATGGAGTTATGGATACATTGTTGCAGCTTGCTTCCTGGCAAGAAAACGCCATAGGAGCTTTTGACTGTTGTTTATGGACACACTATTGCAGCTTGCTTCTGGCAAGGACCTTAAAACGCCATAGAGTTGTGGCAAAAAACTTCTCCATATTCCTTACCAAATTAAAGACCCATGTGGTCACAAAAAAAAGATATACAGTAAAGAGAGAATCAAAGAGGAATAAAACCTCTAAATGGTTTACAGTGTGTTAAAAATATATACAGGCTGAAGATTTAAGTTCTAAAAAAAAAGAAAGAAAAAGAAAGAAAGAAAGAAAGAAAGAAAGAAAGAAAGAAAGAAAGAAAGGAAGAAAGAAGCCTGGGAGGCACAGACAGACGGATCTCTGTGAGTTCAAGGATAGCTGGTTTACAGAGGGAATTCCAGGACAAAGATACACAGAGAACCTGTCTCAAAAAGCTAAAACTTAAAAGTAAAAATAAAAGAAATAGAGGTTAAAATAAAGCCATATAAAGATGGGAAATACACAGAGAATCTTGATACTGTATGTTATTATGCTTTCTTTGAATTATTTGAATGCTGAGGAAGGAGCAACAGCTGCTAAAAGATATTTGCTTATAAATGCTGCAGAATTAATCCAAGAAAGGTATTTTGAAAATACCTTGGCTTCAAAATTGAAGTCAAACGGTATGTTACTTTGGAGAAGAGATTTTGCTTTTGTTTCCACAGAAAATGAGAGGCTGTGGATTTATTCAGAGTTAAGAAAAATCAGCTTTGATCAAGGAAGACCACCTGAGAAATCTCCGGCAGGAATAGATGGCCCAGATGTCTGAGTTCTTCATCCAGAACAGGTTCAAGACTGCTGCCTAAGATGATCAAGACTCACAGGATACTTCAGTCAGGACTTGATCATAACTCTAAATTTTCTTTAGGTTCCCATAAGATTATCAACACCCCCAACCAGCTGGAAGTAGCCTGGAATAATATAACCACATTCCCAAAAAATGGGCTATGGATATTTTCCCTTTTTAAAAAAAAAAAAAAAAAAGAGGGGGACGTGGTACAGGAGAATTGTCTGTAATCTGTCAATCATGCTTTAAATAAATGCTGATTGGCCAGGCAGGAAATATAGGTGGGAAAACCAGACAGGAAGTAGAAACGATGTAATGAGAACAGGAGAATTCTGGGAAGGAGGAAGTTGACTCCTCCCACTCCTGCCCAGACCACCAAAGCAGCAGGATGTGATATGCCCCACTGAAAAAGGTACTGAGCCACATGGATAACATAGATCAGAACAATGGGTTAATATAAGCTACAAGAGCTAATAAGTAGCCTGACCTAATGGGCCAATCAGCTTTATGACTTATAGAGATTTCTGTGTGATTTTCTTTGCAGCCAAACAGTTGTGGGAACGAGGCAGAACAGAAACACAAACAGGCAGACCGCTCATGTTTCACTTTCAGAGAGGCCAGAAAGTGAGGACAACTAAGTTCTAAGAGAGAGGCCTTATCCATAGGAAACTGTAGGGAATGGGTCACAAAAGTCACGAGACCTTAAGCAGCTGTGGGATCGCAGGCAGTTCCAAATGAAAGATGGGAGAAGAGGGCAGAAAGGGATCAATAGCCCAGTAGGGCTTAAGAAAACTTTAATACTACAGCTCCAAGAGTTAGGGAACTGGGCTGAAGAGGATCAGCCATAGCCTTAAAAACTGTGACTGGAGGTACCTCCATCTCCAAGAGTACCAGAGGGGTGCCAGATACTCAACAGTCACTTCCTCAGACTCAGAAATATTTACACTGATCAAAAAAAAACTTAAGTAATTGCTGCTGGTGGGTGGGGTGCTGGAAGGTGAGTCTGCTGTGGTGTACTTGAAGTGGGGGAAGAAGAGGGTTTCAGTGCAACTGAGGCCTACGAAGGAAAAGGAAGGCACAAGGAGAGGCTAACACAGGTTTTGGCACCAAATGTAAGCATTACAGCTCAGCTAGAAAGGCATTCTGGCAGATACCACACAACAAACCTCACACAAGAGATTTATTGGTAGGGAAAAAAACAGGAGGTTGGCTGTAAGCATTGCAGCTCAGGTGGAAAGGGATCCTGGAAGTCAGGAACCAGAGTACCACAAAGTCACTGTTAGTGCAGCTTACAGTCCTGCTCCAGGGAAAGGCTTCCCCAACTTAACAACTCTGCCCAGGCAGGGGAGGGTGTAGTGGCATTTCATTCATATTTTAATAAAGAAAACTTCCCTGGGATTGGGAGAGTAAAACAGCCCACTGGTCAGCCTTCCAGCCAGGCAGGGGTGACACACTCTAATTCCAGTAGCCACACTAGTTGCCATAGAAACCAGCCGGTACATACCTGTAACCCCAGAACTAGAGAGGATTATATAATGGGAGGAAACAGCTTAGACACAATTACTTTTGAGATTCCTGGAGGCAGGATCACCATTTCGGACTGAGGTACAGGTAAGAGCCAGTGGCTGGCTATTTTCCTTTTCTGACCTTCAGATTGAATGCTAATATCTGTCTCTGAGTTTTTATTAGTCGTGCATCAGGAAGGTTTCCCCAGCGAAGCTGTTACAGTTCTGCTCAGGTCCCTGTAGTGTAACAACTCTGCTCCACAAGGGGAAGGTTTCCCCATCAAAAGTGCTACAGCCCTGCTCCACTCTGCTCAGAGAAAGGAGAGCAAAACAAAGGGACAAGCTATTGTCAATAGGAACCATTGCTACTCATCTCATGCTTTTTTGGTTTTGGTTTAACACCCTAAAACTTTGGCTAAGGCATAAATCCTATCTCAAGAGTTATAAAACTATTGTGTAAACTTTCTGTACATCAAAACTTGTAAGCATATTGGGTATGTGTAATGGCTATTCAAGGCTGTCAACTTGAATATATCTGGAATGAACTATAATCTAGAAATAGAGGGCATACTTGTGATCTAGACATTGAGGCAAGAAACAATGGGCCTTTTACCTGGATTTTGAGGTTGGATGACTCATGCATTTAATACAGAAATTGAGGCTAGAAGGCACACCCTTAATCTGGGTCACATCTCCTGCTGGAAGGACAATGGAAGGAGGAAGGTTTTGCTCTTTTCCTGCTTGCCCTTAACCTGCTAGCATATCTAGTCCTTCACTGGCACTGGAGCACACTTCTTGGGATCCCACCATACACAGAAGACCAGATAAGAACTCAGCTATTGTAGACTATTATTTTAATTGAGCAAAGATGTATTGCATTTATTTATGCTGTAAATATTACTTTAACTGTGTAGGGGTGTGTTGCTTTTTGTTCATGCTGCATTGTTTAATTATGTAAAGATGTGTTCCACTTGTTTCACCTCGCCTGCCTTAGCTACCTGATTGGCCTAATAAAAAGCTGAATAGCCAATAGCTAAGCAGAGAAAGAATAGACAGGGCTGGTGGGCAAAGAGAATAAGCAGGAGGAGAAATCTAAGCTTAGGAGGAAGAATGAGGAAGAGAGGATAGAATGAGACAGAGGCCCAGAGCCATCAGCCAGCAGACACAGAGGAGGACATACAGAAGGTAATAAAAATTAAAAGTCCCAAGGCAAACAAATAGCATAAGATATCTTGGAGTAATTCTAACCAAACAAGTGGACAGCCTATACGACAAGAACTTTAATCTTTGAAGAAAGAAATTGAAGAAGACACCAGAAAATGGAAAGATTTTCCATGTATTTGGGTAGGCAGAATTAACATAGGAAAAATGGCAATCTTACCAAAAGCAATCTACAGATTCAACACAATGCCCATAAAAATCCCAGCAAAATTCTTCAAAGACCTCGAAAGAACACTACTCAATTTCATGTGGAAAAGCAAAAAAATCCAGGATAGGCAAAACAATCCTGGGCAATAAAGAACTTCTGGAGGCATCACAATCCCTGACCTCAAACTCTGCTACAGAGCTACAGTACTGAAAACAGCCTGGTGTCGGCATAAGAACAGACAGGAGGGCCAATGGAACCAAATAGAAGACCCAGATATCAATCCACACACCTTCGAACACCTGATTTTTGACAAAGAAGCAAAAAAAAAATCAAATGGAAGAAAGAAAGCATACTTAACAAATGGTGCTGGCATAACTGGATATCAGCATGTAGAAGAATGAAAATAGACCCATATCTATCACCATGCACAAAACTCAAGACCAAATGGATCAAGGACCTCAACATAAAGCCAGCCACACTGGACCTTATAGAAGAGAAAGTGGGAGGTACACTTGAACGCATTGGCACAGGAGACCACTTTCTAAAAATAACCCCAGCAGCACAGACACTGAGAGAAACAATTAATAAATGGGACCTCCTGAAACTGAAAAGCTTCTGTAAAGCAAAGGACATGGTCAGCCAGACAAAACGACAGCCTACAGAATGAGAAAAGATCTTCACTAACCCACATCAGACAGAGGTCTGATCTCTAAAATATACAAAGAACTCAAGAAATTGATCATCAAAATAACAACTAATCTAATAAAAATGGAGTACAGACCTAAAAAGAGAACTCTCAACAGAAGAATCTAAAATGGCTGAAAGACACTTAAGGAAATGTTCAACATCCTTAGTCATCAGAGAAATACAAATCAAAACAACCCTGAGATTCCATCTTACACCTATAAGAATGGCCAAAATCAAAAACACTGATGACAACTTATGCTGGAGAGGCTGGGGGGTAAAGGGAACACTCCTGCATTGCTGGTGGGAATGCAAGCTGGTACAACCCCTTTGGATGTCAGTACAGTGATTTCTCAGGAAATTAGGAAACAACCTTCCTCAATACCCAGTAATACCACCTTTGGGTATATATCCAAAGGATGCTCAATCGTTCCACAAGGACATGTGCTCAACTATGTTCATAGCAGCTTTGTTTGTCATAACCAGAACGTGGAAACAACCTAAATGCCCCTCGACCGAAGAATGAATAAGGAAAATGTGGTATATTTACACCATGGAGAACTACACTGCAGAAAAAAAATAACGACATCTTGAATTTTGCAGGAAAAAGGATGGAGCTAGAAAACATTATTTTGAATAGGTAAACCAGACCCAGAAAGACAAATATCATATGTACTCAGTCATAAGTGACTTTTAGACATAAAGCAAAGAAAAACCAGCCCTACAAGTCACAATCCCAGAGAACATAGGCAACAAAGAGGACCCCAAGAGAGACATACATAGATGTAATCTACATGGGAAGTTGAAAAAGACAAGATCTCCTGAGCAAATTGGGAGCATGGGAACCTTGGGATAGGGTTGAAAGGGAGAGGAAAGGCAGGGAGGGGAGCAGAGAAAAATGTAGAGCTCAATAAAATCAATAAAAAAAAAGAAGAAAAAAAAGTCCCAAGGCAAAAGGTAGATAAAGAGGAACAGGTTAATTTAAATTAAAAGAGCTAGCCAGAAATAAGCCTAAGCTTATTTCCATTCACAGCCAGCCATTGTCGGACTGCGGCCTGTAAGTCACTCCCGTGCGTGTGTGCATGCGTGTGTGTGTGTGTGTGTGTGTGTGTGTGTGTGTGTGTACAGAGAGATTCATAAATACTGTGGCCCTAGAGAACCCTGGTTAACATAGTATGATTAAAACCTGTAAGGTCTGTAACAAAGGGTTCATTTAAAACTCATAACACCCGGGTTGATAGTTAAAAATCAAAACCTAGGTCATCTAAAGGAAACATGTGGCTTGCCGCCATCTTAGCTGCTTTCTCCCCATCAGGAAGTGGTAGCCTCATGGCTGACAGCCATCTTTGCAAGGGTTGGAAAGGATGGACTTTGCCGTGTGACCTCACTCCCATCAAGAATGGCATTGGGATGTTTACTGCCCCCATTTTCCTCATGGCATGGGGGCATCAAGCCCAGATCACCCCTCAGCTGACCTCCTAGGTCTGGCCATGGACAACTGAGGGGTATCCTTTGGCTCAACTACCACCATCTCTGACTGGGAACCTCAGGCAGTCGTCACAGTATCAAGGTGATCGATCGCTCTCCTTCTGGACACGAGGGCCACCTACTTAGTCCTGATGGAATTTTAGGGACCCGCCTCTCCTTCCCATTCCTCTGTTGTCAGAGTAGGGGTACAGCATTATCAGCCTCACTAAACCCCACCAAATATATCACCCAGGCTCCATACCCACTCTCTCTCCACAGCCCCAGGGGAGTATGAGGCTCCACCCCCATATTCACAGTAAAAATACCCAATGGAACCTACTGCTTGGTTCAGGATCTCCAACTTATCAACTCTGCAGTGGTTCCCTTTCACCCTGTACTGTCCCCTCCAACCTTCCCTTTAAAGCCTTCCCCTTCTCCATTCTAGACCTCAAGGATGCCTTCCTTCCCATATCTCTTGATCCTCAGTCACAAAAATCTTTGCCTTTACTTGGACTCTGTAGGCCGAGACTGCTCATTCGTTCCTGGCCATCCAGACCTGAAATAACCACACAGAAACTGTATTAGTTGAAACACTGCTTGGCCAATCACTTAAGCGTATTGCTAGCTAGCTCTTATATCTTAAATTAACCCATTTCCATTATTTTATATTTTACCATGAGGCTCGTGGTTTACTGGCAAGGTTCTGACTGGTGGCTACATGGCATCTCATTGATTCTGCCTTCTTTCCTCCTCTATCTGCTTGGAATTCCTGCTGTGCTCTATTCTGCTAAGCCACTGGCCGAAACAGCTTTATTCATTAAGCGATAAATGTAACATATATACAGAAGGACTTCACACACTGGTTATCTTTCCTCCCAGCTCTCCTGGACTGTCCTATCCCAGGGCTTCTGGAACATCCCACATCTATTTGGCCAGGCTCTGGCCTCTGGTTTATTCTCTCTGTCTCTTCCTAAATCCAAGCTTATATAACACATGGTGCATATGCTTTGTATCCATCCCTGCAGATTAGCCAGACAACACCTACACATTATTAAACTTTCCGCCCATGCAGGGACATAGGGTCTCACCCTCTGAGGCCCAGATTCCACTCCTCAGGTTACTTCTCTGGGATTAGCCTTCACTCCAGCTCACAAGGCCATTACCCTAGATAGAAAACAATTCAGTCACTCAGTTCCCACCATCGAGGATGAAATTCTATCTTTCCTAGGGATGGCCAGCTCCTTCTGCTCTTGGATTCCTTCCTCTCATCTCACCCATTCCCGTATGTGGCAGTCATTGTCCCTCACATGAATCTCTTCTTGAACCTATTACCGTATCACTTCATAAGCTTCAGCAGGCCTCCTCCAGGCCCCAGCCCTATGTCTGGACTTAAGGCACCCCTTGTCTCTCCAGGTTACAGAAAAGGAGGGATATGCCCTTGGGTTCCTGGGTCACTAACTGGGACCTTACTTTATGCCTGTTGCATACTCATCAACAAATAGAAACACTGTCCAAGGGACCTTGCCTGTGTGCTCTGGCCACAGCTGAACTTCTTAGACACGAATGAAAAAGGTTAACCTGCAGGCCCCCTCTCCTCACCACCTGCCCCGTCTCCTAAAACTCAAGGGTCTCCAAACACTGCCCCTTCCAGATTCTCTCTGCAGAGAGAATGCTACTCTGACATGTCAGCCATGTTCACACCTCAACATCTCAAACTGACTCAAGCAGCTGATTGGGCTCTCTTAAGGTGTGTATGGGTCATTTGTTTCTGCTGGCTTCTTCCAACTATCGTATTTGATTCCTAATTCTTGAGTCCACCTCTTCAGCCATTTCTCCTCCCCCTGCTCTGACCAACTATCTCTCCTACCCTACTCAGTGAATGTCCTCCCTCTTGCTGCTGGAGCCTGCTACACTCTCCGGCACTCACTCTGGGGGCAACTCTCTAGTTACTAAGACATCTCCTCCTCTCCCTCCGTAGGAACCCTTCCCATTTCCTTCCTTCTCCACTTAGGAGCTACTTGCTAAGTCCAAAGCTTCCTTAAGCCCTTCTGGGCCTCTGGCCTTCTCCCTCCTCCCAGCTCCATCCTGGAAGTCTCACAGATCCTCCATGCCCACTGGGCTTTTCTCTTGCCTCTCAGCTCCCACTTGGATTTTATACAAACTCCTCCAACAGATTTTCCTCTTTTCCTCCGTGGACTTGAATTTTATTAAAGCCTCACTCTGTTACTATAAACAGCTTGACCACAGTACATTTTTTTGTTGTTTTTTAAGACAGGGTTTCTCTGTGTAGCTTTGGAGCTTGTCCTGACATTGGCTCTGTAGACCAGGCTGGCCTCAGACTCACAGAGGAGAGCTGCCTGCCTGTCTCCGAATGCTGGTATTAACAGTGTGTGCCACCACCACCCAGCTGCAGTATGTTTTTGATGCCACTGGAGTGGCAAGACTAACTACCTCCCTATTTTCCACCAGTTTTCCTCTCAGTTAATCCAGCATCTCCAATAAGTGTCTTAGACCATCCTCACCCTCCAGACCAAATAGACTTGATCACCATAGTGCTACAGAGTCAGTGAGGATTAGAATTACTAACTGCAGAGAGAGGTAGGCTGCAGTGAGATTTCATTTGTTCAGAGAGTCAAACGGCGGCACTAATCAGCCTTACAGGCCAGACAGTAGTGACACACACCTTTAATCCCAGTAGCCACACTGGTTTGCCATAGAAACTTCGCAGTAGTAGTGTACACTTTTAATCCCAGCACTAGAGAGGAATATAAAACGGGAGGAGACAGTTCCCACACACAGTCTCATTCTGAGATTCCTGGAGGCAGGATCACCATTTTGGTCTGAGGTAGAGGTAAGAGCCAGTGGCTGGCTGTTTTGCTTTTCTGACCTTCAGGTTGAACCCCAATTTCTGTCTCTGGGTTTTTATTAATCATGCTACAGTGGTCTTTGTCTCTTTCTCAGGGAGGAATGTTCTTTCTGTGTTAACCAATCAGGTATAGTAAAAGACAAGATCCAACAACTCCAGACAGATTTTTCAAAAACATAAGAAACAGTTCGATGCTTCTGGCCAATTGCTCCTTGACAGTCCAATGTGGAATTGGATACTACCCTTCTTTTTTTTCTTATTTTTTTTAAAAAACTATCTTTTCTCATTGGATGGCTGTGGCACACACCTTTAATCCCAGCACTTGGGAGGTAGAGGCAGGAGGATTGTTGGGAGTTTGAGGCCAGCCTGGTCTACAAGAGCTAGTTCCAGGACAGTTAGAGCTGTTACACAGAGAAACCCTGTCTTGGAAAAGAAAAAAAAACTATCTTTTTCATTTTACATACCAACCCCAGTTTCTACTCCCTCCCCTCCTCCCATTCCCTACACCTTCCTTCCCATCCCACCTCCTATCCACTCCTCAGAGAGGGTAAGACTTCCCATGGGGAGTCAAAAGAGTCTAGCACATTGCTTTGAGGCAGGACCAAGGCCCTTGCTCTAGTCTGAGCAAGGTATCCCTACAAAATAATGGGTTCCAAAAAGCCAGAACAAGCAATAGGGGGTAAATCCTCGTGACACTGCCAGTGGACCCACAGTCTGCCCCAGCCATACAACTGTCACCCACATTCAGAGGGCTTAGTTTGATCCTATGCTGGTCCCCTTGCTGTCAGGCCAGAGTTGGTGAGCTCCCATTAGCTCAGGTAAGCTGTTTCAGTGGATGTCCCCATCATGGTCTTGATCTCTTTGCTCATATTCTCACTCCTCCCACTCTTTGACTGGGCTTTGGGAGCTCAGCCCAGTGCTCCACTATGGATTTCTGCATCTGCTTCTGTCAGTAACTGGATGAAAGTTCAATGATGACATTTGAGATAGTCAGCAATAAGACAACAGGCTAGGCCAGTTCAGGTACCCTCTCCACTATTGCTTAGGGTCTTAGCTGGGGTCATCCTTGTGGATTCCTGGGAATTTCTCTAGTGTCATGTTTCTTACTAGCCTCATAATGGCTCCCTCTATCAAGATATCTCTTTCCAATCAAGACAACTTTAAGATACCATCTTACACCTGTCAGAATGGCGAAAATAAAAAACACCAATGATAGCCTTTGCTGGAGAGGGTGTGGAGAAAGGGGTACACTCATCCATTGCTGGTGGGAATGCAAACTTGTGCAACCACTTTGGAAAGTAGTGTGGAGGTTTCTCAGGAAATTTGGGATCAACCTACCCCTGGACCCAGCAATACCACTCTTGGGAATATACCCAAGAGAGGCCTTATCATACAACAAAAGTATATGCTCTACTATGTTCATAGCAGCACTGTTTGTAATAGCCAGAACCTGGAAACAACCTAGATGCCCTTCAATTGAAGAATGGATGAAGAAAGTATGGAATATATACATATTAGAGTACTACTCAGCAGTAAAAAACAAGGACTTCTTGAAGTTTGCAGGCAAATGGATGGAAATAGAGAACACTATCCTGAGTGAGGTAAGCCAGACCCAAAAAGAGGAACATGGGATGTACTCACTCATATTTGGTTTCTAGACATAAACAAAGGACATTGAGCCTATAATACGTGATCTTAGAGACGCTAAATAAGAAGGAGAACCCAAAGAAAAACATATAGGCATCCTCCTGAATATTAACCTTCATCAGGCGATGAAAGGAGACAGAGACCCACATTGGAGCACCGGACTGAAATCTCAAGGTCCAAATCAGGAGAAGAAGGAGAGAGAGCACGAGCAAGGGACTCAGGACCGCGAGGGGTGCACCCACACACTGAGACAATGGGGATGTTCTATCGGAACTCACCAAGGCCAGCTGACCTGGGTCTGAAAAAGCCTGGGATAAAACCGGTCTTGGGAAAAAAACATAGAGACAATGAGGACTACTGAGATCTCAAGAACAATGGCAATGGGTTTTTGATCCTACTGCACGTATCGGCTTTGTGGGAGCCTAGGCAGTTTGGATGCTCACCTTACTAGACCTGGATGGAGGTGGGTGGTCCTTGGACTTCCCACAGGGCAGGGAACCCTGATGGCTCTTTGGGCTGAAGAGGGAGGGGGACTTGATTGCTTGATTGGGGGAGGGGGAGGGGAATGGGAGGCGGCGGTGGGGAAGAGACAGAAATCTTTAATAAATAAAAAAATAAATTAATTAATTAAAAAAAAGATATCTCTTTCCTGTTCTCCATCTCTGTCCTCCCCCCATCTTGACCATCCTGTTCCCTCAAGTTCTCCTCCCCCCTTTCTCCTCTCCTTCTCTCCCTCCTCCCTCCCTTCTCCCCCCATCCCTACACTCCCAATTTTCTCAGGGGATCTTGTCTATTTCCCCTTCCCAGGGGCATCTATGTATGTTTCTCTTAGGGTTCTGCTTGTTACTTAGCTTCTCTGGAGTCGTGGACTATAGGTTCATTATTCTACCCTTCTTAATCCCCTTTCTCCTCCTTTTCTTAATCCTACTAGTCACATCCTGCCTCTTAAACTCCTGATATAGATTTCAAAAGATCTCTATTTGGACTTGAGTTTTATGCATGGGGATAGATATGGATCTGTTTGCATTCTTCTACATGCTGACATCCAGTTATGCCAGAGGCTTTTTTTTTCATTGAATAATTTTAGCTTCTTTATCAAAACTCAGGTTTCATAGGTGGGTAGATTAATATCAGGGTCTTCGATTCAGTTCCATTGGTCAACCTGTCTGTTTTTATGCCAATACCAAGCTGTTTAGCTCTGTAGTAGATCTTGAAGTCAGAGACAGTGATGCCTCTGGAAGTTCCTTTGTTGTGCAGGATTGTCTTGGCTATCCTGGGTTTTTTGTTTTCCCATATGAAATTGAGTATTGTTCTCTCTAAGCCTGTGAAGAATTGTGTTGGGATTCTGATGGAGATCGCATTGAATCTGCGTTTTGCTTTTGGTAGGATTGCCATTTTTATTATGTTGATCCTACCTATGTAAAAGCATGGGAGATCTTTCCATTTTCTGATATCTTCTTCAATTTCTTTCTTCAAAGACCTGAAGTTCTTGCCATTCAGGTCTTTCACTTCTTTGGTTAGTGTTACTCCCAAGATATTTTATGTTATTTGTGGCTATTGTGAATGGTGATATTTCTCTGATTTCTTTCTCAGCCCCTTTATCATTTGCATATAGGAGGGCTACTGATTTTTTGAGTTGATCTTGTGCCCTGTCACATTACTAAAGGTGTTTATCAGCTGTAGGAGTTCCATGGTAGAATTTTTGGAGTCATACACACACACACACACACACACACACACACATGCACACACACACACACGCACGCACACACACACACACATATATATATATGAAACTATCATGTCATCAGCAAACAGTGAAAGTTTGACTTCTTCCTTTTCAATTTGTATCCCCTTGATCTCCTTTTGTTGTCTTATTGCTCTAGCCAGAACTTCAAGTACTATGTTGAATAGATATGGAAAGAGTGGACAGCCTTGTTCCTGATTTTAGTAGAATCGCTTTGAGTTTCTCTCTATTTAATTTCATGTTGTCTGTAAGCATGCTGTATATTTCTTTTATTATGTTTAGATATGTTTATTGTATCCCTGATCTCTCCAAGACCTTTATCATGAAGGGGTGTTGGATTTTGTCAAATGCTTTTTCAGCATCTAATGAGATGATCATATTTTTTCTTTCAGTTTACTTATATGGTGGATTACATTGATAGATTTTTATATGTTGAATCATCTCTGCATCTGTGGGACAGAGCCAACTTGATTATAGTGGATGATGTTTTTGATGTTCTTAGATTCCGTTTGCCAGTATTTTATTGAGTATTTTTGCACCAATGTTCATGAGGGAGAATGGTCTGTAACTCTCTTTCTTTGTTGAGTCTTTGTGTGTTTTTGGTATCAGGGTAACTGTAGCCTCATAAAAAGAGTTTGGCAATGTTCCTTCTATTTCTATTGTATGGAACACTTTGAGGAGTATAGGTATTAGTTCTTCTTTGAAATCCTGGTAGAATTTTGTTCTGAGACCATTGGGCTCTCCACTTTTTTGGTTGGGAGGCTTTTGATAACTGCTTCTATTTCCTTACAGATCTATGTAAATTGCTCATATGTTCTTGATTTAATTTTGGTATGTGGTACCTATCCAGAAAACTGTCTATTTCTTTTACATTTTCCAATTTTGTGGAGTACAGGTTTTCAAAATATGGCCTAATGATTCTCTGGATTTCCTCAGTGTCTGTGGTTATGTCCCCTTTTCATTTCTGATTTTATTAATTTAGATGTTCTCTCTCTGCCTTTTGATTAATTTGGATAAGGGTTTGTCTATCTTGTTGATTTTCTCAAAGAACCAGCTCTTTGTTTCATTGATTCTTTGTATTGTCTTCTTTCTTTCTATTTTATTGATTTCAGCCCTCAGTTTATTTCCTTGCTAATACAGGTTTACTGCCCCTAGCTACAGAGCCAGAGGCCAGTGACTCCTGATTATGAAGATCAAATCCTCCCAAAGGACTTCAACAACCCAATTCAGCAAGTAGTCTAAAGATAATATCACTCCCCTTTCCTGTAACCTGATTGTCTATCAATAATAAGCCAAAAATGGGGAATATAAGCCCTTTTAGCTACATAAATTGTCAGGTCCCTCCCCTGAGAACCTCCAGCTGTCAGATTCCACCCACAGAACCTTCTAACTGCCCTAACAGTGGGGGATTCTGCCCCCACTCTACTGATTAAAGATCAAAGCTCTGGACTTGAAATCCTACCAGCCAGTCCCCACCCTGAAAAGCTTCACCCAGAAAAGTTCCACCCCGTCACCCCAGGAAACTCTATATAAGCCTTGCCTCCTTCTCAGTTCTCTGCTGTTTCTCACCTGAGCAGAGGCAGCCATCCTCTTGGTGTGTTCTCTCCCAATAAATCTCTTGTGTGGGGTTTGTTGTGCAGTGTGATTGGGTGGTATTCCTTGGCTCCTGACTGCAGGATGCCTTTCCACCTGAGCTGTAATGCTTACACTTCCCACTTCCAGATTGCAGGCAAACTGTCCTGCAGATGCAATATTACATCCTCAAGGTTCCTTTTCCTGTCCTATAAAACCCCCAGACCCCCATTGTTATGGAACACCTTAGTCTCCACTCCTGAGGAGAGAGGGTTGGCGTTCGACTGTTCTGATTAAAGGACAGTTCTGCCTCTATGGTGGTCAGATTCCTCCTTCTTTACTTCTGTTCTGCCTCAGTCAATCTTGAGATAACAACAACAACAAAAAAAAAAAAACACTCACATATAAAAATAAATCTTATTTTTTTTAAAAAAAGAAGACATGTGAAGTTAGGTGAAGATCGTTTTCATGTACTTTAGATAGTCCCATCTCAAGGGACTCTAGATTCTAACCTGGAAGCCCTTTTCTTCCTAACATTTACTATGTGATCTACTCTCACTATGGTAAACCTCAGCTTTCTCTCCTGTTCTGGAGCAATAGTTATTATATCACCCCCTAGCATGGGCTGAAGACTAAACAAAGTACTAATAGATACATGATTCATAGAGCAATGCTTTGCAGACAGCATGGGCTTGAATCAGGACCAAAAGATGGGAAATTGAGGGGCCTTAAGAAGAGGAGAAGTTTTCAATTAGGATCTGGATAGAAGTCAGAAAATTCAAAACAGCTGATAAAAATAAAAATTAAAAACTCATTTACAGACGCTAACCATGATGACACATGCCTAGAATCCATGCTAACACTCAGGAAACTGAAGCAGGGGATTGAAGTTCACCCGGAGCTACAGAAGACCATGCTTAAAAAGAAATATATAGCATCACATGTTTTATACTAATTTTTAAAGCTTTGCCTAATCTTTAAATCCTACTATAAATTATATCATTTGAGAAAAATAACTTAGAAAATCACAAAATCATATAGAGATGCTGTCAAAACACTGTACAGTTCTTGTGAGATGCTTACACCATCTTGGGTGCATATTGTTGTCTTTGTTTTCAATTCTTTGCATTAAACATTAAAAGAAATGTTACTGGGCACATGTTACACCTCACCACAACTGAGACCAGAACTAGTCCCGAATGCAGTAGCAATAGGGACTGTTTGGGACATCAGCTCAGCAGGTCTCCTAGAGGTGGCATCAGTAATCGCACAGTGCCGGGCATCCCAGATCCACTGAGACAAACTGTCAACAGTAGCATGAGTCCCCACGCTTTGTGCCAACTCCATGATTATTTGGCTCTTCCAGCACCAAGCCTTCCTTATTTCTGCTCCTGTAGCTTCCCCGGGGATACAAGCCAGTTTAGTTGGCCCATCTCCTCTTCTTTGCTTCACCCTGCGTAATCACTTCTTTCTCCACTTTGCTTTCATGGCACAGGATCACGGCGCTAAGGCCAAGAGAACCTATGGTCATATTTGTAGAGAGTGAATAAACCCCTCCGTGAATGTTCGTTGCCTGACACGGCCATGTCAAGATTCCAGTGCCTCAGAGTCATGGGAGTAGCAAAGCTATCCTCGGGTCCAGGTGTGAATGCTGACAGTTTGTGCAGAAAACCTCTCCTATAGCTTCTTCCACACCCAGCACTCGATGTTTCCAGCCTGAAGTCAACTCCTCCACAGAGACTAAGACTAGTCAAATCCACCTCCTTGTTCAGCTGGATAAATAACCTTACTTCCACGTTTATCTGTAGATAATGGCCCAGCCTCCTTGTTTGGATTATGAATAACCCCACCTCCCTGTTCAAATGCATACAATACACTGCTGCCAGGGTGCTTCCGCTTCTCCATCAGAGAGCTCAGATCACCTGGTCCTGGCTTTTCTGCGTGTCCCTGTGCCTGCCTTTCCTTCATTCCACACCTCCTTAGTCAAGTCAATGGAGCCATGCAGGACTCTGCATACAGTCTTCTGGGCATCTGTCACTCATTTCCCTCTCTCCTTTTCTCCCTGCACCTCTGTAGATCTCTCTCTCTCTCTCTCTCTCTCTCTCTCTCTCTCTCTCTCTCTCTCTCTCTGTGTCTGTGTGTGTGTGTGTGTGTGTACATGTGCATGTGTATAAATCTGAACTGGGTAGTATCCTCTCTCTCTCTCTCTCTCCCTCAGTCTCTCTCTCTCTCTCTCTGTGTGTGTGTGTGTGTGTGTGTGTGTGTGTGTGTATACATGTGCATGTGTATAAATCTGAACTGGGTAGTATCCTCTCTCTCTCTCTCTCTCTCTCTCTCTCTCTCTCTCTCTCTGTGTGTGTGTGTGTGTGTGTGTGTGTGTGTGTGTGTGTGTACATGTGCATGTGTATAAATCTGAACTGGGTAGTATCCTCTCTCTCTCTCTCTCTCTCTCTCTCTCTGTGTGTGTGTGTGTGTGTGTGTGTGTGTGTGTGTGTATACATGTGCATGTGTATAAATCTGAACTGGGTAGTATCCCATTTCTCTTGACAACTTTGCTTTATTCCAACTCATCTTGAATTTATCTGCTCGTTTATCTGTGTAAATGATGTGGGGGATTGAATGAAAAAGTCCCCCACAAGCTCCTTGGGAGTGGTACTGTTAGGAAGTGTGGCCTTGTTGGAGTAGCTGTGACCTTATTGGAGGAAGTGTGTTGAGGTTTCAAACACTCAAGTCAGGCCCAGTGTTTCTCTCCTCCTGATGCCTGCCAATCCAGATGTGGTGCTCTTGGCTGCCTCTCCAGCACCATGTTTGTATGTGTGCCACCGTGCTTCCTGCCATGATGATAGTGGACTAAACCTTTGTCTGTAAGCCAGCCCCAATGAAATGTTTTCCTTCATGAGAGCTGCTGTGGTCATGGTGTCTCTTCACAGCAATGGAAACACTAAGATATGACACGAGACAGAAGTGTCCCTTTCTAGATATCAATAGTCCCAACAACATTTACAGACTGACATCTCAGGACCTACACAAAGTTAGGCTACTAAATCTAAAATCTTGTGTCAAAAACTGGTACAGAGTGTTGACTGCTATTTTGAATCAGAGCAGGGAGGAGCTGATAAAGGAAGCTTAGGGCAACATGGGTGCTGTTGATCTCTTGAAGGACTGTGATGTAATCAGACCAGACACCTGCAATGCAGTCCTAGTTCACTGCTGATCCCCCAAAGAGCTTAGGTCCTACAAGGCCAGACACCTGCAATGTCCTAAGTAAAGTCTGTGAAAGTTCTGCTTGTAATCTGTCCAGAAGGACACATGTCTGGCCAACCTGCTCTGTCAGTAAGGCTAATGATAGAGAACAGGCTTCTAAGATGCTCACCATAGTGTGGAGAACAGTATAGAGAGAAGACACATTTCTGACCATCCACAAATATGTGTGCCCATAATGGATGGATATATGGTGTAGGAGGGTTCTTTTTTCTATGTGTTGTTTTCATTGGTTAAATAGACTGTCTTGGCTTTTTGATAGGACAGCAGCTTAGATAGGTGGAGTAGACAGAACAGAATGCTGGGAGAAAGAAGGCAGATGCAGAGAGCTGCCATGAAGTCACCAGAGTCAGACATGCTGAATCTTTCCCGGTAAGCCACGGCCTCGTGGTTCTACACAGATTATTACATAAGGGTTAAAACAAGATGTGAGAGTTAGCTAATAAGAGGCTAGAACTATTGAGCCAGGCAGTGTTTAATTAATTCAATTTCCATGTGGTTATTTTGGGTATAAACTAGCCGGGTGGTGGGGACAGGGCCCGCCGCACCACATTGCTACATATATATATATTTGAAAATTTGTAACAGCAGAAGCAATTACACCTTACTTGAGAATGCATGGTAATGGGGATATGTCACAGCTGTTATTGACAGTCTTCAGAGTCAGTGGCCCTGCCGGCCTTGTGGGCAGGGTTCCTCCATCCAAGAATAATTTCTCTGGTGGGTTGACATCTGAATTATCAATTGCTATAAGCTGCATCGTGGTCTGCAGTGGCTCGTGACAAGCACTCCTGACAGGTTATACTCTCACGCCCCTCCTTGTGAAGCTGATGGGAGTGAGTTTACTTAAGATTATCTGCTACAGCCGACTGCTATGATTTGCCTTTATGGAAAACCATGCTTTTGGCATGTTTGGCTTTCTGTTGACTCAGTAACAAGAATGTTTAAATATCATCTTTTATCTTGATGTTTTGGAGGGCAGGCTATGTATTCCTTTTGAGGCTCAGATAATTACAAATGACTTAAAGACTATGTTTTTGAGCTGGAGAGATGACCCAGCACTTAAGAGCACGTGCGACTCTTCCAGAGGAACCAGGTCTGATCCAAGCACTACATGGAGCAATTCATAACCACCTGTACCTCTAGCTCCAGGGCATCTCACAGCCTCTTCTGGTCTCTCTTTGTACATCCCAACACAAAGAATATGCACACATACAATCACACATGTATAAATAAAATAAAATACTTCAAAAAGCTATATCTTTCTTACTGTAAAAGTAATACAAGATTGTTCTTTTGATGTTTTTATAAATCTAAAAGCAGGGCTGCAGATCTATCTCAATGAGCATTCTTCCTTCATATGCGTAAGACCCCAGGTTTGATCCTCTGCATTGCAAACTATGAAACATCTGGTGCCCAGGAGTGGAGCTATGCCTGACTGGGGACTGAGAGCCGAGGGTGGATCTTTTAGTAGATCCTGGGTTAGGTTTAGATTTATTGTTGACACCAAATAAGATCGCATATCTGGTTTCAAAAGGTCAAGAAAGAAAAGCTCATTGTGCAACCCTAAACCGGGCATCTGTATCAACTCCAACATAGCTTAAACAGGGCATCTGTATCAACTCCAACATAGCTTAAACAGGGCATCTGTATCAACTCCAACATAGCTTAAACAGGGCATCTGTATCAACTCCAACATAGCTTAAACAGGGCATCTGTATCAACTCCAACATAGCTTAAACAGGGCATCTGTATCAACAACTCCAACATAGCTTAGAGAACTTTGTGGGAGAGAGGAAGAAAGAGTGGAAGAGTTGGAGGGCAGGGAAGAGTACTGAGAAATGCTGTCTCCTGGACAAGACACGCCCAATGCACTCACGAATTCACTGAAGCTGTGGTCACTTGTACAAGACCCAAACAAGATTATGTCAGCATGTTTAGTCAACCTTCCAGCAGGCAGCACCACCTAGTAAGTTAAGAGGGAGGAGAGGAGGAGAGAGGAGGGAGAACGAGAGGGCAAGGGAGGGAGAGAGAGAGAGTTGAAGACTGAAGGGTAATGTATTGGGGGTGTTGGGAAATACTATTTTAAGGTGTGTGACTTTTGTTTATGCCATATTTGTTTAACTCGGTGAAGCTATGATTCTTTGCCTGTCTAAAACGCCCGAAGGTCTAATAAAGAGCTGAACAGCCCATAGCAAGGCAGGCAAAGCATATGAATAGAAGGAAAACCGAGTGTCCCAGACTGCCCCTGGAGAGGTAAGCCTTTGGGTTCCCAGTTAGAGAGCTCAGTTCTCTAAGACCTTGCCCTGGGAGGAATATCCTGTTGCCTCACCCCCACCCACTAAGCCTGGAGAACCCAAGCAGCCTCCATACACCCACTACCATCTGCTACCACATCTGTGATCACAGGCCCAGACTGCCCCTGGACAAAGCCTTGGCCCAGACGACTGTCCCTGGAGAGGGGCCCCAGAGCCTTATCAGCATCCACTAGAGGCACGGGCCAGCTTGCATCCAGAGGAAGAGTGACCACTTAAGTCACAGACCCCATCTTCACTGATTGGAGGAAGAGGGACCCCCTGAAGCACAGGCCTCACCTGCACCCACTGGAGGAAGATACAGGCAGACGGCAGTGTAAGAACACATCCAATATGGTACCACCAAAACCTAGTGGTCTTACAATAAGAACACCCGAACATCCTAACTCAGAAGAACCAGAATAAAATGACATTAAATAGGTTATGAAGATGACAGAGACCCTTAATAAAGAGGAAATTTAAAAATTCATTAAATAAATGGAGAAAAGGCAAACATCCCTAGTGCTGGAACTGACATCTTTCAAGATGTCACATTCTCTTTGGGTGGATAACTTGCTCAACCTAGACACAGGGTGATATATATATAGGGTGATGTTGGTCCTGCCTCAAAGTGAAGTGTCAGACTTTGTTGACTCTCCATGGGAAGCCTTATCCTTTCTGAAGAGTGGATGGGGAGGGAGAAGAGGGTGGAGCAGGAGGAGGACAGGGAGTGGGAATGGGGATAACTATTTAAAATGAGAAAAGATTGTATTTAAAAATTCTTAATTAAAAAAAAGCAAAAAGACAAAGGAGAAGGAACACCAAGGAGAAGAAGCACCAATGAGAAAGAGGAGGTCAGGAGCCAGCCACCCAACCACCCTGCCAGTCATGGAGTAAGAGATACAGAAGTAAGACAAGGAAAAAGCCCAGAAGCAAAAGATAGTTGGGATAATTTAAGAAAGGCTGGTGAAAGCTGGGCAGTGGTGACACATGCCTTTAATCCCAGCACTCGGGAGGCAGAGGCAGGGGGAATCTCTGTGAGTTCGAGACCAACCTGGTCTACAAGAGCTAGTTTCAGGACAGGCTTCAAAGCTATAGAGAAACCCTGTCTCAAAAAAAAAAAAAGAAAGAAAGAAAGAAAGAAAGAAAGAAAAGAAAAGAAAAGAAAAGAAAAGAAAAGAAAAGAAAAATTAAAAAAGAAAAAAGCTGGTGAGAAACAAGCCAACCAAGGCTGGGTCGTCATAACTAAGAATAAGCCTCCATGTATGATCTATTTGGGACCTGGGTGATGAGACCCCCCCAAAAGCCAAAATACTAAAATACATCATACTACAACAGGGAAGTATATTGAGTAAGTAGGAGGGATAGTTGCGATCAAGATACATTGTATATATGTATAAAATTACCAAAGAATAGATCTCTGTTAGTTCAAGGCCAACTTGGTCTACACAAGTTAGTTCCAGGACAGCACCAAAACTACAGAGAAACCAAAATTACCAAAGAATAATAAAAACATTGTTAAAACAAAGAACTCATTATCATTCCACTTTCATTTTTAAATCAACCACTTAAAATATATCACCAAGGCTTTAACCCTATTTTTAAATTTAATCAGAAGCCCCCTAAAAATGAAATGTTTGGGGGTCTCTTGACCCAGGAAGACCCTAGTGGCATCAAAATACTGGCTTTTGGAAGTCTCTGACTCAGAATTGCCTTTGTTACAAATGAAGTGGTTACAATTGCAAAACATATGCTGGAAATCCCCATTGTCAGCCCTGTTCTGTGGCTAGTGCTCCAAGGGGTTCCGCAATGAGTCAAGGAGTCATAGATCCCAGAAATCTGCAACACCCTGCATGCCACGAAACCACACCGCTTTTCCTACCAGAAGCAGGAAGCTGCCTGGCTGCAGGGAATGAAGCCTCCTAGAGTCTAGTACAGGTCCTGGTCACAGAGAGACCTCACTCGATATCCTTCTGGCATAACCTGAGAATTTCTACATAACTGCCATCATCTGGCTACGTAGAGTGTGTGTCTGTAATCCCCGAGTTCCTATGGAGAGATGGAAGACACAGAAGAATCTACCGGAGCTGGAGGACCAACTATTCTGGTCAAAACTTTGATGGAAACAACAAAACAGAAGTCTAACCCAAGACATGCAAATAATACAAACAAAAACTGGAAATCACACTTTTTCTCAATCACTTGAAATAATTTATTTAGGAAGGATGCATCAGTGAATTCTTAGAACCACTTGGTAAAAGATACTGTTGCCCTCTTGGGTCAAACTGGTAACTACAAAGATGTCCTCTGACAATCCAGAGATCTTGAGGATTGTCTAATGATACCTGCAGCCGACTCACCAAGAAAACCAGCCTTACAAGCCTGCACTGAGGGGCACTCTAAAACAGACTTTAAAAAAAAAATCAAAGTCTGTAGTTTTGAAAATGCCAGTTGGTAGAGGTGTGCTTTAAAAGTGGGCTTGCAGATAAGAACCATGAAGAGTCTGTGGAGGGTGTGGTGTGTTCGTTAGCTGTATATCAGTCTGACAGTTATTTGGAAAGAGGAACCTCAAGTGGAAAAAAAAAACTGCCTCTACCAGATTGACCTGTGGGCATGTGGGGGGGTGGGGGGCATTTTCTCATCACTTATAAATGTGGATGGTCCCATCTCATTGTGGGCCAGTGTCTCCCCAGGGCAGGTGGTCCTGGGGTATATAACAAACCAGGCTGATGAGCAAGTCAGAAAGCATCTATCTGTTTCTCCGGCTTTCTCAGTTCCTGCCTCAAGTTCCTCTGATGATGGCTATGTTGTGTAGGCGTCAGCCAGATAAACCCTTTCTTTCCCAAACTGCTTTGGTCACCGTGTTTATCACAGCAGAAGGATCCCTACGTAAGAGAGGAGGGCATCAGACTTTGTTTTTCTGTCCTGTTTGACCTCCTGACTAAGCTCAGTGTTTTTCAACAAGGACTTGGAAAAGTTCTGGTTTGGTTTCGCCTAGTTTATTTTGCAAGGGAGATACTTTCTCTGAGTAATGTAAACCTACAGAAAAGTTTTTTGCAAAGGCTGATTTTCCAGCATTTCAAGACTCTGAAGTACTCCCCCACTCCCCCAGTTTTTGAGAGCCTGCTTCAAAATAAAGAAACCATATCTTCAACGAAAATCAAAAAGCCAACATGGCAGTGTCCACTTGTAAATTCCTACAGTTAGCAGGCATAGGAGGATCAGACGCTAAAGGCTACCCTTGGGTAGATAGCAAGTTCAAGGAGAGCCTGGGCTGTATGAAAATCTATCATAAACCAAAAGCTCAAAAGGCCTGGTGTGACGTTCAAGTACTAATCTCAGCACTGGGAAGTGCTGAGGCAGGGGAATCAGGTGTTCAAGGTCACCCTCACCTCTTAACAAGTTCCAAACAGACCAGAAGCTACCATGAACAACTAACTCCCAGGCTAATGTCTGTGACTGTCTCTGCCATTATATGACTTTCCTCACAATAAATAATTCAGAAGTGACTGAATTCTCTCCTTTGGTAATGGCCATCTTCCATGATTAGGACTTGAACTCTGATGGAGCAAGGAAAGCATCCATCTTTAGTCAGGGAACCGATCATCTGTGTGACTTCAGCCTCCATACAAAGGTTGCACAGAGAAGGTTCATTCCCATGCATCTTCTCCTTTTAATGCATGCAAACTCACCCAACAAAATATAATTTTATTCTCAAAATGTTTTCAGATATCCTTGTCATTACGCGGGCTTACGTTTGTAAAGATAGATAGATGATAGATAGATAGATAGATAGATAGATAGATAGATAGATAGATAGATAGATGATAGATAGATGATAGATAGATAGATAGATAGATAGATAGATAGATGATAGATAGATGATAGATAGATAGATAGATAGATAGATAGATAGATAGATAGATAGATAGATAGATAGATAGATAGATAGATAGATAGATAGATAGATAGACCAAAACAGTTTTACTTTGGGAAATAAAAATCAGGTTGAAATACTTAGATTATAAAGCATTCAGTATTGGCCTGAATGTAAAAGATTAGATTGACATTTAGAAAATGATTCTTTAAAAACTGAGGAATGAATATAGAAAAGGTAATATATTAACATATTTAAATATTTCAGTAATAAAGAAAATTATCATTTTCAGAAAATGGATGCAAGTGGAGATGAACATATTAAACTAATTAAGTCAATCTCAGAAAGATAAGATATTTTCTTTCATTTACAGTTACTAGGTTTTATGTAGATACTTGAAATCGTGTATATAGGTGTGACATGAAAGTAGAAAAACACCGTCGAGGGGAACAAAGGAACTGAGGAGGGGAGGAGCTGATATGGGAAGAAATTGCTCAAAGTTTATGTTTTTGTATGAAGTGATTCTTATGTGATCATTACTACCATATACAATGAATGTACATCAATGCAAATTAACCAATTAGGTTTAAAATGTCTATATGAATAAAACACCAAAATCAAATTAATGGAAAAAGTCACACCCTACTGCAGCCAGGGTCTGTGCTGATGTCTGTGACTCCTGTTGCTATTGAGGGCCATATTGACTCCAGGGGTCTGGACCTCCACCTAGGGCCGTGTTGGTATCAGATACCTGTGGCCTTGTTGGAGTCTGGGAGTCATGCTGTAGCTGAACCGTACAGATCTGGGTGGCCTGTCATCTGGGCCCAGGCTGCTGTCGAGGGCCATGTCTGGATCTGTGGCCCTATAGCATCAGGGTATAAGGGGACGTATGTGACTCCTGTTGCCACTGAGGACTGTGTGATTGCCCAGGGTCAGGTCAAACACCTGAGTTCATGTTGGTGTCTGAGGGCCATGATACAACTGAGGCCATGCAAATCTGAGTGGCTTGAGCTGCTACCCAATGCCATGGTGACATCCAGGCCAGAGCTGCAGGGTCCATGGCCCTGCTGCTGCCAGGGTCTATGTTGATGAGCAATGCTCATGCTACCATCGAAGGTCATGCACAAGCCCAACATCTGGTGCCATGTTGGTGTCTGAGGCCAGAAGGGTCCTGAGACTGTGCCAATCTGAGTGTCCTGCACTGCAACCTGGGTATTGGTGACATCCAGACCTGGCTTCTGCCAAGGACATGTCTGGGTCTATGGTTCTACCATGGCTGGGGTCTGTGCTGAAGTCCAAGTCCCATATTGCCACCAAAGATTACATAGAAGGCCAGGGTTGGGGCTACAACCTGAGGCCTTGGTGGTGTCTGGGGTCCATGCCACCACCAGAACCATCCCAATCTGCGTGGCCAGTGCTGTTACTTGGAGCCAGGATGTCATTCAGGCTCAGCATGCTGACCCATGTCTGGGTCCCTGATCCAGCTGCAGCTGGAGTCTGTGTTGATGTCTGTGGCCATGTCACCTCATGGGAACCATGAGCCATGGGAACCATGCATGATAAAAATCAGAGGGCCATCCTGAGCCAGCCCCACCCTCACTGGGGCCACTGCAGCAAGAGAGCTGGCCCCTGCTCTTGGGAGAGATGGTCCCACCCCTCACCACAGGCAAGGGCATGGGGGATCAGGCTCTGCCCCCTTGCCTGAAGCAGGTGGCCCCAGTAGCCTGGAATGACCAGCTCTGCTGCTACCCAGGCCCACAACCAGGCTTTGGGTTGGCTCACACTAGCATCGACCACTTCTGGGACCTGCTGGAGCTCATGAGGGGCTGGTTCTGTGGAACAATACCGGCAGGATCTCCATGACTCAGGGTGGCCATGGGATATCCCAAGGAGTTCTGGTGAGGGCCCGGTTATGGTGGAGTACCAGAAACCAGAGGCCTTGAACCAGACTAGTGACTCACTGCAATGAACATTTGCTAGTAAAGTTGATTGTCCAGAAGGAACACTGTGTGACACCCAGACTCCCAATGCACCAGGAAGAATGAAGAGGTGTTGGAGAGGCCGGAAAGGAGAAACAAAGAGGGTCCTATTGGGGAGGAGGGTGTTTTGTTTGTTTGCTTGTTTTGGTTTGGTTTGATTTTTTAAAAGACAATTGGGGGACACTGCAAGGGTGAAGTGAGGATATGGGGGGGCTGGGAGGTAAGCAGAATTAGGATGTATGATATGACATTCCCAAAGAACCAATACAGAAATTATGTTAAACATTAAAAGGGGGAAATCAGTTTCTCAAATAAAAAAGAAAAAGCAAAGGATAAATGGAGAAATTTCATGAGCTTGTTGTTCTTTGTGATGTTACCTTGAATGAAAAAACTGCATTGTGGCTACTTAAAATAGCACCTTATTGGTTGGGGAGGGCTGGCTCAGTAGGTTGGATGCTCACCACACAGCCATAAGGACCTGAGTTCAGATTTTTAGCACCCATGTAAAACGTCAGGCATGGTGGTACATGTGTGTAATAATCCCAGTACCAGAGGGGCAGAGAAGCCTGAGGACTTTTCCGATCTCTCCATCTAGTTGAACTGGTAAGCTCCAGTTCAGGCGAGAAACCCTGTCTCAAATAAATAAATAAATAAATAAATAAATAAATAAATAAATGGATGGAAATCAATAAGGGAAGACACCCAATGTCAATCTCTGGCCTCTTTGCATGCATGCATCTGAACACATGTGTGCGTGCACACACACACTACAAACACATACACAAAAAGTAATATATTATTAGAAGTATTCAGGGTATTGTTCTAGTTTGGTTTCCATTTCTGTGACCAAAAGCAACTGGAGAAGGAAAGGGTTTGTTTCATCTTCCAGGTTACGGTCCATAATCAAAGGAGGCCAAGGCAGGAAATAAAGGCAAGAGCTCGAAGTAGCAGCATGGAGGAGCACTGCTCACTGGCTTGCTCTAGGCTTACATTCAGCTACGTTTCTTATACATGCCAAACCCATCTGCCTAGGAATGGTATCACACACAACAGGCTGGGCACTTCTACATCAGCCAGCAATCAAGAAAATGCCTCCCAAAGACATGTCTACAGGCTAATCTGATGGAGGCTAAACAGACATGCCTACAGGCCAATCTGATGGAGCCCCTCCCCAAGACATGTCTACAGGCCAATCTGATGGAGGCTAAACAGACATGCCTACAGGCCAATTTGATGGAGGCCCCACAGAGATGCCTACAGGCCAATCTGATAGAGGCTAAACAGACATGCCTACAGGCCAGTCTGATGGAGGCTGCAGACATGCCTACAGGCCAGTCTGATAGAGGCCTCACAGAAATGCCTACAAGCCAATCTGATGGAGGCCGTGTTTTTTTTCCAACTGAGGTTCCCTTTCCTAAGCATGTCAGCCCTCATGAAAGACCCCCGAAAGGAGTGTCTTCCCTCTAAGGAGACCCTTCCCAAGGAACAGCGAGACCACTTACGCGGATGCAAACAGCAAGAGGTTTATTCAAATACCAAGTACTTGGGGCGACAAGTCTCTCGACTTGTGCGCCCGTCAGGTTGTGTCCAAGCGTTTTTATAGTGCAAAGCGGGGTACAAAAGTGAGAAGCGTAGTTACAGGGTTCCTATTGGATGATTCAAACGGGGCCCAGTTGGTACCGGGGTGAAATTGAGGGCAGGTTCTCAGGCATCATATAACTGTTTGATCCTCGTTTCTTTTCAGGGTCATAAATTCCTCTTTGGGGTCTCAGTTTCTCCCTTGCACAGATGTATGCCATAAATCTGTCAGAAGTCCTGATGTATCCTTATCTTCCCTGCACAGATGTCAGAAGAAGTCCTGATGTATCCTTATCTCCCTGTCAGAAGTCCTGATGTATCCTTATCTCCCCTGCAACCAGGCACCCTGACCTTATTTACATTCGTTTGTAGGGGGCCTTGTGAAATGTTACAGCAGTTAAGATGAGATTCTTCTTAGGGGGAATTGTTTCCTTTGTAAACTGCTGATATTTTAAGTTTGACATAAGTGTCAACTATAGGCATCCTGCTTTCCTAGGAAACAGGATGTTCTTATGAGAGCTTGTTGGCCTAAAAGTTGAACTCTGTAACCAGTACAAGCCTTGCTTAAATGGCATTACTATTGCTGTAGGCTGCAAGCTTTTAGCAGGGGTCTTCCACTCACAGATATCTAGGGTGCTCATAATACCTTTCATTGGTTATCAAATGGTTAAGAAAACAGTGAAGGAGGAAGCAGAAAGCTGGAGACAGAAGCAGTTAGTGGACCTATGTAAAGGCGGAAGTGTGCCTCGTACTATCTCTCCACTTTTCTAATAGGTGGAAATTTTATAAAAGTTTGAGGATATAAACCTGGAAGTACATAAAGACATAAACAGAAAAGTGGAGTAGAAGTTGGGTCCCCCAATGCATCCTCTTTCAGGCTCATCCTAGCTCACCAGCAAGTGCCAAAGGATGCATGCCTGCATCTCTCCAGCCTTGCATCTCAAGCATCCGGGCGAGTGCCTAGAAAATATATCTCAAAGGGCACTCGGACTCCCGGGAAACACGTGCCAAGTCAGCTGTGGGAACAGATGCATGAGAGGCCTCCATGAGGACTTTGCACTGCTGGATAGGCTAGACATGGACCAGACAGACTGGAACTGCATTGCAGTGTCCTTCGGACTTCTGTTTTTGTTTTTTTAAACAGACCTAGGCAAAGCCGATAGGGATTATTTACTATCTGTTCTTTTACCTGTTGTTGGCCCTGCAGGTCTATAAACCCCAAAAGTCCAAAGAGAGCAGCTGGTCAGAGAGGACCAACTCCAAGCAAGCCCGTCTCTCTCCTCTTCCACCAGCCCAGGGTCCTGAGAGCAAAAGAGCAGCTGGAATGTCTGGATTCCGATCCCAAACCGCCCTTACATTCTAGCCTGCCTTTTGTTCAACCAGGCCATAGGCTGGCAAAGCAGAGCCCTCCCCACTGGAAATTCTCTGAAGTCTTCAAAGAAAAGATGCTGCGGGAAGGACCCTGGACACGCCCTCATTGTGACTTTCAGTTCCCACCAAAACCTGTGGTGTTTCCTGTGCCTTTTCCGTCATTTCACAAGCCGTTTCTTGCTTGTTCTAAAGTCTCAGGAAAGAGGTCTTTATCTTCCGCCAGAAGCCACGCAGCTGACTGCAGTCCATTCTGGCCAGCACCATGGCCAAGACCCCTGGTGATCATCTGCTGAACACCCTGGAGGAGCTGCTGCCCTATGACTTCGAGAAGTTCAAGTTCAAGTTGCAGAACACCAGCCTGGAGAAGGGCCACTCCCGGATTCCCCGGGGCCTTCTGCAGATGGCCAGGCCAGTAAAGCTAGCCAGCCTGCTGCTCACCTACTATGGGGAGAAGTATGCCATAAGGCTGACCCTGCAGATACTGAAGGCCACCAACCAGCGCCAGCTAGCCGAGGAGCTTCGCAAAGCCACGGGCCCAGGTAAGTAGCTAAGTCCCTTCCCAGCCGGCTTTTGTTAGAGGAGAGAAGTGATGCTCAGACCCAAGCTTTCCAGCTTTGTGGCTGGGAAGCCCCTCTCCACTGCTGTGTAAATCCCGCACATCCTGGCCTTCTTGCTGAAGCTCCCCTAGGTGCCTAAAGACTTTAAAAAATAAAAACTGATATTCAACAGTGGGCCACCCATTCCTAGACAATTCTTTACTCCATTTTTCAGTTAATACACATGCCCAGACAAACATTGGGTTGGCAGAAAGGGCTGAAAATCCAATCATACTAACATAGCTGAAAATCTCAATAACCACCTAATTTCAGTTCAGAATTCTTCGTTAGCATATTTTACAAGCATATTTAAACATTCTTTACTTTCAATAAAAGGTTTCTTCAGATTAAAGCGTAGGTAGCTAATACAGATTATCTTCATTAAGTAGACCTTGGAATTAAGCCTTTTCTGTACTTTTAAACAAAAGTGCAGGCAAGTTTGCTTGCTGTTTTTGTTTCCGTTCTTTTTTGGGGTATGGTTTTAGGAAAGGGCCTCACTATGTAGAGCAGGCTGGCCTGCCCCTGTGTCCAGAGTGCTGAGATTAAAGGTGCGCACCACCATACCCATTCACACTTGTTTTCAAGTGCCTTCTGGACTTATCTTTGTGACCTGGGATTTCCTTCAGGGGTGGAATGAATGAAAATCAGTCATTTCTAAGTCCCTGCTGTAGTTCACTAGTTTTGTGTGCATGGGTGTTTTATCTGCAAGTGTGTGTGCACTACTTGCATGCCTGGTCCCATGGCCAGAAGAGGGCACCACGTTCCCTGGAACTGGAATTCTTGACTGTTGTGAGCCACCATGTGGATACTGGGAACTGCATCTGGGTGCTCTAGAAGAGGCCCCATTGCTCTTAACTGCTGAGCCATCTCTCTCTCTGGCCCCCTATATTAATTTTTATTTTAATTGTGTTTTATATATGTATTGGTGTCTGTCTGCATACATAAGTGAGTGTCAACATGCTATGGCACACATATGAAAGTCCAAGAACAACCTGAAAGAATTGCCTCTCTCCTCTCCCGCTGTGGGTTCTGGAGGTCAAGCTCAGGTCATCGAGCTTATTACTCACTGAGTTGGTCTGCTCTAACTTTTTTTTTCTTTCTTTGTTTTATAAATCAATTTCCACATCTATAATCATGTATTCACCCAAAACAATAAGATGGCTTTTATTTACTTTGTATTTTATGGTTCTGTGTAATTGATGGTTCTGTGTATGGTTCTGCTGTTGTCTAGAATGTTCTGTGCTTTTCCCTTTAGTAGCTTCTGGGGAGAGTGTCTCTTCCTTCCCCAGTCTTAGCCTTGAGTCTCTATCTGACTGTCTTTCCAGAACATTTAACGGAAGAAAATAGACCTGGTGGTTCTGTTCAGTCTTCCGGAGACACTAAGCCCAAGAGTGTAAAAGCGTCAGATGTCCTGGAAGGTGATGGGACCAGGCCGAGTGGTGACGGATCACAGAACCTGCCACCCAGCCAGTCTGAAGTAGAGAAGGGGTCCCAGAAGAAGTCTCAGGTCAAGAGGAAGGATCAGAGGGGTCCTGAGAGCCTGGACTCACAGACCAAGCCAGGGGCCAAGAGTGCAGCACCACTCTATAGAAGAGGCCCGGGCACCACCCAGTGCCCAGGGAACAAAGACCGCGAGGCAAAAGCCCAGCTCCGCAGGAATGCCAGCTCTGCAGGAAGGCTGCAGGGACTCTACAACAGTAGCCCTGGGAGGAGAGAAAGCAAGAAAGCTGAAGCGTATTTGCCTTCAGGAAAGCAGCGACCCAGAAGTCTTGAGATGACCACTTATTCAAGCAAAGGAGAACCCCCAGGTCCAGAAGCTCTTCTGGCTCCAGAGGAAACAATGACTTTGAATCCACACTCGTCCCCTGGTCCCATGAAGGTAGCCAACCTGAATGAAGACACTACTGCAGTTCTAGAAAAGAACTCAGGAAATCCAGAACCTTCCATGGTCCCCAACGAAGAAACACTCAAGAACATCCTTCCCAAAACATCGTTGACTGGAGAGAAGAAACGCACTATGTCCTTGAAGGAAAATGAAACTGAAAGACCAGAGACCCCGGAGAGTTTGGGGAAGATGGCTGGCAGTTCATTCTGTGAGTCCTGCAATTCAGAAATGCCTTTGTCACTATGGGAAAATGCAGCCCAAACTCCAGAAGACCTGGCACCCTCAGGACCGACAGCTTGTAAAGGTACCCTCCCTCCCCCTAGAATTACATTGCTGGGATACCTGGTTGCCTCCAGGGTCCCTCTGCAAATGTGATGCAGGTCCAGAAAATGCATATTTATACATCTTGCACAAAGAGTTGCATCGAATTTCAGTTAGCGCCTGAGCTCTCAGAAGTTCTTGTATAAAGCCACAGGCGAGGTTAGGAATCTAAAAAGAGCCAGGTGGTGGTGGCGCCTGCCTTTAATCCCAGCACTTGGGAGGCAGAGGCAGGGGGAATCTCTGAGAGTTCGAGGCCAGCCTGCTCTACAAGAGCTAGTTCCAGGACAGGCATCAAAGCTACAGAGAAACCCTGTCTCAAAAAAAAAAAATCTAAAAAGAATGGGTTAGAATATTCCTTGCCCACAGTGTAAGTTTTGGGGCAGAGATTCGGCTAATCACCTTTCTCTGAGCAGGAGGAAGATGTAGACCAAAAACCTACTGAACCTACTGGGAAATTAGTCATCAGAATCATATTTGTCTGTGAGAAACAGAAACCAGAAGCTTAGATGAACAATACAGAAGCTTGTTCCTCTTTCACACAATGTGAGTCACTTGTGTGACCACAACCAAACTTCTGCTGAGCTGTTTTTCTGCTTCAAGTGTTTACTCCTGAAATTCACAGGCTCAGAGTGACGCTCTGGCTCCACTCAAGAGCATGGGGGGGGGGGGAGACATCGTGATGCGGAGAAGGGAGTATGGAGGAGACATCATGATATCGTGATGGGGAGGTTTTTAAAGGCTTCTAGAAGTTATTTGTTCTCACTTCCCTTTGACTAGAATTTCATCAAATGGCTTCTGCTAACTGCACGGGAAGCTGAGAATTTGAGTTTGGAGTGAGGCAGAGGAGCAGCTATATTGGCAAACAACTGATTCTGTCACAAGAACAGTTCCTATGGGAACTGGGCCAGGGAAGAAGAGCTGATGTGTGTTCTTGTGTCTCCTGTCATTTCTGGTGTATAGAAGCACTGCCTGTAGCCTTGGAGATGAACTTTCCTAGCTCTTGCATCTTCACTGTGAGATTCACCCTTTAGCATTAGAAAGCCCCTTTCTTTGCTTTTATTTCTTGAATGGGAGTAGAGGATTCGCCCAACACACACATTAAAGATGCTTGCTGTGCTCGCCCGCCGACAAGACTTTCTGCTGGGAGCGGGGACCTGTTCATGAATGATCACACACTGGCTATCTCCAGGAGCTCCTGCTCGAGTTGTAGGCAAGTTGTTGTGGTTTGAAATAGGAAAGCAGATGCTGTCGGCATGTTTTGCTTTCTTTTAAATGAGCTGCTAGATCTGCGCCTGCACAAGGGGAAATCAAAGGAAAACCTCTCAGGAAAAGCTCTCAGCCTTAGTGGCCTGTTTCCATAGCCTCGTTTGGATAGGAGTCAGACAAGAGAGTGCTGGGAAGTAGCCAGTTCTAACTGAGGATGGAAGTGCTCTGTGAATAATTGCTCTCTTGTAACTATCTTGGATTTGCCACTGAGGAGATTTTTCCACTGCTGTGTCTCCAGGAAAGTCAAAGGACAAGGCTGCATGTCCTCTTTGCCACACCCGGGAAGGAGACCCGCACGGTGGTACCTGTGTGCAGAGTTCCTTCAGCGGCTCCATTGCTCCTGGGAATCCCAAGACCCCAGACAGATGCTCATCCATATGCATCCAGTGCCAAAGCTCACTTGCAGGAAAGCACTGTGGAGACCAGAGCCCCCATTCCCTACCGCAGTGCCCACGTCACATGAAGCAGGTGCAGCTGCTCTTCTGCGAGGACCACAGGGAGCCCATCTGCCTCATCTGCAGGCTGAGTCAGGAGCATCAAGGCCATCGAGTGCGTCCCATTGAGGAGGCTGCACTGGAGTATAAGGTAGGTGCTCACTCCCACATGGCTGCTCACCTCAGCTTGTGTTCTTCATTCAAGCCCTCTGGGATGTGATTGCATTAGTCAGGACTCCTGGGCTCACCAGTAAAAACAAGACAAACCAGGACAGCAAGGAAGGAACTGATCATTAATATTGTTCAGAAACCCAAGGGTTCTAGTTTTGAATATGGATCCAGGGAATCCCTTGGCGATGGATTCACCCCATTTCTTTCCTAGAACCCCCCCTTTTGCTCTCAATTGCAGCACCCCAGCTCTGCTTCCAGAAGCCAATCCTTCTCTCTAGGATTGGTATGAGCTAAAATGGCAGGGATCAAACGTAAGCATCTAAACCAATATTTTTCTCCAGGAGCAAATCCAGAAGCAGCTGGAGCTTCTGAGGGAGCTGAGGGGATGTGTGGAGCAACACAAACTACAGGGAGACAAGAAGACAGAGAACTTCCTGGTGAGGCCCGGCAGCCAGCCCTTGCCCCTTTACACCTGCAGGAATAAGGAGGGGAGTACCTGAAAAGGTGCAAAAGCTCCCGATGCTCCGCCCTGGGTCACAGGGCAGCAGATGGTCACCTGTTCCCCAGTCTCAGTGGTGATGGTAGGAAGGGCTAAGGAGAGCTCATTCATTCTTGTAGCTCGGTGTCACCTCCAAGGACAACTAAATGGATTAGAGAAACTAGAGGTTGTCATGTCAGAACATTCTCTGTGTTGTTTATATAATTGCTGTTGGCATGGAAGCTGCAGCTCGGTTGGTGGAGCAGAAGCACAGAAGTATAATCACCGAGGCCCCAAGTGCATCCCCAGGATGGCAAAAGCTAGATGTGGGCACACACGGATGACCTCAGCATTTGGAAGGTAGAGGTCAGAGGATAAAGTCAAGTTCATCGTTACTAGAACAACCAACCTGGGATACATTAGACTCCCACACATACCAAAAAAAATCTGGAAATGTTGGCATACATTTGTAATCCTAGCACTCAGGAGGAAAAGGCAGGAAAACTGTCACAGGTTTGAGTCCAACCTGTTCCATATAAAACTTCTAGGCTACCAGTTCTACATAGCAAGATCCTGGTCTTAGAATGGTAGAGATAATAATAATAGAAGTTTTTATAAATTTTATAAAAAAACTATATTGACTTTCTTTCCCAAGTTCTAGGGATAGGATCTAGGACTTTGTATTTTCTAAGAAGGGGTTTTATCCTTGAGATAAACCCCCAAGCAGCCCCCCTTTTTGTCTTTTTGAGACTAGATCTCACTATATATTCCTGGATGTTAACCTACTAGAATGATCTCATTTTTTTCCTCTGGTTTTTCAAGACATGGTTTCTGGCTGAGTAGCCCTGGCTGTCCTGGTACTTACTCTCTCTGAAGACCAGACTGGCCTTGAACTCAGAGATCCACCTGCCTCTACCTCCCAAGTCCTGGGATTAAAGGCATGCAGCACACAGCCCCAAAGAATGTCCCCATCTTAACTAAATACATCTGTAAGTGTCCTACCTCCAGATAGGATCATATTCTGAAGTACTGGACTTCAACATGGAAATTGTGGAGGGGACCATTGAACCTAGCACCATATTCAACAGATTTCCCTAGGAGCTAGTCCTTCTTATGCTTAGTCTGTTCTGGAAAGTACCATACAGATTCCTCCCGATTCTGGAGCCCAGGTGTCCAAGAGACTAGAATCTTAGTTACTTTTAAATTGCTCTGAAGATGGAAGCTGGAGAGATGGCTCCGCAGTTAAGAGCACTTGTTCTTCTGGCTGAGGACCCAAGTTCAATTCATAATACTTAAATGGTGGCTCACAGCCATCCTTAACGCCAGATCTAGGGGGTCTGAAGTCCTCTTTTGACTTCTGAGGGCACAAATGTGGTACAATACATGCATCCAGGCAGAGCATTTGTTCACATAAAAATAAAAACAATTGCGGCAAAGAGCCGCTATGAGCAAGGTAACTTATAAAGAAAGCATTTAGCTCCAAAGCCACAGAGAAACCCTGTCTCGAAAAACCAAAAAAAAAAAAAAAAAAAAAAAAAAAAGTATTTACTCAGCTCACAGTTCTAGAGGGTTAGAGTCCATGGCCGTCATGCTGGGAACGCGGCAGCAGGCAGGTAGGCACGATGCTGAAGCAGTATCTGAGAGCATACATTTTGGTCCATAGGAAAGAACAAGAGCTAACGGGGAATGGTGTGGGCTTTTGAAACCTCAAACTCAGTGACACACCTCCTCCCAAGAACACACCTCCTAATCCTTCCCAAGCAGTTCTGCCAACTTTGGACCAAACATTCAAATATATGAGTCTATGGGGGGGTGATATTCTCATTTAAACGTCACACTGAGCAAGTCTGCCTCTCTCCCATCTCAGAGGTGGGCTTTAAGGGCATCCCTACGTACTATCCGCCCACAGCACACATCACATATCTCCCAATTCTGTGTTCCCCAGAAAGAAACCGAAATCCAGCAGCAGAGGGCTTCCTATCAGCTTGAGAAGCTATACCAGTTCCTGGAGCAGCAAGAGCAACTCTTTGTGGCCTGGCTGCAGGAGCTGGGCCAGACCATTGGCAAGGTCCGAGAGACACATGACACCCAGGTTTCCCGAGACATTGCCCTCTTAGATAAACTGATTGGAGAACTGGAGGCCAAGCAAGACCAGCCAGAATGGAAGCTCATGCAGGTGAGTGCGAGCATGCCTAGCCTTCCCCTGCCTGCTGTGCCCAGTGGGATAATTTAGGCTCTTGTCACTGCCAAGGCAGGAAGTAAGGCCATGGAGGCCTGGAATGGGATTTGGTTTCAATGACTGTGGTGTCTTTGGGGCGCATGCATCTTTGATAAAATCTCTTGGGAGCCCAGAACATCTCAGTATCTAAGATGCCCCTGGCATCACCTAGAAAAGACCATAAGAACTGCAGTGCAGTTGAACCGTGAGCTCTGACAAGGCTTCTGCCCTTTGAACAGAATATAATAAAGGAGGGAGGCTCCTATTTCCTGGTACCCTAGGACTGGGAGCCCTTGAAAGGCCAGGGAGCAGCTTGCAGCCTGGGAGTCACAGACTCTTAGAGACAAGTAATGGAGAGTTTCCCTCTTTTCTCTCCTAGGACATTGGAGTCACATTGCACAGGTACAGAGATGTCCCATGGTGTCCCCCTGGGTGTCTTACAGGAAGCATTTGGATGGGACAGTCCTAGGAAAGACCTGGGTCTATAAGTCAGCACTCCTGTCTCCTGAAGCTTCCTGAGACCATCCTTCCTGGATCTTTGTGGGAAGAACAGGATGGGAGTTTGGCCGGGTGGGAGCGGGGAGGGCATGGGCAGAACACTGAGAAGGGGTTTGTCCCAGTCCTACAGGACACAGACAGTGGTTTGTACCCTCTCAAATGCATTCCATGCCATTTGCTTTAGGACAGTGTTCCCTGAAGAACTGCCTCTGGCCTCAAGCACTTTTGGGGGGCCTTGGGGATCAGTTTGGAGGTGGGCTAAGTCCCGCAGGCAGGGAGAAGAGAGAAATGAGATAAAAAGGCTACATCTCATAGTTACTTTGGGAGCTTTACAAAATGCTGCTGTCTAAGCCATAGTTGTACCAATTAAGTCTCAATCTTGGGGCTGCGACTTGGACATTAGTGTTTTTAAAAATTATCTTTCCAGTAAAATATGTATAACATAAACTTTATGTTTGCATGCACTGATGTTAATACATTCACATTAGTGTGAACCTGTTACCCCTCCACCTCTAGAACCTTTTCCTCTTCCCACACGGGAACTCTGCACTGTTAAACACTCATTTCTCATTCTCTCTCTCCTATTGCCTGACAACCACCATTCTGTTTTTCCTGTTTGTTAGTCTGGCTGTTCTAAATTCTACATTTTAGCAGAATTGTACAAAGTTTTCCTTTAGCTTTGGCTCACTTTCATTCAGAATAACGCTTTCACTGTTCGTGTTGTGGCATGTGTCAGAATTCCACTGGTTTGAACTGCCAAGTGGCACTCCCTGTATGCAGACACCACATTCATTCACGGATGGACATTTAGACCATCTCTACCTCTGGGCTACTGGGACTTGTATTTGGACACGGATACACAAGCACGACTTGAGACACTGCTTTCACTTTCTCAGATATTACACTTACAAGTGGAATCATTTCCTGTCCATCTATTTAAAATCTGTAAGGAATCTGCATCCTATTTCCCGCAGTGGAAGCATCATTTCACATTCCCATTGACAGTGCTAATTTCTCCACATCTCGCCATCAACCTGAAATTCCCTGCTATCATTTTTCACTGCTGTTATAATGGCTATTCTGATAGGCGTGAAGTGGCATTCAATTTCTTTCTGTTTTTCTTTCCATAGAAATAGTAGAGGCGTATAATTAACTTGGCATAGAGAATTCTGCTAGTGAGGGCAGCTCAAGTTTAAGGCTGTTACTTAAACACATTGTGATTTTTGTAATCGTGGCTCAGAGATGCTGGTCTGCAGCTGAAGGTGAGGACCAGCGTCAGAATTTGAGGCTAGGGAAGATTTCCTTGAGTCGCCCAAACTGGGATGGGTGTGTTTAGTGTGGATGATCTCACTGTCACCTCATGGGGACTCGGACTACATCTTGCTCTTGTCTTCTCTGGCCAACAATCTCTTATCGCTAGGGCCAAGATGGTGACTGTCTCTGAGTCACTGGCCACTCCTCCAGATGTCAAAGAAAAGATCCACTTGCTCTACCAGAAATCAAAGTTTGTGGAGAAGAGTATGCAGAACTTCTCAGGTGAGCGAGCTCAGAGGAAGATGAGAGGCGCTGTCCACCTCCCTCCTGGATCCATTCCCTTCGCCACCTACAAAGCCTTATGACCCTGCCTCTAGCTTCTTTCTGATCTAACTCATTCTGCTAACCCAGGCTCCCTGTTCCCTTTCCTCCATTTCAGAAACACTGCGCTCTGAGATGGAGACATTCGATGGTGTGGTTGTAGCAAAATGCGGAGGGCACCAGCCTAGCATGCCACTGACCCAGGGCTCGATGCCCAGCGCTTACCTAAAGTGGGATGCTGGAAACACACAGGACTATGATATAGTACTGTACCCAGAATTGGAAGCTGGAGGAGCAGGATCTCAGGATGACCTTCAGCCCCAGCAAGCTCAAGGCCCACCTGAGCTACAGGAGACCAACAAACGAAAAACCCGATCTTTCCTGAAATGGAAGCCTTTATTTGTAAGTACGGTGGTGGAAATGTAAGCTAACTAAGAACTTCTGTAATTGTCCTTTATCTGTCGCTTTGGGGGAACTATTCAGAAGAGGGGGGAAACACTTCGAACAAAGGCACCAGACAGGTCATAAAAGGCCCGCACAGCTCTACTCGGTCCCTCTGTGTGCCTTGTTCACTGAATTAACCTCTTCGTTCTCTAGGATGCCTGGGGGGCCCTGGTTATAACGAACATAGGATGGAGAGCCCTAAGCAGGAGAATCCTGCCTTTCCGTGTGGGATAGTATAATTCAGACCCCCTAAACAGCATGCTCAGAACTTTCTTTATTCCTTGTTTTCCCCCCTGTAGTTCCAGAAGTGATTGGTGCTCAGGAACGTGCCGGTAAGTGCCTAGATCAAGGCAAATGGTAGCCTTGATATATTGGGTCCCTGTATGTTCCTATCCCCTCCCACAATCTCAGTGAAAACCCTCTTCCTTAGACGGAGAGAACCTTGGGAGAAGGTTCCCACAGATCCCCAGCCCAGTTAGGTGATCTTACTCTTCCTGCAGTTTCTGGGATTCTGACCTAGCAACTGCTCACCGCCGCCTCATCTTCTCTGACAGAAAGAGTGTAAGATTTGGAAACAAGTCATACCTGCTGCCTGACAGTCCCCAAAGATTCTAAAGTCCCATCATCATCCTGGATACGCTTAGCTTTGACTCCAGCTGCCATCACTCGGAAGTGGAGTTTGAGACGAGACTGCGGGTCCTGGGAGCATGGAAAGCAGCGGCAAGCAGGGAAATACAACTCTGCAGAGAATGGCTACTGGGTGACAACGGTGGCAAAGCAACAGGAATCCACTTCTCTCCCTACTGTGAATGGGGCACACAGCTAGGAACATACCCTTTAGAGCATGACAGCCAGATCCCACACCTACAGTTCACCAGCTTCTCCTCCTCCAGTTCCTTTCAACCTGTGCCCCAGGTTGAAGGGAAGAACATGGCTCTTCTGATCCAGTCAGACCAGAGACTTCACAGAGTGCCCAACACTGTCCCTCCATTCTGGCCCCTGGTCTTCTGTCTTGCTTTCGTGGACTCAGCAGTCAGTAACGAGGTATCAGCTGATATAAGGGATGCAATAAACAAGAAAATAACATTTGGCAGGATGTGGTGGTGCATGCCTACAATCCTAACAGCCTGGGAGGCTGAGGCAGGGTGGCGCCTGTGAGTTTGGGTCTAGCCTGTTGGATTTCAGGTTATTCTGACTGTGGCCCAGCATTCATACAAAAAGAAAGAAAATAATGCTGGGGCCTGTATTAGTTAGTACCTCTGGTGCTGTAATAAATGCCCCGTCAAGAGCAACTTGGAGAGAAAGCCTTTATTCTGATTCATAGTTCAAGAGTTTAGTACATCATGGCAAGTCAGTTACAGTGACAGGAACTAGAGGCAGATAGTCACATCGCTTCCGTCAAGAAGCAGAGAGTGACGAACCTTGAAAGCCCATCTTCCTCCTTTGTTTTGCAGTCCAGGACACAACTCTAGGGCAGGTTGCCACACAGGTTACAGGAAGGGTATTCCCCAGTCAATCAACCTCATCAAGATGCCCTCTCTCAATCACGCCCGGAGGCTTGGCCCTTGAGCAAGCACACAGCTTGTGAGTTGAAACCTTCAGAGTGGGCAAGAAGCATACCAAAAACTTGCAGAGATACTCCAACACTAGCGAGCAAAGGTGAAGACGGCACACACAGTAACGACACACAATGGCATTCAGAAGAGGAAGTGCATGGCTGTTGGGAAATCCTGCATGAGTCAGTACTCTCAGATGTACTTGGGACAGAAGATTCCACTTCACTTTCCCTCCTCGGGGCTGCCCTGTCTGCCCTAGTCTCAAGGACACAGAAAGCCTACAGAAACTAAATCTACACAGACTCCAAGAGGCGCACACACTCTTCCTATCTCTTTGGTTCTCACTCTTTTCTCATTTTGGTTTTTCTGAGACAGGGTTTCTCTAAGTAGCCCTGGCTGTCCTGGAACTTGTTCTATAAACCATGCTGTTCTCAGACTCACAGAGATCCACCTGCCTCTGCCTCCCGAGTTCTGGGATTAAAGGTGCACACCACCATTACCCAGCTCAGTTCTCGCTCTCTGGGTTTTGAAGGTGCCATCTTTAAAGGCTCCACCACATTCGGCTCTCCATATCATGCATTGTATGGCCAATGCTCTCCCTCCATCTCAGGGTCTGATCATGGCCGTGAGACTCTTATATTCTAAATCTCATCCCTGAAGGGAATTATGCATCAGCTTCCTTTCAGGCAGACAGCTGCTATTCTTATCATTATCAATGCTGTATTGTAACTTGCCTTTTTAATTTATTCTATTTATTGGCTGTATTGTATTGTACTACACTAACATATGATTTAACTACAGCTTTGAAGGTAGGCTGTACGTGTTTTAACAGATAACAATATCACTCTTTTGCGTGTGTGCGTTTGTGTGTGTGTGTTTGCATGAATGTGTATGGTGTGCCTGTCTGCATGATGGCTGTACATATATGTGTGATGCATGTATACGGCACCTGCAGAGCAGAGATCAACCTCAGCTCATTCCTCATACGCCATTTTTTCTGTTTGTTCGTTTTCTGTTTTTTAGCGCAGAGTCTCTCATTGACCTGAACCTGGCTAAGTTAAGCAGGATGGCTGGCCTGTAAGCCGCAGGGACTCCCCCATCTCTGCTCCCCCAGCACTGGGATTATGTCTAGCTTTTTTTTTAACAATAACAACAACACACGCACACATGTTTCCTACTGTTTACTCATTTAAGTTTTGTATAATAAAATGTAAGCAGATACCTCCCAAAAATTGTCGTTGCCAGTTTTCATACTCTATTTTAAGCCATGGTTAAGTGAGTCAGCTGCTGATGGTGTTGACATGCTTAAAAAGAAAAAACTTCGACATCCTACTAGAGGCTGTCATTTCATTCATGGAGGTGGGGAGACAGGACAGCCCTGACCTGATGACACTATCTATGCCTTTGCCTGCCCAGAAATGAACTGCTCTATCCCAGTCATTGGAGTGCTCAGACCTGAGTAATTTACACAGGTCCCCTGTGACTAAAGAGACTTAATATGGAGTCCGCATCCCTTAAGGTTCTGGGACGCCTGGGAGATTCTAGTGGCCTTCAGGTGAAATAAGCCTAGGATAATGGGCTGCGGGGTTTAACTGTGGGGTATTAAGGGGGCTGTCTTTTCTGCTGTAAACACTGTTTATCTCTATGGGAAAGCTACAGAATGAGCTCTTTATTACTAGACAGCGGGAAAGGAACAAACAACTGAGGAAGTAGAAGTTTTCCTGCCCAGCTGTGGATTCCGTGGGTATTTGTGATGCACACCTTTGTGATGTCTGCCCTAAAACCCCACCTTAATCCCATTCCGCACATAACGCACCTAACGCTCTTTGACTCTAAAGCGGCCGTCCTTCTAGCAGTAAGAATAAATTCATTTAATTTGAATTGAACCTAAGTCTTTGGTTTCTCCCAGTGGATTCCAACGCCACACCAGGAATAAGGGCATCTCTGTCCACGGATTGTACTAAACCTAACCAGTACTTCACTAGGAATAAACTGAGTTCGAAAAGAATGAAGAAAGAGCTAGGGTTGGTGGGTCACACTTGTTTTTCTTGCCCTCTGGAGGATAAGGCAGGAGACCACCACAAGTTTCAGGTCAGAAAGGATCGCAAGTCAGGGAGAAGCCAAAAAAAAAAAAAAAAAAAAAAAAGAGCAGGGAAATGGAAAATCTCTTTTAAAAATATGACAATGTAGAGGTTAGTAAAGTGGGACCTACGCGCAGCTCAACTCGCAGGTTCCACGGAAAACTCCACGAAAGGGCGGACACCAGTATCGAACACAGCCATGGAGCGTGCAAAGGAAACCGAGGCCAAGCACGAGAGGCCAACTTCCCGCAGGGCCTCCGCTCGTCGCCCGCCCTCCCGACCACCAGGCGGTCTCCGGGTTACAGTTCGGAGGGAACTACATTTCCCAGCAAGCACAGGATTAGCCGCTCACGGCGGGGGGGGGGCATGCCAGGGAGGGCCAGAGGTAGCTTCCTGCTTCTGGCTCCGCAGTGAGCCACAGAGAGTCGTTCCCGCCTGCCGGGCCTCCTGTGGGCCCTAAACTCCATCAATCAGCCTTCTCCCTTTTAAAGCACAGAGTGCTCCTTCGATCGGGCCGACCAGACTTCCACACCGGAAGTGGCTCGCCGGAAGTGGTCCCACAGAGGCGAAAGTATCCGGCCTCCCATATGGAACTGGGTATTAATGTCTTCTCCGCGGAAGGCGGCAAATTCCCAAAGGGTGCTGACAGTCTTTGAGGACACTCAAAAGGACGAGGCGAGAGATTAGCCTGGGTCATTTCCAGAACCCAGATCTTAGAGCAGGGGATGGCTGAGCGTGCCGAAGGCAGGGGGCGGTTTGGACAGCCAGGTTGGGGCGGTGAGCATCATCCCTAACTGAGTTGCTAGAGCGGCTAAGGTACGAAGTGCGACCCCAAAGAGGGCCACGGTTAGCCGTAGGCTGAACAGTGGGCAGAATCACCTGAGTTTTCACTAACTACAGCTTTGTTTCCCACTGCAAACTCATGTTTTAGTGAAGCTTCTTCCCAGAGAAAGAGCCCAGCAGAAACAGGCAGTGTTCCTGTGGTTTAAAGTTGACTCTAGACTGAGAAATGGGGCCTTCTAGAAAGGGCTGGATTCTCCCTTTCCGTGTCACCAACTGATTGAGAAAGAGACTGCAAATGCGGGGCTGCACTTGAGCTAGTGACACGCAGAGGTGTGGGGGGCGGAGAGAGAGCAGAAAGAAGGAGGAAGGAGGGAAGAAAAGATCACGAAGAAAGTCATCAGACCAAGGAGAATTCAGAACATTCAACAGGCATGGAAGAAAGGACAGAGTCATCATGGCCTCGGTGTCCACTCATGGAAGCCAAGAGAACGGTCGCCACTTGCCACCGTTTAGCAAGCAGAGCCTGTTGTTTTGCCCAAAGTCAAAACTGCACGTCCACAGAGGAGAGATTGCCAAGATTATCTGAGAGTGTCAAGAAGAAAGTTTCTGGAAAAGGGCTCTGCCATTTTCTCTTATAAGCATGCTTGTCACCTAGGGACTTGTCCACCAAGGTTATTTAGCTGCTAATCCAAAATTTGGATCATTACCTAAAGTTGCACTGGCTGGTGTCTTGGGATTTGGCCTTTAGAAGGCTTCCTACCTAAGAGTGTGCAAGAGAAAATTCCATTCCTTCGAGGATCAGCTCCGTGGTACTATTGGCCCCCGGCTTACCTGATTAAGTGAGAAGGAAGGGCCCCAGCCATCTGCTCCCTAAACCCTGTCTGTGGTTTTCAATGATTTCTAAACCTCTGAATTTGTACACATTTAAACTTTCAAGTGTACGTACTCTTAGATAATCTACTTCTGTTGAAACAGAAATGTTGTCCTTCTCACATTCCTTTGAAATGCTTGTGGTGAAAGGCTTTCGGTTGACTTGGGCATGGCATATTCTCCTGTTCTTCAAGAACTTGTTGGGATCCATCACACACTATACAGGAAATAAAGTTACACACACACACACACACACACACACACCAGCTTAGAGCTTCCTGAGAGAATTTTTAGTAGCTCTGGGTAGTCTTTCCTGCAGTTATTTTACTCTGCTTTTGTTTTTCTTCTTGAGTAATTTAAGTTCTCAGATAGGGAACAGGAATGAATGATGTGGAAGTTAGTTGGGAAGCCACAACCCAAAGACAGTTCATGTATATGGATCTAGAAGTCCAGGAAAGGTTGTGTTTTAGTACTAGAAGTTCATCCTAAGGTCTAGGAGCTGAGATCTGTAACTCGGTGAGAAATATTTCCTGTGTCAGGGTCACCATACAAACCAGTTTGTGTGACCAGGAGCTCATCACAGCGCTGGAGCTGTGAAAGTGCCCGTCGCCTGTAGGTGACCTGCTAGGCTCATGGGTACATCGCACAGTCAGAACTCAATAGCGGGTTCTTTTACCAATTATTAGTGGCCTCAGAGAGGAACGACAACTGCCTAACCTGCTCTCCCAGGGAGCAGCTTACTGGAAGGAGAACTGAAAGACTGATGAGAAACTTGGGATTTTTGGGATCTCAGAGGCAGCGAACATAATGGCATGAGTTCTGTTTCTTCTCCAGATAACCCGTTACATGGGAAGTGTGGTTCTTCCTTTTTGGAACCTTTGGCTTTATGGCACATTGGCTGAACCTCATGGAAAAGCCCCCCCCCCCCTGTATCTTCGTGGCTTCTCAGAAAAATGCTCTGTCTACAAATCAGCATCTAAATATATAGTGTACATGTGGGGTGGGGGCTGCTTATACTAATGTATCTGCAAACCTGGACCATGGAGTTAAAATGGAAATTTCATCAGAGGTTAATATTTGATGTGAAATAATTTCATCTTAAGCATTAAAACATGTGAGGGCTTGTTTTGTGTGAACACTAAATGAATGAAATGGAGGGGCTTCACAGAGTTGATTTTTATGTGACACATCCTGTTTGACAGTCAATAAAATTCTACTTCTGAAAATCAAAAAAAGTTGACTCTCAGGTGGGTTTGTTTCCCAAGCCTCATCTAACTGCACTGCCTTCCTTGCTCTTGCAGCCTTCCCTTTCCAGCCAAACTGCATAGAATACCTTTTTAAAAGTAAGCCTCTGTGAATATTCACTTCTGTTTTTCTGTCTCCTCAGCCTGGCTGTCCTGTCTGTGTTGCCCCTGTATGGGGTTTACAGGTCTGTTTGCCATTCTTTCCCTTAATTGGGTCCAAGTCTTCCTTAACCAGCTGAGCTGCCGGGGAATCTGTTCCTAAAAAGATAGGGGCCTCTCGTTCTTTCAGGCACAAATGGCCTTTGAGGCTTTGAATGTGTGTCACTCTCAAGAAGAATGTGTGAGTGTTGGGGACTGCAGACCACCGGACCCTGAAATTCCTGTAAACAACTTGTTTTCCTCTGCTCTGAGCACAAGACCCTGATGGCAGGGGAGTGGGTTCTGATGGGTCTGCAGCTGAAAGATCCCAAGAGCTGGGGTGTGGCCAGAGCACTATATAAGCTGCCCCTGAGCACAACAAAGTGGGCATTCTTGTGTCAAGGATGACCCGTGTCCCCGTGTCTCTCTCTCTCTCTGTGTGCCTGTGTTTCTAAGTCTCCAGCTTGGTTCTCAGCCCATGTAACCACAAAGCATAGAACAGGCATTGTGTTTCTACGTGTGAGCACAGATCCTCTCAGCAAGCCAACTCAGAGAAGGAAAACAGTGGCCAAGTGGGGGAGATGATGTCACCGGGTAAGAAATCCTTTGGTTCAGATTGTGTGCTATGGAGAAAGCCGGATCTTATTTTGTAGCTCTGGCTTGTTTGGAATTCACTAGATGGAACAGACTGATAGAAAAATTGAAACAATTTTCCTGGCTCTGCTCCCAAGTACTAAGATGATATAGGTGTATCTGGACCACCATGCTCAGCCTCGAAGTCTGTCCCTCACTGTTATTCTTTTGGTCCCCGCCCCTTTCCACGCCCACTCCCAGTGACCTCTGACCACTCATCCCATCTGGAAACTCTCTTCCTGTCCCTTTTTGGTGTGCACACGTGTCTTTGCCTCTTCTTCTTCTTCTTCTTCTTCTTCTTCTTCTTCTTCTTCTTCTTCTTCTTCTTCTTCTTCTTCTTCTTCTTCTTCTTCTCCTTCTTCTCCTTCTTCTCCTTCTTCTCCTTCTTCTCCTTCTTCTCCTTCTTCTCCTTCTCCCTCTCCCTCTCCCTCTCCCTCTCCCCCTCCCTCCCCCCCTCTCCTTTAATAAATGTTTATGGCTATTTTCTGCGTCTATGTGTCTGTTTTCACACACCCGCCTGCTGTTGGGAACTTGCAGCCGCTTGGCCACCTGCTGTTGGGAACCTGCAGCCGCTTGGCTCTCGCGGCTGCATAGCCGCGGAGCATAGCTGCTCCGGGACCCGGACCCGCAGCTGCCAGCGCCTTGGGACTGGCTGCTTGGGACCCGCGAGTCTCTGGAGTGGTTGAGGCAGTACTCACACCTGATAAAGTACAAATGCACAGCCTTGGTTTTGTTCCACCTCACTGAGTAGAGCCTCACCACAGACTCGCAGCTGTGTGTGCTTGGAGCCACTAATGGAAGGGAGAACTTGCTTTATTATATGAGACTTAGAAACTGATTTCTGAATTTGGTGTAATTCCTTTGATGATAGCAGTAAGATTTTTTTTTTTTTAATGGATCTTGACAATCTGACCTGAAATTCAGTCAGGGAAACCCAGGGAACTAGACGGAGGAACAGAGCAGAGGTGGCAGCCCTGTGTGACAGTGGCAGTCAGTGCTGTGCTACTTTAACAAAATGGCAGCAAAAAGGAAGACTTATCTCCTTGAGATAGGGTCTCTGTGTGACCCAGGCTGGCCTCAAGCTCACTGTGGTGCCAAGGATGACCCCTAGCTCCTCCCCCTCTCCCCTGAGCACTGAGATCACAAGTATGTGTTATCATGCTTGCTATATGTGGTGCTAGAATTGAACCCAGGCCTTTATGCAATTGAAGCCAGCACTCTTAGCAACTGAGCCACAGTCCCGTCCCCTGAAAAAATTTTAGGCCAAAGAAAGAAAAACAAATTTGAATTGCATACTTTTGTATAGAACACTATCAGAACCTTGTATCTATTTCAGCGTTTGTGACGTGGGCCAGGTGTGGTGGCTCACACCTGTAATCACAACACTCAGGAGGCTGAGGTGGGCACATCTCTGTGAATTGGAGGTTAGCCTCCTAACAAGTTTCAAGGCCAGTAATTGAAAGTAAGACCCTGTCAAACAGAAGAAAACAAAAAAGAAAAACAACCTTTGATGGAAACTAAACTTATTCTCAGAAGAAAATTCATAGCCATTCATTTTATTTAATATGTATGTAATTCATATGTATTAGAAAACAGGATAAATTAATGCTGGGTGGTGGTGGTGGTGCACACCTTTAATCCCAGCCTTAGGAGGCAGAGGCAGGCGGATCTCTGTGAGTTCGAGGGCAACCTGGTCTACAAGAGCTAGTTCCTGGGACAGGTTCCAAAGCTACAGAGAAACCCTGTCTTGAAACCCCCCCCCAAAAAAAAAGAAAGAAAGAAAAGAAAAAGAAAGCAAAAAGAAAACTGTATGAATTAAAATAACAGGCATTAATACAAAACTAGAAATTAATGTGTTAGTTTTAGAAACAAAAAAATTATTAAATCAAAATTTAAAACCATGTATAACACAACTTCCATAAAGGAAATTTAAATTATTCAAAGATTTGCTCCAATCTATGGGGGAAATATTAGTTTCACAGAAAATTCTAAATTACTAAATTCAAATCAAGGGGAATATATATATATATATATATATATATATATATATATATATACCAGAGTATAGAAAAAAGAAGGAAACTTGAGAAACTGTTCTTTATGAAATGAGTGTAATAAGACACAGAAAACTGACTGGGCAGTGGTGTCACAGACTTTTAGTCCCAGCTCTTGAGAAGCAGAGGTAGGCAAATCTCAGAGTTCAAGGTCACCCTGACCTACAGAGTGAGTTCCAGGACAGCCAGGGTTACACAGAGAAACCCTGTCTTAAAAAACAAACAAACAAAACAAAGCACTGAAACCTGAAAAATTACCACTTTTTTTAATTTCAAAAATTACCATTTTTCTACCATACCTGAGTCAAAAATTTATCCTAAGAATGCAAAAACTACTTAATAGTCATTTAAAGATAGAAGTTTTGCTAGAAAGTCTACTAATAGAATTAAAATTAAAAAAAAACTTTCATTGACTTTATTTATTTGACTTTTTAATGAGACAACATTTCTTTATTGGCTGTCCTAGAACTAGCTCTGTAGACCTCAAACTCACAGAGATCCGCCTGCCTCTGCCTCCCGAGTGCTGGGATTAAAGGCGTGCGCCACCACTGCCTGGCTAATTGAATCTTTTTAAAGTCTAGTAAGGGAGCTGGAGAAGTGGCGCGACAGGTAAGAGCTCTTGTTTTTGCAGAGGACCTCGGTTTGATTCCTAGCACCCACATAGTGACTTGGAACTATACCTACAGTTCTAAGGGATCCAATGCCCTCTTCTGACTTCCATGGTCACCAGGTGCCCACATGGCACACAATCAAACATACATATGAGCAAAATACCTATACATATTCTCTTAGTCATTGCTCTGTTGCTGTGAAAAGACACCAGGCCCAAAGCCACTCTCATAAAAGAAAGCATTCAATGGGGCTGGTTTACTGTTTCAGTGTTTGTCCATTATCATCATGGTGGGGAGCATGGCGGCATGCAGGCAGGTACTGGAGCAGTAGCTGAGAGCTACATCCTGATCCATAGATAAAGAAATCAAAGCCCAGCCCCAGTACACACGTCAAGGCCACACCTGCTCCAGCAAAGCTGTAACTCCTAATCCTCACAATCCTTTCTGATAGAGCCACTCCCTGGTAACTGCGCATTCAAATCTATGTGCCCATTGGGGCATTCTTAGTCAGACCACCACACACATAAAATAAAATATGTATTTTTTTTTAAAAGAAAAATCTTATGGTCATTTTCATAATTACTGAAATGATAAAATTCAACTCCCTTCCTAATAAGAAGATCCAGTAAATTAGTATTAAGTTTTAATCCCTTCAACCAGTATTAAAGTGTATTTTTTCTGTGTTGGGGATCAGAGCCAGTGCATGGTCAACAAACACTCTATCACTGAACTACAGTTCCTTTATTTTATATATATAATTTACTTTTATTTACTGTTCATTGGTGCTTTGCCTGAATATATATCTATGTGAGGGTATCAGAAGCCTTGTAACTGGAGCTACAGACAGCTGCGAGCTGCCATGTGGGTGCTGGGAATTGAACCTGGGTCCTCTGGAAGTGTTCTTAACCTCTGAGCCGTCTCTCCAGTACCCAGTCCTGATTTTAAAATACTTTTCTTTTTAAAGGAGAAAAATCTCATGTCTCCCAGGCTGGCCTAGAACTTCTGAGTCCCCTTCTTCTATGTCCTGAGTGCTGGGATTACAGGCATGTGCCCCCACGCCCTGTTTATGTGTGCTGGAGGCTACACCCAGATGGACTTTGTTCAAGCTAGGCAGGCATTTGAATTGTTTCTAGCTTTTCCTTGCGTAGAATACTGTAGTATTGCCCCGTGCTGTAGTGCGAGTCCGACAGCGGCTCACCCCACAGCCAGCTTATTGCTGGACTCCTGGTGTCCCGTCAGCTCCTAGTGCTTAGGTTCTGCTCTGCAGAGAGTCCATAAGCGCTGACTTGTAGTCTGCATGAAGAACAAGAACAACATGGCATCTTCCAGTGCCGCCCCACTCATTTTTCAGAGGAGGCTGTGCTTTTGTCCTGTGGGAGGAGGATTTCTTCGTAATTACCCCATGCTTAGTAGGAGTCAAAGGGAGTGATTTTCTGCTAGTCCTTACATTTCTAACCACAAAATAATGTTTGTTTATTGTATTGCTTTGTTGGTTTATTTATTTGCAGAGTCTCATTATTATGTAGCCCTGGCTGTCCTGGAACTGGCTACGTAGAGCAGACTGGCCTCAAATTCATAGGTCTCCCTGCTTCTCTGTTCCGAGTGCTGGAATTAAAGGCTAGTATCTCCATATCCAGCCACTTTTATTATTTTTTGGTTGGTTGGTTTTGTTGTTTTGTCTTGTCTTGTCTTTTGTTTTTTTCAAGACAAGGTCTTGCTGTCTGGCCCTGGCTAGGTGGAACTCACTATGTAGACCAGGCTGGACTTGAACTTAACAGCATTCCTCTTGCCTGTGTTGCAAAAATACTGGAATTACAGGTGTCCCTCATTATGGCTCATCAAGGTCGTTGTTTTATAAGAAACCTGGCTTTCCCTAGCCAAGCTGTCAGAACTCAACATTCTCTATTTCAACAGAAACAAGATTGTAGAGGAACTCTTCAGATATGGATGCAGTGAGTTGTTCTTGGGTTTCTGAGCAACCTCCAGCTTGCCAAGAAGAAAGAGAAAACACACCCATTCCACAGCAGAAGAAACTGAGAAGCCTTCTAGTTACAATTGAAAATAATTCTCCACTGGAAGATGTCTCAAAATATGTGGACATTAATATTACTACACTTTCTCAAGATGAGAAAACAAAGACATTGAGTAGGTGTCCTGCATGGGAAGCAGTTTCCCAAAAGTTCTTCTCTTATTTCCCACCAGAGGATTCACACTGGTGAGAACCCTATGACTGTAGCCACTGTGGAAAAGAATTCAATCATGAAACAAACCTTAATAAGCACAAATGAATCCATACAGGGGAGAAACCCTATTCCTGTTCCCAGTGTGGTAGAAACTTTGATCAGAATTTTCATCAGAGTCGCCATGAAGGAATTCATGTAGGGGAGAAAATATTTTAGTGTCCAAAATGGGGGAAAACCTTCCCCTAAAATGAAGAATTTGTAGTTTCATCTGCAGAATCATGAGGCTGAGGGATCATACACATTGCAACAACAACAACAACAACAACAAGGAAGTGGGAGAAGGGAGATTGGTTAGTTGTCACTCAGCTTCTCAGCCCCAGGAGCAGAGCTGGGATCAGGAAAGGGCCTGCCTCTGCCTGAAAAGTTTCACAAAGAATTAAGAACCCAAACATTTTATGGTTGAAGAACAATTCTAAATAAATGGGTCAAAAGAAAAAAATGTCAAGTAAGACATTCCAAAAATGCAAATAAAATTTAGTGTACTAACATTTGCAAGATAAATCAAGAGCAGCAAGAGGGACGCCTGCCCTCAAGTGCACATCTGAGCAGGAAGGTCTGAAACGAATGGCTTTTAGTTTTCCATTTCTGTAATGAAAGGCCTGATACAAGTGAAAGAGGGAAGGTTTATTTAGACTCAGTGTCTGGGCTCTCAGTCCACAGTTGCTTGACCCTGTTGCTTTGGAACTTTGGGGTGGAGGGGGTCTGTTTTCCTCGTGGGATCCTTACAAGCAAAGGAGGACAAAGGAGGAGTGGGGAGTCCTATGTCTCCTTAGTGATCTGCTTATGACCTGACTTCTTTGCACTAAGCCTTACACCCCCAAAGGTCCCACCACTTCCCGATAGCAACCAGACCTGTAACACATGAACCTGAAACACTTGTACCAGAAATCGCGGTTGACATTATAAGAATAATAACGGAGCTGGAGAGGCGGCCCAGTGGCTGGAAGAATAACTGTTATTTCAGAGGACCCAGTTTGGCTCCCAGTACCCACATAGTAGTTAACGCCTGTAACTCCAGTTTCAGAGGACACAATGTCCTCATCTGTTCTCCTCAGGAACTGCACAGAGATAATACACAGATGTACATACAGGCAAAACACCCACATTCATACATAAAAATCTCAGATTTAAAAGCACTAAAGGAATCCTATGAACAAACCTCACAAATTGGAAACCAGAGTGAAAGAGAGCAGTTCTTTTAAAGACAATCCGGGTATCAGCCTTACACAGGAAGAAATGGATGAATAGCTGGGATCACCTTGCTGGGTCGGGTCTTCTCTCCAGATGTGCTCACCTTGAAGATTGAAGCTTAGCGCTGTCACCTAGGAGCTGGGCGGGCACAGTTTGGAGTTTTCCCAGTGAACAGAATTTCATAGAACAGCTGTAGCAAGTTAGGTCTCTGTGATTGTGACATCACAAAAGATTATTCTGGGATGACTGCTGAGAACATGAAGAATATTGTCCTGTACCAGACTTGTTGACACACGCCTTTAATCCCAACAGAGACAGGTGGATCTACATGAGTTCGAGACCAGTCTGGTCTACAAAGTGAGTTCAAGGACAGCCAGGGCTACCCTGCTTCAAAAAAACAAAAACTAAATATATATATATATAATATATATTTTCCTGACCACAAAATGGCCCACAGCCAGTGCTCCAAGGTGGTTGGCATGAATAAATCACCTTGGCTGCTTCTTGGCCGGAGCTCACACTTTATCTATTCCTTTCTTCTAGATGGCATACACCAAGACAGCCAGTCAATCACAAGCATCCTAAATAACAGTATCTCATCTGAAGCAACAGTCCCCAGTTCTTTCCTGACATCACCCAAAGTAGCTCAGCTTGTTATTTCTTTTTAGCAGCTTCTATCTATTCTCCGATCATGTGCAGTTCCCAACCGTTCTCCAGGCATGTGGAACACCACCTGTTCTCCAAGCAGGTGCACCTCCACCTGTTCTCCAAGCAGGTGCACCTCCACCTGTTCTCCAAGCAGGTGCACCTCCACCTGTTCTCCAGACTGTGCAGCTCCCACCTGTTCTCCAGACTGTGCAGCTCCCACCTGTTCTCCAGTCATGTGCAGCTCCCACCTGTTCTCCAGACTGTGCAGCTCCCACCTGTTCTCCAGACTGTGCAGCTCCCACCTGTTCTCCAGTCATGTGCAGCTCCCACCTGTTCTCCAGGCATGTGCAGCTCCCACCTGTTCTCCAGTCATGTGCATTCTCTCCTCTGGCAATTGGGAGTAAAGGGTAGGTGTGTTTGCGGTACCTCTTGTCAGGAGGGCACTCATGATTGGAATGAAGGGGTTTGATTGAAGCATTTTGACTGGGCAGGATGAATGGCTCAGCAGTCACTTGCTGTTCTTCCAGAGGACATAGATTTGGTTTGCATGGCCCACGTCAGGTGATTCACAGACACCTGTAACCCTCTTCTAGCTCCTTGGAAAACCACACACACATGGCACACCCACGTTTTAAATCTTTAAAATAATATTTATCTTGTCAGGACTAGAAATCAACCCTAGGCCTTGCACATGCTAGGTAAGCACTCTACAGCTGAGCTCCGTCCCAAGCCACTTTTCACCTTTCACCTGTTTAGTCTACAGCAGGGATTTTATTCTCCCAAGAGATAGTAGATGCTTTTCTAACAAAAATGTCAAGTTTCACATAGTAGAATAAAAATTGTTTTCTTGGAAATTACTTCTTATTATGATTTTCTTAGCCTTACTGAGAAGATGAAAATTTCATGGTAAGCACTTTCCCTAAAGCCCCTTTCATGTCCTTGTTCCTCAGGCTGTAGATGAACGGGTTCAGCATGGGGGTCACCACCGTGTACATCATGGCAGCTGCCATGTCCCTCCCAGCTGAGCGAGAGGAGGAGGGGTTGAAGTACAGGGATATGATGGTGCCATAGAAGAGGCAGACCACAGCCAGGTGGGAGCTGCAGGTGGAGAAGGCTTTCCATTTTCCCCTTGTCGATGAGACTCTCAGGATAGCACAAGCAATAAGGATGTAAGAGACGAGGATACAAACAAATGGGGCTATCATTATCAGCCCGGCGACAAAAAGGATCATTAGCTCATTGAGGTGTGTGTCTGAGCAGGAGAGGTTCAAAAGGAGAGTCACCTCACAGAAAAAGTGGGGGATGGTGTTGTCTGCACAGAATGAGAGCCGAGCCATGAGCAGAGTGTGCAACAGAGCATTGAGGCTGGCTATCACCCATGACCCGAACACAAGAAGGGCACAGAGCTGATGGGTCATCTTTGTTGTGTAGTGTAAGGGGTAGCATATGGCTACATACCGGTCATAGGCCATCACAGCCAGCAGGAAATTATCCATAACAGCAAACACACAGAGGAAATAAATTTGCATGAGACACCCAGAGAAGGAAATGGCCTGAACTCCGAGTATGTGCATGGCCAGCACCTTGGGGACAGTGGTGGAGGAGAAGCAGACATCCACGAAGGACAGGTTGCTGAGGAAGAAGTACATGGGGGTGTGCAGGCGGGAGTCTGTGCCGATGGCCAGGATGATGAGCAGGTTCCCCAGGACAGTGGCCAGGTACATGGTGAGGAAGAGCAGGAAGAGGAGCCGCTGCTGCTGGGGCTGCCTGGAGAGTCCCAGGAGGAGGAACTCAGAGACACTCGACTGGTTGCTGCTGCTCATGAGTCTGAGCCCAGCTAACTACAGAGAACAGAGACGGGTGAGAATGCTGTCTTCAGGTTTGGATGCTATACAACCAGGTTTATATTAAGACTGCATTAAAGTTTCTGAATTAAGATCCACTCCTATTTTCTACACACTCAATTTAAAAATCCCAGTTTTGCATGGTGCTGGATTCCAAGGTCCACCCTTTCAGTTTTATGGAATATAACATAAAAAGCGTTCACGCACACACACCATCCTTCCCTGCAACCATATGTACCTCTGGTAACACCCCAGTCTCTCCCACCCCTTAGCAGCTTAAGGAGAAACACAGGCAGTTATTGTACTGATCGCAAGCTCCAATAGCTGCACAGGTGACTCCTCCTGCTGTTCTCTCTGTGGAAGAGAGTGAGAAGCTCATGCTTCAAAAGAAATGCTGTCACTTCTCCTATTCTGAAAATACCTGGACAGGCCAGCTCTACTGTTTTCCACTTCGGAGTTTCTGGGCAACAGTGTCCTTTATTTGAGGAATAGGAAGGATGGGAAGGTCTCAGGAATACACAAAGAGTGGATGATCACTGTCTTAGCTTTCTGTGCCGGAAGGAGGTTTGGGAGAATTAGGCAGGTATTTCCCATAGTATCTAATCCCACTGGGTACAAACTCCCTAAGCATCTCATTAAAGATCTGCAAAAAGGTATTGTGCCACTGAATTCCTGGTCCCCACTGACCCACAATGATGGAGTGTATCATCGAAGTTAGAATTTGGGGATGAGGAAATCACAGTGGGGAGAAGCCCTAGAGAAATTCCCTGAGAGCTTTATCAACTTAGTTAACTACGCTAGTAGATTTGAAGGATTGGTCCAGATTCTTCCTTTCAGCACAGAAACTGGAGGTATTGCGATACCGGAGTGAACATCCTCTACCACATAGGGTTGTGGTAAACGTGCTGATAGGAAGCCCTGGGAATACAGAAGGGAGCAACTGGCCTTCCAGGGTCGGGTTTGATCCCGTAAAACATTTGATGTAAAGTACAAAGAGGGCAAAGCAAAAACTGTGTAGTCTGCCGTGACTGAAGGTTACTGTGGGCTGTCTTCCCAGCCCACAGTGAGTCATCCATTTCTGAAAATCTATAGGCTCTTCACCAGCCTCATTTATCTTCCCACCCCTTCCAGACAGGATTCATGGTAGGACTTAGAAACCTAGCCTGGGGACAGAGAACTGGTAGGCCAGCCTCAGTGTGGCTTGTCCCATCCATGCACATCTAGAAGCTCACAGTGTTTTCCTGCTTCACTTCCAGGTGAACAAGTAAATGTCTAGAGGTGACAGCAAAAACAAGGTAAACACGAGAGAGGAGAAAGAAGCTGGAGGGAGTCCTGGGGCTGCTGATTTAGGATTCATGGTACTTCTAAAGCCCAGCTTGAGGAGGCCTTCATTTCTATTCATCAATCAACAATAAAAGCCGTATCTTTCTTAACTCATCCTGGAAAGGAGTTTAGAAAAGGGATAGCATGTGCTTATCCAGACACACTGGAGTCTAAAGCAAGAAGATTGCTGCCACGTTCCAGGATACCCTGATCTATTATATCGAGACTCAGTCTCATAAAAACAAAAGCATAACAAAGAAAAAGAAACACTAGACGCTAGAGAGATGATTCAGTGGTGTAGAGGACTTTTTGCTCTTTCAGGTGGTTCGGGTTCCATTCCCAACACTCACTTGGTGTTTCTCAACCATCCATAACTCCAGTTTCAGGTAATCTGAGATCTGACATTCTCTACTCATCTCCTTGGGAGTGCACGTGGTGCGCATGCATGAATATGCAGAAAGACATTCACATATACAATAAATCTTTTTAAAAATAAAGAAAAATGATAATGAATATGTAGTTTGGGCTACATAGGCATGTCACACACACACACTAACATAATAAAATAAAATAGAAGAGTAAAATTCAGGGACATAGATGAAATGTTATTGGCTGTTAGTTAATTCTTGAATCTATGTGCTTTGAACATCTGTGCTGTATGCTCCTACATATGTTTGAAATTATCTAAAGTTTATAACCAAAAATCAGTACTTTTGCTTGCCATGGTGGCACATGCCTTTAATCCCAGCCCTTGAAAAACAGAAGCAAGTGGATTCCTGTGTGTTTGAAGCCAGTCTGGACTGCACAGTGAGAACCTGTCTCAAAAAACAAACAAAAAAATCTTTACTTTTGCCAGCTTAGAAGTTGGCTCAGTAGGTTAAATACTCTATCAGCATAAATATCACGGTACAGATTCCTAGCATCCACATATAGACCAAATGTGTGTGGCAGCCAGCCTGTGATCTTATTGCAAGAGGCAGCAATGAAATCCCTAGGCATCTTTAACAAAAATACTTCAAAGTAGCCATGGTAAAACATTGACCTATGGAAAGGAGAGCTGACTGAATAAGCAAATAAAAGTATGAAGACAATGTCAACTCAAACAGGGAATAAGAAGACAAAAATATGGGGAAATGACAAATGGAAATTATGGAATTGGGAAGTAAACAATTGAAATAATCAATCCACTATATGAGCTTAACAAATTTGAACCAGATAAAGAAATAATTGGCAAACTTGTAAATATTCACATACAGAGTGTGGAAGATGAAGAGCAGAAGAGAAGGAATGAGGAAAAATAGAGCATGGGGTCAAAGGTAGACAGTATTAGGACTTTAGGGAAAGAAGTCAGGCCTAATGGTGCACACCTTCAATTCCAGCACTTAGGGCAGAGACAGGTGAGTCTTGAGTTCAAGGTCACCTTGAACTGAAAGAAAGAAAGAAAGAAAGAAAGAAAGAAAGAAAGAAAGAAAGAAAGAAAGAAAGAAGGAAAGAAAGGAGGAAAGGAGGGAGGGAGGGAAGGAGGGAGGGAGGGGGAGAAAAAGGAAAGGAAAAACTACTTGAAGAAATAATGAATAATGGCTGAAAACTTCTCAAACTTGTTTTTATTTTTATTTATTTATTTATTTATTTATTTAAGATTTCTGTCTTTTCCCCACCGCAGCCTCCCATTTCCCTCCCCCTCCCCCAATCAAGTCCCCCTCCCTCTTCAGCCCAAAGAGCTATCAGGGTTCCCTGCCCTGTGGGAAGTCCAAGGACCACCCACCTCCATCCAGGTCTAGTAAGGTGAGCATCCAAACTGCCTAGGCTCCCACAAAGCCAATACGTGCAGTAGGATCAAAAACCCATTGCCATTGTTCAAGAGATCTCAGTAGTCCTCATTGTCTCTATGTTCAAACTTGTTTTTAAAATGATCTGTATATACACAAGTCTCAATTGATTGTAACCAGCATGATCCCAAAGTCAGGTGTTGTATAAAAGTGCTGAAAGTAAAAGATGAGGAAAAAATATTTCATATGTTTCAAGTTAATTTTCATTTCTTTTTGACAGGGTGCTCAAGAGTTCAGCTTTTCAGAATCCCTGTCAGGATTCAAATAAAGACACCACAGTAAGCGAAGGGACCTAAAATCTGAGAGTTAAAAAATTTGTTCACAACATGGTCTTTCCATTCCTGTTTCTTTATTCTTATTCCTTATTTTATTGTTACAAATGTTCCCAGTAATATATACCCTTGTAACCAGCAATTCCCCAGCCCCAGCGGGTTCCAGGGCTGGAATTCTTTTGCCCCATAAAAATCAGATAAGAGTTTTCATACATGTGCATGTGTGCACACATGCAGCGCACACTCACTCACTCACACAGATCCATGGCTGTCAGCTCAAAGGTGGGAGTGGCTAGTGCATGTCTGATGAACTCCTTAATGGAGAAAGCTAGTTAAGAAAAGAATTAAATCAGGGGATTCTAGAGGGGAGGGCTAGTGTGCTACACTACATTTTTAGTGAACAAAAAGGTTTATTTTTTAGTAAAATTATGAATAGGGCATGGATTGTTTTTGAAATCAGTGAACCACTTTTTTCCTCCCAGCATGCATAGATGATATCAGGTAACCAGACAACCTATGTAAACATTGGGGGGGGGGGGGGGCGGGACCAATGGCTCCTGATCTGATGAGCACATTCACCAGATGTTGTAATTTCTATGGGACTAAGTCTGAAGTTTGCACTTATTGCTCTAAGCGGTAGGAACAAAGAGGAGACTCAGGCCTCTAAATGATCGATTTTGGGGTTTGCTGTTATCAACCAATCTGATCATGGATATTATGGGTCTGTAGTGCTGATGGAAGGAAGTCTTTCTCTGGGTTGTGGTTAATTATCTCCTCTGTTGTCCTTGAGAGTAAAGCACACGCAGGAAATTTCCTGAACTAAAATAATCAGTAAGCTGAGGTGAAGGTGAGCATGAGGAGCTAGGAGTCTTTTAAATGAGGTAAAGCCAGGGCATCTTCTATCTGAGCAGCTATGAGTCAGCAGCTTTGGGCGAGCAGTAATTCTGTGTCCTTAGATAGCTGTGAATATCTTAGATGGAATGATCTTTCCTGGACTCTAATCACTGACCAGACGCCTGTTGATTGCAGGAAGGCAGGTCTCTGCGTTTACCAAGGAGGACCAAGGCCTGGCAGTGCGAAACTGTTTTCACACATAGCTGGGGGAATGTGATCAGTAAGCCCCAAAGACATAGGAAACAGTTGAGAATTAATTCCCCCAAATGTGTAACAGAAGGGGAGTCAGCTCCAGGAAAAATCTACAGAAAAAAAAGCCATTTATTCACAAAACAATAATCCCAAAATTCCTTGAATTTTGGTTTGACCTTTACCAAAGATCTTGATAAATCACTCATGAAAAGATGGCTTAGAAATTACTGTATAATGTTGTGGCTTGTAGCATGTTTTGTTTAATGAGACAGGATTTCACAGTATAGCCTTGGATGACCTGGAACCCATAATGTAACCTATGCTGGCCATGAACTTGAGATCCTCCTGCCTCAGCCTCCTGGTGTTGGGAGTACATCCGTGTGGTAATATGTCAGACTTATTAGTCATTTTCAAAATAATTTCAAAGCATACTGTAAGTTTTTTATGTTTTAAAGGACAAATCAAATTACTAGGGAGTGGAAATACATAAAATCAGTAAAAATAAAATTATAGAGACATGAAGTAATTTAGAAAACCTCTCACAAAATAGCAGTTGAAAGTTTAGATGTAGACAAGTATTTGAGTAAAAATATCTGAGCCCATTCACATAGATATGACAGAATGGGAGAAATTATACACTTGACTGACATGTCTGGATATTGGGAATGTAGAAAAAAGTTCCTTTTAATCAGCTACACAAAGCTCACGAGATGAAAAACATTAGCTCAAATGAGTAGAATTATTTTTCTGTAGCTCCAAATAAATCCTTCCCTACTTGCCTCATCAATTTTGTGATCTTCCCATTGGATATATTGATATGAAGGCCACACACACAGACACACACACATACACACACCAGATGAAAGACAGCTGTTACTCCATCCAACACCCTTTTCTGACCTCTGTCAGCCCCAGGCATGCACATGGTACACAGAAGTACATGCAGGCAAAACACCCATACAGATATGCATTAATAAATGAGAAGTAAACACACTGCAAACACTCATGGACACACATACATGGGACTTAGCCTAAGGACAATCATTGTCAGCTGGCCTTTGGAATGTTAAGTGAATATCAGAAAGTAAAATTAGCACACTGTCCCTGCAATCCCCCATCAGTCGTCTGAAGTCCTGCCGCTGCCAGGCCAAAGACGGAGCTCACTTTTGTTCTTATTACACAGGGTCTCACATCATAGGGGAGACTAGCCTAGAACTCATTCCGCCTCCAGATAATCTGAAGTTCACTATCCTCCTTCCTCAGTCCCATGAGTGCTTTGATTTTACGTATAATCAAACAAACACGACTTATTTCTCAACTTTTTATGATTTTGTCTCATTTGCAAAATAAATTTCAAAGAATAATATAATTTTGGCATTTAACTGAGAAAAATAACTATTAGTAAATGCAATTATGAAAGATTTATGAAAATGAAAAAGCAGACACTCTTTTAAAAAAAGTTTTGCACTACAATGAAGTTTGAAAGCTAGTATATGAATTTAACTAAATGACAGCCCCAGGACAGCCAGGCCTACATAGAGAGACTCTGTGAGAATATCAGCAATGCGGATAAACAGAACAGAGGAAGGAGAAGAGGGGAGGGCTGACTGACAAGTCTGCACGCTGGAATTGTAGAAGGCACAGTTCATTTTTATTGAGTTGACCTAGTCCCTGCTACATAAGCCTGGATGACAAGAATCACGCATGAAGCCCAACAAGCTGCAGAATTAGGGTTTCCTGGAGCTCCAAGAGAACCCTTTCCTCTCAGCTCTTCCCCTGAGCTGAGCTCAGGTGAGGCCTCTTCCGCGTGACAGAATGGACAGCTGTGCTGCCCCAGAGGTGGCCTGGACACTCCCATTGGTCTAGGAACTCTGCTAAGGGACACAGAGAATTACATAGGACAGCAATGGCAAATAACGCCTCTGCTACAGTGATAGCACAGGACACAAGACCGTGTTGTGACCGTGTCTGAACAGAGGAACAAGGACCACCCACTCCCAAAAAAAACAACATGCACTGTCCTGAAAATGGCTGACACATGTGGCTGCTGCTTGTCCAATCAGAGTCCAGTGTTCAGGTGATTCAGGAAGCACACCCTGCACAGGCTCAGGCTTATCGTTAGTCCCTTTCAGGGCAGTCCCATGGAGACCCCTTCCCACTCCCCAAAGCTGTGCTCACTGACAGAGGAGAAGCACAGGTGTGTGCATGGGGGTTTCCAAGGCACTGACATGACAAAGGAATAAAGACCTTTGCTCCAGTTTTTTTTTTTCATTCTTTTACCTAAAGAAATTGTATTCTGGATTTTGCTCTCCAAAATAGTTTATTTTCTCCAAAACATTTTTATGTGTATGGGTGGTTTGCCTGCATGCACCAATGGCAGGCCTGGTGCCACACAGAGACCAGAAGAGGGTGCCCAAACCCAGAGAACTGTCGTTGCAAACAGTTGTGAGCTGTTTTCTGGATGCTGGAAATCAAATCCAAGTCCTCTGCAATAGCAGCAAGGGCTCTTAAATGTGGGTCGTCTCTAAAGCTCCCAATACATCCTTTTCTTACAAAAGACAAGTGAAGTTTCAGATTATTGATAGGATCACAAAGGATTTCTGGACATTAGTTCCCTCTGTGATATTCCTCACTTTCAACTTTATTGAGTAGATAAATATTTCAAAGTAAGCACTCTCCTTAAAGCCCCTTTCATATCCTTGTTCCTCAGGCTGTAGATGAACGGGTTCACCATGGGGGTCACCACCGTGTACATCATGGCAGCTGCCATGTCCCTCCCAGCTGAGCGAGAGGAGGAGGGGTTGAAGTACAGGGATATGATGGTGCCATAGAAGAGGCAGACCACAGCCAGGTGGGAGCTGCAGGTGGAGAAGGCTTTCCATCTTCCCCTTGTCGATGAGACTCTCAGGATAGCACAAGCAATAAGGATGTAAGAGATGAGGATACAAACAAATGGGGCTATCATTATCAGCCCGGCGACAAAAAGGAGCATTAGCTCATTGAGGTGTGTGTCTGAGCAGGATAATTTCATGAGAGGACTAATGTCACAGAAAAAGTGGGGGATGGTGTTGTCTGCACAGAATGAGAGCCGAGCCATGAGAAGGGTGTGAAACAAAGCATTCAGGCTGGCTACCACCCATGACCCGAACACAAGGAGGGCACAGAGCTGATGGGTCATCTTTGTTGTGTAGTGTAAGGGGTGGCAGATGGCCACATACCGGTCATAGGCCATCACAGCCAGCAGGAAATTGTCCATGACAGCAAACACACAAAGAAAATATAGTTGTGTGAGACACCCGGAGAAGGAAATGGCCTGATTCCCGAGTATGTGCATGGCCAGCACCTTGGGGACAGTGGTGGAGGAGAAGCAGACATCCACGAAGGACAGGTTGCTGAGGAAGAAGTACATGGGGGTGTGCAGGCGGGAGTCTGTGCCGATGGCCAGGATGATGAGCAGGTTCCCCAGGACAGTGGCCAGGTACATGGTGAGGAAGAGCAGGAAGAGGAGCCGCTGCTGCTGGGCATCCCTGGAGAGTCCCAGGAGGAGGAACTCAGAGACACTCGACTGGTTGCTGCCTCTCATGGTCTGAGTCCAGCTACAGAGAAAAGAGGCAGAAATGTAGGTGCTGAAGGGTTTGGTTGTAATAAATCTTACTACAGACTTTGTCATGTTTAAAATAACACAAACATAAAAATCCTGCATTAGGACTGGAAAGATCTTTTAACTATTAAAATGCCTGACTGGTCTTCCAGAGGAGCCAGAGTCAGTTCTCAGCACCCGTAGGGTGGCCAGCAATTGTGCATAGCCCTTTTCCAAGTGATCCTGGACCCTCTTCTGGCCTCTATGGGCACTATCATTTGCTATGCATACAGTCAGGAAAATACATTCAGACATAAAATTAAAAAATTTAAATATACATGCATTTAATAAGTAAATCAGAATCTGCCCATAATGCTCATCCCCTCAACTTCCACCTCCCAGTCCTAGATTGTTCTGATCCCATCAGAATCACCCTTGTGCTTTATTAAATATAACATAGAACGTACATGCATGGGATGCAAGGTGTTTCAGGGGGTTAAAGTGTTTACTGAACAAACATGAAACACTTTTAAAGGTGGAAGGAGAGAACCAACTCCACAGAGTCATCCCTTGGCCTCCACATGTGCATTGTGGCATATGTAACACACACACATGCACACACACACATGAATACACACAAAAAATACATAATTTTCTTAATGAATGCACCGATGAGCATTCCCTGAAATCATGTACATCCCTGTTAACTTTCCCTGTTTTTCCCCCAGTTCTTAGCAGAGCACAGGGAAAAGAAAAGTAGCCAGAGAGAGGTCTCAATATGTAAAGGCACTCGTCTCTAACCTGAAGTCCTGAGTACAAACCTTCAGGGTTCACATGGTGAAAGGTGAAAAAGAATTCCCCTGACAAAGTTATCCTATGGCCTCCACATATACTGTATACACACACAGACACACACACACACAGACACACACACACACAAAGTGTAATGTACTTTCAAAAAATGTAATGAGAAATGCCTAGTTACCATTGTGTTCAACTCTAATTTGGCCTCATTCGCTCACAAATGTAGCTATTGGTCCTTCAACACACAGGAGTGAGCATCATTTTTTAGTAAAGAAATTGGCATCGGCACTGCTGTTACAATACCTGCAAGTCAGTGCTGTAACTGACCCATGTTCACCGCCTTGGAGTTGCTGGGCAATGGTGCTCTTTATTCTAAGGATGGGAAAGGGTCAGAATTCTAGGAGGGTTCTGAGCGGGTGGAGTGGGTGATCACCTTCCTAGCCAGCAAAGAGGTTTGGGGGACTCAGAGGGTATTTACTGCAGCATCCTTCCCACTGGGCTAGACTCCCTGAGCATCTCATTAAAGTCAGGCAGACAGTAATTGTCCTGCCTAGCTCCTGGTCTCTGTGGACCAACAAGGAGGAGGAAAAGTAACATCTTACTCCCCGCGATCAGAACTCAGGGATAAAGCACACTGGGTGGAGACAGTCCCAGAGGAAATTCCCTGAGAACTCCATCTTCTCAGCACCCTAAGCCTGTAGGTCTGCAGTTGGTCCAGACTCTGTCTCACAGCAGAGACAGGAGGTGATACAGCACTGTTTGGGGAATGCTCCTCTTTTGTTTCCTCTCTGGTCATTTGCTGCACAGGACTCAGGGCACATTTCAGGATGGGAGGATGGAAGACGAGACTGGAATAGACGGAACTAGAACTAGAGCTGACCCCTGAAGAAGTTGATATAAAATACAAGGAAGGAAGGGGGAAGATGAAGGGGTGTGACCAGCCATGACTCCGTGCACCAAGAGCAGACATGCTCTGGGCTGTCTTCCCACACACAGTGGAACGCCAGTGTCTGCAAATCTGTGGGCTCATGAGTGCGGCTCCACCAGCCCCGCACAGCCCTACCACCCCTACCAAAGGAAGATGCGAGGCTGGACTTGGTCCTCCTGAATGCTGGCCGTGTTCAAAGGCATGAGCCACCACGCAATGCCTGTTGTTGTTTTTTGAGATATTACACTGCAGCCGCCAAGGCTGGCCTGGAATTAAAATTAAGTGTCAGTTTTGGTACCTTATTCTCTCCCCCCACTCTCTCTCTCTCTCTCTCTCTCTCTCTCTCTCTCTGTTGTGTGTGTGTGTGTGTGTGTGTGTGTGTGTGTGTTTTGAGACAGGTTTCTCTGTTTAATAGCCCTGACTGTTCTCATTCTATAAACCATGCTGGCCTTGAACTCACAGATATCTACCTTCTTATGCCTCCTGAGTGCTGGGATTAAAGGCATGGGCCATCACCAGCTGGCTGTTACCATATTTTCTAGAAGCCTGCTGTTGAACACAGCAAAGTCTTTCACCTCCAAGTCAGTTTCCGCTAACCTAAGAAGACTTTTACAACCTTAAGAGTTTATAAGCCTAATCAAACATGCTTTATCAAACATTTGTTGTTTCTTATCTAAAAGTCTATTTGAAGCCTGGTACTGAAGTTAGCAAAGACAGAAATAATTTGATGCATATCTCGACATTAGCCTTTGTTCATCTGAGTAGACCTTTATAACCTTGGGCATTTATCATACTAAGGTTCATACTTGGTCTGGAGAGATGGCTCAACAGTTAAGAGCACTGATTGCAATTACAGAGAACCCTGGTTCAATTCCCAGCACCCACAAGGCAACTCACAACTATCTGTAACTCCGAGATCCGACAGCCTCACACAGATGTACATTCAGGCAAAACAACAATGCACATAAAATAAATTTTAAAAATTCACAGTAATCCAAAATATGCTGGAACATGCTGTTGTCTACTTAGTCTAAAAAGGAGACACAGTGATAACCGAGGACTCAGTAGGACTAAGAAGTTTAATGACTGCTACTTAGTTGGTTTATGCATGTGGCCATCTTACTCAAGATGGTGGTGAAGTTACAGAGCATGTTCTTTTTTCACCTTAGTAAGTATGACTGCCAGTCACATGAATGCCTCTATCCTAACAAGGTCATCGGCCAAGGTAGAGGCAAGTCACATGGTTGCTGTTTAAAAACACCTATTTTCCTAAACAAGAGTTCAAATTGTTACATATCCAGTAAGTAGGTCTATTTTTATAAATAGCAAATTTCATCATTTTGCTACAAGTTTTAAGCTTACTCTTTGCTACAAATTTTAGAGATTCTTTATCGCATTCAAAGAACTTACAAATCCTGTGGTAAGTGTTTACGCAATAGTTTTAGCAGATTTCTTAAGAGCAGAGTGCAGAAGAATCATAAAGACAAAGATTTGGAAGAGCAAAAAGTAAAAAAGGCTTAGAAATGAGAGACTTTGGGGAGCAGAGCAGAGAAAGTTCAGATGTCCCAGATTCAGGTCCTTTGTTAATGCAGGGGCAGAGGTAGCTAGGATTTGAGAGAATTTGAAAATCAAATGTGCCCTTTTTGACCACTGAGCTGGACTGAGGACTTTTGCAGGTAAGCCTTAATGAGGAGGTAAGAAAAGGGCTGCAGATAGGAGCTCCACCGACAGAAGGCTCCATACCCAACACTGCTTGCAGTTGAAGCTCCCAAACCAGGACTGGTTATATCCATTTGGGTTGTTGGCCATGGAAATCCCCAAACAACCCGGGCTGTTGCCAAGACAAGTTGCTCTCCTCAAACTGACAGGGAGGCCCAAGACAACACCTACACAACTCATTGAACTTGGAGAGGTTGACTGGGTGTCTACATAGGATCTTCACCCCTCCATTCTCGTGTCTTTGGTATGGGAAGGTACCGTGTAGGGGACCAAAGGAAAAACATAAACACCAACTCAGCTGCAAAACTTTTGGTCCTCAATGCTTTCCTGCCTGCAAAACATGCTAGAGCAATTTTGGCACAAAGCTTGTGGGAATAACCAGCAAATGTCTGATTGACTTCAGGCCCTCTCTACTAGATGGAGCCTATAATTGACACTGCTTGTGTGACCAAGAACCAGAGACTAGATATCCCAGAGACCTAGAATAAAACCAAATATTACTGGTCTTTAAAAAATAGTAATAAAATGACTCCTAATTATATTCTGCTATACTCATAGTCAGTGAATACAGATTCAGCCGTCATCAGAGAAGCTTCCTCCTGCAGCAGATCAGAACAAATACAGAGACCCACAGCCAGACGCTATGCAAAGAGAGACCTTGGAACATACAACTCTAAATGGGATGTCTCCAGCAAACCCCTCCCTGGAGGAAGAGGAGGCAGAAAGAGTAAAAGAGACAGCAGAGGGGATGGAGGACACCAGGAGAACACAGTCCTCCAAATCATCTAAACAAAGCTCTTATGATCTCACAGAGACTGAAGCGGCCTTCAAGGGCCTACACGGGTCATATATCAGATATCCTGCATATTAGATATTTACATTACAACTAATAACAATAGCAAAATTACAGTTATGAAGCAGCAAAGAAAATAGTTTGATGGCTGGGGGTCACCACAACAGGAGGGACTGTGTTAAAGGGTCCCAGCATTAGGGAGGCAGAGAACCACTGGTCCACAGCTTTCAGGTGTGTTATTAAGTGTAAGATTTCTCTAGTTTGTTGCTGTTGTTTGCTTGTGGAGTGACTTAGTGCGATGAACCTGCCTCTTAGAACCAATTTCACTGCATCCCTTAAGTCTGGGCATGTTGTGAATTCATTTTCATTAGATCCTAGAAAGTCTTTCTTTCTTAGTTTTTGTCTTGAACCGTTTTTCATTCAGTAGAGAGATGTTCAGTTTCCATGAGTTTGTCAGCTTTCTGTTGTTGTTGATAGAGAACTTTAATCCATGGCTTTCTGAGAGGATGTAGGAGTATTTATATTGTCTTGTATCTTTTGACACTTGCTTTGTGTCCAAGTACATTGCCGGTTTTGGAGAGAGTTCTATGAGATGCCGAGAAGAAGGTATATTCTTTTATGTTTGGATGAAATGTTCTGTAAATGCCTGTTGGGTCTGCTTGGTTTTATAATGACGGTTACCTCTGGCACTTCTCTGATCAATTTTGTCTGGATCCTTTGGTGAGCATGGGGTATTAAAGTCTTCCACTATCACTGTGTGAGGGTCAATATGTGATTTACACTGTAGTGGATGTATTAGTCTGGGATCTCAGAATCACAAAACTTATGGAATGAATCTCTCTCTCTCTCTCTCTCTCTCTCTCTCTCTCTTTCTCCCTCTGTCTCTCTCTCTCTATCCATATATATGAATTTATTGGAATTACTTACAGGCTGCAGTCCAACATTGCTAGCTGGGAATGGAAAGTCCAAGAATCTAGTACTATTCGTTCCCACAAGGCTGGGTGTCTCAGCTCGTCTTCTATATATGCTGGAATCCCAAAGGAACTGGATGTGCTGATGAGGTGAGGGCAAGCATGCAAAGAATGAACAAACCCTTCATTCTTCCACTGACCTTATATAGGCTTGCAACAGAAAGTGTGGCTCAGATTAAAGGTGTGCCTTCCAGCCTCAAAGTCTGATTAAAGACTTGTTGTCCCGGTTTTAAGTTACTTCACTAAGGCTATCCACCCAGAGCAGGGAGTCCCTGCCTTCTGGGCAGGTCTCAAGGTTCCCTGTGGGAGAGCTTGGGCACCTACAGCTGGGGCTCCAGGATCTCCGGTGGTCTACTGGACCCCTCGCTCCCTCCCATCCCCTACCTCTTGTCCCCGGATCCTTGAGCTACCAGACGGCCCTGGTTAGGAGCTGAGGAACTCCATCTGGACGGGTGAGTGTCTACAGCCAGGGGCGGTGTGCCCAGAAGCTAGCACAAACCCCCCCCCCCAGCCCCTTCTGCAGGGCTGCCTTTCTTAGGCAAGACCCAATCCCCCGGCAACACACCCCACCCCCAACCCTGCCCTGCGGCTTGCTTGGACCAGTGCTCAAGACCAGTTTAAGTTACTTCACTAAGGCTATCCACCCAGAGCTGGGAGTCCCTGCCTTCTGGGCAGGTTCAAGGCCCTGGGGGAGAGCTTGGGCACCTACAGCTGGGGCTCCAGGTTGCCATCTGAGTTGTTGTGCTGAGGAGTTCACTGGACGGGTTGGTTCCTGTTTCTACACTGAAGAGATAACCCAGAGAGTCAGTCACAGCAAAGTCTGGACCAAGACACCAGGCCCTCTGGCCTACATTTGAAGCAAGAGATGGGAAGGCGCAATACAAGAATTCCTCCAACAACCTGAAAGACAACAGACATCACCAGAACCCAGGGATCCCGAAACAAGAAGAATTCTACACATCAAAGAATTAGAAGAATTTGACAAAAGTGAATTATATGAAAATAATAGAGGACTTGAAACAGGAGGTGAAAAACTGCCATAAACAATTAGAGATGACAAACAAAAAAGTAGAGGAAATGAATAAGTGCTCAAAGATACCCAAGAAAACCAAGAGAAGCAAGAAAAAGCAATCAAACAGATAAGGGAAGCGGTTCAAGACTTGAAGAATGAAATGGAAGTAATGAAGAAAACACAAACCGAAGGAAGGATGGAGTTGGAAAACCTGGGTAAAGATAGGAACCACAGAGACAAGTATACAAGAGATTACAAGAGATAGAAGAAAGAATGTCAGACACTGAAGAACCATAGAGAAAATTAACACACTGATCAAAGAAAATAGCAAAACCAACAAATTCTCATCACAAAAATTAGGAAATATGGGACACAATAAAAAGACCAAACCTAAGAATAATTGGGATAGAAGAAGGAGAAGAAGACAGTCAATGGTCAGAAAATATATTTAATAAAATTATAGAAGAAAACTTTCCCAACCTAAAGAAAGATATTCCTTTGAAGGTTCAAGAAATAAGAAAAAATAGACGGACCAAAAAAAAGCATATAATAATAAAACACAAAACATACAGAATAAAGAAAGAATATTAAGAGCTGCAAAGGAAAAAGGTCAAGTTACTTATAAAGGTAAACCTATCAGACTTACACCTGACTACTCTATGGAAACATGAAAGCCAGAAGGTCCTGGATAGATGTACTGCAGAAGCTAAGAGAACATGGATGCAAACCCAGACTACTATACCCAGCCAAGCTCTCACTATAAATGGAGAAAAAAAATTTTCAGAATAAAAACAAATTTAAACAATATAGCCACAAATCAGCCTTACAGAAAGAATAGAAGGAAAATTACAAACCAAGGAGTCAACAATGACCACAATATCTCAAACATCTAGAGACCCATCACCAGCACAACTCAAAGAAGGCAAACACACAAACCCTATGACTAAAAATTGACGGAGTTAACAACCACTGGTCATTAATATCCTAGTAATGGACTCAACTCACCTATAAAAAGGCACAGGCTAAGAGATTGGATAAAAAAGGATAACATTCTGCTGTTTACAAGAAACACACCTCAACCACAAAGACAGGCACCTACTTAGAGTAAAGGGATGGGAAAAGGTTTATCAAGCAAACGGACCTAAGAAACAAGCAGGTGTGGCCATATAACTTCTAACAAAGTGGACTTCAAACTTAAATAATAGAAGAGATCGAGAGGGACATTTTATATCATAAAGGAACAATTATCAGGATGAAGTCTAATCCTGAATATCTATGCCCCTAACATAAAAGCACCCACGTACGTAAAAGAAACATTACTAAAACTCAAGGCTGCCATCAAACCGCACACACTAATAGTAGGAGATTTAACACTCCTCTTTCACCAATGGACAGGTCAATCAGACAGAAGCCTAACAGAGAAATAAGAGAATTAATGGAGGTAATGAATAAATGGATTAAAGACATCTATAGAACATTCCACCCAAATAGGAAAGAATATACCTTCTTCTCTGCAGCTCATGGAACCTTTCGAAAACTGACCACATCCTCGGCAACAAAGCAAACTTCCACCGTTAAAAAATATCATAACCACCTTGTCTTATCAGATCACCATGGTCTAAAGTTAGAATTCAACAACAAAGCTACCCCCAGAAAGCCTCCAAACTCATGGAAACTGAACAGTAACTATTGACCCACACCTGGATCAAAGAAGAAATAAAGAAAGAAATTAAAGTCTTCCTTGAATTAATGAAAATAAAGAAACAACATACTAAACATGGGACACTTTGAAAGAGTAAGGGGAAAGTATAGCCCTTGTGCCCACTTAAAGAAAACAGAGAAAGCATACATTGGAGACTTAACAGCCCACCTGAAAGCTCTAGAAAAAAAGAAGCAGACTCACCTAGGAGGAGTAGAAGACTGGAAATTGTAAACTGAGAGCAGAAATCAACAAAATAGAAACACAGAAAACAATCCAAAGAATCAATGAAACAAAAAGCTGGTTCCTGAAAAAAATCAACAAAATTGATAAACCCCATCAAAAATAAACGGCAGAGAGAGAATTTGCAAATTAATAAGATCAGAAATGAAAAGGGGGACATAACCACAGAATAGAGGAAATTAGAGAATCATTAGATCTTACTACAAAAGCCTGTATGCCACAAGACTGGAAAATGTAAAAGAAATGGACACTTTTTTTAGATAAATTCCATATACAAAATTAAATCAGGACCAGGTGAACAATCTAAATAGACCTGTAGTCGCGAAGAATTAGAAGCTGTTATCAAAAACCCCCCTACCAAAAAAAAGCCCAGGACCAGACGGTTTCAATGCGGAATTCTACCAGAATTTCCAAAAGACCTAATACTATACTCTTAAGGTATTTCACAATATAGAAACAGAAGAGTATTGACAAATTCCTTATGAATAAGTACTCTGATACCAAAACCACACAAAGACTCAACCAAGAAAGAGAATTACAGACCAATCTCACTCATGAACATCGACGCAAAAATCCTCAACAAAATATGGCAAAATCAAGAATAATTAGAAAAATATATTAGATCAATAGGGTTGATCCCAGAAATGCAGGGCTGGTTAACATACGAAAAAATTATAATGTAATCATCATATAAATAAACTGAAAGAAAAACCAAATGATATTTCTTTAGATGCTGAAAAAGTTTTGACAAAATTCAACATCCCTTTATGATAAAAGTTTGGAGAGATTAGGGATACAAGGGTATACTAAAATAATAAAAGCTATTTACAGCAAACCGACAGCTAACATCAAACTAAACGGAGAGAAACTCAAAGCCATCCCACTTAAATCAGGAAACACGACAAGGCGTCCACTCTCTCCATACCTCTTCAATATAGTGCTTGAAGTTTAGAATAGAATAAGAAACATAAGGGGATCAAGGGGATTGAATTGGAAAGGAAGAAGTTAAACCTTCGTATTTGCAGATGATATGATAGTGTACATAAGTGACCCCCAAAACTCACCAAAGAACTTTTACAGCTGATAAACACCTTTAGTAATGTGGCCGGATACAAGATCAACTCCAAAAAATCAGTCGCCTCCTATAAAAAGGATATGGAAGCAGAGAGGGAAATCAGAGAAGCATCACCCTTCACAATAGCCACAAACAGCATAAAATATCTCGGGGTAACTCTAACCAAAGAATTGAAGGATCTATTTGAAAGAACTTTAAAGATTGAAGAAAGAAATTGAAGAGGATACCAGAAAATGGAAGGATCTCCCTTGCTCGGGGATTGGGAGGATCAACATAGTAAAAATGGCAATCCTACCAAAGGCAATTTATAGATTCAATGCAATCATCAAGATCCCATCAAAATTCTTCACTGATCTTGAAAGGACAATAATCAACTTTATTTGGAATAACAAAAAACCCAGGATAGCCAAAACAATTATACAATAAAGGAATTCTGGAGGTATTAATCCCTGACTTTTAAACTCTATTACAGAGCTACAGTAATGAAAACGGGGTGGTATTGGCATAAAAATAGAGAAGTCGACAATGGAATCGTATAGAAGACCCGGATTTGAACCCACAAACCTATGAATACCTCATTTTCGATAAAGGTGCTAAAAGATACAATGGAAGAAAGAAAGATTTAACAAATGGTGCGGCACAACTGGATGTAACCTGTAGAAGAATGAAAATAGACCCATATATACATGCACAAAACTCAAGTAAAGGATCAAAGACCTCAATATCAATCTGAACACACTGAACCTGATAGAAGAGAAAGTGGGAAGTACCCTACAACAGATGGGAACAGAACGCCCCCAGATATAACCGCAGCAGCACAGTATTAAGGGAACATTGAATAAATGGGACCTACTGAAACTGAGAAGCTTCTGTAAAGCAAAAGACACTGTCACTAAGACAAAAAGGCAACCCACTGACTGGGAGAAGATCTTACAACCCGCAACAGAAAAGTGATCTCCAAAATATAGAAAGAACTCAAGAAACAAGACTTTAAAATGCTAATAACCCAATTAAAAAATGGGGCACTGATCTGAAGAGAGAATTCTCAACAGAAGAAGTAAATGGCCAAAAGGCACTTAAGGTATGCTCAGCCTCCAATAGGGAAATGCAAATCAAAACAACATTGAGATATCACCTACACGTCAGAATGGCTAAAATCAAAAACACCAATGAGTAGCCTTTGCTGGAGAGGCTGTGGGAGAAAGGGGCACCCTCATCCATTGCTGGTGGGAATGCAAACTTGTGCAACCACTTTGGAAAGCAGTGTGGGTAGGAAAGGGGATCAACATACCCATGGACCCAGCAATGCCACCTCCTGGGAATATACCCACGAGATGCCCGATAATGACAAGGAATTTAACATGTTCATTGCAGCAGTATTTGTAATAGCCAGAACCTGGAAACAACCCAGATGCCCCTTCAATGGAAGAATGGATGAAGAAAGTATGGAATATATATAATTAGAATACTACTCAGCGGTAAAAAACAAGACTTCGCGAATTTTGCATGCAAATGGATGGAAATAGAAAACACTATCCTGAGGAGGTAACCCAGACCCAAAAGGATGAGCATGGGATGTACTCACTTTATAATTGGTTTCTAGAGATAAATAAAGTCAGTGAGTTTTAATTTGATACCCTAAAGAAACTAACTAAGAAGGTGAACCCAAAGAAAAACATACAGCTATCCTCTGGGTTATGAGAAGTAGACAGATTGAGGGCAAAAATTTGGGATCTTGGGGGAGTGGTGGGAGGGGGAAAAAGGGGAGAAGGGGAGAGAAATGTGAGAAGGGGAGGGTGGGGGGAACTTGGGGCAATGGGATGATTGGGATAAAGGAAGGGGTTAGGGGAGCAGAGAAGACACATTAATTAAGGGAGCCATTTAGGGATGGCAAGAGACTTGGATCTAGAGGTCAGGAGCCAGGGTGATGTCCCCAGTTAGTTCTGGGGAGTGTGGAGAGGGAACCTGAAATGACTCTATCCTATAGCATACTGATGAATATATTGATATACCATAGAAACTTATCGATGGATGGAGATAGAGACAGAGACCCACACTTGAGCACTGGACTGAGCTCCCAAAGTCCAATGAGGAGCAGAAGGAGGGAGAGTATGGAGCAAAGAAGTAGGACCACAAAGGGTGCGCCCACCCGTGGAGACAGTGGGGCTGATTTTTGGGAGCTCACAAGGCCAGCTGGACTCTGACTGAAAAAGCATGGGATAAAACGATCTCTGAATTTTGGCGGACAATGAGGGCTGTGAGAAGCCAAGGACCATGGCACCGGTTTTGATCCTACTGTTTGGCTTTGTGGGAGCCTATCCAGTTTGGACGTTCACCTTCCTAGACCAGGATCGAGGGGGAGGACTTTGGACTTTCCACAGGGAACCCTGACTGCTTTCAGGCTGGAGAGAGGGAGGGGGAGGAGTGGGGGGAGGGGAGGAGGGTAGGGAGGAGTGGGAGGGAAATGGGAGGCGGGGAGGAGGAGAAAGTTTTTTTTTCCAATAAATAAATAAATAAAAAAAATTTGCAAAAAAAAAAAAAAAAAAAAAAGACTGTTGTTTCTGCTCAAGATCTGATCACAAGTGTACCCCCATTTCCGGATTGTAGTTCATTTCAGATACAGTCAAGTTGACAAGAATAGCCATTATAGTGGTGTTCTTTTTACAAACCTAGATGCCTTTGGGTTTGGAGTAGAGATGTAAAAATTAAATGATGGATTAATTTTTTTTTTGCTAAGTAGTGGCCTCCCTATCTCTTCTGATTAGCTTTGGTTTGAAGTGTATTTTGTTAGATATTATATGTTAAAATGGATATACCAGCTATTCCTAGGTCATTTGCCTGATATCTTTTTCTAATCCTTTTCCTCTGAGATAATGTCTATCCTCAATGTTGAAGTGTGCTTTTTATATGTAACAGGATGGATCCTGTTTACACATCCATTTTGTAGTTGTTGAGAGTGGTGGTGTTGAGTGTGTGTATGTGTTTCTCTTTCTTTTGGTTTTGCTGCTCTGAGATTGTTTATTCCCTGTGTTTTCATGGTTGTATTTAATTTCTTTGGTTGGAGTTTCCCTTCTAACACCTTGTGTAGGGCTGGAATTGTAGATAAATATTGCTTGAATTGGCTTTTACATGGAAAGTCTATTTTTCATTATAGTGATTGAAAGTTTTGTGGGTATAGTAGTTGGGTGGCATCGGGTTTAGAATCTACAATACATATCTCTAGCTCTTCTGATTTTTAGAATTTCCACTGAGAAGTTAGGGGTTGTGGGATATTTAATCACACTGTGAACCCTGAGTTTGCGTGCATTAATTAAATAAAATCAACCTTGGTTCAGGAGGCTGAGTTAGCAATTAGTTGGCTGAAAGTAACCATAGAGATCTCAGAGAGTATTGAAGATGGTAGAGAGACACAGAGGAAGTAGTACAGAGGGATTTGTTGGGGGGTTTTTTATTAGGGCAGTCTTTTTTGTAGACACTGGCAAGGAGAAGTAGCTAGTTGTTACTAGATAGCTCTGAGCTAACAGTTTTACCCCAGCCTTTGACTCCCAATTTATTGATAAATAGAACAACAGAAACCAATTAAAGGCTACATTTGGCAGCAGTAATGCAGGTGGTGCCTTGGGGAACAGAATCCCACCAGGCACTGCAGAGAAGCAGCCCAGTAATGCGGAGCCAAATTGGATTAAATCAGCAGTAGACTAAAGTGCAGATTCTGTGCCAATGGAAAACAACAGTCAGGTGTGATTCTGGTAGGTGGCCTTTATGTGTGCTGGCTCTTTTTCTTACAACTTTAATATTCTTTTCTTTACTCGATGTCAGTGTTTGATTATATATGAAAGGGGATTTTTGGCCCAATTTATTTGGTGTTCTGTAAGTTTCTTGTACCTTCATAGGCATCTCCTCTAGGTTTAAGAAAGTTTTTTCTATGATTTTGTTGAAAATATTTCATGGGCCTTTGACCTGGGTTTCTTTCTTCTACCTCATATATTTTAGATTAATTTTTTATAGTGTCCCAGATTTCCTGGATGTTTCGTGTTAAGATTTTTTTAGATTTGGATTTTTTTGACTGATGTATAATACATTTTATTGTGTCTTCAACAGCTTAAAGTCCCTTCCATCTCTTGTATTTTATTGGTGAAGCTTGCGTAGCTTGTTCCAATTCTTAGCATTTTCATTTACAGAATTCTCGTTTAGTTTTATATGGTTTATTTGTATTTTCAGATCTTGAACAATTTTATTATCTCATTCCACTGTTTCTGTTTTTCTGGATTTTTTTAAGGGATTTATTCATTTCCCCTTTAAGGGCCTCTATCATCTTATAAAGCCTGTTTTAAGGTTTTTTCTTTGTGTTTCAGCTATTTAAATATTCAGGGCCTGCTGCAGTAGGGTTTTTGGGCTCAGGGGAGACAAACTTTCCTGGCTGTTTTAATGGTGTTTGATGTGGGAGTGTCATATATCAATCTGTTGATTTCATTGGTTCAATAAACTGCCTTGGCCCTGATAGGTTAGAACATAGGTGGGTGGAGTAAACAGAATAGTATGAGGGAGGAAGAGGAAGTGAGTAGAGACACCAGGCTCCCTCGGGGCAGATGGGAAGTACTGCTCTCTGAGGCACACTTGCGATGAAGCTCCAACACAAGATGGACGAGGTTAGAATTCCCGGCAAGCACCTTGGGGTGCTACACAGAAGTATAAGGAATGGCTAGTCAGGTGTGAGAGTTAGCCGAGAAGAAGCTAGATATAATGGGCCAAGCAGTGATTAAATGAATACAGTTTGTGGGTTGTTATTTGGGTACAAGTAGAGGCGGCGGGTGTTGGGGATGCAGCCCCGCTGCTCTTATCACTTCAGGTGTTATGTTGGCATGTAGAATCTGAGATTATTATGGTATCAGAAGGTGCTGATATCTGGCTTTGTTTTTGTTTGGTGGACGGTTCTGGTTTTGTTTCCTCTCTGGATTTTAGGAGAGAGTGGGGGCTGTCTGTTGCCTGGTAGGCAATTTTCTGTGGAAGGAATAAGTGTGGTCACTAGGGATTCAAAGGGAAAAATGTTTTTTCTGGATATTGGGAGCTGACACTTAGGAAGGGGGGTGAGCTACGGTTCTGAAAGGATTTGCAGGAGGGGGAAGAGAGTGTCACCAGGATCTGCTGATTTGGTTTGGATGGAGGTACAGAATGAAGCGAGGTCACCCTAGAGATAGAGATGATTCGGGAGATTGATCTAAAGGAACAGAAGCAGAGGTGCTGATTGCAGTGAGCCCACCTGCTTCCCTGCAGGAAACAGTAGCCGCCTTCAAACGAAACAAGGAAACCCCAAAAGCCAAAAGGGATTTTTGAGTATCAGTTCCCATTATGGTTTTATTAGCTCTCTCACATCAAACAAAGAATGATCATGGTAAGCACTTTCCCCAAACCCTCCATGTTTTGTTGCTCAGGCTGTAGATGAACGGGTCAGCATGGGGGTTACACCATGTAATCGGGCAGCTGCCATGTCCCTCCCAGCGAGCGAGAGGAGGAGGGGTTGAAGACAGGGATAGATGGTGCATAGAAGAGGCAGACCACAGCCAGGTGGGAGCTGCAGGTGTGGCATAATGGGAGCCTTTTAGCCTAAGACTCTCTTCAGTAGATCAGAAACAAAAGAAAAGGATTTTTCCCCCTGGTTATCTGAGGGCAAATAAACAAATGCTCTCACAAGTACTTTTCCAAATCAGACTCTTAAATCTTCTGCCTCTGTTGTAATTCTCTTTGTCCTAATTCTCATTCTTTCTACCTTCTTCTCTTCTTTTCCTCTCACCTAAGAACTCTTCTTACAGGAGCCTTGAAGCAATAAAAAAATTATGAGTTAAAAATTATGTGTCAAAAGCACATTCCTAGGGTAAGTGATGAGTAGTTGAGCCACTTACCATGGCAACACAAGGGTTTCAAGGTTTCAGGAGTAAGACTGTGACCAGATGGGGGAGGCACAGTGCCCAGTGACAAATTTTGAGGAATAGGTCTATTGTCAGCTGACTGCAAGTGAAGACTTGGCATGCTTTTCTTAGGGTGCTTTGTGTTATAACCTTGGCTGGACATCTGTGATTCTGACCTTGTGCATAGCTGTAAAGTTTTTAATTTATTTTTAATATATATATTTTTCCATTCAAAAATTTCCACTTCCTCCCCTCCTCCCACACACCTCCCACTCTCCCATTTACCTTCCTCCCTCCCCCTTCAGTCTTAAGAGATGGCAGGGTACCCTGCCCTATGGGAAGTCCAAGACCCTCCTCACTCAATCCAGGCCTAGGAAGGTGTGCATCCAAATAGTCTAGGATCCCAAAAAGCCAGTACATGCAGTAAAAACAAGTCCCGGTGGCTTTATCAATGGCTTCTCAGTCAGCACCCATTGTCAGCCACATTCAGATAGTCTGGTCTAATCACATGCTTGTTTGGTCCCAGTCCAGCTGGTTTGGTGAGCTCTCATTAGGTCAGTCACACTGTCTCAGTGGGTGGATCAACCCCTTGCAGTCCTGACTTTCTTGCTCATCTTCTCCCTCCTGGTCTTCAACTGGACCTTGGGAGCTCAGTCCAGTGCTCCGAAGTGCATCTCTGTCTCTATCTCCATCCGTTGCCGGACGAAGGTTCTTTGGTGATATTCAAGATATTCATCAGTGTGACTATGGGACAAGGCCAGTTCAGGCACCCTCTCCTCTGCTGTCCAAGGACCTAGTAGGGTACATCCCCGTGGACACCTGGGATCCCATCTAGAGCCATGTCTCTTGCCAACCCTAAAATTATTCCCTTAATGAAGATATCTTCTTCCCTGCTCCTATATCCACCCTTCCTCCATTCAGCCTCCCCCTCCCCCAAGCTCTCCCCAATCCTTCCCTTCTCCCTTCTCTCTCCCCCTCTCCCCTTCCTTCCATCCACCCCCAACTCCCACCCCTATGCTCTCAACTTTTGCCTGGTAATCTTGTGTGCTCCCAATTTCTAGGAAAATCTATATATGATTTTCTTTGGGTTCACGTTATTATTTGGCCTCTCTAGGCGTATGAACTATAGGCTCAATGTCCTTTGTTTATGGCTAGAGTCCACTAATGAGTGAGTACATACCATATTCATCTTTTTTGGTCTGGGTTATCCCACTCAAAATACTGCTTTCTATTTCCATCCAATTGCATGCAAAATTCAAGCTGTCCTTTTTTTTTAACCACTGAGTAGTACTATAATGTGTATATGTTCTACACTTTCTTTATCCATTCTTCCATTGAGGGGCATCCTGGTTGTTTCCAGGTTTTGGCTATTACAAATAATGCTGCTATGAACATAGTTGAACAAATGCTTTTGTGGTATGATTGGGCATCTCTTAGGTATATTCCCAAGAGTGGTATTGCTGGATCCTGAGGTAGGTTGACTCGCAGTTTCCTGAGAAACCGCCACACTGATTTCCAAAATGATCACACAAGTTTGCATTCCCCATATCCTCTCCAGCACAGGGTATCATTGGTGTTTTTTATTTTAGCCATTCTGACAGGTTTAAGATGCTATCTGAGAATCGTTTTGATTTGCATTTCCCTGATCGCTAAGGAAGTTGAACATGACCTTAAGTATCTTTGGCTATTTGAAATTCTTCTGTTGAGAATTCTCTGTTCAGTTCAGTACCCCATTTTTTAATTGGGTAATTTAGAATTTTAATGTTTAGTTTCTTGAGTTCTTTATATATTTTGGAGATCAGACCTTTGTCTGACGTGGGGTTGGTGAAGATCTTCTCCCATTCAGAGATTCAGGGCTGGTTCAACATATGAAAATCTATCAATGTAATCTATCATATAAATAAACTGAAAGAAAAAAAACCACATGATCATTTCATTAGATGCTGAAACAGCATTTGACAAAAATTCAACATCCCTTTATGATAAAGGTCTTGGAGAGATTAGCGATACAAGGATCATACCTAAATATAATAAAAGCAATATACAGCAAGCCAACAGCTAACATCAAATTAAATGGAGAGAAACTCAAGGCCTTTCCACTAAAATCAGGAACAAAACAAGGCTGTTCACTCTCTCCATACCTCTTCAACCTAGTACTTGAAGTTCTAGCAATAGCAATAAGACAACATAAGAGGTCAAGGGGATTCGAATTGGAAAGGAAGAAGTCAAACTTTCATTATTCGCAGATGATATGAGAGTGTACATCAGTGACCCCAAATCTCTACCAAAGAACTCCTACAGCTGATAAATACCTTCAGTGATGTGGCAGGATATAAGATCAACTCAAAAAAAAAAAAGTAGCCCTCCTATACACAAAGGATAGAGAAGCAGAGAGGGAAATCAGAAAACTTCACCTTTCACGATAGCCACAAACAGCATAAAGTATCTTCGGGTGACACTAACTAAGGAAGTGAAAAACCTATTTTACAAGAACGTTAAGGCTTTGAAGAAAGAAATTGAAAAGGACACCAGAAAATGGAAGAATCTCCAGTGCTCTTGGATGGGTAGGATCAACATAGTAAAAATGGCAGTTCTACCAAATTCAATGCAATCCCCACCAAAATCCCAAAAAAATTCTTCACAGATCTTGAGAAAACAATTGTAGTAATACGGAGCGGCGGGGCTACGTCCCCGGCACCCAGCCGCCCACATGGCTAGGTTAAGCCCCGAAATAACAACACACAAACTGTATTCATTTAAACACTGTCTGGCCCATTAGTTTCAGTTTCTTATTGGCTATCTCTTACATATCGATCTAACCCATTTCTAATAATCTATGTAGCCCACCAGCTGGCTTACCAGGAATGATCTTAACCTGCGTCTGCCTGGCATGGGAACATCATGGCAACTCCTCACTCAGCTTCTTTCTCCCAGAATCCTGTTCTGTTTACTCCACCCACCTAAGGGTGGGCCTATCGAATGGGCATAGGCAGTGTCTTTATTCATAAGAAATCATTCCCACATCAAACAATAATCAACTTTATATGGAAAAACAGAAAAAAAAAACAGGATACCAAAACAATCCTTTACAATATAGGTACTTCCGGAGGTACTTACCATCCCTGACTTTAAACTCTACTACAGAGCTACAGTAATGAAAACAACTTGGTATTGGCTTAAAAACAGAGATGTTAACCAATGGAATCGAATCAAAGACCTGGATATTAACCCACAAACCTATAAACACCTGATTTTTGACAAAGAAGCCAAAATTATACAATGGAAGAAAGAACGCATCTTCAACAAATGGTGAGGCACAACTGGATTTCAACCTGTAGAAGAATGAAAGTAGAGCCATATCTATCACCATGCACAAAACTCAAGTTCAAATGGATTATAGACCTCAATGTAAATCTGACCACACTGAACCTGATTGAAGAGAAAGTGGGAAGTAGACTGCAACACATGGGCACAGGAAACCACTTCCTACAAATAACCCCAGTAGCACAGACACTAAGAGCAACAATGTATAAATAGGACCTCCTGAAACTTGAGAAGCTTCTGTAAAGCAAAGGACACTGTCAACAAAACAAAAGGTTTAAATTTATGATCTATTTACAAAAAGTCTTTAGTCTAGTTTGAACTTGTTCTGAGGTAAAAGTGAGATAATTGTGTGCAGTTAGTCTGAGCAAAAGAACAGAACAGAATTTTAAGTGTCTACAGTCCTTGTGGGACAAATAGATCTAGTTATGAAGCTTGTCCCAGCACATATTCTATGCACCAAAATTATATAGATAAATGAAAAGTCATCTTCCTGACCACCCACAGATATACGCCTGAGATATAATTGTGAGATCACATATACACGTCGCATGAGATTACATACCACAATGTAGGTATTGGGGAGACACCAAGCTGCTTTAGCAAAAGTGAACAGCAGTTTCCAGAATTGATGTTCCTGCAGGCCTTGTCTAGACAGGATTAGCTTCCATTAGAGTAACCCCTCTGGTGACTTGACATCTGAATTATCAATTGTCATATGCTATACATTTACACAGCCTCTGACAGAAAAAGGCTTTCCATCCTCCCCCTTGTGGACGAATTTCTCAGGACAGCACAAGCAATAGCAGCAATACCAAAAGCAAGTGGGGGAGGAAAGGGTGTATTACTTACACTTCCAGATAACTGTTCTTCATCAAAGGGAGTCAGGACAGGAACTCAAAGACAAAACATGGAGGCAGAGGCCATGATACTGACTTGTTCTCATGGTTTTCTCTCTTCTAAAGGATACCTTGCCATTATCCTCTCTGCTATCTTTATATAGAATAAAATTATTTATTTACCGACAATCACAGTCACAAGACATGGGACCCAGGAGAAATGGTGCGGTGGTTAGCAGTTTATGCTGCTCTTGCAGAAAACCCAAGTTCTGTTGCCAGCATCTACATCAGGCAGCTCAGAATGACCTGTGACCTCACCTCCAGGGGATCTAATGCTTTCTTCTGGCTTCTAAAGGCCTCCGTAAGTGTGTGTGTTTGCACATGTGTGTGCATGTGTGTGGGAAGGTACACAGAAATAAAAATGTCTTTTGAAAAAATAGCATAACACACTAGAATAATTGGATCCCTTTTGGGGGTAGTTTATTTATTAACAAATAAAGCCAAAATTAGGCAATAAGAAACCTCAATTGAGTCCAGCTTGCCTGGGGCAGGCAGTCAAAGTGTTGCAGTCTGGAAGAGCTGCCCACCTGCACTCCTTGTCTCCTAAGTAAGCCTCTGGCAGCAGAAAGTTCTGCAAAACAGCACAGTAAAACCACAGGGTAGCTTTAATGGCACCAAGACTGTGCTGTTAAAAGGAGATGGCTCAGTTAGTAAAGTGTATGTCATACAATAATGAGGAGCTGAGTTCGTGTCAGCAGCAACTATAGGAAAGACAGACCAGTGACAGGAAGATCCCCGGAACTCATCGCCTAGGCAGGCTACGCTGTCAGTAAGTTCCAGGTTCTGTGTCTCAAAACATTAGATGTTGGAGAAAAGCTTCTGCACTCTGATAGGCGCATCTGCCGATGCAATAATTCAAATCAGACCAAATCAAACCGAATTAGAAAAAGCCCAGGTTTAATGAATACAAAAGCTCCCGGATGGCTTTCCAGCTCCCCAGAGAGGAGCCAGGGAAGGAAGACTGGAAAACCGTGTGTTTGGTCTCTGGGAAACAGTTTAAATACCCTGTGGGAGTGGTCTTGAGCATCTCTGGGGAGGGGTCATCTTTTGGCAGGCTTTCTTGGGGGTGGAGTGTGGACTGAGGCAACTCCCAGGAGAGGGGACTTGGGATGGAACTTGGATCTGAACATTCCAGAATCTTTGGGTAGATGGATGCCAGGAACTGAGATGAGGCTTCCACTTAATCACTTGGTACACACTTGTAATCCTGACACTTGGGAGGCAAGGGATGTGGAACACTGAGTTCAAAGCCAGCCTGGTCGTCTCTACATAGGGAGTTCCAGGCCAGACAGAGCTACACAGGAAGAACCTGTCTCCCTCTTCACTTCTGTTTCCCAAAGATGGATAGCAACTGAGGAAGACATTCAAAGTTGATCTCTGGTGTCCCCATGCATATGCATGGATAGTGTACCTGCACCTTACATGCACACATACACACAGAGTAAGGGGGAGAAGGGAGGGAGGGAGGAGGGAAGCTATCTCACTATTTCATTAAGCCAGCAGCTTCTGGTACACAGTAAACACAATGGCTCCTCCCACAACCTTATCTCCTGCATTAGCTGTCTGCTGCTCAGTAACCAGTTATTCTCTACTACTTAGAGTTTCGGGTGGCCAACATTGGCCTCACATAGAGCTTGCAGCTCAGGACTCTGGTCATGGTCTAACTGAATGGTTCTGGACCAGGGTTTCTCATGAAATATCAATTATATTGTAGTTCAGTCGTCTCAAGGCTTACCTGACAAACAGCACATGCAGAAGAGTTCACAGGACCAGAGAGGAAACCAGAAACAGGAATGAGCCAGGCTCACTCATTTATAACAAAACACTCTCAGAGGCAAGTGTGGTGGAATATACTTGGAATCTCAGTGCTTGGAAGCTAGAGACAAAAGGGTCAAGAGTTCAAAGTCACCTGGGCTACCTGAGATTTCATCTCAGAAAACAAAGACAAGGGCTAGAGAGGTGGCTCATCTCTTAAGAGTGCTTGTTGCTCTCCTAGGGGACCTGTTTGGTTCCCAGCACCCATAATGAATGGTTCATAGTGTTGTGGGGTATCCACAAGAGAAGACTGCTCAGACATGGATTTAAGCCAATAAAAAGTCTTTATTAGCTTCCTGGCAACTACACTGGGTATTCAGGATCCTGGTGTAGCACTGAACCTTTCCCTAGGTGACCTTTTAAGTGTGTGCATATGCACACATACACACACACACACAAACACACACACACAGCCTGAGTTGATTCACTTCACTTAACAAGTAAAGTTAGCCAGAAGCCAAAAGCAAGGCTAGTACATTTAGAGGGTTTTCTATATCATAAGCACTGATGAATTAGGTCCTTGTTTTCATTTTGGCAGCTGTTAAATGTCTACATATTGAGTTTTATATCCTACATAGTATGTCACAGTCAGTTGTACTAAGATCTGAGGGCCTGTTATAATAGCCACCTATAATTCCAGAACCCAGGGACTTGACAACCTAACCTGACTTCCACAGGCACCCACACACATGTAGCATACACGCAGACACAACAAAGAGACACATAAATAAAATAAATCAGTCTTTTTCCTTGGATGGAGAGTTGCCTCCCACTCCCAATACTGGGAGTCCAGCCACAAGCTTCCTATCAGGAGGCACCTCCTCCTCTCGGAGCACTGTTCTATCTGCCCCTGTGTTTTCACCTATGAAGAAACTGATTTCAGGATGGAGTTCCTCCACCAGGGGACTGTCCAGTTAGCCTGGGTCACCCTGGTACAGGCCACTCTTGTCTTCCCTTTAGAAGGGTTCCTCCTTGAGTTGACGGAGCTGGAGGATGTCCCTCCTCTAGTTTAAAGGCTTTCCCTCTAGGTCAAATTTGGACCGGCAGTGCTTTTTCCCTTTCAGCATCTAGGGCGGGAGGGGGGTGGCCAGTGATTTTCTGGGAGGGTGAGGAAAGAAGGGGAGACTGGCTTGACCCAAAAGACTCCAAAAAGGCTCCAAAGAAGCTGAGAGGTGGAGGCACAGGTCTTTAATCCCAAGCACTGAGAAAGCAAAGGCAGGTGGATCTCTGTGACTCCAAGGCCAGCCAGGTCTATAGAGAGAATTTCAGGATAGCCAGAGCCACACAGAGAAACCCTGTCTCATAAACCCACACAAAAAAGGTTCCAAAGAGAGGGAGACTTTGACTTTTGAGGGAGGTTTGAGTGCCCAAAAAGAGGAACGCAGCCATCTTAGGCACGTGGACCGCTCTGATGGAACGTTGCTCTCAAACTCAAAGGTACGTCTTATACTGACCAAGCCCCATAAGGTGGAGCTGTCTAATTATGACAAGAGACTAGAACAGTCCAGTGTAATCAGGATTCCATGTGAAGCCTGGACCAGCCTTTTCAGCAGGAGCTTGAGGTATTAACCCACAGAGAATGCCCAGCGGCACCGCTCAGCCACACCCATACAGGAGTTCAGATTTCCTGGAACTTTCCCGCATACTTCGTGAGTCCCAGCTGTAAAGCACGTTTGGTTTTATTATCTACCAACCAAGAAAATACACAAGAAGCCCAGTCCCACTCCAACGTTCCGATCTAACTGGCTGGAGTTGATGCTGGTGCTGAGAACTGCGAATTCAAGATGTCAACGAGACAGTGACATGCAGCCAGCGCTGGGGGAAGGCTGCTGTGGATTCTGAAGGAATTTTTCAGAAGGGAAATGCAAAACTTTCCTGAAATGGTCCTCAATTTTCACCTGCAAAGGGAAAAGTACCTTGCTTCTCGTTGCTTTGTGGTGATGGAGATCAAACATGGGACTCTCTGTGTTAGGCGAGGCCATTACAACTGAGCTGTAACCCAGCGAGAAAGGAAACTTGACTGTTTGATAAACACATTTAGAATACAGTAATGGACTTCACACGATAAGAGCAGGGTTTGTACTAAAACAGGACTTGTGGGTGAGCTTCTACCAAATGTGCTTATCTATTTCAAGAAACACATGTAAAAAATAGATTGCACCATGTCTATGATGTGGAAATGATCTAGTTACATGGGAGTGATCATAGACCCAGATCCATTAATCAGAAAGACAGTATCTTCCTATGGACCACTCTGTAGAGAGCCCCTTTCAGGTCCCTGTTCCTCAGGCTGTAGATGAATGGGTTCAGCATGGGGGTCACCACCGTGTACATCATAGCAGCTGCCATGTCCCTCCCAGCTGAGCGAGAGGAGGAGGGGTTGAAGTACAGGGATATGATGGTGCCATAGAAGAGGCAGACCACAGCCAGGTGGGAGCTGCAGGTGGAGAAGGCTTTCCATCTTCCCCTTGTCGATGAGACTCTCAGGATAGCACAAGCAATAAGGATGTAAGAGATGAGGATACAAACAAATGGGGCTATCATTATCAGCCCGGCGACAAAAAGGAGCATTAGCTCATTGAGGTGTGTGTCTGAGCAGGATAATTTCATGAGAGGACTAATGTCACAGAAAAAGTGGGGAATGGTGTTGTCTGCACAGAATGAGAGCCGAGCGATGAGCAAAGTCTGAAACAGAGCATTCAGGCTGGCTAACACCCATGACCCGAACACAAGGAGGGCACAGAGCTGATGGGTCATCTTTGTTGTGTAGTGTAAGGGATGGCAGATGGCCACATACCGGTCATAGGCCATCACAGCCAGCAAGAAATTGTCCATGACAGCAAACACACAAAGAAAATATAGTTGTGTGAGACACCCGGAGAAGGAAATGGCCTGATTCCCGAGTATGTGCATGGCCAGCACCTTGGGGACAGTGGTGGAGGAGAAGCAGACATCCACGAAGGACAGGTTGCTGAGGAAGAAGTACATGGGGGTGTGCAGGCGGGAGTCTGTGCCGATGGCCAGGATGATGAGCAGGTTCCCCAGGACAGTGGCCAGGTACATGGTGAGGAAGAGCAGGAAGAGGAGCCGCTGCTGCTGGGGATCCCTGGAGAGTCCCAGGAGGAGGAACTCAGAGACACTCGACTGGTTGCTGCCTTTCATGGTCTGAGTCCAGCTACAGAGAAAAGAGGCAGAAATGTAGGTGCTGAAGGGTTTGGTTGTAATAAATCTTACTACAGACTTTGTCATGTTTAAAATAACACAAACATAAAAATCCTGCATTAGGACTGGAAAGATCTTTTAACTATTAAAATGCCTGACTGGTCTTCCAGAGGAGCCAGAGTCAGTTCTCAGCACCCGTAGGGTGGCCAGCAATTGTGCATAGCCCTTTTCCAAGTGATCCTGGACCCTCTTCTGGCCTCTATGGGCACTATCATTTGCTATGCACACATTCAGGAAAATACATTCAGACATAAAATAAAAAAAATTAAATATACATGCATTTGATAAATAAATCAGAATCTGCCCATAATGCTCATCCCCTCAACTTCCACCTCCCAGTCCTAGATTGTTCTGATCCCACCAGAATCATCCTTGTGCTTTATTAAATATAACATAGAACGTACATGCATGGGATGCAAGGTGTTTCAGGGGGTTAAAGTGTTTACTGAACAAACATGAAACACTTTTAAAGGTGGAAGGAGAGAACCAACTCCACAGAGTCATCCCTTGGCCTCCACATGTGCATTGCGGCATATGTAACACACACACATGCACACACACACATGAATACACACAAAAAAATACATAATTTTCTTAATGAATGCACCGATGAGCATTCCCTGAAATCATGTACATCCCTGTTAACTTTCCCTGTTTTTCCCCCAGTTCTTAGCAGAGCACAGGGAAAAGAAAAGTAGCTAGGGCCAGAGAGAGGTCTCAAAATGTAAAGGCACTCGTCTCTAACCTGAAGTCCTGAGTACAAACCTTCAGGGTTCACATGGTGAAAGGTGAAAAAGAATTCCCCCGACAAAGTTTTCCTATAGCTTCCACATATGCTGTACACACACATACACAAAGTGTAATGTACTTTCAAAAAATGTAATGAGAAATGCCTAGTTACCATTGTGTTCAACTCTAATTTGGCCTCATTCGCTCACAAATGTAGCTATTGGTCCTTCAACACACAGGAGTGAGCATCATTTTTTAGTAAAGAAATTGGCATCGGCACTGCTGTTACAATACCTGCAAGTCAGTGCTGTAACTGACCCATGTTCACCGCCTTGGAGTTGCTGGGCAATGGTGCTCTTTATTCTAAGGATGGGAAAGGGTCAGAATTCTAGGAGGGTTCTGAGTGGGTGGAGTGGGTGATCACCTTCCTAGCCAGCAAAGAGGTTTGGGGGACTCAGAGGGTATTTACTGCAGCATCCTTCCCACTGGGCTAGACTCCCTGAGCATCTCATTAAAGTCAGGCAGACAGTAATTGTCCTGCCTAGCTCCTGGTCTCTGTGGACCAACAGGAAGGAGGAAGAGTAACATCTTACTCCCTCGTCAGAACTCAGGGATAAAGCACACTGGGTGGAGACAGTCCCAGAGGAAATTCCCTGAGAACTCCATCTTCTCAGCACCCTAAGCCTGTAGGTCTGCAGTTGGTCCAGACTCTGTCTCACAGCAGAGACAGGAGGTGATACAGCACTGTTTGGGGAATGCTCCTCTTTTGTTTCCTCTCTGGTCATTTGCTGCACAGGACTCAGGGCACATTTCAGGATAGGAGGATGGAAGACGAGACTGGAATAGACGGAACTAGAACTAGAGCTGACCCCTGAAGAAGTTGATATAAAATACAAGGAAGGAGGGGGAAGATGAAGGGGTGTGACCAGCCATGACTCCGTGCACCAAGAGCAGACATGCTCTGGGCTGTCTTCCCACACACAGTGGAACGCCAGTGTCTGCAAATCTGTGGGCTCTTGAGTGCACCTCCACCAGCCCCACACAGCCCTACCACCTACCACCCCTACCAAAGGAAGATTCGTGACTGGACTCGATCCTCCTGAAGGCTGGCCATGTTCAAAGGCATGAGCCAGCACGCAAAGCCTGTTGTTTTCTGAGATGTCACACTGCAGCCTCCAAGGCTGGCCTAGAATGTGTCAGCTTCTGTTACCTTATTCTCTCTCTCTCTCTCTCTCTCTCTCTCTCTCTCTCTCTCTCTCTCTCTTGTTTTTTAAGACAGGGTTTCTTAAAGTCCAGCCCTGACTATCCTGGAACTCATTTTTATTCCATAAACAAGGCTGGCCTTGTACTCACAGAGATTCGCCATCTTCTGCCTCCTAAGTGCTGGGATTAAAGGCGTGCACCACCACCTCCCGGCAGGCGCTCTCTATAGATGGAGAGTATACTTAACACTGCTTGTGTGACCAAGAACCAGAGACTAGATATCCCAGAGACCTAGGGTAAAACCAAATATTACTGGTCTTTAAAAAATAGTAATAAAATGACTCCTAATTATATTCTGCTATACTCATAGTCAGTGAATACAGATTCAGCTGTCATCAGAGAAGCTTCCTCCTGCAGCAGATCAGAACAAATACAGAGACCCACAGCCAGACACTATGCAAAGAGAGACCTTGGAACATACAACTCTAAATGGGATGTCTCCAGCAAACCCCTCCCTGGAGGAAGAGGAGGCAGAAAGAGTAAAAGAGACAGCAGAGGGGATGGAGGACACCAGGAGAACACAGTCCTCCAAATCATCTAAACAAAGCTCTTATGATCTCACAGAGACTGAAGCGGCCTTCAAGGGCCTACACGGGTCATATATCAGATATCCTGCATATTAGATATTTACATTACAACTAATAACAATAGCAAAATTACAGTTATGAAGCAGCAAAGAAAATAGTTTGATGGCTGGGGGTCACCACAACAGGAGGGACTGTGTTAAAGGGTCCCAGCATTAGGGAGGCAGAGAACCACTGGTCCAGAGCTTTCAGGTGTGTTATTAAGTGTAAGATTTCTCTAGTTTGTTGCTGTTGTTTGCTTGTGGAGTGACTTAGTGCGATGAACCTGCCTCTTAGAACCAATTTCACTGCATCCCTTAAGTCTGGGCATGTTGTGAATTCATTTTCATTAGATCCTAGAAAGTCTTTCTTTCTTAGTTTTTGTCTTGAACCATTTTTTATTCAGTAGAGAGATGTTCAGTTTCCATGAGTTTGTCAGCTTTCTGTTGTTGTTGATAGAGAACTTTAATCCATGGCTTTCTGAGAGGATGCAGGAGTATTTAAATTGTCTTGTATCTTTTGAGACTTGCTTTGTGTCCAAGTATGTTGTCAGTTTTGGAGAGAGTTCTATGAAATGCCGAGAAGAAGGTATATTCTTTTGTGTTTGGGTGAAATGTTCTGTAAATGCCTGTTGGGTCTCCTTGGTTTTATAATGACAGTTACCTCTGGCACTTCTCTGCTTAGTTTTGTCTGGATCCGTTGGTGAACATGCGGTATTGAAGTCTTCCACTATCACTGTGTGAGGGTCAATATGTGATTTACACTGTAGTGGATGTATTAGTCTGGGATCTCAGAATCACAAAACTTATGGAATGAATCTCTCTCTCTCTCTCTCTCTCTCTCTCTCTCTCTCTCTCTCTCTCCATATATATGAATTTACTGGAATTACTACAGGCTGCAGTCCAACATTGCTAGCTGGGAATGGAAAGTCCAAGAATCTAGTACTATTCGTTCCCACAAGGCTGGGTGTCTCAGCTTGTCTTCTATATATGCTGGAATCCCAAAGGAACTGGATGTGCTGATGAGGTGAGGGCAAGCGTGCAAAGAATGAACAAACCCTTCGTTCACTGTCCTTATATAGGCTTCCAACAAAAAGTGTGGCTCAGATTAAAGGTGTGCCTTCCAGCCTCAAATTCTGGATTAAAGACTTGTTGTCTTCCCACCTCAAGATCTGGATCACAAATGTAGTTCATTTCTGGATTGTAGTTCATTTCAGATATAGTCAAGTTTACAACCAAGAATAGCCATTATATTGGAATTCTTTTTATAAACCTAGATGCCTTTCAGTTTGGAGGAAGACGTAAAAATTAAAATGTCATCTGGATGAATTTTTTCTTTGCTGAGTAGTGGCCTTCCCTTTCTCTTCTGATCAGCTTTGATTTGAATTGTATTTTGTTAGATATTATATGTTAAAATGGCTACACCAGCTTGCTTCCTAGGTCCATTTGCTTGAAATCTTTTTCTAATTGTTTACTCTGAAACAATATTTATCCTCAATGTTGAGGTGTGTTTTACGGATGTAACAGAATGGATCCTGTTTCCACATCCATTTTGTGGTTGTTGAGAGTGGTGGTGTTGAGTGTGTAAATGTGTTTCCCTTTTTTTGGTTTTGCTGGTCTGAGATTGTTTATTCCCTGTGTTTTCATGGTTGTACTTAATTTCCTTGGTTTGAGTTTCCCTTCTGGCACCTTCTGTAGGGTTGGAACTGTACATAAATATTGCATGAATTGGCTTTATCATGGAAAGTCTTATTTTCTCCATCTACGGTGATTGAAAGTTTTGCTGGGTATGGAAGTCTGGGCTGGCATCCATGGTCTCTTAGAATCTATCTATCCAGTGGAGACATACTTTCCTGCCTGTTTTAATGGTGTTATGTTGGCATGTAGACATCTGAGATTATTGTGGTATCAGACTAGGTGCTGATATCTGGCTTTGTTTTTGTTTGGTGGACGTTTTGTTCTCTGGTTTCTGTTTCCTCTCTGGATTTTAGGAGAGAGTGGTGGCTGTCTGTTGCCTGGTAGGCAATTTTCTGTGGAAGTAATAGGTGTGGTCACTAGGGATTCCAAGAAAAAAATGTTTTTTCTGGATATTGGGAGCTGACACTTAGGAAAGGGGGTGAGCTACGGTTCTGAAAGGATTTGCAGGAGGGGGGAAGCAGAGTGCTCCACCAGAATCTGCTGATTTGGTCTTGGATGGAGGTACAGAATGAAGCGAGGTCACCCTAGAGATAGAGATGATTCGGGAGATTGATCTAAAGGAACAGCAGCAGAGGTTCTGATCTGCAGTCAGCCCACCTGCTTCCCTGCAGGAAACAGTAGCCGTCTTCAGAAAAACAAAACAAGGAAACCCCCAAAAGCCAAAAGGGATTCTTGAGTATCAGTTCCCATTATGGTTTTATTAGCTCTCTCACATCAAACAAAGAATGATCATGGTAAGCACTTTCCCTTAAGCCCCTTCCATGTCTTTGTTGCTCAGGCTGTAGATGAACGGGTTCAGCATGGGGGTTACCACCATGTACATCGTGGCAGCTGCCATGTCCCTCCCAGCGAGCGAGAGGAGGAGGGGTTGAAGTACAGGGATATGATGGTGCCATAGAAGAGGCAGACCACAGCCAGGTGGGAGCTGCAGGTGTGGCATAATGGGAGCCTTTGGGGTTCAGCCTCAAGACTCTCTTCAGGGTTCAGATCAGAAACTACAGCAAGTTAAAAGGATTTTTCCCTCTGGTTATCTGAGGGCAAATAAACAAATGCTCTCACAAGTTCTTTTCCAAATCAGACTCTTAAATCTTCTGCCTCTGTTCTAACTCTCTTGTCCTAATTCTCATTCTTTCTACCTTCTTCTCTTCTTTTTTTTTTTTAGTTGTTGAGAAAAAAAAATTCTGCCTCCTCCCCATTTCCCTCCACCTCCTCCCACACATTGTTCAGTCAGTGCCCCATTTTTTAATTGGTTAATTAGCATTTTAAAGTCTAGTTTCTTGAGTTCTTTATATATTTTGGAGATCAGACCTTTATCTGTTGCAGGGTTGGTGAAGATCTTCTCCCAGTCATTGGGTTGCCTTTTTGTCTTAGTGACAGTGTCCTTTGCTTTACAGAAGCTTCTCAGTTTCAGGAGGTCCCATTTATTCAATGTTGTCCTTAATGTCTGTGCTGCTGTGGATATATGTAGGAAGTGATCTCCTGTGCCCATATGTTGTAGAGTACTTCCCACTTGCTCTCCTATCAGGTTCAGAGTGTTCAGCCTGATATTGAGGTCTTTAATCCATTTGGACTTGAGTTTTGTGCATGGCAATAGATATGGATCTATTTTCATTCTTCTACAGGTTGACAACCAGTTCTGCCAGCACCATTTGTTGAAGATGCTTTCTTTCTTCCATTGAATACTTTTAGCTCCTTTGTCAAAAATCAGGTGTTCATAGGTTTGTGGATTAAAATCCGGTCTTCTACTCTATTCCATTTATCGACTTCTCTGTTTTTATGCCAATACCAAGCTGTTTTCAATACTGAAGCTCTGTAATAGAGTTTGAAGTCAGGGATGGTAATGCCTCCAGACGTTCCTTTATTGTATAAGATTGTTTTGGCTATCCTAGGTTTTTTGTTTTTCCATATAAAGTTGATTACTGTCCTCTAATCTTCTCTTCTTTTCCTCTCACCTAAGAACTCTTCTTACAGGAGCCTTGAAGCAATAAAAAGAATTGAGTTAAAAATTATGTGTCAAAAGCACATTCCTAGGGTAACTGATAAGTAGCTGAGCCATTTACCATGGCAACAAAAGGGTTTCAAGGTTTCAGGAGTAAGACTGTGACTAGATGGGAGAGGCACAGTGCCCAGTGACAAATTTTGACTTGGCATGCTTTTCTTAGAGTGCTTTGTGTTATAACCTTGCCTGGACATCTGTGACTCTGACCTTGTACATAGCTACAAAGTTTTAAATTTTTTTATTTTTTATATATATTTATTTTTCCATTCAAAAATTTCCACTTCTTCCCCTCCTCCCATACCCCTCCCACTCCCTCACTTACCCTTTTTCTTCCCCCTTCAGTCTTAAGAGATGGCAGGGTACCCAGCCCTGTGGGAAGTCCAAGGCCCTACCCAATCCATTGTTGATGTGAGAGTGATTTCTTATTAATAAAAAAACTGCCTAAGCTCATTGATAGGCCAACCCTTAGGTGGGTGGAGTAAACAGAACAGAATTCTGGGAGAAAGAAGCTGAGTCAGTGAGTCGCCATGATTTTCCTGCACCAGGCAGATGCAGGCTAGAATCTCCCCGGTAAGCACACCTTGGGGTGCTACACACCTTATAAGAAATGGGCTAGTCCAGGTGCAAGAGTTAGCCGAGAAGAGCTAGCCAATAATGGGCCAGGCAGTGTTTAAAAGAATACAGTTTCTGTGTAATTATTTCGGGGTAAAGCTAGCCATGTGGGCGGCCGGGCCAGGGACGCAGCAGGCCCACCCCTCCTTATTACTACAGGTGGCGCCCAACGTGGGGCTAAATCCACTTAAAAACCTGAGAGAGCTTAATTTTAAACAGAAAAAAAAAAGAGTTTAACACAGAGTTTTGTTCTTTGTTGGTGGCGTGCCATAGGGAGAATTCCTGACTCAGCAACAGCATCAGAAAAAAAAGCTGCATCATTTTAAAGTGCGGCTTCCTGAGGCTGTGCTGCCAGCGTGAACTCTGGTTTTAAAGCATTTCAAAGCTTTTATGGGACTGGATGTTTCTGTTCCCACTTGGGATCGGAAGGAGAATGTTCTGAGACCATGCCGATGGCTCAGCACTCCCCGCCTGCACCTGGACAGATGGCAGAATCAGGTTTAGGCAGGCAAAAGAGTATGGCGGATTCCTGCTGCCATACAGAGACTGCGCAATGCTCTACATGTCAGATTTGGTTGTGACTTGGATGAAGGGAGTTTCTGTGCTGCATGCTCAGTCTCAAAATTGAACTGCTGAATGCGGCTCCAATGTGGACTTGCTATGTGCCTGGAACTGTTGCTCAGGGGCACCAAATAGATCTGAGGCAGGAGCGGCTGCTCCATGCTAAACTGTGCTGACCTCAGGCAGGAACTACTGTAATTACCATAATAATAGCACAATTAAGGTTTAGACTTGGCAGGCTACAGGTGCAACTTTAAGAAATGCTTAACATTTTAAGAAATGCTCCTGGATAATAAAAAAAAATGTTACAGATTCACAATAAAACAGATTCAGACATAAAAGACCATTAAATGAGTCACAATGTTGGATGAATGTACGTAGGCTTGAGAGAGAAAAAAAATAAATAAAAAATAAAGTTAATGATTTAAAAAAAAGGGCAAAGTCTTTAAAGAGACAAAATACAAATAGTTATAGATTAAGAAAAATAAAAAAGCCACATAAAAATGAAAAATTCACAGAGAATTTGAATTATGTACATTGTGTTTTCTTTAAAAAATTTTTTACTGTGAAGGAGCTAAATACAGAAAGACATTTCATTATATGGGCTGCCAAGTGGAAGCAGAATAGATATCATGAGGATATGACTTCAGAATTTGGGTCTAAGGATATGATGCTTTGTAAAGGGTCTTCTTTTGTTTTCACAGAAGACCAGACCCTATGGATTTCTTCTATTCCAATTTGGTATGATAGACCATGCCCTCCTGAAAGGTTGCTGTGAACACCCTCAAAAAATTACTTCACTCAACTGCCAACTGAGATGACCCTGGCACACAGGTTATATAATGAAAGACCTAATTAACGACGCCCCCATTCAGCAAGAAGCAGTTTAGAGAGAAAAAACTGCGCCCATGTTCCCAAATATTGTTTATAAATGTTCTTTTACATTCAAAGGGAGATATGATATAGATATGAATAATTTGCATTGGTGTGGATTTTAAGGTCAAACATGTTATATGTATATGTATTTCTGCTCTTGATTAAGGTATTATGATTATGTAGTTCATTTTAAAATGTAATGTATAATTAAGAAATATAGGTTGTTGATGAATAATCATCAATAATAGTCAAGCTTGTAGTCATGTTAGTTAGATTTTCTAGATATATAGAGATATATTTCAGTTAAATAGGCCTTCTTCATATCTTTCAAAGATTGCAGAATATGGCATTTAATGTTTTAATAACTTAGGGTTTTTCATGGCAATGAAACATGTTTGCTCCTGGCAGTGCCAATCTACTTCAAGAGGAAGATGGGCATCGAAGAAAATCCTTATGGAGCTTGATAGCCATTTGGGCAAGAAACTGCTCTTGCCTGGACAGATACATAAACTGAACACAAAGAACCCACAGAGAGAGGACTGCTGAACTTGCCTAAAGGTGAGAAGATCTTTCGGGGTTTCTGATTCATGAAAGAGTCTACGAGACATTCTGCAGGACACATCAGAAAGTGACTGAACTGTCTTTGGAATTTCCTGCTTCATGGAACTGTCTGCTGGATACTATGGGCCTGAAGGCCAAAGATAGATGCCCCAACGGTACAGAGGAACTTTGGGTGACTGTCCAGGCAGCGAGATGTCTCTGTCATTTCTAGAGCTTTTGACTTCCTGTTTACTTAGGTATTATTATATCCTTCTGGAGTCTTTGATGGAGTTGAAGAATGGATAGTTATAGTTTTCCTTAGTTATGATAAAAGATAAAGTAGATATAAATATTGTAACTGTAATTCTTGCTTGATGACTGTTTTGTTATATGTAATTTTACTATGTTAAAGTTAAAGCCTTTCTTTTTTGTTTAAACAGAAAAAGGGGAAATGATGTGGTAGTGATTTCTTATAAATAAAGAAACTGCCTAAGCTCATTGATAGGCCAACCCTTAGGTGGGTGGAGTAAACAGAACAGAATTCTGGGAGAAAGAAGCTGAGTCAGTGAGTCGCCATGATTTTCCTACACCAGGCAGACGCAGGCTAGAATCTCCCCGGTAAGCACACCTTGGGGTGCTACACACCTTATAAGAAATGGGCTAGTCCAGGTGCAAGAGTTAGCAGAGAAGAGCTAGCCAATAATGGGCCAGGCAGTGTTTAAAAGAATACAGTTTCTGTGTAATTATTTCGGGGTAAAGCTAGCCATGTGGATGGCCAGGAGCCGGGGAGACAGCAGGCCCGCCGCTCCTTAGTACTACACATTGAGGCCTAGAAAGGTAGGCATCGAAATAGACTAGGATCCCAAAAATCCAGTACATGCAGTAAAAACAAGTCCCATTGCCATTATCAATGGCTTCTCAGTCAGCACCCATTGTCAGCCACATTCAGATAGTCTGGTCTAATCACATGCTTGTTTGGTCCCAGTCCAGCTGGATTTGGTGAGCTCTCATTAGGTCAGTCACACTGTCTCAGTGGGTGGACCAACCCCTTGCAGTCCTGACTTTCTTGCTCATCTTCTTCCTCCTGGTCTTCAACTGGACCTTGGGAGCTCAGTCCAGTGCTCCATTGTGCGTCTCTGTCTCTATCTCCATCCATCGCCGGACGAAGGTTCTATGGTGATATTCAAGATATTCATCAGTGTGACTATGGGACAAGGCCAGTTCAGGCACCCCCTCCTTTGCTATCCAAGCACCTAGCAGGGTACATCCCCATGGACACCTGGAATCCCCTCTAGAGCCATGTCTCTTGCCAACCCTAAAATTGTTCCCTTAATGAAGATATCTTCTTCCCTGCTCCTATATCCACCCTTCCTCCATTCAGCCCTCCCACTCCCCCAAGCTCTCCCCAATCCTTCCCTTCTCTCTCCCCTCTCGCCTTCCCCCCAACCACCCTAACCACCACCCCCGTGCTCTCAACTTTTGCCTGGCGATCTTGTCTGCTTCCAATTTCCAGGAGGATCTATATATATTTTTCTTTGGGTTCACCTTTATTTGGCTTCTCTAGGCTTATAAACAATAGGCTCAATGTCCTTTGTTTATGGCAAGAGTCCACTAATGAGTGAGTACATACCATATTCATCTTTTTGGGTCTGGATTATCTCACTAAGGATAGTGTTTTCTATTTCCATCCATTTGCATGCAAGATGTAATTTTTTTTTTACTGCTGAGTGGTAGTCTAATGTATATATGTTCCACGCTTTCTTTATCCATTCTTCCATTGATGGGCATCTAGGTTGTTTCCAGGTTCTGGCTATTACAAATAATGCTGATATGAACATAGTTGAACAAATGCTTTTGTGGTATGATTGGGAATCTCTTAGGTATATTCCCAAGAGTGATATTGCTGGATCCTGAGGTAGGTTGACGCTGTTTCCTGAGAAACTACCACACTGATTTCCAAAGTGGTTGTACAAGTATGCATTCCCACCAGCAATGGATGAGTGTACCCCTTACTCAACAACCTCTCCAGCAAAGGCTATCAGTGGTGTTTTTTATTTTAGTCATCCTGACAGGTGTAAGATGGTATCTCAAAGTTGTTTTGATTTGCATTTCCCTGATTGCTAAGGAAGGTGAACATGACCTTAAATATCTTTGGTTATTTGAACTTCTTCTGTTGAGAATTCTCTGCTCAGTTCAGTACCCCATTTTTTAATTGGGTTATTTAGAATTTAATGCCTAGTTTCTTGAGTTCTTTATGTATTTTGGAGGTCAGACCTTTGTCTGATGTGGGGTTGGTGAAGATCTTCTCCCATCCAGAGATTCTGGGCTGGTTCAACATATGAAAATCTATCAATGTAATCCATTATATAAATAAACTGAAAGAAAAAAACCATATGATTATTTCATTAAATGCTGAAACAGCATTTGACAAAAATTCAACACCCCTTTATGATAAAGGTCTTGGAGATATTGGGGATACAAGGATCATACCTAAATATAATAAAAACAATATACAGCAAGCCAACAGCTAACATCAAATTAAATGGAGACAAACTCAAAGCCATTACACTAAAATCAGGAACAAGACAAGGCTATTCACTCTCTCCATATCTCTTCAACATAGTACTTGAAATTCTAGCAATAGCAATAAGACAACATAAGGAGGTCAAGGGGATTGGAATTGGAAAGGAAGAAGTCAAACTTTCATTATTTGCAGATGATATGAGAGTGTACATCAGTGACCTCAAATCTCTACCAAAGAACTCCTACAGCTGATAAATACCTTCAGTGATGTGGCAGGATATAAGATCAACTAAAAAAAATAAGTAGCCCTCATATACACAAAGGATAAAGAAACAGAGATATTGACCAATGAAATTGAATCTAAGACCCGGATATTAACCCACAAACCTATAAACACCTGATTTTCGACAAAGGAGCCAAAATTATACAATGGAAGAAAGAAAGCATCTTTAACAAATGGTGCTGGCATAACTGGATGTCAACCTGTAGAAGAATGAAAATAGATCCATATCTATCACCATGCACAAACCCAAGTACAAATGGATTATAGACTTCATTATAAACCCTACCACACTGAACCTGATTGAAGAGAAAGTGGGAAGTAGACTGCAACACATGGGCACAGGAAACCACTTCCTACAAATAACCCCAGTAGCACAGACACTAAGAGCAACAATGTATATATAGGACCTCCTGAAACTTGAGAAGCTTCTGTAAAGCAAAGGACACTGTCAACAAAACAAAAGGTTTAAATTTATGATCTATTTACAAAAAATCTTTAATCTAGTTTGAACTTGTTCTGAGGTAAGTGTGAGATAATTATGTGCAGTTAGTCTGAGCAAAAGAACAGAACAGAATTTTAAGTGTCTACAGTGCTTGTGGGACAAATAGATCTAGTTATGAAGCTTGTCCCAGAACATATTCTATGCACCAAAATTATATAGATAAATGAAAAGTCATCTTCCTGACCACCCACAGATATATGTGCCCATAAGATTGAGATATAATTGTGAGATAACCAATACACATCGCATAAGATTAGACACCACAATGCAGGTATTGGGGAGACACCAAGCTGCTTTAGCAAAAGTGAACAGCAGTTTCCAGAATCGATGTTCCTGCAGGCCTTGTCTAGACAGGATTAGCTTCCATTAGAGTAACCCCTCTGGTGACTTGACATCTGAATTATCAATTGTCATATGCTATACATTTCCATGGCCTCTGACAGAAGGCTTTCCATCTGCCCCTTATGGACAAATTTCTCAGGACAGCACAAGCAATAGCAGCAATACCAAAAGCAAGTGGGGGAGGAAAGGGTGTATTACTTACACTTCCAGATAACTGTTCTTCATCAAAGGGAGTCAGAACAGGAACTCAAAGACAAAACATGGAGGCAGAGGCCATGATACTGACTTGTTCTCATGGTTTTCTCTCTTCTAAAGGATACCTTGCCATTATCCTCTCTGCTATCTTTATATAGAATAAAATTATTTATTTACCGACAATCACAGTCACAAGACATGGGACCGGAGAAATGGTGCGGTGGTTAGCAGTTTATGCTGCTCTTGCAGAAATCCCAAGTTCTATTGCCAGCACCTACATCAGGCAGCTCAGAATGACCTGTGACCTCACCTCCAGAGGATCTAATGCTTTCTTCTGGCTTCTAAAGGCCTCTGTAAGTGTGTGTGTGCACATGTGTGTGTGTATGTGCACATGTGTTTGCATGTGTAGCGGAGGTACACAGAAATAAAAATGTCTTTTGAAAAAACAGCATAACACACTAGAATAATTGGATCCCTTTTGGGGGTAGTTTATTTATTAACAAATAAAGCCAAAATTAAACAATAAGAAACCTCAATGGAGTCCAGTTTGCCTGGGGCAGGCAGTCAAAGTGTTGCAGTCTGGAAGAGCTGCCCACCTGCACTCCTTGTCTCCTAAGTAAGCCTCTGGCAGCAGAAAGTTCTGCAAAACAGCACAGTAAAACCATGGGGTAGCCTTTAATGGCACCAAGACTGTGCTGTTAAAAGGAGATGTCTCAGTCAGTGAAGTGTATGTCATATAAGAACGAGGAACTGAGTTCATGTCCGCAGCAACTATAGGAAAGACAGACCAGTGACAGGAAGATCCCTGGAACTCATCGCCTAGGCAGGCTACGCTGTCAGTAAGTTCCAGGTTCTGTGTCTCAAAACATTAGATATTGGTGAAAAGCTTCTGCACCCTGATAAGCGCCTCTGCCGATGCAATAATTCAAATCAGACCAAATCAAACCGAATTAGAAAAAGCCCAGGTTTAATGAATACAAAAGCTCCCGGATGGCTTTCCAGCTCCCCAGAGAGGAGCCAGGGAAGGAAGAGTAGAAAACCGTGCATTTTTTTCTCTGGGAGACAGTTTAAATACCCTGTGGGTGTGGTCTTGAGCATCTCAGGGGAGGGGTCATCGTTTGGCAGGCTTTCTTAGGGGTGGAGTCTGGACTGAGGCAACTCCCAGAGGAGGGGACTTGGGATGAAACTTTTCCTTGAACTTTCCAGACTCTTGGGGTATATGGATACCAGGGGCTTCTACCTAATCACGTGGTACACACCTGTAATCCTGACACTTGGGAGCCAAGGGATGTGGAACACTGAGTTCAAAGCCAGCCTGGTCTGGTCTACATAGGGAGTTCCAGGCCAGACAGAGCTACACAGGAAGACCCTGTCTCCCTCTCCACCTCCGTTTCCCAAAGATGGAAAGCAACTGAGGAAGACATTCAAAGTTGATCTCTAGTGTCCCCATGCACATGCATGGATAGCATACATGCACCTTACATGCACACATACACACAGAGAAAGGGAAGAAGGGAGGAAGGGAGACGGAAGCTATCTCACTATTCCATTAAGCCAGCAGCTTCTGGTACACAGTAAACACTATGGCTTCTCCCACAACCTCTTGCATTAGCTCTCTGCTGCTCAGTAACCAGTTATTCTCTACTACTTAGAGCTTCGGGTGGCCAACATTGGTCTCACATCGAGCTTGCAGCTCAGGGCTCTGGTCATGGTCTAACTGAATGGTTCTGGACCAGGGTTTCTCATGAAATGTCAGTTATATTGTAGTTCAGTCGTCTCAAGGCTTACCTGACAAACAGCACATGCAGAAGAGTTCACAGGACCAAAGAGGAAACAAGAAACAGGAATGAGCCAGGCTCACTCGTTTATAACAAAACACTCTCAGAGCCAAGTGTGGTAACATATACTTGGGATCTCAGTGCTTGGAAGCCAGAGACAAAAGGGTCAGGAGTTCAAAGTCACCTGGGCTACCTGAGATTCCATCTCAGAAAACAAAGAGTGCTTGCTGCTCTCCTGTTGGAGGAGGGCCTGCTTGCACATCCTGGCTAGCTTAGCCCCGAAATAACCACACAGAAACTGTATTCATTAAAATCACTGCTTGACATACCCGCTCCAATACCACACTGGTTAACTCCTTCATCCTAGTTCAACCCATCTCCATTAACCTGTATAACGCCACATGGCAGTAGCTTACCAGGAAAGATTCAGCATGTCTGTTTCTGGCGGCTCCATGGTGTCTCTCCCCTACTCTGCCTTTCTTCCTCCCAGAATTCAGTTCTGTCTTCCCCGCCTACCTAAGTTCTGCCCTATCAACCAGGCCAAGGTAGTTTCTTTATTCATCAGCCAATGAAAACAACACATAAACAGAAGGACTTCCTACACTACTCTCCTAGGGGACCAGTTTGGTTCCCAGCACCCATATTGAATGGTTCATAGTGTTGTGCAGTAGCCACAAGAGAAGACTGCTCAGACATGGATTTATGCCGATAAAATGTCTTTATTAGCTTCCTGGCAACTACACTGGGTGTTCAGGATCCTGGTGTAGCATTGAACCTTTCTCTAGGTGACCTTTTAAGTGCATGCACACACACATACACACACACACACACACACACACACACACACACACACACACACGGCCTGAGTTGACATAATTCACTTAACAAGAAAATTATCCAGAAGCAGAACAACAGAAGCCAAAAGCAAGGATAGTACATTTAGAGGGTTTTCTAGATCCATGGACACTGATGAATTAGGTTCTTGTTTTCATTTTGACAGCTGTTAAATGTCTACATACTGAGTTTTATGTCCTACATAGTATGTCACAGAGTCAGTTGTACTAAGGTCTGAGGGCCTGTTACAATAGCCACCTGTAATTCCAGATCCCAGGGACTTGACAACCTAATTTGACGTCCACAGGCACCCACACACATGTAGCATACACGCAGACACAACAAAGAGACACATAAATAAAATAAATCAGTCTTTTTCCTTGGATGGAGAGTTGCCTCCCACTCCCAATACTGGGAGTCCAGCCACAAGCTCCCAATCAGGAGGCACCTCCTCCTCTCAGAGTACTGTTCTATCTGCCCCTGTGTTTTCACCTATGAAGATACTCATTTCAGGATGGAGTCCCTCCACCAGGGGACAGTCCAGTTAGTCTGGGTCACCCTGGTACAACCCGCTCTTGTCCTCCCTTTAGAGGGGTTCCTTCTTGAGTTGATGAGGCTGAAGGATGTCCCTCCTCTAGTTTAAAGGCTTTCCCTCTAGGTCAAATTTGGACCGGCAGTCCTTTTTCCAATGATACCACTTTCAGCATCTAGGGCAGGGGACGTGGGGTGGCTTCGATCCCCCAGCCGACTGGGAAGAAAGTGTTGTGGACATTCTCTCTTAAAATGTCCCTCCTGCCCACATTTAAAAACAGGTCCCTCTCTTGGATAATTCAAGACCTCTGGACTTTAGCATGAGCCGAAAGGCCTTCAAGCCGGCTCTTCTTTGGGTGAAATAGAATTACCCATACTAAGGGTTTCACTTACCCTGAGAGACCGCTAACATGGCAGAAATATTATTCTCCATGCCCAACAATGGATGCCAGGTGCTGGGTCTAAGCCTGAGGAAAGGTAAGTACACGGCTCGCCCAATACATAGCTTCCCTCGACCTGGAGACAGTTAGATGCAGCGGGGAGTCGAGTCAAGCAGGAACTTGTCTATTATTGCATAGTAAACATTTTATTTTTTTAAATATTTATTTATTTATTGTGTATACAATGTTCTGTCTGTATGCCTGAAGGCAAGAAGAGGGTACCAGATCTCACCACAAATGGTCATGAGCCACCATGTTGTAGCTGGGAATTGAACTCAGGACCTTTGGAAGAGTAGGCAATGCTCCTAACCACTGAGCCATCTCTCCAGCCCCCAGTAAACATATTTTAAAGCAAAAAAAAACTGCAGGGCCAAGGAAGGTGGAAAAGGAACCAGTCAATCATTTTAAAGGTCACCCCATCACTCACTCAGGAAACCTACATTTACTTCATTGTCCATGAGCTGATCACGTAATGACACCATCTTGCCTGGTTCTGGTGACCAGTCAGGTCTTGGTGTAAACGACTCAGTGTCCACCCGTCTGACTTTCATCCGGTGCCATCTGAGCTGCCCATGTGCCCTACACTTCAGAGAAGATGGCAGAGGCCAGAGTATTGTCTCCTTGGTGGAGGTAAGGTCTTCTTTCCAACAAAAGATGTTATGTCAGGAAAGACATCATAGCGAAGTCCCTGACACTGACAACAATACCAGTTTCCCAAGTCACAAAACTCAGACGATGAGAAAGAATAGGCAAGAGAGGGCCTGCTGAACTCAGCCTATAGGAAGGGAAGGAAAGTACATTGCTACTGAACAATTAAAACGTATCAAAGTCGGGTAGAACATGCTACACCCATAACTCATAAGCAAAGACGTGACTTTCACAAAATCCTAACGTGGTTCCATTGACAAATGAGTTCAGGGACCTCTGTCAACAGGTGACATGAGACCCCGCGGCAGCAAAGCCAGTGTGACTTGGCGGAGATAGCTGGTTTGAGGGCTATGACTCGGTTTCTACCCTGGTGTGGAGGTGGCGCACAGCTCACACCAGCTGTCTATGACAGTGTTGATGTGTGCACCATCCTGTAAGCCTGATGTTTTACTGCAGTGTAATTCATGCTAGTAGGGGGAACAGAATTTGCTCAAGGTTGGGAATCAGTCAAAAAAAAGTATAATGCATATCGTGGAATACTGGACAATAATAAACACCATATGACTAAGATGGAAAACAAAGAAGCAGAAAAATCAGGATGTAAGACTGTAGTAACCAGGCTGGTGATGGAGTTCGAGTGATACAGGCTTGCTTCATTGCAGGAGGCTCTGTGTCCAATCCCCAGCACCACATACACCAGGTGAGAGGACTCACACTTGTAACCTCAGCCCTTCAGCAGTGAAAGGAAGGGGATCAGAGTGTAAGATCAAGGTGGAGTCAGCCTGGGATACACAAGACCCTGTATCATACACACACAGAAGAACTGCAGTGACAACCAGACAAGTGGCACAGGCCTGAGGCAGAGGCAGGTGGATCTCTGTGAATTCGGGCCAGCCTGGTCTACAGAGCTAGTTCCAGGACAGTCAGAGCTACACAGAGAAACCAAAACAGAAAAAGAAAAGCAATGCAGTTATAGCATGTATTCATTTCCTTTCTGCTGCTATCATGAACACATGGCCAAGGTGACTTATGGAAGAAAGACCTTATTAGAGCTTACAGTTCCAGAGGGATAGAGCTCATCCTGGCTGCAGGTACAGCAGCAAGAGCAAGTAGCTGGGAGCTCACAAACATGAAGCAGAGAACATGAACTAGAAGTAGGGTGAGGCCCTGCCCCAATGAGCGTCCCTCTGGGAGGCACACAGCAAGACTGAACCTCCTAAGGTTCTCCAAACACCACTGACTAGAGACCAAGTTTCAAATGCCTGAGTCTATGGGGAGCATTTCTAATTCAAACCATCGTACAACCTGAGGCCAACCTAATTTAAAATCACTTTCATAATAATTGTTACACAGTACAAGAACATTATCCCATAGCAGTGGGATAGCTCACTGCAGGGGCACTGTGATTGCAGACTCGTGCTACTGCGTCCACATTACATGGTTTATTGGGATCTGAACTAACGTCCACAGCCTTTGTGGTAAATGCTTTATCCACAGAGCCATCTCTGAAGCCCAGCAAAGACAGTGAAATTATTGTTATTAATGTTGTTGTTTCTAGTAATGCTAAGAACACAAGTACCTGAACATCCCCTTGAGACTGTGCTCCCAGACGTTCGTGTTTAAACCTTGAAGTTAATGGTTGGAGCATTCAGTCCTTCTGTTTGTTTTGAAGACCACCGTCGTGTCTTCATGGTGGCTTCATGATGTGCCACTGTATTGTCCTCTCATTATTTTTAACATCCACCCCTGGATTAATTTCCCTATGCCCCCCACCAGCATTCAGTGTATTTATATAGCCAATTGAGGAACACAAAGAAGTTCTCTATTATTTATTTGCTGATGTGTTGCTATAAATTTTAATAATCTTAATGAACAATAAAAATGCTTTTATTTTCTTTTTGGTGAATGTATGGTGTGTGTATGTGTGTGTGTATGTGTGTGTGCATGTGTGTGTGTGTCCATGCGCCTGTGGGTGTCATGCAGAGATCAACTTCCTGTGTCTCCCTCCATCACTCTCTCCCTTAACTTTGAAGCTACTCCACCAGTGTCCAACTCTCCCCCCAGCACTTTGGTCACAGATGTGTGACACTCTGCCTGGCTTTTATAAGGACGTTGGGGAGCCACACTCAGGTCCTCATGTTTGTATAGCAGGAACTTATGGACTGACTTTCTCCTCAAACCCCTCCCTTAAAAAAGGTCTTATTTTCTTTTTTTCTTCCTTTCTTTCTTTCTTCCTTTCTTTCTTTCTTTCTTTCTTTCTTTCTTCCTTCTCTCTCTCTCTCTCTCTCTCTCTCTCTCTCTTTCTTTCTTTCTTTCTTTCTTTCTTTTTCCTTTAAGATAGGGTTTCTCTGTAGCTTTAGAGCCTGTCCTGGAACTAGCTCTTGTAGACCAGGCTGGACTCAAACTCACAGAGATCGCCTGCCTCTGCCTCCTGAGTGCTGGGATTAAAGGCATGCACCACCACTGCCCGGCTAAGGTCTTATTTTCTAAAAATGGATTAAAAACATAACTTTTCCTAAACCCAGCAATGTTTTCTATTATGGAACATGATGTAATTATTTTGGATGCAATAGTAATTTTGCTCAAAATATACTCTTTCCCACTCAAAAGAAATTAAAGAGGGTACTCATTTGTGCACTTGTTTACCAAAATCAGGTCTCCAATATAACTTGCGTCAGGCAGTCTTGGCCCACGAGTCCCAAATATGTCACGTCTGAAGCAGACACAGCAGGAAGGACTAGAGCAGACTCCGTGGCCTCCTGTGCATAGTGACGTCAGTGATTTTCTGGGAGGGTGAGGAAAGAAGGGGAGACTGGCTTGACCCAAAAGACTCCATAAAGGCTCCATAGAAGCTGAGAGGTGGTGGCACAGGTCTTTAATCCCAAGCACTGAGAAAGCAAAGGCAGGTGGATCTCTGTGACTCCAAGGCCAGCCAGGTCTATAGAGAGAATTCCAGGATAGCTAAGACCACACAGAGAAACCCTGTCTCAAAAACTCACACAAAAAAAAGGTTCCAAAGAGAAGGAGACTTTGACTTTTGAGGGAAGTTTGAGTGCCCAAGAAGAGGAATGCAGCCATCTTAGGCACGTGGACCACTCCACGACAACTTTGCCCTCAAATTCAAAGACACACCTTATACTGACCAAACCCCAGAAGGTAGAGCTGTCTAATTATGACAAGAGACTAGAACATTCCAGTGTAATCAGGATTCCATGTGAAGCCTGGACCAGCCTTTTCAGCAGGAGCTTGAGGTGTTAGCCCACAGAGAATGCCCAGCAGCACCGCTCTGCCCGCCATACAGGAGTTCTGATTTCCCGGGACTTTCCCGCATACTTCGTGAGTCCCAGCTGTAAAGCACGTTTGGTTTTATTATCTACCAACCAAGAAAATACACGAGAAGCCCAGTCCCACTCCAACGTTCCGATCTAACTGGCTGGAGTTGATGCTGGTGCTGAGAACTGCGAATTCAAGATGTCAACGAGACAGTGACATGCAGCCAGCGCTGGGGGAAGGCTGCTGTGGATTCTGAAGGAATTTTTCAGAAGGGAAATGCAAACCTTTCCTGAAATGGTCCTCAATTTTCACCTGCAAAGGGAAAAGTACCTTGCTTCTCGTTGCTTTGTGGCAATGGAGATCAAACATGGGACTCTCTGTGTTAGGCGAGGACATTACAACTGAGCTGTACCCCAGCGAGAAAGGAAACTTGACTGTTTGATAAACACATTTAGAATACAGTAATGGGCTTCACACGATAAGAGCAGGGCTTGTACTAAAACAGGACTTGTGGATGAGCTTCTACCAAATGTGCTTATCTATTTCAAGAAACACTCGTAAAAATAGATTGCACCATGTCCATGATGTGGAAATGATCTACTTACATGGGAGTGATCGTAGATCCAGTATCCATTAATCAGAAAGACAGTATCTTCCTATGGACCACTCTGTAGAGAGCCCCTTTCAGGTCCCTGTTCCTCAGGCTGTAGATGAACGGGTTCAGCATGGGGGTCACCACTGTGTACAGCACGGTGGCTGCCGTGTCCTTCTCAGATGAATGTGCAGATGTGGGGTTGAAATACACGGCAATGATGGTGCCATAGAAGAGGCACACCACAGCCAGGTGGGAGCCACACGTGGAGAAGGCTTTCCATCTTCCCCTTGGGGATGAGACTCTCAGGACAGCAGATGTGATGTGGATGTAGGAGATCAGGATGCAGACAAAAGGGGTCACCATGACTACAGCTCCCTCTGTTTGGATCATCAGCTCATTGAGGTGTGTGTCAGAGCAGGACAGTTTCAGGAGAGGAGTCACATCACAAAAGAAGTGAGGGATGGTGTTGTCTGCACAGAATGAGAGCCGAGCCATGAGCAGGGTGTGCAACAGAGCATTCAGGATGGCTACCACCCATGACCCGAACACAAGGAAGGCACAGAGCTGATGGGTCATCTTTGTTGTGTAGTGTAAGGGGTGGCAGATGGCCACATACCGGTCATAGGCCATCACAGCCAGCAAGAAATTGTCCATATCTGTAAGTTCAAAAAGAAAATACATCTGTGTAAGACACCCAGAAAAAGAAATGACCTGAGTCTCAATTATGTAATTAGCCAGCACCTTGGGGACAGTGGTGGAGGAGAAGCAGACATCCACGAAGGACAGGTTGCTGAGGAAGAAGTACATGGGGGTGTGCAGGCGGGAGTCTGTGCCGATGGCCAGGATGATGAGCAGGTTCCCCAGGACAGTGGCCAGGTACATGGTGAGGAAGAGCAGGAAGAGGAGCCGCTGCTGCTGGGGATCCCTGGAAAGTCCCAGGAGGAGGAACTCAGAGACACTCGACTGGTTGCTGCCTCTCATGGTCTGAGCCCAAGTGAGGAGGAGACAGTAAATTCAAAACCTAAGTGGGCGTGGATATGATGTAATAGGATGCCAGGCAGGGTCCCCTCTGCAAATCAGTTCACAGAGTTGCTAGCCCAGGATGTGCCCAGGTCATCTATTCATTTGCTTTCCAACACTCTGCCATGGTGTATATCCTACCTGAACATCCCAGTGTCCACACAGCTTCTAAGAATAGCTATGACATGTTTATACCTCAGCTTTCCTTCTGCCTCCTTCCTAGCACAGAGCATCAGAGAGACGTCCTGTTAGTGCTGTGTTGTCACAAGCGATAACCAATGGATTTGAGCTTCTACACTGGCTTCTTGCTGCTGGAAGAGCTGCAGGGGATGTTCTGAAGTCACTTCACCCCTGAGTCAGCAAATGTTCATGTCTCGACCGCTGTAACCCTACCTGGAGGGCAGTTGGTGCTATCCAATGCTGCTCACCTCACACTAACCTCAGAGTTAGTGATATCTTGGGAACACAGTAAAGTCCTAAACTAGGGAGGAGCAGGTGTATAGGGTCTTGGTCTTCAGAGCAGGAAAGATGTTCAGAACAACCACAGAACAGTCATTTATGGGAGTCTCTTTGGCTACTGGGACCAGAATCCCTCAGAGCCTCATTATAGACAAAAAGAGAAACTCCTGTCTACATGTTTGGCCCCTTTGGACCAAACAACAGTGACAGAGAATAACACCAAACTTTACATGCAATGGTTGGATCAAGATGGACAGACTTCAGAAAGGAGTCCATGCTGGTAGACACAGACCCCCGATGGCATTGTTTATGACATCAGCTCTCATCACGTGATCTCGGCCTCTGCCTGCCGGTGTGGAGAGGAAATTCTTGTATTCCCGTATGTTCAATGTCATCTTTGCTTCCTATGTCTGGTCACTTTCAGCAGTGATTCGTGATGTCATATCGTCTTCAGTTTGAGGCAGGAATTAAGGGCAACATCTATGAGGAATTTGTCCTTCATAGCATATGCATTTCCAACTCACACAGTTTACTGCTTTCCTGGAATGGAACTCCTATCACACATAGGCTCAGAGTGGTGAGGCTGTGTAGCACAATTAATCAAAACTGATAGACAGAAATTGGGGTTCAATCTGAAGGTCAGAAAAGCAAAACAGCCAGCCACTGGTTCTCACCTCTACCTCGGTCTGAAATGGCGATCCTGCCTCCAGGAGTCTCAGAAAGAGACTGTGTGTGAGAGTTGCCTCCTCCTGCCTTATTTTCCTTTCTAGTGCTAGGATTAAAGGAGTGCACCCCTACCTCCCAATCTATGGCAAACTAGTGTGGTTACTGGGATGAAAGGTGTGTGTCACAACTGTCTTGTCTGTAAGGTTGATCAGTGCAGCTGTTTGACACTCTGAACTTTAGGCAAGCTTTATTTATTAAGATACAAATAACATACCACTACAGGGCTGGAACACCATGTTCCTACCACACACACACACTTCTCCATAGCAGGTGGAAGCAGGATGAGGCTCCATCTGATTCTACCACTGTGAGGACAGCCATAATATGCAGCTCCCTGAGGAGCAGACAGGGACTAAAGAAGGAAATGAGCAGATCTGACTCGGAGCGGGGTGGCCCCAGTAGCCTGGACTGACCAACTCAGCTGCCCCCCCAGCCCCACACCCAGGGTCTTCGATCAGCCTCCCTAACATCTACCCCATCTGTGTCCCTCTGGAGTTCATGAAGGGCTGGTCCTGCAGAATGACACCTGCAGATCTCTGTGACTCAGAGCAGCAGCAGGATGTCTGAGAGGAGTTTCTGTGAGGGCCCAGTAATGTTGGAGGAGTAGAAATCAGAGTTCTCGAACCAGACCGATGAGTCATGAAGGTGAACATTTGCAAGAAAAGCTGATAGGACTAAAGGGTCTCCTGTGTGACACACCGTGGCAGACATGCCGCCAGGACGAATGAGCAGATGCTAGGGAAGTGAGAGAGATGGGTTGGCAAAGAGATTTTTGTTTGTTTGTTTTGTTTGCTGGTTGTTTGTTTGTTTGGTTGTTTGGTTGGTTTGGTTTGATTGTGTTTTAATTTTCTTTTGTGGTGGATGATGCAAGGATGAGGGGCAGACATGGGATGACTGGAAGACGAGCAGAATTTGGGTGCATGATGTGATATTCCCAAGAATCAATAAAGAAATTATGTTTAAAAAAAGAGAGAAAAAATAAGAGAGAAATAGGGGAAGAAGTGAGTGAGGCAGAGAGTAAAGGAGGAAGGAAGGAGAGAATAGAGCAAAAGAATGAAAGAGAGAGAGAGAGAGAGAGAGAGAGAAGGAAGGAAGGAAGGAAGGAAGGAAGGAAGGAAGGAAGGAAGGAAGGAAGGAAGGAAGGAAGAGCAGGCCAGCCTGGTGGTACACACCTGTAGTTTTGCTGCCGTGGAGAGTTGAGGGAAAAGAATTTGACAATATGGAGATTTGCCTGAACTTCATACCGGGGAATGGGAAGCAGCGAGCAGAGGGAGAAAAGAAAGAGGAGGGGAATTATTTGAAGAAAGTCTCTTCTGGTTTTGGAGGTCTAGATTTGAGTCATATCTGATTATTGGCTATTTTCAGTCTTATTTGCTAATGATTGATAGTTTGAAATCGCATGAACATTTTATACATGGTTTATAGCAGGAAGGATTCATGTGTGTATATGGGGTGAGTGATTGTGCGTAGAAGTATGTGTTTGTATGTTAGTGTATGTGCTTGTGTATGTGTGTGTGTGTTTGTATGTGTATGTGTTTGTCCGTGTGAGTACGTGGGTATGCTGGTGTGTGCATAGGTGAAGGGTGTTCCTGTGAGTGTATGTGTGTGTGTTTGTATGAGTCTGTGTGTGTATTTTGGTTTGTGGGTTTGTATGTGTACATATAGGGGGTATATATAGGTATGTATGTACAGGAGGTATGTACTGTATTGGGGTATATAGATATATGTGTGTGTTTGTATGTGTATGTATAGAAAGTGGATATGTATATGTATGTACAGGGGATATGTATGTATGCTGGGGTGTTTATATGTATGTGTGTGTTTATATGTGTATGTATAGGGGTATTATGTGTGCTGGGTGGGTGTATATGTGTATAGGAATTAACATGTATCTGTGGTGATATGGACAGTGCACATGTATATGCAGACCCAAAGTTGATGTCAGGTGTCCTGGTTACTGCTCTGTTGCTGTGAGGAGGAACCACGGCCACAGCAGTTCTTACATAAGAAAGCATTTAATTGGGGCCTTGCTTGCAGTTTCACAGGTTGATGTATGATCATCATACTGGAAGGCAGACAGACATGGTGCTTAAACAGTAGATGGTAGTTTTACATTCTGATCAGTAGACAGCAGGCAGAAAAAGAGTAAGCCTGGTGAAGATGTTTAAAATCTCAAAGCCCACCCCCAGGGACACAGCTCCCCCAACGTGCCACACTTGTTCCTCCTTCTCTAAACAGTTCAGCAACTAAGGACCAGACATTGAAATATATGAGCCTATGGGAACCATTCTCCTTCAGACCTTCACATTGGATGTCATCTTCAATTGAGGTCAACTATCCCCCAATGCCAGCTAGCTTCCCATAGGGATCCACATCTCTGTCCCCCTAGGGTTAGGATTACAGATGGCCACCATCCCACCCTGGTTGTCACATGGGTGTAGGGATCTGGACTCAGATCTCATACTTGCATGGTAGGCATCTATACACTGAGCCTTCTCAAAATTCCCAACAGAAAGAGCTTTAATTAATGAATCTTGATTCACCAGTGGGTGAATGTCTGATAAACAAATTGTACTGACCATTCCTGAGTGTAGCATCAAAGGGCAAGGGGCAGCAGCCGGTGTGAGTAGAAGTTGCTTAGGAGAAGGGGTGTGAACTGCAGCACCAGCACTTGGTTCCATGATCCAGACTTGGGTTACCAAACCGATGCTCTTTTCTGAGGTGGGGCTCAACATTCATTCAGGGACACAGATCCAGTTGCTGAACATGTTCTCTCTCTATCTATCTATCTATCTATCTATCTATCTATCTATCTATCTATCTATCTCTTTCTCTGTGTGTGTGTGTGTGTCTTTCTCTCTATCTCTCTCTCTCTCTCACAAACTCACACACACACAGAGAGACACAATGTTGACTTCTGTGACAGTCTGAGCTCCATAGAAAGACCATTTCTCAGAACAAAAGAGAATGAACTCTGTCATTTTTCCTTTGTAACCATCAACAAGGAGCCCAGCCACAGGGGATTTCAAAAGCAATGACTTCTAGCCTCTCCAGTTCATTGGCCTGCATGTCACCATGTCACCAGGAGTTGGCATCCCCTGCTGTCTCTCATACTCCCTCCTCTGTTCCTCTTGGGTCTCAGCAGGCAGGGTCTGCCTCTAGGGAGTAGGCCCTGCTGGGGAGCATCAGCAGGCAGAATGTCACAACCACAGCACATCTTCCCTTGTAATTCATGTGGCCAAATACAAGGTCAAGGGTCAAGAAAGTAAACCACTTGGCACAAGCCACAACAGATGTGAAGACATTGTTATACAGGGCAGAGAAGCCTGTGTGTCAGTTTACTGTAAAAAAAACTAACAGCAACACTACCTTGCAGAAATGTCAGACTAGAGATGGAGAGTGGGCTCAGCTGATAAAGGCAAGGCTCACAACCAAATATGAGAGAAATCACAGACCTGGATTGCATTGTTTATATTGTGCAAATGTTTTGTAATGGGAACTCATGCAGCAGACATGGCCTTAACCTTCTGATATAGCAGAGGCAGGCATAACTCTTGATCCTTCTGTGTTTGCCTTCTGAATCCTGGGACTACAGCTATGGATCACAACACATCTTTTTTAAGGAAAACACCAAAGTGTCATGGCAGTGCCTGCAATCCCAATCATCAGGTGACTAAGGAAAAAATCATGGGTGTAAGGGCAATATGCAATGTATAGCAAATCATACTGAGAGGGGAAGGAGGAGAAAGTAACATTTTGAAGGGATAATTATAATAGACGGCTGGAGTGTAAGTCGTGGGTAGAGTGCTCAGCACACTCAGGCCCTTGGTTTTGAGCAAAGCCAGGGTTTCAGTCAGTCTTCCAGGCTTACAGTGTCAGATCTCACTGCAGTCAGAACGTCAGATGTGGGCTGGAGAGGTGGCTCCGTGATTAGAGCACTTGTTGCTCTTGCAGAAATCCTGGGTTCATCACCTAGACACAGGTGGTGGCTCACAACAGCCTGCAACTCTAGGTCCAGGTGTCCATGGACACCAGGCACACACATAGTGCACACACATACATCCAGGCAGAATATTTGAACAAGTAAAATGAACAAGTCCCCAAAAGATTTTGTTAAAATAAAATGTACAATAAAACATTAGGTGAAAAGTGCAAAAGTTATTTTTCATGTTCAGAATTATTTTAAGAAAGCAGAAGTTGGTCAAATATGAGTGACGGGTGTGTAAAAATTAAATGATGTCTTTCCTTCTGTTTCTCCTCCTAAAGATCAAAGATGCATCTATTCTGTATATCGACAGGGGTCACATGGACATCATCCTCAGGACACACAGTTTTTGAAGAAATTTAAGTCTCACTTCTCAGATATCAAGCAGACATGAGTGACCGTGTTGGTCAGGAAGAAGAGCACCATGAGAAGACACACAGGGCCGGGCTACTTGACTCTGGGACTTTACAGCACCGTTTGCTCTTTGCTCTTTCTCAGGTCTGCATTTTCTGGAGGAGCTCATTCAGTGAACATTCTCAGGAGCTGTGAGAGGGCAGATGAAGCTCAGAAGCAGAGTGTGTGCCGAGGGGACATGACCTAGAACTGTCCTCAGCATGAGAGCAAACAGAAGCTCAGACCATACTCTTTCATCCCTTGGCCTTGCCGCTGCGGCTTCTCCTCTTCTCTCTAAAGCTGATTGTTGCCTTTGCCTAAGGACAACGAGGAAGGGGGTATGGACCAGGGCATCTCATCAGCTGAAGAAAGTCTTATGAAGAAGATGAATCACTCCAAGAATAATTGAGATGAGAGAACACAGAAGAGGCTCTGCGGAGAAGGGCTTGGTTCACAAGGGATTGGGAAGAGACCTGGCAGTGGGTCTGAGCAGAGGGAGCATTGAACGTAGGTTTCCTTACCACATGCCACACATGAGCTCATGAACACTCCAATCTTACATACAGCCAATCAGAATTCCCCTAAAGGGTCCTGACTATGTCCAGCTCGTTTCCGGATTCCTGAAGCCCTGACTCCCTGAAACGCTTTTCCTGCAGGTAGCAGTCACATTCACAGAGGAGCTTTTGTGGACCAACCTCCAGGAAGACCATAATGGGGACACATAAGGACACTGCTCATTGGAGACAACTCAGATGTTTTCTTCATCTCCCTGTCACCCCACCCTCCAGCGCCTTCCTTACCTGTTCTGTATAGAGATTTTACACTACAGTAGATTCCTAGGTGATCACAGTGTTCAAATGCGTGTGTTACCACATCTTCCTACAGCCTCTTAAATAAGGACTTCTCTTAGGGGAAGGAGGGATGGCTCAGGGGAGAACGGCACTTGCCACAGTCTTGTCTGTGAGTTGGTTCCTGGATCCCACAATTCAAAAGATATAATTCACTCCCAAAAGTTGCCCATGACCTCCACCTTACACACTGTTACATGCATGTGCACACACACACACACACATGTTCATACACAGAGACACACAAACACACAGAAAAAAAAACACTTTTAAATCAAAACAAAACTAAGTATTTTTTTTCTTGTTTGTGCTTGAGGAAAGGCTTCACTATGCATCCTTGACTGATCTGGGACTCTCTATGTAGACTAGGCTGGTCTCAAAGTCACAGAGATCCACCTGCCTCTGCATATGGCACCATACTTGGCTCTCAAATACGTTTTATTTTAAACAGGAGATGGTTCAGTCTATAAGGTGGTTGCCTTCAAAGCATGAGGGCCCTCAAAACCAATGCAAAAACAGGACACATGTTGTTGGAGTTGCGGGCTGTGCTCAGCCACCCCATCTCCAGCAGCGGACTGCGTCCCGCCACCCTGCTAGCTTTACCCGAAATAATTACACAGAAACTGTATTCTTTTAAACACTGCCTGGCCATTAGTTCCAGCCTTTTATTTGCTAGTTTTTACATATTGATCTGACCCATTTCTAATAATCTGTGTAGCCCACAAGGTGGCTTACCAGGGAAGATCTTAATCTGCATCTGCGTTGGGTGGGAGAATCATGGCGACTGCCTGACTCGGCTTCTTTCTCCCAGCATTCTGTTCTGTCTACTCCGCCTACCTAATTTTCTGTCCTATCAAGCCAAGCAGTTTTCTTTATTAGTTAACCAATGAAAACAACAGATAAGATACAAGACCCACCTCCATCAGACATAGTAGAGGAAATTTGTAATTCCAGTGCTAGGGCCTGAAAACTGGTGGATTCCAGGGACACACAGGCCTGCCAATCCAGACTAATTCATGAGCCTAAGGTCCCATGAATGACATTGTCACGCAAAAGTAAGGTTTATGGTTCCCAAGAAATGACACCCTAGAATGACCTCTGTCATCTGTTCACTCATTCATGGACATACACCAAATTTATGAGCAGGAAGCCGACAGATGGACAGACAAAATGTAACAAGTTGAAGGGCACATAAAATATTTTTAAAGTCAGTATGAATGGCTGCAGAATATAGTACGGAGTAGAGCTCTTACCGAGTGGGAACTGAGTCCGGGGTGCATCCTTAGAACCCACAAAACAATCCAAACAAAGCAGGGTGAAGTGCCATTATTTGGTAACACCATTATGGCAGCTGGTGAATGAGAGTCCCCTAACAGAAAGAAACAATTGTTTTTTAACTTAGCCTAACACAAACCAGCTGCAAAATTGTGCTCAACTCTAAAACATGATCTAGAACAGTACAAATCTTCTCGTTAAACAGAAAAGGTCCTTCTGTGGATCAATTTGTAGAGAGCCCCTTTCAGGTCCCTGTTCCTCAGGCTGTAGATGAACGGGTTCAGCATGGGGGTCACCACTGTGTACAGCACAGTGGCTGCCGTGTCCTTCTCAGATGAATGTGCAGATGCAGGGTTGAAATACACAGTGATGATGGTGCCATAGAAGAGACAGACCACAGTCAGGTGGGAGCCACACGTGGAGAAGGCTTTCCATCTTCCCCTTGGGGATGAGACTCTCAGGACAGCAGATGTGATGTGGACGTAGGAGATCAGGATACAGACAAAAGGGGTCACCATGACAACAGCTCCCTCTGTGAGGATCATCAGCTCATTGAGGTGTGTGTCAGAGCAAGACAGTTTCAGGAGAGGAGTAATGTCAAAGAAGAAGTGGGGGATGGCATTGTCCCCACAGAATGAGAGCCGAGCAATGAGCAGGGTGTGTAATAGGACATTCAGATTGGCAGTGAACCATGATCCGGCCACGAGCAAGACACAGACTTTTTGGGTCATCTTTGTTGTGTAGTGTAAAGGGTGGCAGATGGCCCCAAAACGGTCATAGGCCATCACAGCCAGCAGGAAATCGTCCATGTCCACAAACATGAAAAGAAAATACATCTGTGTGAGACACCCAGAGAAAGAAATGGCCTGAACTCCGAGTATGTGCATGGCCAGCACCTTGGGGACAGTGGTGGAGGAGAAGCAGACATCCACGAAGGACAGGTTGCTGAGGAAGAAGTACATGGGGGTGTGCAGGCGGGAGTCTGTGCCGATGGCCAGGATGATGAGCAGGTTCCCCAGGACAGTGGCCAGGTACATGGTGAGGAAGAGCAGGAAGAGGAGCCGCTGCTGCTGGGGATCCCTGGAGAGTCCCAGGAGGAGAAACTCAGAGACACTCGACTGGTTGCTGCCTCTCATTGGACTATGAGCAGGCAAAGATGATTAAATCCTCAAACTTGGGAATCCTGCTCAAGACTGGACAACTGGAGCAACAGAGAAATAGGTCAGAGGATTTGGCAAAAGCACGAATATTGTGTTCCCTGAAGTGGCTTCGCCTCTTCATTGGCACAGTGCACAGGCTGTGAATGGATTGTGTGTGGCGTCTCAGGAAGGATGATGAACAGTTTCTGACAGTGAGTTTCTGCTCAGTTATGTGTGCTGCTTGAACTTTCTGCCATTGTTTTCTTTTTGGATCTTTGAGACAGTGTCTCCCTGTGTTGACAAGAGTGACCTTGAACTTAGAATCCTCATGACCCTGCTTCCTGGGTTCATGGGCGACATGATCACAATGCCTGTCCAGCTAATGTTTTTAAAAGCATAATTTTAAAATTGTTTTTATTTCATGTGCATTGGTGTTTTGCCTGCATGGATGTCTGTGTGAGGGTTTCCAATACCCAGGTACTGGAGTTAAAGACAGGTAAGACTTACCCTATTGGTGCTGGGCTAATCGATGAACAGCCAGTGCTCTTAACCACTGAGCCATCTTTCCAGTTCCATAATAAAATAAAAGTGTGATTTATAAAAAATCACAAACATATCCTGGAGGTGCTGGTACCCACTTTTAATTCCAACAATCGGAAGGCAGAGTCAGCAGATCTCTGAGTTCAAGGCCAGCTTGATCTATAGAGCAAGATCAAGGACAGTCTCCATGGCTGCAAAAAGAAACACTCTCTCAACAACTAAAAACAAATTACAAACATAAGAATTCTAGCAGAGTTAGGAGGGAGGGTATAGTAGGAGAAGCCTTGAATCTCGGTGTTTTAGAAGGTGGAGGTAGGAAGATCAAGAGTTTAAGGTCTTGAGCTACACGGCCAGCCTGAGGATAGCATGCAATTTCGTTTAGATGTTTCTCAATGGATTCATGGACAAAAAAATTTTGTGTGTGTGTGTGTGTGTGTGTGTGTGTGTGTAATATGTGTGGGTGGTGCTTTATTTAAAAATACCAATGTTAGATAATTTGAAGGAGAATTGATGGAAATTATATTAATGTGATAAGTGAAATATACCAGACTCAGGAAAACAAAAACACTACATTTCTTTTTGGTTTTTTGCTTGCTTGTTGTTTTTGGTTTCTGGGGGTTTTCTGATTTTTTTTTGGTTTTGAGATTTGATTTCTCTGTGTACCTCTGGTTATCAAGGAACCTGCATTGTAGACCAGGGTGGCCTCAAACTCATGGAGATCAACCTGGCTCTGCTTCCCGATTGCCTTCTACTGCCTGACTACATTTCTTTTCAAATGAGGACTATAAGTTAATAAAGAAACATGCTCCAGATTGGTTGCAACATCTGTAATCCCACTAATCTAAAGGAGGAGGCTGGAGGATCTCTGTGAGCTTTAGGCCAGCTTCATACATAGAGAGTATCTCCATAGAGAGTCTCAGCAGCTGGAGGGATGGCTCAGCGTTAAAGGCAAGGTTCACAACCGAAAATGTAAGAGTCTCAGGACAGCGAAGATATAGAGAGACTATATCAGTTTTTCTATTTTAATTAAATAACACTATTTTTAGTAATTAATACATAATAATAATAAATATATTAAGGTATAAGGGGACCTACTTCCAGGGACAAGAAAACCAGAGGGGAAGCCAAAGGACAGTAAAGGATGAGATGATTTGCATGGGATGAAAGTATATTTTACATGTGTAAACTGCCATGATGAAATCATCATTATGTACAATTAATCTATATTGACAAAAAGATATAAAACCACCAAAGCACACATATAAACACAGATGCTAACACCCACAAGCATTTAACACCCAGTATTATAGACATCATCACCATAATTAACAATGAGGCTTGGAGGAAGCATGGGTCCTCCATCCTCTCCAATCTGAACAAAGCACATATACCTGTTTGTTGATGAGGCCAAAACATTATAAAAATTAGTTTTATTTCATGTGCATTGGTGTTTTGCCTGCATGAATCAAATCTCATCTAATTTGGCCTCATCCAAATCCACCCCAGACTGATAATCACAGTGTACTGCTCTCTAGACTCAAACAGAGCTCACCTCTGAGTTCTAGACAGCGACATCTTGGCTAGGTGCCCTGCGCTGAACTTGTGGAACTAAGGCAGAAAGGAAGAGTCAGAGGGATGGGTAGACACTTGGCCAACCTGGAGTCCCCACAGCCAGGACACCAGAACCTGACACACAGGCACTGGTTGTAATGGGTGATTATAAAGAATGGTCTGTGAGCTCAGAACTGTTTATGTGGCTCCACTTAAGAGGAAGGGGTGTCCCTAGAAGGTTTCACCTCCAATATGCAGCATAAAGTCCTACTGACCTGACATTGAGAGCAGATGGCAGTCGGTGATGTCACCAGAAGTGCTGGGCTTGCTTCACATTCTTCACTTGGCCAGAAGTTGTCGTTCTGAGAGAGGAGAAATGTCATTGGTGTTTTCGGGCTGTATGCAGGATGCTCTCAAGCCTGGGCTCAGCCCTCAGGAGCAGAAGGACATTTGGGGATCCACAGGGCGAGCTCGTCAGAGGAACTTCCATGGCCACGAGGGCCATGGTCCCTGAGAGCCTCATTAGAGACAAGCAGACAGCAATTTGTCTTTTCTCCTTCTGGGCTCTTTGGGGTCCAACACTGATAATGAAGACCGTCACCTGGATCTATTCCTCGGGACTTAAACAACACTGAAAATGTTGGAATACTGAGGACAACTACAGGCTTCAACCATCTATATAAAAACATCAGAATCCACATATTCTTCTCCACACACACAGTTCCAGTTGATGTCACTGTTGAGAATGTGAAGTCATGTAAGAATCAAGAGAGTGACTTCAAGAGCCTGTGAGATAGCTCCATTGTAGGCAAGAACCAGCGAGTGTGACGACCTCAGCTGATCCCCCACGACCCACACAGTCCAACTGACTCTAGCAGGCTGTTCTCTGACATCCACAAGTGCTTTATAGCTTCCTAGTGTGCAACACATGCCACACACACACACACACAAAGTCTTGGTTTGAGTGAGAATTATCATTATTGGCTCATATTTGAATGTGTGGTTCCTAGTTGGTGAACTGTTTGGGAAAGATTAGGAGGTGTGGTCTTTGAAGGAGTGTGTCACGCGTGTGTCACACTAGGCTCATCTCTTTCCCTCTGCCTCCAGTTTATCAATCAGATGTAAGCTCTCAGCTGCGGCTCCAGCGCCATGCCTCCCAACTGCTGCCAGGCTACCCACCATGATGGTCATGGACTCGCCCTCAGACATCACAAACAACCTTCCAATTAAATGCTTTCTTTTATAAGTTGTCTTGGTCGTGGTGTCTCCATATTGCAATAGAAGAGAAACTAAGACACATACAATGTAACTTTTAAATTTAATCCCAGCACCTGGGAAGAAAAGGCAGGCAGATTTCTGTGAGCTCCAGACCAGATTGTTCTAGATAGTAAGTTCAGGCCAACCAGAAATACATAGTGAGACCTTGTCTCCAAAAGATTACAAATAAAATAAAATAGAAAAATAGAAAGTTAATAAGCTTCTGAATTGCACAGAGCTGTACACACTTCCTAATCCACTGCTCTCTGTTGTCTGACTTTGGGAAGCATCTGACCTGCTTCCTCTGAGTTCCAAACCCTCATCCTCTGCTTAGTGAGGAAGTGAGTCACCTCAAGGAGTTGTGACACATGACTAACTGAAACAGTTGATATGAAATGTCTCGTGACTCTTGACCTTGTCAGAGCCCTTGTCCACCATGCAGAGTCTGTATTTTAAGCCACATTCCATCCTTCACTCTGCTTAGTCATCTGTATCTGGGTAGATATCACCTAGAGATCATATCCCATGGACACACAATTCATACGCCATCAATCAGTTTGTTAAGGGGTCAAAGGGCAACTCATATGCTTTTTCCATTTTAGAGGGAATGGGAAATAGAAGCATTGATGAATCCATTAACAAACTGGGAAAATGTGGATTCTAATAAGCAAAATTCTTTAGGCCCATAGGTAACTTTCTTTAAGACTCTTTGTCAGGACCGGAGAAATGGCTCAGGAATTAAGAACTCTTCCTGCTCTCTCCCCGGGTTCAAATCTTAGCATCCACGGGTGTCTCACAACCATCCATAAATCTAATTCTAGGGATTCCAATGCACTCTTCTGGCCTCTGCAGACACTAAGCATGCATGTGGTCCACAGCCATGTGGCAGGAAATCCACTCATACACTTACAGATTATTTTTAAGTTTTTTTTTAAAAAGGAAGCTTATTGTATAAGCCAGACATGGTGGAAAATTCTGTAAGCTCAACACGTGGGAGGTAAAGGAAGGAGTATCAAGTATTCGAAGCCAGCCTCAGCCACGTAGAGGAGCCAGGTATAGTCACAGGAGACTCTGTCTACACACACAAACACACAAAATACACACACACGATGATGAATTCTGTGGCAGTCTGAACTCTATAGAAAAACCATATCTCAAAACAAAATAGAATGAACTCTGTAATTTTATGTGGTAACCACCATTGAGGAGCACAGCCGTTTTGGGTTCAAAAGCAATTACTTCTAGCCTCTCCTGTTCACTGGCCTACATGTCACCTGTGTCACTGGGACTTGGCACCTGCTGCTGTCTCTCATACTCACACTTATGTTCCTCCTGGGTCTCAGCAGGCAGAGTCTGCCTCTAGGGAGTAGGCTCTAGTGGGGAGCATCAACAGGCAGAATGTCACACCCACAGCACATCTTCCCTTGGTAACTCATGTGGCCAAACACAAGGTCAGAAAGGAAACAGTTTGACAGAAGCCACAACAGATGTGGAGACATTGTTACACCGGGCAGTGAAGCAGCGAGGCCTATGTGTCAGTTTATTGTGAAAACAAACAGCAGCAGTGCTTTGGAGAAATTTCAGACTAGATCTGGAAAGTTGGCTCAGCTGATAAAGGCAAGGGTCACAATCAAATATAAGAGAAATCACAGACCTGCATAGCATTGTTTACACTGAGGAATTATCTTGGGACAGGACATTGTTCAGTAGAAGTGGCCTCAATCATGATGTACCTGAGGCTGGAAAAAGCTCTTAATCTTTCTGTGTTTGCCTTCTGAGTCCTGGGACTACAGCTATGGATCACCACACATCTTTTTTTAAGGAAAACACCAAAGAATCATAGCACATGCGTGCAATCCCAGTAATCAGCTGGTCAAGGGAAGAATATCATGGGTGTAAGGTCAATATGCAATGTATAGCAATCCAACAGAGAGGGAAAGGAGGAGGGAAACTAATGTTTTGAAAGGATAATTATAACAGTGGCTGGAATATAAGTCGTGGATAAAGAGCTCAGCACACCCAGGCTCTTGGTTTTGAGCAAACCCAGAATATCAGTCAGTCTTCCGGGCTTAGCTGATCTTACAGTGTCAGATCTCACTGCAGTCAGAATGTCAGATGTGGGCTGGAGAGGTGGCTCCGTCATTAGAGCACTTGTTGCTCTTCCAGAAGACCTGAGTTCATCTCCTAGATGCAGGTGGTGGCTCACACATAGTGCACATACATACATCCAGGCAGAATGCTTGGACTAGTAAAATAAACAAGTCCCCGAAAAATTTTATTGAAAATAAATATATAATAACAAATATTAGGTGGAAAAAGTAAGTGGATACAGAAGTTATTCCATGTGCAGAAATACTTTAGGACAGCAGAAGATGTTGAAATATGAGTGATGGGTTTGCTTTCTGTTTCTCCTCCAAATGATCCAAGATGTATATATTCTGTACATTGAAAGGGGTCATATAGACATCATCCTAGGACACACAATTTTTTTAAAAAAAATTAATCTCGACACACAACAGCTCCCAGCTCAGCCTGTTTGGGCGCTGGGACAAGGTCCGAATTGGGAGGGCATTCGGGAGGGTGGTGGCTCCTTTGTCTAGGTGGCCGGCCTGCACCAAGCGGGGTCGGCCCTTTGTTCGCGGGACGCCCAGGCAGCGGGGAGATCGGATCCGGGTGCCAGGAGGGCCATCGCTGGGGTGAGTGAGTTTCTGGACGCGGCGGCAGCCCGGGACAGGGAGCTCAGACGTTCCCCACCCCTCCTGCACTTTCTGGTCAGTCTGAGGGGGCTGTAATCCTTGATACCTCTTCTCCATTCCTGTCCCACCCAGCTTGCATCCAAGGCCCTCCCGCACTACCTCTGACCCCCCTCCCCTCTTTGAACCACACAACAGCTCCCAGCTCAGCCTGTTTGGGCGCTGGGACAGGGTCCGAATTGGGAGGGCATTCGGGAGGGTGGTGGCTCCTTTGTCTAGGTGGCCGGCCTGCACCAAGTGGGGCCGGCCCTTTGTTCGCGGGACGCCCAGGCAGCAGGGAGATCAGATCCGGGTGCCAGGAGAGACATCACTGGGGGTGGTGCTGAGGAGTTCCATCTGGATGGTTGTCCATGTTTGGGTACTGAGGAGTTCAAGCTCAGCAGGACGGTCCCTGCTTCTACACTGAAGAGATACACCCAGAGACTCAGGCACAGCAAAGACTGGACCAAGACACCAGGCCTCTCTTGGCTTCATTTGAAAGAGGAGATGGGAAGGCGCCAATGCAAGAATTCCTCCAACAACCTGAAAGGCAACATGACATCACCAGAACCCAGGGATCCCGAAATAAGAAGAATTGTACACCCTACTCCAGAAGAAGTAGAAGAAATCGACTCAAAAGTGAATTATTTGAAAATAATAGAAGACCTTAAACAGGAGGTGAAAAACTGCCATAAACAATTAGAGATTACAAACAAAAAGGTAGAGGAAATGAATAAATCGCTCAAAGATACCCAAGAAAACCAAGAGAAACAAGAAAATGCAATCAAACAGGTAAGGGAAATGGTTCAAGACCTGAAGAATGAAATGGAAGTAATGAAGAAAACACAAACTGAGGGAAGGTTGGAGATCGAAAATCTGGGTAAACGAACAGGAACTACAGAGACAAGTACTACCAACAGATTACAAGAGTTAGAAGAAAGAATGTCAGACACTGAAGATACCATAGAGAAAATTAACACACTGATCAAAGAAAACAGCAAAACCAACAAATTCTCATCACAAAACATTCAGGAAATATGGGACACAATAAAAAGACCAGACCTAAGAATAATTGGGATAGAAGAAGGAGAAGAAGTACAGCTCAATGGTTCAGAAAATATATTTAATAAAATTATAGGAGAAAACTTTCCCAGCCTAAAGAAAGATATTCCTTTGAAGGTTCAAGAAGCATACAGAAAACCGAATAGACTGGACCAAAAAAAACATCTCCTCGCCATATAATAATCAGAACACAAAACATACAGAATAAAGAAATAATATTAAGAGCTGCAAAGGAAAAAGGTCAAGTTACTTATAAAGGTAAACCTATCAGACTTACACCTGACTACTCTATGGAAACCATGAAAGCCAGAAGGTCCTGGATAGATATACTGCAGAAGCTAAGAGAACATGGATGCAAGCCCAGACTACTATACCCAGCCAAGCTTTCGTTCACTATAAATGGAGAAAACAAAATTTTCCAGGATAAAAAACAAATTTAAACAATTCGTAGCCACAAATCCAGACTTACAGAAAGTAATAGAAGGAAAATCACAAACCAAGGAGACCAACAATGACCACAATTACTCAAGCTTCTAGACACCCTTTACCAGCGCAACTAAAAGAAGGCAAACACACAAACTCTATGACTAAAAAAGTGACTGGAGTTAGCAACCACTGGTCATTAATATCCCTTAATGTCAATGGACTCAACTCACCTATAAAAAGGCACAGGCTAAGAGATTGGATACGCAAACAGGATCCAACATTCTGCTGTTTACAAGAAACACACCTCAACCACAAAGACAGGCACCTACTTAGAGTAAAGGGATGGGAAAAGGTTTATCAAGCAAATGGACCTAAGAAACAAGCAGGTGTGGCCATACTAATTTCTAACAAAGTTGACTTCAAACTTAAATCAATCAGAAGAGATGGAGAGGGATATTTTATACTCATAACAGGAACAATTGATCAGGATGAGGTCTCAATCCTGAATATCTATGCCCCTAATATAAAAGCACCCACATATGTAAAAGAAACACTACTAAAACTCAAGGCTGCCATCAAACCGCACACACTAATAGTAGGAGATCTCAACACGCCTCTTTCACCAATGGACAGGTCAATCAGACAGAAACCTAACAGAGAAATAAGAGAAGTAATGGAGGTATTGAATCAAATGGACTTAACAGACATGTATAGAACATTCCACCCAAATAGGAAAGAATATACATTCTTCTCTGCAGCTCATGGAACCTTCTCGTAAATTGACCACATCCTCGGTAACAAAGCAAACTTCCACAGTTACAAAAAAATATCCATAACCACCTGTGTATTATCAGATCACCACGGACTAAAGCTAGAATTCAACAACAATGCTACCCCCAGAAAGCCTACAAACTCATGGAAACTGAATAGTCAACTATTGACCCACACCTGGATCAAAGAAGAAATAAAGAAAGAAATTAAAGTCTTCCTTGAATTCAATGAAAATAAAGAATCAACATACTCAAACTTATGGGACACTTTGAAAGCAGTCCTAAGGGGAAAGTTCATAGCCCTTAGTGCCCACTTAAAGAAAACAGAGAAAGCATACATTGGAGACTTAACAGCCCACCTGAAAGCTCTAGAAAAAAAAGAAGCAGACTCACCTAGGAGGAGTAGAAGACTGGAAATAGTCAAACTGAGGGATGAAATCAACAAAATAGAAACACAGAAAACAATCCAAAGAATCAATGAAACAAAAAGCTGGTTAATGGAAAAAATCAACAAAATTGATAAACCCCTATCCAAACTAATCAAACGGCAGAGAGAGAATTTGCAAATTAATAAGATCAGAAATGAAAAGGGGGACATAACCACAGACATAGAGGAAATTCAGAGAATCATTAGATCTTACTACAAAAGCCTGTATGCCACAAAACTGGAAAATGTAAAAGAAATGGACACTTTTTTAGATAAATACCATATACCAAAGTTAAACCAGGACCAGGTGAACAATCTAAATAGACCTGTGAGTCGCGAAGAATTAGAAGCTGTTATCAAAAACCTCCCTACCAAAAAAAAGCCCAGGACCAGACGGTTTCAATGCGGAATTCTACCAGAATTTCCAAGAAGACCTAATACCTATACTCCTTAAGGTATTTCACAATATAGAAACAGAAGAGTCATTGCCAAATTCCTTTTATGAAGCTACCGTCACTCTGATACCAAAGCCACACAAAGACTCAACCAAGAAAGAGAATTACAGGCCAATCTCACTCATGAACATCGACGCAAAAATCCTCAACAAAATACTGGCAAACCGTATACAAGAACACATTAGAAAAATTATCCATTATGATCAAGTAGGCTTCATCCCAGAGATGCAAGGCTGGTTCAACATACGAAAATCTATCAATGTAATCCATCATATAAATAAACTGAAAGAAAAAACCATATGATCATTTCATTAGATGCTGAAAAAGCTTTTGACAAAATTCAACATCCCTTTATGATAAAAGTCTTGGAGAGATTAGGGATACAAGGGTCATACCTAAATATAATAAAAGCTATTTACAGCAAACCGACAGCTAACATCAAAGTAAACGGAGAGAAACTCAAAGCCATCCCACTTAAATCGGGAACACGACAAGGCTGTCCACTCTCTCCATACCTCTTCAATATAGTGCTTGAAGTTTTAGCAATAGCAATAAGACAACATAATGGGATCAAGGGGATTCGAATTGGAAAGGAAGAGGTTAAACTTTCGTTATTTGCAGATGATATGATAGTGTACATAAGCGACCCCAAAAAACTCCACCAAAGAACTTCTACAGCTGATAAACGCCTTTAGTAATGTGGCCGGATACAAGATCAACTCCAAAAAAATCAGTCGCCCTCCTATACACAAAGGATATGGAAGCAGAGAGGGAAATCAGAGAAGCATCACCTTTCACGATAGCCACAAACAGCATAAAATATCTCGGGGTAACTCTAACCAAAGAAGTGAAGGATCTATTTGACAAGAACTTTAAGGCATTGAAGAAAGAAATTGAAGAGGATACCAGAAAATGGAAGGATCTCCCTTGCTCGTGGATTGGGAGGATCAACATAGTAAAAATGGCAATCCTACCAAAGGCAATTTATAGACTCAATGCAATCCCCATCAAGATCCCATTAAAATTCTTCACTGATCTTGAAAGGACAATAATCAACTTTATATGGAGTGACAAAAAGCCCCGGATAGCCAAAGCAATCTTATACAATAAGGGTACTTCTGGAGGCATTACCATCCCTGACTTTAAACTCTATTACAGAGCTACAGTATTGAAAACAGTGTGGTATTGGCATAAAAATAGAGAAGTTGACCAATGGAATCGTGTAGAAGACCCGGATCTTAACCCACAAACCTATGAACACCTCATTTTCGATAAAGGTGCTAAAAGTATACAATGGAAGAAAGAAAGCATCTTCAACAAATGGTGCTGGCACAACTGGATGTCAACGTGTAGAAGAATGAAAATAGACCCATACCTATCACCAAGCACAAAACTCAAGTCCAAATGGATCAAAGACCTCAATATCAATCTGAACACACTGAACCTGATAGAAGAGAAAGTGGGATGTACACTACAACAGATGGGCACAGGCGATCGTTTCCTATGTATAACCCCAGCAGCACAGTCATTAAGGGCAACATTGAATAAATGGGACCTACTGAAACTGAGAAGCTTCTGTAAAGCAAAAGACACTGTCACTAAGACAAAAAGGCAACCCACTGACTGGGAGAAGATCTTCACTAACCCCGCAACAGACAAAGGTCTGATCTCCAAAATATATAAAGAACTCAAGAAACTAGACTTTAAAATGCTAATTAACCCAATTAAAAAATGGGGCACTGATCTGAAGAGAGAATTCTCAAAAGAAGAAGTTCAAATGGCCAAAAGGCACTTAAGGTCATGCTCAGCCTCCTTAGCGATCAGGGAAATGCAAATCAAAACAACATTGAGATATCATCTTACACCTGTCAGAATGGCTAAAATCAATAACACCAATGATAGCCTTTGCTGGAGAGGCTGTGGAGAAAGGGGTACCCTCATCCATTGCTGGTGGGAATGCAAACTTGTGCAACCACTTTGGAAAGCAGTGTGGCGGTTTCTCAGGAAATTTGGGATCAACCTACCCATGGACCCAGCAATGCCACTCTTGGGAATATACCCACGAGGTGCCCGATCATATGACAAGGACATTTGTTCAACTATGTTCATAGCAGCATCATTTGTAATAGCCAGAACCTGGAAACAACCTAGATGCCCTTCAATGGAAGAATGGATGAAGAAAGTGTGGAATATATACACATTAGAATACTACTCAGCGGTAAAAAACAATGACTTCGTGAAATTTGCATGCAAATGGATGGAAATAGAAAACACTATCCTGAGTGAGGTAACCCAGACCCAAAAGGATGAACATGGGATGTACTCACTCATATTTGGTTTCTAGAGATAAATGAAGGTCAGTGAGTCTATAATTTGATATCCTAAATAATCTAAATAGGAAGGTGAACCCAAAGAAAAACATATAGCTATCCTCCTGGTTATGGGAAGTAGACTAGACTGCCGAGCAAAAAACGGGGATCTTGGGGGTGTGGTGGGAGGGGGGGTAAGGGGAGAAGGTGAGAGAAATGTGAGAATGGGAGGGTGGGGGGAACTTGGGGAAACGGGATGATTGGGATAAAGGAATGTTGGTTAGGGGAACAGAGAAGCACACATCTTAATTAAGGGCGCCATCTTAGGGTTGGCAAGAGACTTGGATCTAGAGGGGCTCCCAGGTGCCCAGGGCGATGTCCCCAGTTAGTTCCTGGGGCAGCTGAGGATAGGGAACCTGAAATGACCCTATCCTATAGCCATACTGATGAATATCTTGCATATCACCATAGAAATTTCATCTGGCGATGGATGGAGATAGAGACAGAGACCCACACTGGAACACTGGACTGAGCTCCCAATGTCCCAATGAGGAGCAGAAGGAGAGAGAATATGAGCAAAGAAGTCAGGACCACAAGGGGTGCGCCCCTCCGTGGAGACAGTGGGGCTGATTCTTTGGGAGCTCACCAAGGCCAGCTGGACTGTGAATGAAAAAGCATGGGATAAAACCGGACTCTCTAAATCTGGCGGACAATGAGGGCTGCTGAGAAGCCAAGGACCATGGCACCGGGTTTTGATCCTGCTTCATGTTCTGGCTCTGTGGGAGCCTACCCAGTTTGGAAGTTCACCTTCCTAGACCAGGATGAGGGGGGAGGACTTTGGACTTTCCACAGGGCAGGGAACCCTGACTGCTCTTCAGGCTGGAGAGGGAGGGGGAGGAGTGGGGGAGGGGAGGAGGAGAGGGAGGAGTGGGAGGGAAATGGGAGGCGGGGAGGAGGCTGAAATTTCTTTTTTCTCCAATAAAAAAATAAATAAAAAAATTAAAAAAAAATTAATCTCATTTCTCAGATGTTAATCAGACGTGGTGACCGTGTTGGTGAGGAAGAGGAGCACCATGAGAAGACACACAGGAACGGGCTACTTGACTCTGAGACTTTACAGCACCGTTTGCTCTTTCTCTTTATGATGTCTTCATTTTCTGGAGGAGCTCATTCAGTGAACATTCTCAGGAGCTGTGAGAGGGCAGATGAAGCTCAGAAGCTGAGTGTGTGCTGAGGGGACATGACCTAGAGCTGTCCTCAGCATGAGAGCAAACAAAAGCTCAGACCATACTCTTTCATCCCTTGGCCTTGCCGCTGCGGCTTCTCCTCTTCTCTCTGAAGCTGATTGTTGCCTTTGCTTAAGGACAACGAGGAAGGAGTGTGTGGACCAGGGCATCTCATCAGCTGAAGAAAGTCTTATGGAGAGGATGAATAACTCCAAGAATAATCAAGATTAGAGAAGACAAAAGAAGAGGCTTTGTGGGAAAGAAACGCTTGGTTCACAAGGGATTAGGAAGACCTGGCAGTGGATCTGAGCAGAGGGAGCATTGAACGTAGGTTTCCTTACCACATGCCACACATGAGCTCATGAACACTCCAATCTTACATACAGCCAATCAGAATTCCCCTAAAGGGTCCTGACTATGTCCAGCTCGTCTCTGGGTTCCTGAAGCCCTGTCTCCCCTGAAACGCTTTTCCTGCAGGTAGCAGTCACATTCACAGAGGAGCTTTTGTGGACCAACCTCCAGGAAGACCATAATGGGGACACATAAGGACACTGCTCATTGGAGACAACTCAGATGTTTTCTTCATCTCCCTGTCACCCCACCCTCCAGCGCCCCCCTTACCTGTTCTGTATGGAGATTTTACACTACAATAGATTCCTAGGTGATCACAGTGTTCAAATGCGTGTGTTACCACATCTTCCTACAGCCTCTTAAACAAGGACTTCTCTTAGAAGACGGGATGACCCAGGGGAGAAAGGCACTTGACACAGTTGAAAAGAGATAATTTATTCCTGAAAGTTGTCCAATGACTTCCACCTTATATACTGTGACATGCATGTGCACACACGCTTCAGCACAGACACACACAAAACACATTTAAATAAAACCAAATCAAGCATTTTTTGTTTGTTTGTATTTGAGGCAAGGTTTCACCATGTAGCCTTAACTGCTCTGGGACTCTCTATGTAGACCAGGCTAGTCTCAAAGTCACAGATATCCACCTGCCCCTGCATACAGCAGCACCCTTAGCTCACAACTACATCTTATTTTAAACAGGAGATCTTTCCGTCTGTAAGGTGCCTTTCAAGCAGAAGGAACTGAGACAAACCATCAGAACCAATGCAAATCAGGACACAGTTGAGGGAATTTGTATCCCAGTGCTGGTCCTGAAAACTGGTAGATTCCAGGGGTGCACAGGTCAGTTAATCCAGACTAATTCATGAGCCTAAGGTCCCATGAGTGACATGGTCACACAAAAATAAAGGGTATAGTTCTGGAGAAATGACACCCAAGATTGACGTCTGTCATCTGTTCACTCATTCACAGACATACAGCAAACATATGAACAGGAAGTATAGGCAGACAAACAGACAGACAGACAGACAGTCAGACAAAATGTAACAAGTTGACACATGTAACAAGGTACATAAAACAATTGAACAATTTTAAAGTTGCTACAAATGGCTATAGAATGTAGTAAAAGGTAGAGTGCTTACCTAGAGTGGCAGAGTCTGTATTGGATCCTAAGAACCCAAACAACTATCACGCCCTGCAGTGGTGACACAGCCCTTTAATCCGGGCACTCAGAAGGCAAAGGCAGGCTGGAACTCTGTGAGTTCAAGGCCAGCATGGTCTACAATACTAGGTATAGGACAGGTTTTAAAGTTACAGAGAAACCCTCTCTTGAAAAAAGAGGGGAAAAAATCAAGACAGAGCTAGATGGTGACACATGATTTGGTAATTCCATCTGGCACCTGGTGAAGGAGGGTCACCTAACAAGAAATAAACAATCGGTTTTTGACTGAGCCTAACACAGTCCAGTTGCAAAATTATACTCAACCCTGAAGTGGGATAGGGAACAAAGATGAGTACATATATTCTAGTTAAACAGAAAAGGTCCTTCTGTGGACAACTTTGTAGAGAGCCCCTTTCAGGTCCCTGTTCCTCAGGCTGTAGATGAACGGGTTCAGCATGGGGGTCACCACTGTGTACAGCACGGTGGCTGCCGTGTCCTTCTCAGATGAATGTGCAGATGTGGGGTTAAAATACACGGCGATGATGGTGCCATAGAAGAGGCAGACCACAGCCAGGTGGGAGCCACACGTGGAGAAGGCTTTCCATCTTCCCCTTGGGGATGAGACTCTCAGGACAGCAGATGTGATGTGGACGTAGGAGATCAGGATGCAGACAAAAGGGGTCACCATGACAACAGCTCCCTCTGTGAGGATCATCAGCTCATTGAGGTGTGTGTCAGAGCAGGACAGTTTCAGGAGGGGAGTCAGGTCACAGAAGAAGTGAGGGATGACATTGTCTCCACAGAATGAGAGCCGAGCCATGAGCAGGGTGTGTAATAGGACACTCAGATTGGCAGTGACCCACGTTCCGGCCACCATCAGGACACAGAGTTTTGGGGTCATCTTTGTTGTATAGTGTAAAGGGTGGCAGATGGCCCCAAAACGGTCATAGGCCATCACAGCCAGCAGGAAATTGTCCATGAGAGCAAACAAGTAAAGAAAATACATCTGTGTGAGACACCCGGAGAAGGAAATGGCCTGAGTCTCAAGTATGTGGTTAGCCAGCACCTTGGGGACAGTGGTGGAGGAGAAGCAGACATCCACGAAGGACAGGTTGCTGAGGAAGAAGTACATAGGGGTGTGCAGGCGGCAGTCTGTGCCAATGGCCAAAATGATGAGCAGGTTCCCCAGGACAGTGGCCAGGTACATGGTGAGGAAGAGCAGGAAGAGGAGCCGCTGCTGCTGGGGATCCCTGGAGAGTCCCAGGAGGAGGAACTCAGAGACACTCGACTGGTTGCTGCTTCTCATGGTCTGAGTCCAAGTGGGGAGGAGACAGTAAATTCAAAACCTAAAGGGGCGTGGACATGATGTAATAGGGCACCAGGTCAGGGTCCCCTCTGCAAATCAGTTCACAGAGTTGCTAGCCCAGGATGTGCCCAGGTCATCTACACATCTGCTTTCCAACACTCTGCCATGGTGTATGCCCTACCTGAACATCCCAGTGTCCACACAGCTTCTAAGAATAGCTATGACATGTTTATACCTCAGCTTTCCTTCTGCCTCCTTCCTAGCACAGAGCATCAGAGAGACGTCCTGTTAGTGCTGTGTTGTCACAAGCGATAACCAATGGATTTGAGCTTCTACATTGGCTTCTTGCTGCTGGAAGAGCTGCAGGGGGTGTTTTTGAAGTAACTTCACCCCGAGTCAGCAAATGTTCATGTCTCGACCGCTGTAACCCTACCTGAGAGGGCAGTTGGTGCTATCCAATGCTGCTCACTTCGCGCTAACCTCAGAGTTAGTGATATCTTGGGAACACAGTAAAGTCCTAAACTAGGGAGGAGCAGGTGAATAGGGTCTTGGTCTTCTGAGCAGGAAAGATGTTCAGAACAACGACAGAACAGTCATTTATGGGAGTCTCTTTGGCTACTGGGACCAGAATCCCTCAGAGCCTCGTTATAGACAAAAAGAGAAACTCCTGTCTACATGTTTGGCCCCTTTGGACCAAACAACAGTGACAGAGAATAACACCAAACTTTACATGCAATGGTTGGATCAAGATGGACAGACTTCAGAAAGGAGTCCATGCTGGTAGACACAGACCCCCGATGGCATTGTTTATGACATCAGCTCTCATCACCTGAGATCTCAGCCTCTGCCTGCCAGTGTGGAGAGGAAATTTTTGTATTCCCGTATGTTCAATGTAATCTTTGCTTTCCTATGTCTGGTCACTTTCAGCAGTGATTCGTGATGTCATATCGTCTTCGGTTTGAGGCAGGAATATTAAGGGCAACATCTATGAGGAATTTGTCCTTCATAGCATATGCATTTCCAACTCACACAGTTTACTGCTTTCCTGGAATGGAACTCCTATCACACATAGGCTCAGAGTGGTGAGGCTGTGTAGCACGATTCATCAAAACTGACATACAGAAATTTGGATTTAATCTGAAGGTCAGAATAGCAAAACAGCCAGCCACTGGTTCTCACCTCTACCTCAGTCTGTAATGGCGATCCCGCCTCCAGGAGTCTCAGAAAGAGACTGTGTGTGAGTGCTGCCTCCTCCTGCCTTATATTCCTCTCTAGTGGTAGGGATAGTGTGCACCCCTACCTCCTGATCTATGGCAAACTAGTGTGGTTACTGGAATGAAAGGTGTGTGTCACCACTGTCTGATCTGTAAGGCTGATCAGTGTGGCTGTTTGACACTCTGAACTTCAGACAAGTTTTATTTATTAAGATACAAATGACATACCACTACAGGGCTGGAACACCATGTTCCTACCACACACACACACTTCTCCATAGCAGGTGGAGGCAGGATGAGGCTCCATCTGATTCTACCACTGTGAGGACAGCCATAATGTGCAGCTCCCTGAGGAGCAGACAGGGACTAAAGAAGGAAACGAGCAGATCTGACTCGGAGCGGGGTGGCCCCAGTAGCCTGGACTGACCAACTCAGCTGCCCCCAGCCCCACACCCAGGGTCTTCGGTCAGCCTCCCTAACATCTACCCCATCTGTGTCCCTCTGGAGCTCATGAAGGGCTGGTCCTGCAGAATGACACCTGCAGATCTCTGTGACTCAAAACAGCAGCGGGATATCCGAGAAGAGTTTCTGTGAGGGCCCAGTAATGATGGAGTAGCAGAAACCAGAGGTCTTGAACCAGACCAATGAGTCTTGAAGGTGAATGTTTGCGAGGAAAGCTGATAGGACATAAGGGTCTCCTGTGTGATACACGATGCCAGCCAGTGCCTCCAGGATAAAGAAAGGTATTGGAGAAGTGAGAGAGATGGAGAGGCAAAGATTTGTTTGTTTGTTTGATTGATTGATTGGTTGGTTGGTTGGTTGGTTGGTTGGTTGGTTGGTTGGTTGGTTTAGTTTAATTGTGTTTTACTTTTCTTTTGGGTTGGATGATGCAAGGGTGAAGGGTCAATATGGGAGGACTGGGAGATGAGCATAATTTGAGTGCATGATGTGAAATTCCCAAGAATCAATAAAGAATTCATGTTTAAAAAAGAAAGAAAGAGGGCAGAGGGAGGCAGATAGGAAGGGTGGAAGAAAGGAGAGAATAGGAAGAAGAAAAAGAAGAGAGAGAGAGGGAGGGAGGGAGGGAGGGAGGAAGGAAGGAAGGAAGGAAGGAAGGAAGGAAGGAAGGAAGGAAGGAAGGAAGGAAGGAAGAAAAGCAGGCCAGCAGGCCAGCTAGGTGGTACACACAGTAGTTCTGCTGTGGAAAGTGGAGAGAGAAGAATTATAATTGGAGAATTGCCTGAGTTTCATGTAGGGGAAGGGGAAGCAGGGAGTAGAGGGAGAGGAGGAATTTGATATAGCAGCATATGTCCAAATTAATGCAGCAGCCAAGAAGGCCTGGAGTAAACTTCCATCATCAAAAGAACAGACTGAGAAGTTATCTAGTATAAGACAGGGGCCAGATGAATTATTCCAGGACTTTGTTTCCAGACTAACTCAGGCATCTAATAAGTTGATTGGAGACACAGAAGCAGGGCAGTTAATAATTAAACAATTAATTAGCCTTTGAGAATGCCAATGTTCTATGTAAGGTGGCATAAGACCTTTTAAAAAGCAGAGTAAAGTTGCAGATTATATCTGAATTTGCTCAGATATCAGCGAATCATATACACAGGGAATGTCTATAGCTGCTGCCTTGCAGGGAAAGACAATTAATGATGTCTTATACCAGCAGAGAGACCTAGGCCCAGGGAGAACGCAAACTACAGGAATACCTAGAGGCTGTTTTGGATGTGGTCTTAGGGGGCATCAGGTCAGACGATGTCCTGATAGGAGAGAAAGCCAGAGGACAAGAAGAAAACCAGGGTTGTGTAGAAGATGCCGGAGAGGAAAGCATTGGACTAGTGAATGCAGATCAAAAAGAGATGACCTAGGAAATCTCCTCTCAGGAAATGGAAGCAGGGGCCAGCCTCAGGCCCAGAGACAAAATTATGGGCTTATCCAGTAATTGTTCCCCCATAAGGAAATCTATACAGGACATCTTCAGAGCAACCACAGGAAGTGCAGGGGTCAACCTCAGCTCTACCGTGTACACCGTTCTGACACCTGAAGTGGAGATGCAAGCTTTCCCCATGGGGATTTACGGGCCTTTTTACCAAAAGGCCCTGTAGGATTATTGTTAGAGAGAAGTAGCTCAACTATGCAAGGGATCATTGTAGCTCCTGGAGTCACTGATGCTGATTTTGAGGGAGAGATCAAAGTGATGACTTGCTCACCAAGTGGAGTTTCTGTAGTAAAAGCAGGTCAGAGACTTGCACAATTAATTTTACTTCCTGCTGTGCAAACCAATAATCAAAGCAAGAAAGAAAAGACAGGAAAGGACAGATTTGGTTCACCTGATACATATTGGGTACAAGCCATAGGTCCTCAGAGACCAGAACTCGCTTTGTTTATAAATGGAAGAATATTTTCTGGTCTTCTAGATACTGGAGTGGATATTTCAGTTATAACCACCAGCCAATGGTGGCCAAAAACGGAGACTATTACACAGCTACTAGGAACCCTGAACAGAGTAGAAATGAACTGCATTGGAAAGATGGAGAAGACCATGAAGGAACTTTCTGGCCATATATTATTCCTTATTTATGGGGTCGAGATATTATGTCCAAAATGGGGGTTTATTTATATTCTCACACCACAGCTGTTACTAATCAGATGTTTCAACAAGTATTAGTACCCAACCAAGATCTAGGCAAGAATAATGAGGAAAAGATTGATTCTATCGTACCAGATGGTAGACCTCCTAGGGTAGGATTAGGGTATTTTTAAGAGAGGTCACTGAAAGACCTGCACTCCATGCAGACCCAATAGATGGAAAAGTGACAAACCTGTATGGGTAAATCAGTGGCCTCAAACACAAGAGAAATTACAAACTGCCCAGCAGTTAGTGGAGGAACAGCTGGATAATGGACACATTACACCATGGAATTCTCCAATTTTTATTATTAAAAAGAAATCAAGAAAGTGGAGATCAGGATTTAAGGAATGCAACCATTCAGCCAACAGGAGTGTTACAGCCAGGGCTGCCTTCCCCTACAGTGATACCAAAGGACACCCATAAAATTATTTTAGACTTAAAAGATTGTTTTAATACCATCCTTTTGGCATCACAAAATTGCCAAAGATTTGTGCCACACCAGCATGGCAACTGTAGTTCTTCTGAGTGGGGGACGTTGGGATTAACACACAACACAACTTCAGGTTCTGCAGACAAGCCTTTATTCCACTTTCTCACATAGTATATATAGCCCTCAGCAAGGGAGGCCGAGCCAGCAAAAGCAGGAAGCTCATCACCATAGGGGTAAACATCTTTAGAAACATTACTAAAAACAACAGATTGTTTTTTCTTGTTTTTGCTCTTGTTTTTGGAACAACCAACCACAAGAATACAAAACAGATCAAGTGGGGGTGTGAAGTCCTGCCCTCTAGGGACCAATTTGCCTTTAGTAATCCCTCAGTTAATTTTAGAAAGTCAATGAAGAGATATCAATGGAATGTCTTACCTCGTAGCATGGCTAACAGTGCCACCTTATTCCAGAAGTTCTTAGCTCAGGCTGTACAAAGGGTTAGAGATCAATTTCCACCAGTTTATATTATCCATTATAAGGATGATATCCTGCTTGCTCATAGTGATAAGGATACTTTACTAGAAACATACAGATTATTACAACAAAGCCATGCAGGACTAATTATTGCTCCTGAGAAGTACAGAGGTACCCACCTTTTCAATATTTAGGTCATATGTTATACTCCAAAGAAAATAAGCTTCAGAAAATAGAATTTAGGAAGGATGATTTAAATACTCTTAATGACTTTCAAAGGTTGTTAGAAAATATACAATGGCTGAGGCCTTATCTAAGGTTTCCTACAGGAAACCTTGAGCCTCTACGTGAAATCCTTAAAGGAGATAGTGATCCAAATCCCAGAAGATAACTTTCAGAAGCTGCCAGACAGAGTCTTTCACAGAAAGAGCAGGCTATAAAGAACAGCAGGCATGTTGTGTGGGTTACAGCCAAACATGGCAGGCATGTATTTTACCTACAAAAGTGGCTCCTATGGCAATTTTATGGCAAAGTGGGCCACTTCTATGGCTGCACTTTCCTGTGTTGCCAGTTAAAGTATTGAATCCTTATTTTGGAGCAGTAGCATGCTTAGTACAGAGAAGCAGGATAGAATCTAGGAAATATTTTGGCAAGGAACCAGCAATAATCAATATTCCTTACACTAAGCAGCAAATTGAATGGTTATTCCAAAATAGTGATTCTTGGGCAATTGTGTTTGCTCAGTTTCAAGGTCAGGTTAATAATCTTTTCCCAGCTGACCAATTACTGCAGCTTACACAATTGCATTCATTCATTTTTTCCTAAAATGGTGGCAAAAGATCCCATAAAGGATGCTTTGTTAATTTTCACTGATGGCTCATCTAATGGGATGGCCGCCTATGTGGTCAATGGTAAAAGACACATGGTACAGACAGAACCAGCTTCAGCTCAAATAGTTGAGCTGCAAGTTGTAGCTTTAGTGTTTCAAAATTTTGTAAATGAGGCTTTTATTCTATATACTGACAACTGGTATATTTATAATACTCTTTAGATATTGGAGACGGTCCCTTATATAGGGACTAGCAATGAATAAGTTAAGATATTATTCCAACAGATTCAGGAGGCCATACAACTTAGAAACTTACCATGTTTTGTGGAACATATCAGAACGCATAAAAGTCTTCCTGGTCTGTTAGCTGAAGCTCTAGCTGACAGACTCACAAAAATAATTTCTTTATCTCAGATTGAACTTGCTCAGCAGTCTCATGCTTTGTGCCATCAAAACAGTTTAAGAAAGCAATTTAAATTGACCAGAGAAGCTGCTCGTCAAATTGTTAAGCAATGTGACAGAGGCCCACAACAATTACCCATGCCTCATTTGGGGGAAAATCCCCAAGAACTGTTTCCATATGGCAGATGGATGTTACTCGTGTTACTGAATTTGAAAAATTGAGATATGTGTATGTGGCAATTGATACCTATTCAGGATTCATGATGGCCACTGCACAAACTGGGGAAGCCACTAAGCATGTAATAACTCATTGCTCGAAATGCTTTCCATTCATGGGAACCCCAAAAGTAATAAAGACAGACAATGGGTCTGGATGTTAGCAGAGCATATCAAGGATTTTGTGCCCAGTGGAATGGTATACATAAGACCGATATTCCTTATAATCCTCAAGGGCAAGGAATTGTGGAGCATGCACTTAGCTCCTTGAAAACACAACTTCAAAAGATAAAAGCAGGAAAATTGTATCCCCAGATGCCACATAATACCTTAAATCATACATTGTTTATACTAAATTTTCTAAATATGAATGTACATAAGCAATCAGCAGCAGACAGATTGTGACATAATAGTACAAAGACCACCTTTACTGAAGCAGGGTAGAGAGACCCTTGCACTGGAATATGGAGAGGGCCAGATCCTATATTAATATGGGGTCGAGGGCATGTCTGTGTTTTTTCTCAGTATGAAGATCAAGCAAAATGGCTTCCAGAGCAACTGGTTCAGTGTATTCAGCAAAAGAATACCAGACCTGATGACATCATAGCTGATAATATCCCAGCAGAAGAAACAAAATAAAAGAAGATCTAGGAGGAACCTGTGATCCAGCTTTTCCCTCCCCCACAGAAAGGAATGCCTGATTCAAGACCTGCTACCAGGTCTCTGACACTGCCACCACCCTAAACTGCAGGATACCATTCTGCTTCCAGAGATTCCAAACAAAGAGACCCTGCTGAGGTGACTACTATGACTACAACTTTCTGCATTTGAATCCTCTTTGCTTTGGAGCTAAGATGAAGAATGAACATTTGACTGTTTTAGTCTCTAAGACACAGAACTCATTTTGATTAAAATATTGTGCCTGAGAACTAAGGCCTAAGCTTTCCCCTCAGGGAAAGAAAGATGCAAAATAAGAAATAACTGAAACCCCTCTTCAGTTAAGAAAGGAGGCAGCCCATATGTCAAAGAAACACTTCTAAAGCTTAAATCATATATTAAACCCCACACACTAATTCTGGGAGACTTCAACACTCCCCTCTCATTGGACAGGTCAATGAGTCAAAAAATGAACACAGAAATAAGAGAACTAACAGACGTTATGACTCAAATGGACTTAAGAGACATCTATAAAATATGCCATCCAAACAGAAAAGAATATACCTTCTTCTCAGCACCTCATGGAACCTTCTCAAAAACTGACCACATACTCGGTAACAAAACAAACCTCAACAAATACAAAAAAAAAAAAATTGGAATAACTCAATGTACCTTATCAGATCACCATGGTTTAAAACTAGAAGTCAACAGCAATACTAATTCCAGAAAACCCACAAACAAATGAATCATCAATGGGTCAAGGAAGAAATAAAGGGAGAAATTAAAGACTTCCTAAAATTCAATGAAAATGACCACACAACATACTCACATTTATGGGACACAAAGCAGTGTTAAGAGGCAAGTTCATGCCTGGAGGGATGGCTCAGCCGTTAAAGGCTAGGCTCACAACCAAAAATATAAGAGGCAAGTTCATAGCATGAAAAAAGCTGGGAAAATCCCACACTTAGCGAATTAACAGAACATTTGAAAACTTTAGAACAAAAATAAACAAACTCACCTAAGAGAACTAGAGGGCAGGAAATAAATCAAATTGAGAGCTGAAATCAACAAAATACGAACAAAGAAAACAATACAATAAATCAATGAGACAAAGAGTTGGTTCTTCAAGAAAATCAACAAAATAGGCAAACATCAAACTAAATGGAGAGAAACTCCCAGCATTTCCACTGAATACAGGAACAAGAGAAGGTTGTCCACTCTCTCCATATCTATTCAATGTAGTTCTTGAGGTCCTAGCCAGAGCAATAAGACACCAAAGGGAGATCAAGGGGATACAAATTGGAAAAGAAGTCAAACTCTCACTGTTTGCTGATAATATGAGAGTTTACATAAGTGATGCCAAAAATTCTACCAAGGAATTTCTACAACTCATAAACAGTTTCAGTAATGTAGCAGGATACAAGATTAACTCAAAAAAATCAGTAGTCCTCCTGTTCACAGATGATAAAAGGGCTGGGGAAGAAATCAGAGAATCAACACCCTTCACAATAGCTACAAATAGCATAAAATATCTTAGAGTAACTCTAACCAAACAAGTGGAAGACTTGTATGATGACAAGAACTTTAAATCTTTGAAGAAAAAAATTGAGGAAGAAACCAGAAAGTGGAAAGGTATCCCATGCTCTTGGGTGGGCAGAATTAATACAGTTAAAAGTGGCAATCTTGCCAAAAAGCAATCTACAGATTCAACACAATGCCCAGCAAAATCCCAGCAAAATTCTTCATGGACCTTGAAAGAATGGTATTAAACTTCATATGGAAAAGCAAAAACCCCAGGATAGCCAAAACAATCCTGTACAATAAAAAAACTTCTGGAGGCATCACAATCCCTGACTTCAAACTCTACTACAGAGCTACAGTACTGAAAACAGCCTGGTGTTGGCATAAGAACAGACAGGAGGACCACTGGAACCGAATAGAAGACCCAGATATCAATCCACACATCTTCGAACACTTGATTTTTGACAAAGAAGCAAAAAATATCAAATTAAAAAAATAAAGCATATTTAACAAGTGGTGCTAGCATAACTGGATATCAACACGTAGAAGAATAAAAATAGACCCATATCTATCACCATGCACAAAACTCAAGTCCAAATGGATCAAAGACCTCATCATAAAGCCAGCCACACTGAACCTTATAGAAGAGAAAGTAGGAAGTACACTTGGACACATTGGCACAGGGAACCACTTCCTAAATATAACCCCAGCAGCACAGACTGAGAGAAACAATTAATAAATGGGACTTCCTGAAACTGAAAAGCTTCTGTAAAGCAAAGGACATGGTCAACAAGAAAAAACAACAATCTACAAAATGGGAAAGATCTTCACCAACCCCACATCAGACAGAGGTCTGATCTCCAAAATATACAAAGACCTCAAGAAATTGGACACCAAAAGATTACATAATCAAATAAAAAAAAATGGAGTACAGACCTAAACAGAGAACTCTCAGCAGAGGAATCTAAAATGGCTGAAAGACACTTAAGAAAATGTTCAACATCCTTAGTCATCAGAGAAATGCAAATCAAAACAACTCTGAGATGCCATATTACACCTGTAAGAATAACCAAGATCAAAAACACTGATGACAACTTATGCTGGAGAGGTTGTGGAAAAAAGGGAATACTTCTGCATTGCTGGTGGGAATGCAAGCTGGTTACAAACCCTTTGGATGTCAGTGTGGTGATTTCTCAGAAAATTAGGAAACCTTCCTCAAGACCCAGTAATACCACTTTTGGGTATATATCCAAAGGATGCTCAATTGTGACACAAGGACATGTGCTCAACTATGTTCATAGCAGCTTTGTTTGTCATGGCCAGAACCTTGAAACAATCTAAATGCCCCTTGATTGAAGAATGTAAAAGGAAAATGTGGTACATTTACATAATGGAGTACTACACAGCAGAAAAAAATAACAACAGCTTGAATTTTACAGGAAAATGGATGGAGCTAGAAAACATTATTTTGAGTGAGGTAACCCAGACACAGAAAGACAATTATCACATATACTCACTCATATGTAGTTTTTAAACATAAAGCAAAGAAAGCCATCCTACAAACCACAACCCCCGAGAACTTAAACAACAATGCGGACACTAAGAGAGACTTACATAGATCTACATGGGAAGTAGAAAATAGAAAAAGACAAGATCTCCTGAGTGATTGGGAACATGGGGACGTTGGGGGAGGGTTGAAGGGGGGAGGGGAGAGGCACAGAGAGGAACAGAGAAAAATGTAGAGCTCAATAAAATCAATAAAAAATGTATCAAATAAGAGTTGCTGGGGGGGGGGTGAACTGCAGCACCAGCACTTGGTTCAGTTATCCAGATCTGGGTTACCAAATCAATGCTCTTCTGAGGTGGGGTTCATCATCCATCCAGGGACACAGATCCAATCGCTGGATATGTTCTCTCTCTCTCTCTCTCTCTCTCTCTCTCTCTCTCTCTCTCTCTCTCTCACACACACACACACACACACACACAATGATGACTCTGTGACAGTCTGAGCTCCATAGAAAGACCATTTCTCAGAACAAAAGAGAATGAACTCTGTCATTTTTCCTTTGTAACCATCAACAAGGAGCCCAGCCACAGTGGATTTCAACAGCAATGACTTCTAGCCTCTCCTGTTCATTGGCCTGCATGTCACCATGTCACCAGGACTTTGCATCCACTGCTGTCTCTCATACTCCCTCTTGTATTCCTCTTGGGTCTCAGCAGGCAGGGTCTGCCTCTAGGGAGTAGGCTCTACTGGGGAGGATCAGTGGGCAGATATCACACCCACAGCACATCTTCCCTTGTAATTCATGTGGCCAATCACAAGGTCAAGAGTCAGGAAAGGAAACCGCTTTTCAGAAGCCACAACAGATGTGGAGACATTGTTATACAGGGCAGTGAAGCAGAGAGGCCTATGTGTAAGTTTATTGTAAAAACTAACAGCAGCAGTGCCAGAGAAATGACAGACCTGGATTGCATTGTTTATATTGTGCTAAAGTTTTTTTTAAACAAGAACTTGTGCAGTAGGAGTGGCCTCAACCTGATGTAGCTGAGACTGGCATGAACTCTTGATCCTTCAGAGTTTGCTTCTGAGTCCTGGGACTCAGCTATGGATCATCACACATCCTTATTAAGGCAAACACCAAAGTGTCATGGACACCACTGCAATCCCAGTATCAAGTGACTAATGGAAGAGAATCATGGATCTAAGGGCAGCCTGCAATGTATAGCAAATCCAACTGAGAGGGAAAGGAGGAGAGAAAGTAACGTTTTGAAAGGATAACTATAACAGTGGGCTGGAATGCAAGTCATGGGTAGAGGTCTCAGCACACTCAGACCCTTGGTATTGAGCAAACCCAGGGGTTCAGTCAGGCTTCTGGGTTCAGCTGCTCTTACAGTGTCAGATCTCACCGCAGTCAGAACGTCAGATGTGGACTGGAGAGGGAGCTCCATGGTTAGAGCACTTGTTTCTCTTGCAGAAGACCTGGGTTCATCTCCTAGACACAGGTGGTGGCTCCAAACAGCCTGCAACTCCAGGTCCAGGTGTTTCTGAACATCAGGCACACACATAGTGCACATACATACATACAGGCAGAATACTTGAACAAGTAAAATAAATAGGTCCAAACAACATTTTATTAAAGATAAATGTACAATAAAAATGTTAGCTGAGGAATTAGATACAGAAGTTATTCCATGTGCAGAATTATTTTAAGAAAGGAGAAGTTCAAATATGAGTGATGGGTTTGCAAATTTTAAATGATGCATATCTTTTGCTTCTCCTCCAAACAATCCAAGATGCATCTATTCAGTACATCGACAGGGGTCACATGGACTTCCATCATCCTCAGGACACACAGTTTTTGAAGAAATTTAAGTCTCACTTCTCAGATATCAAGAAGACATGAGTGACCGTGTTGGTGAGGAAGAAGAGCACCATGAGAAGACACACAGGGCCGGGCTACTTGACTCTGGGACTTTACAGCACCGTTTGCTCTTTGCTCTTTCTCAGGTCTGCATTTTCTGGAGGAGCTCATTCAGTGAACATTCTCAGGAGCTGTGAGAGGGCAGATGAAGCTCAGAAGCAGAGTGTGTGCTGAGGGGACATGACCTAGAGCTGTCCTCAGCATGAGAGCAAACAGAAGCTCAGACCATACTCTTTCATCCCTTGGCCTTGCCGCTGCGGCTTCTCCTCTTCTCTCTGAAGCTGATTGTTGCCTTTGCCTAAGGACAAGGAGGAAGGGGTGTGTGGACCAGGGCAGCTCATCAGCTGAAGAAAGTCTTATGAAGAAGATGAATCACTCCAAGAATAATTGAGATGAGAGAACACAGAAGAGGCTCTGCGGAGAAGGGCTTGGTTCACAAGGGATTGGGAAGAGACCTGGCAGTGGGTCTGAGCAGAGGGAGCATTGAACGTAGGTTTCCTTACCACATGCCACACATGAGCTCATGAACACTCCAATGTTACCTACAGACAATCAGAATTCCCCTAAAGGGTCCTGACGATGTCCAGCTCATCCCTGGGAGTCTGAAGCCCTGACTCCCCTGAAATGCTTTTCCTGCAGATAGCAGTCACATTCACAGAGGAACTCTTGTGGACCAACCTCCATGAAGACCATAATGGGGACACATAAAGACACTGCTCATTGGAGACAACTCAGATCTGCCCCAAGATGTTTACAAAAGCAAAAAATTAATGGCATCTGCAAAAATTCTCTCTACAAACTGCTATTGGATAGGAAGCACAAATTAAAAGAAAGGAAGGAAAAAGGTTCCATTTCAGATTCTCATACCCTCTTTCCACAGTTCTTGGATCCGACTCTGATGCTAAGGTGACAGTGGATGTAAGTACATTTCTGTTTTCAGTGAAGAAGACCTGGGAAAGGACAGATTTACCTTTTTTCTTCAAAAGTTATCAGATGGTACATGCTCTGTTGTAAGAGGAGCGGCCCGGCTGTGTTCCCGGCACCCAGCCGCCCACATGGTTAGCTTATGCCCCAAAATAACAACACACAAACTGTATCATTTAAACACTGCCTGGCCCATTAGTTCCAGACTCTTATTGGCTAGCTCTTACATATTAATCTAACCCATTTATAATATTCTGTGTAGCCCACGAGCTGGCTTACCAGGAATGATCTTAACCTGCATCTGCCTGGCCCGGGAACATCATGGCAACTCCTGACTCAGCTTCCTTCTCCCAGAATCCTGTTCTGTTTACTCCACCCACCTAAGGGTGGGCCTATCGAATGGGCCTTAGGCAGTTTCTTTATTAATAAGAAATCACTCCCACATCAATGCTCCTCAAAGCCTTCACTCTCTCGAACTAGTGAACATTCCAGGATTGCACGGCCTTCCTTAAAACGCTGGCTGTCTGCCATGCCAGCACGGCAACTCTCATTCTTCTGAGCGAGGGATGTCGGGATTAACACGCAATACAACTTCAGGTTCTGGAGACAAGCCTTTTATTCCACTTTCTCACAAGTATATATAGCCCTCAGCAGGGGAGGCCAAACCAGCAAAAGCAGGAAGCTCATCACCATAACTCAATGGCTTAGGGGTAAATATCCTTAAAAACATTGCTGAAAACAACAGATTGTTCCTGTTTTGTTCCTGTTTTCAACCAACCTCAAGAGTGCAAAACAGATCAAGTGGGGGTGCAAAGACCTGTCCTCTGGGACCCAACAGCTGTCTGCAGTAGCAAACTCTAGATGCATCCCAGTTTGCTATGGCAGTTTTTTGCAGCTCACATTGAACCATGTGCCAGCCAGTGAGCATGACCCGATCTTGAACGTCACTGTCCTGCAAGTTAACTACCTTGTTAAAAAGAAACGTCCTACTGGTGGCAAATGTAAACTGAGGAGAGATGGGTTCTGAGCAGTTGATCAGGACCATATCACAGACAGATACCGCAGATATGATCAAGGAATATTCTGCCCATTTAGAGAGCTAAAGTTCTTGAAAACTGCACTAGGGAGATTGGCGCTGCCAGCGGGTCTTCACTCCTCAACTGAGTCGAGAGTCGATCTGGACAGATTATAAAGCTACAGAGAAACCCTCTCATGAAAAAAAAAAAAAGCCAAAAAGAAAAAACGAAAGCAAGACTGAGCTAGACCATGGCACATTATTTGGTAATTCTAGTAATTCTATCTGGTACCTGTTGAATGAGATTTCCCTAACAAGAAATAAACAATTGGTTTTGACTGAGCCTAACACAGTCCAGTTGCTGAATTCTGCTCAACTCAGAAGCATGATAGGGAACAAAGATCAGACCAAATATTCACATTAAATGAAAAAGGTCATTCTGTGGACCATTTTGTAAGAGCCCCTTTCAGGTCCCTGTTCCTCAGGCTGTAGATGAACGGGTTCAGCATGGGGGTCACCACTGTGTACAACACGGCGACGGCAGTGTCCTTCTCAGATGAATGTGCAGATGCGGGGTTGAAATACACGGCGATGATGGTGCCATAGAAGAGGCAGACCACAGCCAGGTGGGAGCCACACGTGGAGAAGGCTTTCCATCTTCCCCTTGGGGATGAGACTCTCAGGACAGCAGATGTGATGTGGACGTAGGAGATCAGGATACAGACAAAAGGGGTCACCATGACAACAGCTCCCTCTGTTTGGATCATCAGCTCATTGAGGTGTGTGTCAGAGCAGGACAGTTTCAGGAGGGGAGTTGCATCACAAAAGAAGTGGGGTATGACATTGTCCCCACAGAATGAGAGCTGAGCAATGAGCAGGGTGTGTAATAGGACATTCAGATTGGCAGTGACCCACGATCCTGCCACCATCAGGACACAGACTTTTTGGGTCATCCTTGTTGTGTAGTGTAAAGGGTGGCAGATGGCTACAAAATGGTCATAAGCCATCACAGCCAGCAGGAAATTGTTCATGTCCACAAACACGAAAAGAAAATACATCTGTGTGAGACACCCAGAGAAAGAAATGGCCTGAGTCTCAAGTATATGGTTGGCCAGCACCGTGGGGACAGTGGTGGAGGAGAAGCAGACATCCACGAAGGACAGGTTGCTGAGGAAGAAGTACATGAGGGTGTGCAGGCGGGAGTCTGTGCCGATGGCCAGGATGATGAGCAGGTTCCCCAGGACAGTGGCCAGGTACATGGTGAGGAAGAGCAGGAAGAGGAGCCGCTACTGCTGGGGATCCCTGGAGAGTCCCAGGAGGAGAAACTCAGAGACACTCGACTGGTTGCTGCCTCTCATTGGACTATAAGCAGGCAAAGATGATTAAATCCTCAAACTTGGGAATCCTGCTCAAGACTGGACAACTAGAGCAACAGAGAAATAGGTTAGAGGTTTTGGCAAAAGCACAAACATTTTGTTCCCCGCAGTGGCTTCGCCTCTTCATTGGCACAGTGCACAGGCTTGTGAATGGATTGTGTGTGGCATCTCAGGAAGGATGCTGAACAGTTTATGGCAGTGAGTTTCTGCTCAGTCATGTGCGCTGCTTGAACTTTCTGCCACTGTTTTCCTTTTGGATCTTTGAGACAGGGTCTCCCCATGTTGACAAGAGTGACCTTGAACTTAGAATCCTCCTGTGATTCCTGAGTTCATGGGTGACATAATCACAATGCCTGACCAGCTAAAGTTTTTTAAAGTGTAACTTTTAAAATGTTTTTATTTCATGTGCATTGGTGTTTTGCCTGGATGGATGTCTGTGTGAGGGTATCCGATATCCAGGAACTGAAGTTAAAGACAGTTAAGAGCTACCCTATGGGTGCTGGGTTAATGGAAAAACAGCCAGTGCTCTTAACCACTGAGCCATTATTTTCAGTTTCATAAAAGAAAATAAAAGTGTCATTTATAAAAAAAATTACAGACATATCCTGGAGGTGCTGGTATTTAATCCCAACTTTTAATCCCAACACTTGGAAGGCAGAGTCAGCAGATCTCTGAGTTCAACACCACCTTGATCTATAGAGTAAGATCAAGGACAACTTATGTGGCTACACAAAGAAACGCTCTCTATATAACTAAAAATAAATTACAGACATAAGAATTCTGGCAGAGTTAGGAGGGAGAGTGTAGTAGTAGATGCCTTGAATCTTGGTGTTCAGAAGGTGGAGGCAGGAGGACCAAGAGTTTAAGGTCTTGAACTACACGGCCAATCTGAGGATAGCTTTAACTGTGTCCAATTTTGTATAAATGTCAATCAATAGATTAATGAGCTAAAACTGTGTGTGTGTGTGTGTAGTGGTGTTTTATTTAAAAATATGAAAATTAGGAGATCGTTTGAAGGGGAATGATGGAAATTATATTAACAGGAGAAGTGAAATACACCAGACTCGGGAAATCAGAAACACTTCATTTCTGTTCAGTTTTTTGCTTGCTTATTGTATTTGGTTTCTGGTGTGTTGTTTTGCTTTGATCTGTTCTGATTTTTGAGACAGGGTTTCTCTGTGTAGCTCTGGATGTCCAGGAACCTACTCTGAAGACCAGGCTGGCCTCAAACTGCTTCCCGAGTGCCTCCTACCTACCTGGCTACTTTTCCTTTCAAATGGAAAATCTAAGGTAAAAAGAAACATGCTCAGGCATGGTGGGACACATCTATAATCCCACTACTCCACAGGAAGAGGCAGGGGGATCTCTGTGTGCTGAAGCCTCATACATAGAGAGTATCTCCATAGAGAGTCTCAGGACAGCCAAGATATAGAGAGACTGTACCTGTTTTTCAATTTTAATTAAATAACATTATATTTAATAACTAACGCATAATAAAATAAAAACATTAAAGCAGAAGGGGACCTACTTCCAGGGACCAGGAAGCCAGAAGGGATGCAAAAGTCAGTAAAGGATGAGATGATTTGCATGGGATCAAAGTATATATTACACATGTGTAAACTGCCATGATGAAACCATTATTTTGTACAATCAATCTATATTGACAAAAAGATATAAAACCACCACAGCCCTCATACACACACAGATGATTGCCCTAGATGCTAACAGGCCACAAGAATTTAACACCGAGTATTATAGACATCATTACCGTGAGTAACAATGTGGCGTTAGAAGAAACAAGGGCTCCTCATCCTCTCCAATTTGCACAAATCACATATTCTGTTTGCTCTGGGGACCAAATTTGGCCTCATTCAAAGCCAACCCCAGACTGATAATCACAGTGTGCTTCTCTTTAGACTCAAACAGAGCTCACCTCTGAGTTCTAGGCCATGACTTTTTGGCTAGGGGCCCTGAGCTGAACTTGTGCAACTAAGGCAGAAAGGATGAGTCAGAGGGATGGACAGACACTTGGCCAACCTGGACGCCAGGACGCCAGAACTGACAAGACAGGCGCTGGTTGTTATGGTGATTATAAAGAATGGTCTGTGAGCTCAGAACTGCTTATGTGGCTCCACTTAAGAGGAAGGGGTGTCCCTAGAAGGTTTCACCTCCAATATGCAATATAAAGTCCTACTGACCTGACATTGAGAGCAGATAGCAGTTGGCCATGTCACCAGAAGTGCTGGGCTTGCTTCACATTCTTCACTTGGCCAGAAGTTGTCGTTCTGAGAGAGGAGAAATGTCGTTGGTGTTGTCGGGCTGTATGCAGGATGCTCTGGAGCCTGGGCTCAGCCCTCAGGAGCAGAAGGACATCTGGGGATCCACAGGGCGAGCTCTTCAGAGGAACTTCCATGGCCACGAGGGCCATGGTCCCTGAGAGCCTCATTAGAGACAAGCAGACAGCAATTTGTCCTTTCTCCTTCTGGGCTTATTAGGAATAATCTTAAGACGAGCCTCTCTCCCAATGCAAATAATTCCAGTCAGACCAAATTAGAACAAATGAATGTCCATGTTTACTGCAGTGTTCCCGATGGCCAGGAAAGCATTGTGGGATAGAGAGAGAGACAGAGAGGGGGCACATGCCAAACCTGAAAACCATGTGTTCTTTTTCTCGGTGGCAGCCTAAATAGCCTGTAGAAGAGGTTCTGACCCTCCCTTGGGAGGGCTCAGTGCTTGGCAGGCTTTTCCAGAATTGGGGTGCAGACAAAGGCAACTCCCAGGCCAGGAGCTGGGGTGATGCCTCCAATCATCCCCTTGGATATAGGGGTGTCAGAGGGCTGGAGTCTCACTTTCAACCAAACATCCAAGACTCCTTGGATATAGGGGCATCCGCTCAAGTCTGGCTACTTCCTGCGGGCATGGGCGACATGGGAGTTGGGCTCACAGTCAGTAACAGGTGTGGCTGGAGTGGTATCCGGTTTACTGTCATCCTGGAGTCCTCAGGCACCTGCTTTTTGAGGGAGATGAGAAGGCAGGTGGCTAGTATGTTGCGGGAGGTCTTTCCGCCCCTCCAACCAATAGCTGCTGAGATACCAGCCCATTGGGGCGTGGTTTCTCTCCCATCAAAAAGCTTCTACTTCCTTCTGCTCGCTCTCTTCACTTCCTGCTCTGTCGGTGACAGGTGACTAGACTCCCTTCCTGGTTGCGCAGAGGGCTGTTGTCTGGGACGGTGATCTGTAAGTTTTTTCCTCTTTAAATAAATACTACCCTATTAATAATAATTCCAAACTGGTGTGGCATTGTTTGTGGCTTATGCCTTCACTAGTAGGAAAAAGAATTATTATTATTGGCCCTATAAGTGAGGCAGCTATGGAAAGTCATTAACTGTCAGAAGTGCCCTGGATGTACAATGAGGCTCAGGTGTATCAGATACAACCAGATTTTAGTGGTAGGTGTCCTTGATCCCAGAGAGTTAGTAGTAATGGTGAAGCCCTGGAACTGGTGCAGGTGTTGCCAGTTGTCTGCAGAGAGCTTTGCTTGGCCCCGAGAGCAGGAGTGACCTATAAAATATCCTTGGAACTGGCTGGCATTAATATAGGCTCTGAAGACTGTTAGTTTTTTATCAGACCTGATTTTTGATACAGCAGCAGAAATTTTTTAGGAAGAGAACTGGAACAGATTTATATCTTGGTGTCAGAGCAAAAGGCTACTGCTTTCAAATGCCTCTAGACAGACAATTAAAGCGAGTTGGGACCTCTGGATTTTTAAGATACAATGAAAACCTTTAATCTTGAACTATGAAGCCTGTCAAAGAGGCACCCCTGTCTGTATTCTAGCAGGAAACTTAACAAATAAAGTAATGAGCTACCAGTACCTTAAGTCATCAAATGCCATTAGACTGATCTGGGAGGGATAAATGAGCAAAAATGAGACAACTTTTTTTTGAGGGGGGAGTTCTAGAAAATGTTTCTCTGTAGCTTTGGTGCCTGTCCTGGAAGTAGGTCTTATAGACCAGGCTGGTCTTGAACTCACAGAGATCCACCTGCCTCTGCCTCACCCCCCTCCCCGAGTGCTGGGATTAAAGGTGTGTGCTACCACCACCGGGCAAATATTTCTTTCTTACTTTTTTTTGGGGGGGAGGGGGCGATTCAAGACAGGGTTTCCCTGTGGCTTTGGAGCCTGTCCTGGCACTAACTCTTGTAGACCAAGCTGGTCTCGAACTCACAGAGATAAGCCTGCCTACGTAGGCACACTGCTCCTGCCAGCAGAAGAGATGACCGCAACAGGATTCTTCTCAGAACACACTTTATTGGAGCACTTACACTTGAGGTTTGAAAGGGGCAAGAAGACCCTATCCCCGTGGAAGCAGAAGAATATATACAGTGCCACACAAAGCCCTGACATGTCATCAACCCAATGGCTCAGGCCAGAATGGAGTGATCGTGCTAAATTATGATTGGCCAGATCGGATGGCCAGATCGAAAGACTCCCCGCGCTGGTGGGAGCTCGCACGCATGTGCACAAGTTGTCTGTCAAGTTTGACGTGGAACAGCAAACTGTGCCCAAGCTCCGTGCCCACGACATGACAGAGCCATGGCGCGCACTACACCTGCCTCTGCCTTCCAATTGCTGGGATTAAAGATGTGTGCCACCACTGCCCAGAGACAACTTTTTAGCTACAAAGGAAATCCCAAATTTGTCTTAGTCCATGGAGAACATCAGCCTAGAAGCAGTGCTTGCTGTTAGCTATGAGTACAAGAGGCCCAAAGATTTTCCTGTGGGAGGAAGATTTAGTCTACCTGTCTCAGCAGGATGAAAAGATCGATTCCCTGGAAGGCATCCAGGAAACTGAAGACATGAAAGGCTGCCGTTTGCTGTGTGGGTTGCTTTGCCAAACCCAAAGACAAGCCTGGAGTGAAATGTTTTTAGCAACCATGTATCTTCTTGGAGGAGCTAAAGGGTGCTGCAGGAGCTGGCGTGTCTCTCTGTTAGAGGCTCTTTTCTTAAATGCCATACCCTCAGATCTGTAAAGGCACTTGAGAATTGGGTATCATTACCTGTTATTTAAACTGGGCATATAAGATAAATTTAGATGTGTATTTTATGCAATTAGTTACAGTTTACCAATGCTAGTAAATGAAAGTAGATAAAAAGGAATATTTTAATAAGTCAAAGAATAGTAGCACACATGGGTACTCTTACCCAAGATGGCAGAAAGGTCAAAATGGAGGTTATCCACATGTTTGTATTTTTTCAGAGCTGCTTTAGTCTGGGATTATCTTAAAATGAGCACACACGCACACAGAAACATAAATCCACCTACTTACACAGACATACTGGGGCAACATTATCCTAACAGGCAGACAAATAAAACACTTTTAGAGACCTGTGTCAGCTGACCAACTTAAAATCCCAGCATAGTTAGGGGGCAGAAGCCAGGACAATGGAGGACAGAGGGGAAAAGATTTGTTTTAGAGAATCTCAGAGTGAGACAAACAGCTAAAAAACCAAGAAGGGGAGTGGGATAGAAACAGTGTGCTACAGACAAGTGGGGATGGAGAAGCAGAGGTGGGGGCAGGGAGTAGAAGGAGGGGTGGGAGCATGGTGGAAACCATGGGCTCTGGAGAACCAGGGACAAGAAGCAGAAGTGGGGGCAGGGCATGTAGAAATAATGGGCTATGGAGCCTTGTTTGCTTTACATTAGATGTTAGATAGCCCCAATTTAAAAAGATTTTTGTGAAAGGCAGCCCAGGAGCATTTGAGTAATTGCAGTCGCAGAAGCCCATCTAGAAGCCCATGCCTATTGGGACTCAAGTCTATCACAGTGTGTCTACTAGACAACCCTTGAGTCAAAACGTAGGTGCATGAGAAATGAGTGGTGTACGTCGCCAAACACACCCAAGCCTCATCTCAGTGAGGTATGGCTCATGCCGTGGGTCAGGTTCCAGCACAACTGCGACTTCAATGGAAAACCCGAAAAGTGAATGGGTTTCCTAACTAACTCTACTGGCCATGTGACCCAAACGGAGAAATCTCTGAGTTGAAGCTGATGTGAAGCCGATGCTAGTCTGGCAGAGAGACTGCAAGAAGGGCATTTTCCAGCCCATGGTGCTGAGCCCATGAGAAAAAAAGACCCTCTCAGTGAAAGACCTACATAATGTTAGAAATAATCTTAAAATGAACCTCTCTGCCAACGCAAATAATTCCAATTAGACCAAATTGGACCGAATCAATCCCCATGTCTACTGAACTGGTCCAGGGTGGCCGGGAAAGCATGGCAGGGAAAAAGAGAAAGATGGGGGAGGGGGCACACAAAACCCGAAAACCACATTTTCTTTTTCTCCATGGTGGCCAAAATAGCTGGTAGGAGTGGTCCTGACCTTCCCTGGGGAGGGGTCAGCTCTTGGCGGGATTTTCTACAGGAAGAGTCAGACTAAGGCAACTCCAAGGCCAGGGGCTGGGGTGACACTTCCAATCATCCCAGTCTTCTTGGATATAGAGACATCAGAGGACTGGGGACTTACCTACAGTCAAACAGGGCTCTTTAGGATCCAACACTGATAATAAAGACCGTCACCTGAGTCTCTTTTTCGGGACTTAAACAACACTGAAAATGGTGGAATATTGAGGGTAACTACAGGCAACACCCTTCTGCTCTAGAGAACATCAGAATCCAGCATATGCTCCTCCACACACACAGTTCCAGTTGATGTCACTGTTGAGAATGTGAAGTCATGTAAGAATCAAGAGACTGACTTCAAGTGCCAATGAGATAGCACAGTTATAGGGGCTAACCACCAAGCGTGATGACCTCAGTTCATCCCCCATGCCTACACGGTCCAACTGGCTCTAGCAGGCTGTTCTCTGACATCCACAAGTGCTCTATAGGTCCTAGTGTGCAACACATGCACACACACACACACACACATACACAAACTGTGTTGGTTTGAGTGAGAATTATCTTTATTGGCCCATATTTGAATGTGTGATTCCTAGTTGGTGAACTGTTTTGGGAAAGATTAGCATGTGTGGTCTTTGAAGGGAGTGTGTCACGCGTGTGTCACACTAGGTTCATCTCTTGCCCTCTGCCTCCGTTTATGGATCAGATGTAAGCTCTCAGCTGCAGCTCCAGCGCCATGCCTCCCATCCGCTGCCAGGCTACCCACCATGATGGTCATGGACTCGCCCTCAGACATCATAAACAACCTTCCAATTAAATGCTTTCTTTAATAGTTGTCTTCATCATGGTGTCTCCACATGGTAAAAGAAAAGAAACTAAGACATGCACAGTGTAATTTTTACATTTGATCTCAGCACCTGAGAGTCAGAGGCAGGCAGATTTCTGTGAGCTCCAGACCAGATTGTTCTACATAGTAAGTTCAGGTCAGCCAGAAATACATAGTGAGACCCTGTCTCCAAAAGAATATGAATAAAATAAAATAAAATAAAATAAAATAGAAAGTTAATAAGCTCGAATTTCACAGAGCTGTGCATACTTCCTATTCCACTGCTCTCTGTTGTCTGACTTTGGGAAGCATCTGACCTGCTTCTTCTGAGTCCCAAACCCTCATCCTCTGCTTATTGAGGAAGTAAGTAAGTTAGACACATGACTAACTGAAACAGTTGGTATTAAATGTCTCGTGAGTCTTGACCTTGTCAGAGCCCTTGTCCACCATGCAGAGTCTATGTAGTAAGTCATATTCCATCCTTCACTCTGCTTAGTATTCTGAATCCAGGTAGATGTCACCTAGAGATCATGCCCCATGCACATGCAATTCATATGCCGTCAATCAGTTTGTTAAGCGTGCCTGGGGCAAGTCATATTCTTTTTCTATTTTAGAGGGAAAGAGAAATAGAAGCATTGATGAATCCATTTACAAACTGGTAAGATGGGGGTTGTAATAAATAAAATTCTTGAGACCCATGGATAACTCTATTTAAAAATTTTGTCAGAGCCGGGTGGTGGTGGTGCACGCCTTTAATCCCAGCACTCGGGAGGCAAGGGAGGTGAATCTCTGTGAGTTCAAGGCCAGCCTGGTCTACAGGAGTTAGTTCCAGGACAGGCTTCAAAGCTACAGATAAACCCTGACTCGAAAAATCAAAAAAAAAAAAAAAAGGAATTTTTGTCAGGGTTGGAGACAGCTCAGCAATTAAGAATTCTTCCTGCTTCTCATAGGCCCCAGGTTCAAATCTTACCACCCACAGGTGGCCAAGGACAGTGGAAAATTGTGTAAGTTCAACACTTGGGTGATGAAGGAAGGAGGATCAGGTTTTCAAAGCCAGCCTCAGCCACAAGAGACTCTGTCTACACACACAAAGACACAAAATACATGCACATGACGATGAATTCTGTGACTCTATAGAAAGACCATGTCTCAAAACAAAATAGAATGTACTCTGTAATTTTTATGTAGTAACCATCATTGAGGAGCACAGCCATATTGGGTTTCAAAAGCAATTACTTCTAGCCTCTCCTGTTCACTGGCTTGCACGTCATTGGGTCACCAGGACTTGGCATCCCTTGCTGTCTCTCATACTCACACTTATGTTCCTCCTGGGTCTCAGCAGGAAGAGTCTAGCTATAGGGAGTAGGCCCTGCTGGGGAGCATCATCAGGCACATGTCACACCCACAGCACATCTTCCCTTGGTGACTCATGTGGCCAAACAAAAGGTCAGAAAGGAAACAGTTTATCAGAAGCCACAACAGATGTGGAGACATTGTTACACAGGGCAGTGAAGCAGAGAGGTCTATGTGTCAGTTTACTGTAAAAACTAACAGCAGCAGTGCCAGAGAAATGACAGACTAGAGCGGGAGAGTTGGCTCAGCTGATAAAGGCAAGGCTCACAACATAACATAAGAGAAGTCACAGACCTGGATAGCACTGTTTACATTGTGGAACTGTTTTGTAAAGGGAACTCGTGGAGCAGACGTGGCCTCAATGATGATGTAACTGAGGCTGGAATAAACTCTTAATCCTTCTGTGTTTGCCTTCTGAATCCTGGGACTACAGGTATGGATCACCACACATCTTTTTTAAAGGAAAATACCAAAGTATCATGGCACAAGTCTGCAATTCCGGTAATCAGGTGACTAAGGGAAGAGAATCATGAGTGTAAGGGCAGCCTGAAATGTATAGCAAATCAAACTGAGAGGGGAAGGAGGAGAAAGTAACATTTTGAAAGGAAAATTATAACAGTGGGTTGAAATGCAAGTCGTGGGTAGAGTGCTCAGCACGCCCAGGCCCTTGGTATTGAGCAAACCCAGGGGTTCAGTCAGTCTTCTGGGTTCAGCTGCTCTTACAGTGTCAGATCTCACTGCAGTCAGATGTGGGCTGGAGAGGGGGCTCCATGGTTAGAGCACTTGTTGCTCTTGCAGAACACCTGGGTTCATCTCCGAAATGCAGGTAATAGCTCACAACAGCCTGCAACTCCAGGACCAGGTGTTTCTAGACATCAGGCACACATATACTGCACATACTTACATCCAGGCAGAATACTTGAACAAGTAAAATAAGTAAGTCCCCAAAACATTTTATTCAAAATAAATATATGATAAAAATATTAGGTGAAAAAGTAAATAGATACAGGAGTTATTCAGTGTGCACAATTATTTTAGGACAGCAGAAGATATTCAAATATGAGTGATGGGTTTGCAAATTTTAAGTGACTCCTTTGCTTTCTGTATCTCCATCAAAGGACTCAAGATGTATATAATCTGTACATCAACAGGGGTCACATGGACATCATCGTCATCCTCAGGACACACAGATTTGAAGAAATTTCATTCTCACTTGGCAGATGTGAATGACAGTGTTGGTCAGGAAGAAGAGCGCCATGAGAAGACACACAGGACCGGGCGACATGCTTGGGACTTTACAGCACCGTTTGCTCTTTCTCTTTATGAGGTCCTCATTTTCTGGAGGAGCTCATTCAGTGAACATTCTCAGGAGCTGTGAGAGGGCAGGTGAAGCTCAGAAGCTGAGTGTGTGCTGAGGGGACACGACCTAGAGCTGTCCTCAGCATGAGAGCAAACAGAAGCTCAGACCATACTCTTTCATCCCTTGGCCTTGCCCCTGCTGTTTCTCCTCTTCTCCCTAAGGACAAGGAGGAAGGGGGTGTGGGACAGGGGCATCTCGTCAGCTGAAGAAAGTCTTATGGAGAGGATTAATCACTCCAAGAATAATCGAGATGAGAGAACACAGTAGAAGAGGCTCTGCGGAGAAGGGCTTGGTTCACAGGGATTAGGAAGACCTGGCAGTGGGTCTGAGCAGAAGGAGCATTGAACGTAGGTTTCCTTACCACATGCCACACATGAGCTCATGAACACTCCAATCTTACATACAGCCAATCAGAATTCCCCTAAAGGGTCCTGACTATGTCTAGCTCGTCTCTGGGTTCCTGAAGCCCTGTCTCCCCTGAAATGCTTTTCCTGCAGGTAGCAGTCACATTCACAGAGGAGCTTTTGTGGACCAACCTCCAGGAAGACCATAATGGGGACACATAAGGACACTGCTCATTGGAGACAACTCAGATGTTTTCTTCATCTCCCTGTCACCCCACCCTCCAGAGCCCCCCTTACCTGTTCTGTATGGAGATTTTACACTACAGTAGATTCCTAGCTGATCACAGTGTTCAAATGCGTGTTACCACATCTTCCTACAGACCCTTAAACAAGGACTTCTCTTAGGGGAAGGAGGGATGGCCCACTTGCCACAGTCTCGACTTAGAAACTTGGATTCCTGGCACCCACACACTTAAAAAAAGATAATTATTCCTGAAAGTTGTCCATGAAATCTACCTTACATACCATAACATGCATATGCATGTGGCACACACACACACACACACACACTTAAGTAAAATCAAAACAAGCATTTTTTTTTTCATTTGAGGCAATGTTTCACTATGTAGCCTTGATTGCTCTGGGACTCTCTATGTAGACTAGGGTGGTCTCGAAGTCACAGAGATCCACCTGCCTCTGCATACGGCACCATACTTGGCTCACAAATACATTTTATTTTAAACAAGAGATGGTTCAGTCTGTAAGGTGCTTGCCTTCCAAGCATAAGGGACTGAGGTAAACCCTCAGAATTTGCCAAAATCACGAACATTTTATTCCCTGCAGTGGCTTTGCCTCTTCAATAGCACAGTGAGCAGGCTTGTGGGTTATTCTTGGAGTTATTCATCCTCTCCATGAGACTTTCTTCAGCTGATGAGCTGCCCTGGTCCACACACTCCTTCCTCCTTGTCCTTAAGCAAAGGCAACAATCAGCTTTAGGGAGAAGAGGAGAAGCCGCAGCGGCAAGGCCAAGGGATGAAAGAGTATGGTCTGAGCTTCTGTTTGCTCTCATGCTGAGGACAGCTCTAGGTCATGTCCCCTCAGCACACACTCTGCTTCTGAGCTTCATCTGCCCTCTCACAGCTCCTGAGAATGTTCACTGAATGAGCTCCTCCAGAAAATGAGGACATCATAAAGAGAAAGAGCAAAGAGCAAACGGTGCTGTAAAGTCCCAGAGTCAAGTAGCCCGGCCCTGTGTGTCTTCTCATGGCGTTCTTCTTCCTGACCAACACTGTCAATCACATCTGCTTAACATCTGAGAAGGGAGATTGAAATTTTTCAAAAACTCTGTGTCGGTGAGGATGATGTTCCTGTGATCCCTGTCGATGTACAGAATATATGCATCTTAGATCATTTAGAGGAGAAACAGAAAGCAAAGGAGTCATTTAAAATTTGCAAACCCATTACTCATATTTCAACATTTTCTGTGGTCTTAAAATAATTCTGCAGATGGAATAACTTCTGTATCTCCTTACTTTTTCAACTAATATTTTTATCATATATTTATTTTGAATAAAATATTTTGACAATTTATTCATTTTACTTGTTCAAGCATTGTGCTTGGATGTAAGTATGTGCAGTATCTGTGTGCCTGGTGTCTAGAAACACCTGGACCTGGGGTTACAGGCTGTTGTGAGCCACCACCTGTGTCTAGGTGATGAACCCAGGATTTCTGCAAGAGCAACAAGTGCTCTAACCACGGAGCCCCCTCTCCAGCCCACATCTGACGTTCTGACTGCGGTGAGATCTGACACTGTAAGAGCAGCTGAACCCAGAAGACTGACTGAACCCCTGGCTTTGCTCAAAACCAAGTGCCTGGGTGTGCTGAGCACTCTACCCACGACTTACATTCCAGCCGTCTGTTATAATTATCCTTTCAAAATGTTACTTTCTCTCCTCCCTTTCCTCTCAGTTGGATTTGCTATACATTACAGGCTGCCCTTACACCACCTGTTCTCTTTCCTTAGCCATCTGATTACTGGGATTGCAGGCTTGTGCATGAAATACTTTTGTGTTTGCCTTCAAAAAATTGAAGATGTCTGAAGACCCATACCTGCAGTCCCCGGTCTCAGAAGGCAACACAGAAGGATTACGAGTTTTTGCCAGCCTCACCTCCATCAGAAGTTTGAAGCTACTTCTGCTGCATGAGTTCCTGTCACAAATCATTTGCACATTATAAACAATGCGATCCAGGCTTGTAATTTCTCCTTTTTTTTAAGATACATTATTCTTTCTTTATTATTTATTTTTTAATGATTTATTTATTTCTTATTTTATGTACATTGGTGTTCTGTCTGCTTATATGAATGTCTGTGTGAAGGTGTCAGATCCCCTGGAACTGGAATTACAGACAGTTAGTTGTGAGCTGCCATGTGGGTGCTGGGAATTGAATCCAGGTCCTTCAGAAGAACAGTCATTTAACTGCTGAGCCATCTCTCCAGCCCCGTAATTTCTCTTATATTTATTAGTGAGCCTTGCCTTTATCAGCTGAGCCAACTCTCCAGCTCTAGGTCTGTAATTTTTCTGGTACTGCTGCTGTTAGTTTTTACAGTAAACTGACACATGGGCCTCTCTGCTTCACTGCCCTGTATAACAATGTATCCACATCTGTTGTGGCTTCTCGCAAATGGTTTCCCTTCCTGATTTTCAACCTTGTGTTTGGCCACATGAGTTACCAAAGGAGGATGTGCTGTGGGGTGTGACATTCTGCCTGCTGATGCCCCCTAGTAGAGCCTGCTCCCTAGAGGAAGACCCTGACTGCTGAGACCCAAGATGAACTCAAGAGTGATATAGATATGGATAATTTATATTGGTATAAATTTTGCTTTGTTGATATAAATTTAAGGTCAATTTTGTTATATGTATATGTATATTTCTGATCTTGATTAAGGTATTGTGATTGTGTAGTTCATTTAAACATGTAATGTATAATTAAGAAATAAAGGTTAATAAATAATCATCTATAATAGTCATGTTTGTAGTCATGTTAGTTAGCTTTTCTAGATGTGCATAGATATATTACAGATAGGCATTCTTCATATCTTTCAAAGACTACAGAATATGGTGTTTAATGTTTTAATAACTTAGGACTGTTCATGACAGTGAGACACGTCTGCTCCTGGCAGCACCAATCTACTTCAAGAGGAAGATGGGCATTGAAGAGGCCCCTTATGGAGTTTGATAGCCATTTGGGCAAGAAACTGCTCTTGTCTGGACTGTTGCATAAACTGGACACAAAGAACCCGCAGAGAGAGGACTCCTGAACTTGCCTAAAGGTGAGATGGTTTTTTGGGGTTCCTGACTCATGAAAGAGTCTGTGAGACATTCTGCAGGACACAGCAGAAAGTGACTGAACTGTCTTTGAATTTTCCTGCTTCATGGAAAAGTCTGCTGGATACTATGGGCCTGTAGGCTGAAGATGGATGCCCTAATGGTACAAAAGAACTTTGGTTGACTGTCCAGGCAGCAAGATGTCTCTGTCATTTCTACAGTTTTGGAAGTGGCTTACTTCTTGTTTACTTAGACTCCCTTCTGGAGTCTTTGATGGAGTTGAAGAATAGAGAGTCATAGTTTTCCTTAGTTATGATAAAAGATAAAATAGATATAAATATTGTAACTGTAATTTTTGCTTTATAACTGTTTTGCTATATGTAATTTTACTATGTTAAAGTGAAAGCCTTTCTTTTTTGTTTAAACAGGAAAAGGGGAAATGATGTAGGAGGGTCATCTGTCTATGTGTTAATCTCATTGGTTAATAAAGAGACTGTCTTGGCCCTTTGATAGGACAGAAAATTAGGTAAGTGGAGTAAACAGAACAGAATGCTGGGTAGAAGGCAGTGAGGCAGTCTCCTTGATTCTCCCACCCGAGATGGATGCAGGTTAGGATCTTTCCTGGTAAGCCACCACCTCGTGGTGCTACACAGATTACTAAATATGGGTTAAAGCAAGATGTGAGAATTAGCCAGTTAGAGGCTAGAGCTAATGAACCAGGCAGTGTTTAAATTAATAAATTTGTGTGTTGTTATTTTGGGTGTAAAGCTAGCCATGCAGGAGCCGGGCAGGACCAAAAGCAGGCCTGCTCGCCCCATCACTATACAAGAGTGAATATGAGAGGGAGCAGCTGGTCCCAAGTCCTTGTGACCCACAGGTGACACGCAGGACAGTGCATAGAAGAGGCTAGAAGTTGTTGCTTTTGAAATCCACTGTGGCTGGTTTCCCTGATTTTGGTTACTACTGAAAACAGGGTTCATTCTGTTTTGTTTTGTGATATGGTCTTTCATTAGAGCTCAGACCGTCACAGAATCCATCATTCTTTTTACGTGTGTGTTGTGCTGTAGGAATTCCTATTGCCAGGAGCCTTTAAGTTACCTGCCCACTTGGGCATGGCCTCTTATACTATTTATGCCAGTGTAAAGTATGGCCTCTCTTCTGGCTGAGGGTTTTGGTTGCTGTTTCCCGGTCCAGCACAGGACTGTGATCTGTGAGTCTACCCCTAAATAAATCCTCTCTTATACTCAATTCTGAGCTAGTATGTGATTTCTTTTAAGTGTCCTTCTTCATCTGGCACCCCACGTGTATTTGGGCTCCACATCTACTGTATTATCTGGTATAAATTTAGTGGTTTCAATATGGAAAACAATTCTTTCTGCATATTGTGAATAAGTAAGTATATTAAGAGGTTCTTGAAAATCCCTTAGCACCATGAGAATATCATATAATTCTGCCTTCTAGACAGAATTATAAGGGCTTTGTTGAACCTTACTTAATTCTTCTAATTTGTAATCTGCCGCCCCTGATTTATTTGCAGCAGTATGAAATGTCTGGGCTTTAGTTATTGGAGGATCACATACAATTTGGGGAAAAATACAAGAAGTTCTCTTTTTTTTCTTATTGATAGTAAGTTCTCTTTTTAAGGATAAATTTATTGCTTTTGGAATAATTGCTATTAATTTCTCCCAAAAAATTAGCACAAGCTCTTTGCCATGGTTCATTGTCTTCCCATAGCTTTTTTTTTCATCAGTTGTGCTGGGTTTGTAACTGCTAATTGACAAAGTCTCAATTTATCTTTTATAATTAATTCAAAGACTTTTTCCATATAAGTTTGTAATTTTTTTACTTGGTTTATGTGGTAAAAAGATCCATTCTAAGGTAATATCATCCCTCTACATTAAAATTCTTTTAGGATAAATCTGGAAGGCAATATGACTAGAATACAATTAAGATTTAAAGTCACCCTATCTACATGTCTCTCCTGTAATTTCTCCTCAACAATTGTCAATTCCTTTTCTGCTTCAGCTATTAATTGTCTGGGACTATTCAAGTCTTTATCACTATCTAAGGTTTAATTTAAATGAACTATTAGATCAGGTGTTATTCCCAACAGCCAGTCGTTGACTGGAAATGTCTCGTAACAATCTTTGAAAGTAATTTAGAGTCTGCTTTCAGTCTCTCCTCATTTGTGCCTTTTGTGTTCTAATTTTCTGTAAACCTATTTTATAACCCAGGTAATGGCCAGACTCTCCTCTCTGTATTTTTTCAGGAGCAATTTGTAATCCCCATTTTGGCAAAACTTTATTTCTTAAAATATTCCTACTAAAGTATCTATGTTTGAATCAAATAGGAAAATGTCATCCATGTTATGGTCAAGTATAGACTTAGAAAATTGCTTACATATTATGTCCAATGGGTAACTGACAAAGCATTGGCACAGAGTGGGGCTACTGAGTATACCCTGTGGGAAGACGGTCCGTTGATATCTCCTAGTATGCTGAGAATTATTATAAGTAGGCATTGTGAAGGCAAATTTTTCTCTATCCTCTTCTTGTAAAGGTATAGTGAGGAAACAATCTTTCAAATCAATAACTATAAGAGGCCATCATTTTGGTAATAGAGAAAGCAGAGGAATTCCAGATAGTAGAGGGCCCATAGGTTGAACTGCCTTCTTGATAGCTTTTAGATTGGTCACCATTCTCCATTTACCAGATTTCTTTTTAACAACAAGTACAGGAGAATTCCAAGGGCCGGCAGATTCTTCAATATGGTGAGCTTCTCGTTGCTCTTGTACCAGCTGTTCTAAATCCTGCAGCTTTTCTTCAGCAAGAGGCCACTGTTTAACCCATATTGGTTTCTCAGTTAACCATTTTAAAGGTAGGGCCGTTGGTACCTCTAAAGGTTTGCTAGTTGCTTTGTGTTCTTGTGTAGCCTGAATGGCTGGTGACCTTTGTGTATAGTACCTTATCATATCCTTCCCAGAATTATGAGTTCCTGGGACTGCAGGAATGTTAATCTGGGTATTCCATTGCTGCTGGAGGTCACGACCTCATAAATTTACTGCACTATTAACCACATACAGCCTCATCTTCCCTCTCTGATCTTCTGACCCAATTCAGTCAACTCATCTCATGCTTTGTTTAACTTGAGATATGGTTACAATTCCTAGCAATTGAACATCTGCCTCTTGAAGAGGCCAATTTGGATGCCAAGATTCTGGAGTAATGATGCTCACATCTGCACCTGTGTCTATCAAACCCAAAATTACAATGCCACTTATATGCACTCTTAGCTTTGGTCTTTGATCATTCATAGAAGTCTGCCAGAATGTATGTTTTCTATTTCTTGTTGGAATTTTTGATTCATTCTCCATGTTTATTCCATAATCCAGAACAGTATGGTCTTTTACAGAAGGCTCTGGATTTTTTTAATTTTCCTGGTGAGACATGTCCTCCACAGTGACTAGGAATGACTGGACCACTTTTGGCTTGGGGGACTGCGAGAAGCCCCTCAAGGAGTGTCGTGATGAGCCGGGCGATGGTGGCGCACGCCTTTAATCCCAGCACTCGGGAGGCAGAGGCAGGCGGATCTCTGTGAGTTCGAGACCAGCCTGGTCTACAGAGCTAGTTCCAGGACAGGCTCCAAAGCCACAGAGAAACCCTGTCTCGAAAAACCAAAAAAAAAAAAAAGGAGTGTCGTGATGGTATTGGGTTCTCTTGTCTGTCTTTTTTTTGAGCTGCATTTATTGGTCCAATATCAGCCTTTGCCACACCTTCTACATATACCTGAAGGCTGAGTCCTCCTAGTCTTGCCATTCCCAAAGAAGATATTATACCTAGGAATTCCTTATCTGCAATCCCTTTTTAGATGTCCTATTCTACCACAACTAAAACATTTGGCATTTTGATGTCTCCTCATTCCTTTGGAAATTGCTTCTCCTATCCAAAATTCAGTATTATAGTCAAATGTCTCAATGTTCATTGTATACAGGATTCATTTATCCATAGGTGCTGATCTAATCTTTAAAGACCAAAGTATCTTTTTGCATTCTAAGTTGTCATTTTCAAAAGCCAGAAATTCAATAAGTAGTTTTCTACATCTGAGTCTGGTACCCCTATTTGTGCAGCCTTAGTTAATCTTTGTAAAAAGTCACTAAAGGGTTCTCTCTGGCCCTGTTTAACCCTGGTATATGATTCAGTTCGTTTTCTTAGTTCTTGAATTCTGTTCCAAGCATTTAAGGCTCTCTGTGGCAGAGGGACAAGATTTGTTCATTGTAAAGAGCTTGAACCTGTGTGTCAGCATTAAGTGCCCTCGCCAAGAATTTGATCTTGGGAAGTTTCAAGTCCTTTTGCTTTACCCTGTTGTTCTAAAATTTTAGCCTCTTCCCTGAAATAACATTTAAACATCAACTGAGGCCCGTCATCCAGAACTGTTGAAACTAACTGAAGTCTGTCATGTGGTGTCACCTTAATGCTACAAGCCCATGTCTTTATCATCTCCCTAACAAATGTGGAATGCAAGCCATAAGTTATGATAGCTTGCTTAATTTCTTTTACATCATTCATTCCTAAACCTATATAACCTAAATAACCTATATAACCTAAATAACCTAAACCTATATAACCTATATAATTATATGCATATAATTATATAGGTTATATAATATATATATATTATTATATATAACCTATATATAATATAACCTTATTATATATAACCTATATATAATATAACCTTATATATAATTATATAGGTTATATATATATGTTATTATATATAACCTATATAATTATATATAATTATAATTCCTAAACCTATATAACCTAAATAACCTATATAACCTATATAACCCTAAACCCTATAGGTATCCATCTACCTTCTTTGGATCCTTTTGAGGCTGTAGAACTTGATGCTTTGTCAGAGTAGATTACAGGGTAGGAAGCTAAACCCTGGGTAAGTCACCTCTGACAGCTACTGGTGATGTGGAATCTTGTCCTGTGTCTTCTTTCCCTGTTCATCAGCTCCAATAAATTCCTTAATTATTTTGAATCTTTTTATCATTGTCTTTTGTAAAGCCTAAATCTCCTAGCATGTATATATCTCTAGTGATTTCATTGAGGCCCCTCGCCTCTGGTCCTCACCCTGCACATGTGACTCCAGGGCTCTGGAAGGTGGGGTGACAGTGAGATGAAGAAAACTGTTCAAAAGCAGCAACTTCTCTGCACTGTCCTGCGTGTCTGTCACCTGTGGGCCACAAGGACTTGGGACCAGCTGCTCCCTCTCATACTCACTCTTGAGTTCCTCTTGGGTCTCAGCAGTCAGGGTCTTCCTCTGGGGAGCAGGCTCTACTGGGAAGCGTCAGCAGTCAGAAAGTCACACCCCACAGCACATCTTCCTTTGGTAACTCATGTGGCCAAACACAAGCTTGAAAATCAGGAAGGGAAACCATATGCGAGAAGCCACAACAGATGTGGAGACATTGTTATGCAGAGCAGTGAAGCAGAGAGGCCTGTGCGTCAGTTTACTATAAAAACTAACAGCAGCAGTGCCTTGGAGAAATTACCGACTAGAGCTGGAGAGTTGGCTCAGCTGATAAAGGCAAGGGTCAAAACCAAATATGAGAGAAATCATGGACCTGGTTTGCATTGTTTATATTGTGCAAATATTTTGTAATGGGAAATCATGTAGCAGAAGTGGCCTAAAATTTGTGACGTAGTTGAGGCTGGGAAAAAAAAAAAAACTCTTATTCCTTCTGTGTTGCCTTCTGAGACCTGGGACTACAGGTATGGGTCTTCAGACATCTTCATTTTTTTTTTTTAGGCAAACACAAAAGTATCATTTCATGCACAAGCCTGCAATCGCAGTAATCAGGTGGCCAAGGGAAGAGAAATGATGGTGTAAGGGCAGCCTGCAATGTGTAGCAAATCCAACTGAGAGGGAAAGGAGTAGAGAAAGTAACGTTTTGAAAGGATAATTATAACAGTGGCTTGAATGTAAGTTGTGGGTAGAGTGCTCAGCACACTCAGGCCCTTGGTTTTGAGCAAAGCCAGGGTTTCAGTCAGTCTTCCAGGCTCAGCTGCTCTTACAGTGTCAGATCTCACTGCAGTCAGATGTGGGCTGGAGAGGTGGCTCAGTGGTTAGAGCACTTGAATTCTGTGTGATGTCTCACAACAGCCTGTCAATTCAGGGGCTGGCCTCCTTGGACACCAGGCACACATGAGGGACATACATACATCCAGACAGACCACTTAGACAAGTGAAATAAATAAGTCCCCAAAAGATTTTATTAAAAATAAATAAATAATGAAAATTTTAGGTGAGAAGGTAAGTAAATACAGAGGTTATTCCATGTACTGAATTATTTTAGGACAGCAGAAAATGTTCAAATATGAGAAATCGGATTGCAAATGTTAAATGATTTTGTTCCTTTTGTTACTTATCCAAACAATTCACGATTCATCTATTCTGTACATCAACAGGGGTCACATGGACATCATCGTCATCCTCAGGACACACAAATTTGAAAAAATTTCAATCTCACTTTTCAGATGTTAAGCAGATGTGAATGACAGTGTTGGTCAGGAAGAAGAACGCCATGAGAAGACACTCAGCCAGGTGACATGCTTGGGACTTTACAGCACCGCTTGCTCTTTGCTCTTTCTGAGGTCTGCATTTCTACAAAAGCTCATTCAGTGAACATTCTCAGGAGCTGTGAGAGGGCAGGTGAAGCTCAGAAGCTGAGTGTGTGCCGAGGGGACACGGCCTAGAGCTGTCCTCAGCATGAGAGCAAACAGAAGCTCAGACCATACTCTTTCATCCCTTGGCCTTGCCCCTGCTGTTTCTCCTCTTCTCTCTGAAGCTGATTGTTGCCTTTGCTTAAGGACAAGGAGGAAGGAGTGTGTGGACCAGGGCAGCTCATCAGCTGAAGAAAGTCTTATGGAGAGGATGAATAACTCCAAGAATAATCTAGCCGAAAGAACACACACACACACACAAAGAGCTTCACGGGAAGAAGGGCTTGGTTCACAAGGGATTGGGAAGAGACCTGGCAGTGGATCTGAGCAGAGGGAGCATTGAACGTAGGTTTCCTTACCACATGCCACACATGAGCTCATGAACACTCCAATCTTACATACAGCCAATCAGAATTCCCCTAAAGGGTCCTGACTATGTCCAGCTCGTCTCTGGGTTCCTGAAGCCCTGTCTCCCCTGAAACGCTTTTCCTGCAGGTAGCAGTCACATTCACAGAGGAGCTTTTGTGGACCAACCTCCAGGAAGACCATAATGGGGACACATAAGGACACTGCTCATTGGAGACAACTCAGATTTTTCTTCATCTCCCTGTCACCCCACCCTCCAGAGCCCCCCTTACCTGTTCTGTATGGAGATTTTACACTACAGTAGATTCCTAGCTGATCACAGTGTTCAAATGCGTGTGTTACCATATCTTCCTACAGCCTCTTAAACAAGGACTTCTCTTAGGGGAAGGTGGGATGGCTTAGGGGAGAACGGCACTTGCCACAGTCTTGTCTGTGAGTTGATTCCTGGGTCACACACAACTGAAACAAGATAATTCACTCCTAAAGTTATCCAATAACCTCCAATTTACATACCATTTGTAATCCCACTGCAGGGGCCTGAAAACTGGTTGATTCCAGGGGCACACAGGCCAGCCAATCCAGACTAATTCATGAGCCTAAGGTCCCATGAGTGACATTGTCACACACACAAAAAAAATGTGTATGATTCCTGAGAAATGACACACAAGATTGACCTCTGCCATCTGCTCACACAGTCACAGACTACACCGAACACTTGAAAATGAACTCGACAGGTGGACAGACAAAATGTAAAAAGTTGATTGCACATAAAACAATTTTAAAGTTAGTACGAGCCAGGTGGTGGTGGCGCACGCCTTTAATCCCAGTACTTGGGAGGCAGAGGCAAGCAGATCTCTGTGAGTTCGAGACCAGCCTGGTCTACAAGAGCTAGTTCCAGGACAGGCTCCAAAACCACAGAGAAACCCTGTCTCGAAAAACCAATAAATAAATAAATAAAGTTAGTATAAATGGCTGCAGAATAGAATACAGGGTAGAGCTCTTACCTTGCATGTGAAGAGTCCTGGGTTCCGTCCCTAGAACCCAAGAAACAATCAAGACAAAGAAAGGTGGAGTCCCATTATTTGGTAACTCCATTATGGCAGCTGGTGAATGAGAGTTCCCTAACAAGAAAGAAACAATTGGCTTGTAACTGAGCTTAACACAGTCCAGTTTCAAATTGTGCTCAACTCTGAAACGTGATCCGGAACAAGGATCAGTCCAAATCTTCTCGTTAAACAGAAAAGGTCATTCTGTGGACCACTTTGTAGAGAGCCCCTTTCAGGTCGCTGTTCCTTAGGCTGTAGATGAACGGGTTCAGCATGGGGGTCACCACTGTGTACAGTACGGTGGCTGCTGTGTCCTTCTCAGATGAATGTGCAGATGCGGGGTTGAAATACACGGCGATGATGGTGCCATAGAAGAGGCAGACCACAGCCAGGTGGGAGCCACACGTGGAGAAGGCTTTCCATCTTCCCCTTGGGGATGAGACTCTCAGGACAGCAGATGTGATGTGGATGTAGGAGATCAGGATGCAGACAAAAGGGGTCACCATGACAACAGCTCCCTCTGTGAGGATCATCAGCTCATTGAGGTGTGTGTCAGAGCAGGACAGTTTCAGGAGGGGAGTAATGTCACAGAAGAAGTGGGGGATGGCATTGTCCCCACAGAATGAGAGCTGAGCAATGAGCAGGGTGTGTAATAGGACATTCAGATTGGCAGTGACCCACGATCCTGCCACCATCAGGACACAGACTTTTTGGGTCATCCTTGTTGTGTAGTGTAAAGGGTGGCAGATGGCCACATACCGGTCATAGGCCATCACAGCCAGCAGGAAATTGTCCATATCCACAAACATGAAAAGAAAATACATCTGTGTGAGACACCCAGAGAAGGAAATGGCCTGAACCCCGAGTATGTGCATGGCCAGCACCTTGGGGACAGTGGTGGAGGAGAAGCAGACATCCACGAAGGACAGGTTGCTGAGGAAGAAGTACATGGGGGTGTGCAGGCGGGAGTCTGTGCCGATGGCCAGGATGATGAGCAGGTTCCCCAGGACAGTGGCCAGGTACATGGTGAGGAAGAGCAGGAAGAGGAGCCGCTGCTGTTGGGGATCCCTGGAGAGTCCCAGGAGGAGGAACTCAGAGACACTTGACTGGTTGCTGCCTCTCATTGGACTATAAGCAGGCAAAGATGATTAAATCCTCAAACTTGGGAATCCTGCTCAAGACTGGACAACTAGAGCAACAGAGAAATAGGTTAGAGGTTTTGGCAAAAGCACAAACATTTTGTTCCCCGCAGTGGCTTCGCCTCTTCATTGGCACAGTGCACAGGCTTGTGAATGGATTGTGTGTGGCGTCTCAGGAAGGATGCTGAACAGTGTCTGACAGTGAGTTTCTGCTCAGCCATGTGCGCTGCTTGAACTTTCTGCCATTGTTTTCCTTTTGGATCTTTGAGACAGGGTCTCCCTGTGTTGACAAGAGTGACCTTGAACTTAGAATCCTCATGACCCTGCTTCCCGAGTTTATGGGTGACATGACCACAATGCCTGTCCAACTAATGTTTTTTTAAAGTGTAACTTTTAGAATGTTTTTATTTTGTGTGCATTGGTGTTTTGCCTGCATGAATGTCTGTATGAGGGTATATGATACCCAGGAACTGAAGTAAAAGACAGTTAAGAGCTACCCTATGGGTGCTGGGTGTATGAGAAAACAGCCAGTGCTCTTAACCACTGAGCCATTATTTCCAGTTTCATAAAATAAAATAAAAGTGTCATTTATAAAAAAAATTACACACGTATCCTGGAGGTGCTGGTACCCACTTTTAATCACAGCACTTGGAAGGCAGTGTCAGCAGATCTCTAGGTTAAGGCCAGCTTGATCTATAGAGCAAGATCAAGGACAGCATCCATGGCTACACAAAGAAACGCTCTCTCAAAACAAATTACAGACATAGGAATTCTGGCAGAGTTAGGAGGGAGGGTGTAGTAGTAGATGTCTTGAATCTCAGTGTTCAGAATGTGGAGGAAGGAGGATCAAGAGTTTAAGGTCTTGAGCTACACGGCCAATCTGAAGATAGCTTTAACTGTGTCCAATTTTGTTTAAATGTCAATCAATAGATTAATGAACTAAAACATTGTGTGTGTGTGTGTGTGTGTGTGTGTGTGTGTGTGTGTAGTGGTGTTTTATTTAAAAATACAAAAATTAGTAGATCGTTTGAAGGAGAATGATGGAAATTATATTAACACGTGAAGTGAAATACGCCAGACTCGGGAAAACAGAAACACTTCATTGCTGTTTGGTTTTTTGCTTGCTTATTGTTTTTGCTTTTTGGTGTGTTGTTTTGTTCTGTTCTGTTCTGTTTTTTGAGACAGGGTTTCTCTGTGTAGCTCTGGCTGTCCTGGAACCTACTCTGAAGACCAGGCTAGCCTCAAATCAAGGAGATCTTCCTGCCTCTGCTTCCCGAATGCCTCCTACCACCTGGATATGTTTCTTTTCTAATGGGAAATCTAAGGTAAAAAGAAACATGCTCAGACATGGTGGGACACATCTATAATCCCACTACTCCACAGGAAGAGGCTGGAGGATCTCTGTGAGCTTAAGGCCAGCTTTATGCATAGAGAGTATCTCCATAGAGAATCTCAGCACCTGGAGGGATGGCTCAGCGTTAAAGACCAGGCTCACAACCAAAAATGTAAGAGAGTCTCAGGACAGCCAAGATATAGAAAGACTGTATTTGTTTTTCAATTTTAATTAAATAATATCATTTTTAGTAATTAATGCATAATAAAAATAAAAACATTAAAGTAGAAGGGAACCTACTTCCAGAGAGCAGGAAGCCAGAGGGGAAGCCAAAGACAGCGAAGGATAAGATTTGCATGGGATCAAAGTATATTTTACATGTGTAAAGCTGCCATGATGAAACCATCATTTTGTACAATCAATCTATATTGACAAAAAGATATAAAACCACCAAAGCACTCATACACACCCAGATGATTGCCCTAGATGCTAACAGGCCACAAGCATTTAACACCCAGTATTATAGACACAATCACATGTTTAACAATGTGGCTTTGGAGGAAACATGGGTTCTCCATCCTCTCCAATCTGAACAAATCACATATTCCTGTTTGCTCTGGGGACCAAATTTGGCCTCATCCAAAGCCACCCCCCGGACTGATAATCACAGTGTGTTGCTCTCTAGACTCAAACAGAGCTCACCTCTGAGTTCTAGACCACGACTTCTTGGCTAGGGGCCCTGAGCTGAACTTTTAGAACTAAGGATGAATCAGAGGGATGGACAGACACTTGGCCAACCTGGACTCCCCACAGCCAGGACCCCAGAACCTGACAAGACAGGCGCTGGTTGTTATGGTGATCATAAAGAATGGTCTGTGAGCTCAGAACTGCTTGTGAGGCTCCACGTAAAAGGAAGGAGTGTCCCTAGAAGGTTTCACCTCCAATATGCAATATAAAGTCCTACTGACCTGACATTGAGAGCAGATAGCAGTTGGCCATGTCACCAGAAGTGCTGGGCTTGCTTCACATTCTTCACTTGGCCAGAAGTTGTCGTTCTGAGAGAGGAGAAATGTCGTTGGTGTTGTCGGGCTGTATGCAAGATGCTCTGGAGCCTGGGCTCAGCCTTCAGAAACAGAAGGACATCTGGGGATCCACAGGGCGAGCTCTTCAGAGGAACTTCCATGGCCACGAGGGCCATGGTCCCTGAGAGCCTCATTAGAGACAAGCAGACAGCAATTTGTCCTTTCTCCTTCTGGGCTTATTAGGAATAATCTTAAGACGAGCCTCTCTCCCAATGCAAATAATTCCAGTCAGACCAAATTAGAACAAATGAATGTCCATGTTTACTGCAGTGTTCCCGATGGCCAGGAAAGCATTGTGGGATAGAGAGAGAGACAGAGAGGGGGCACATGCCAAACCTGAAAACCATGTGTTCTTTTTCTCGGTGGCAGCCTAAATAGCCTGTAGAAGAGGTTCTGACCCTCCCTTGGGAGGGCTCAGTGCTTGGCAGGCTTTTCCAGAATTGGGGTGCAGACAAAGGCAACTCCCAGGCCAGGAGCTGGGGTGATGCCTCCAATCATCCCCTTGGATATAGGGGTGTCAGAGGGCTGGAGTCTCACTTTCAACCAAACATCCAAGACTCCTTGGATATAGAGGCATCCTCTCAAGTCTGGCTACTTCCTGCGGGCATGGGCGACATGGGGAAGGGAACTGGGAGTGGGGCTCACAGTCAGGAACAGGTGTGGCTGGAGCCGCATCCTGTTTACTGTCAACCTTGAGTCCTCAGGCACCTGCTTTTTGAGGGAGATGAGAAGGCAGGTGGCTAGTAGGAAAAAGAATTATTATTGGCCCTATAAATGGGGCAGCTATGGGAAGTCATTAACTGTCAGAAGTGCCCTGGATGTACAATGAGTCTCAGGTGTATCAGATACAACCAGATTTTAGTGGTAGGTGTCCTTGATCCCAGAGAGTTGGTAGCAATGGTGAAGCCCTGGAGCTGGTGCAGGTGTTGCTGTTGTCTGCAGAGAGCTTTGTCTTGGCCCCGAGAGCAGGAGTGACCTATAAAATATCCTTGGAACTGGCTGGTGTTAAAATAGGCTCTGAAGACTGTTAGTTTTTTATCAGACCTGATTTTTGATACAGCAGCAGAAATTTTTCAGGAAGAGAACGGGAACAGATTTATATCTTGGTGTCAGAGCAAAAGGCTACTGCTTTCAAATGCCTCTAGACAGACAATTAAAGCGAGTTGGGACCTCTGGATTTTTAAGATACGACTGTTGATATTGAACTATGAAGCCTGTGAAAGAGGCAGCCCTGTCTGCATTCTAACAGGAAACTTAACAAATAAAGTAACGAGCTACCAGTACCTAAGTCATCAAATGCCATTAGACTGATCTGGGAGGGATAAATGAACAGAAATGAGACAGCTTTTTAGCTACACAGGCAATCCCAAATTTGTCCTAGTCCTTGGAGAACATCAGCCTAGAAGCAGTGCTTGCTGTTAGCTACGAGTACAAGAGGCCCAAAGATTTTTGGGGGAGGAAGATTTGGTCTACCTGTCTCAGCAGGATGAGATCGATTCCCCTGAAGGCATCCAGGAAGCTGAAGACATGAAAGGCTGCCTTTTGCTGTGTGGGTGGCTTTGCCAAACCCAAAGGCAAGCCTGGAGGTGAAATGTCCTTTGCAACCACGTATCTTCTTGGATGAGCTAAAGGATGCTGCGGGAGCTGGTGTGTCTCTGTGTTAGAGGCTCTTTTCTTAAATGACATACCCTCAGATCTATAAAGGCACTTGAGAATTGGGTACCATTAGCTGCTATTTAAACTGAGCATATAAGATAAATTTAGACATAAATTTTATCCAATTAGTTACAGTTAGTTTTAATAATGTAAGAAGATAAAAAGAAATATTTCAATAAGTCAAAGAATAGTAGCACACGTGGGTACTCTTACCCAAGATGGAAGAGAGGTCAAAATAGAGGTTACCTAACCAGTTCTAGCAGGCTGTTTTCTGACATCTGCAAATGCTGTATAGCTTGCTTGTGCACACACACCACATACACACACACACACACACATACACACTGTGCTGGTTTGAGTGACAATTATTCCTATTGATTCATGTTTGAATATATAGTTCCTAGTTGGTGAACAGTTTTGGGAAAGATTAGGAGGTGTGGCCTTTGAAGGAAGTGTGTCACACATGTGTCACACTAGCTTCAGTCCCTCTGCCTCCATTTTATGGATCAGATGTAAGCTCTCAGCTACGGCTCCAGCGCCATATCTCCCATCCGCTGCCAGGCTACCCACCATGATGGTCATGGACTCGCCCTCGGACATCATAAACAACCTCCCAATTAAATGCTTTCTTTTATAAGTTGTCTTAGTCATGGTGTCTCCACATGGCAATAGAAGAGAAACTAAGACACACACAATGTAATTTTTAAGTTCAACCCAGCACCTGGGAGGCAGAGGCAGGCAGATTTCTGTGAGCTCCAGACCAGACTGTTCTACATAGTAAGTTCAGGTCAGCCAGAAATACATAGTGAGACCCTGTCTCCAAAAGAATATGAATAAAATAAAATAAAATAAAATAGAAAGTTAATAAGCTCGAATTTCACAGAGCTGTGCATACTTCCTATTCCACTGCTCTCTGTTGTCTGACTTTGGGAAGCATCTGACCTGCTTCTTCTGAGTCCCAAACCCTCATCCTCTGCTTATTGAGGAAGTAAGTAAGTTAGACACATGACTAACTGAAACAGTTGGTATTAAATGTCTCGTGAGTCTTGACCTTGTCAGAGCCCTTGTCCACCATGCAGAGTCTATGTAGTAAGTCATATTCCATCCTTCACTCTGCTTAGTCATCTGTATCTGGGTAGGTATCACCTAGAGATCATGTTCCATGCATACACAATTTATATGCCATCAATCAGTTTGAATAGGGGTCACGGGACAAGTCAAATGCTTATTCCATTTTAGAGGGAATGAAAAATAGAAGCCATTTGCAGGGAGCCAGTAGGTGTGGCCGCCATTACAAGATGGCGCAGGGCCCCTGCAGGCTTGGAATCACCATCCCGGGCATGCTCAGTGTCCTCAGTGTGCCGGACCTATCAGGGAGCTTGGAGTGGCTGCTGAAGACACTTTGACCAATAGGAGGCCTGCACGTACCCCTAGTCCCCATAAAAGCAGCTGCAGATCAGAGCTCGGGGCCCCTCGCTTCCCGTTCTCCCTTCAACCAAGAGGCTCCAATAAAGCGTGATTTGGGAAGAATCCTCGACTGGTGGCTGTTCTTTCCTGCTGGTCAGGGAGTTCGCCGCAGCCATTGATGAATCTACTTACAAACTGGTAAAATGAAGATTCTAATAAGTATGTATTTCTGACCAGGAGTGCTTTTTTTTTTTTTAATGTTAAGCGGGTGTGGTTAGGACCAACTCCATAGCCCTGCCTATTGGCTCTGCCCTATCCAACAAGGCGGAGGTATAGTCACCACTTTCTGCTAGCTGTGCTCACCATCCCAGCTCCAGGGATACAGCGGGTCTAAGTCACCATTAAGCAACTAGTAGCATACTGCTCACAAACCCCATTTAAATGCAGGAGCTCCTAAAAGAGCCAGAGCCGTTCATGCTGCCAGCACAAACTAGGAAGCCATCTCTTAAAGAAGCATGCTGTTTTCTGCTGCTAATGCTAAGTCAGGAAGCTTTCTCATAAAGAAGCCGCACTTCTGCTCACCATCAGGAAACAGAGCCTATCTGAAAAAATGCAGCTACCAAGAAACTGCACTTAGCTCCTGTTTTTGTGGGTCTAGAATCCCTGGGGTTTTTTTTTAAAGCTTTTTTAGATCTTTTGTGGATCCATGCCCCAAGACAGTGGTCTTCATTTTGTAAATGGAGACTACTCATTCATTCCAGCCACTCAGGCCTGAATAATCACATAGAAACTATATTAATCACAACACTGCTTGGCCTGTTAGCTCAGGCTTCTTATTAACTAACTCTTACATCTTACATCAACCCATTTCTATTAATCAATATATTACTACAAGGCTGCAGTCTACCAGTAAGATTCCAGCATCCGTCTCCTTTGGCAGCTACATGGCATCTCCCTGACTCTGCTTTCTTTCTTCCTTTCTTTCTCTGCTTGGAATTCCCACCTTGCTATATTCTGCCCTGCCATAGACCAAAGCAGCTTCTTTATTAACCAATGGCAACAAAACATATTCATAGCATACAGAGGGGAGTCCCACATCAACTAACTATCCATAAATAACCAACACTCTGAGTCAGAAGTGTTATCTGAATCCTTAAAATTATGTATTTTAGAAACTTAAGGTTAGAATGCAATTGTCCCCAAAAGTTTTTTTGTTTTGAAGCTTTGTCTTCTGTGGGTGTCCCTGTTTTGGGAAACTGGAAGTTCTAAGTCTGGTTGGATGCTGTATCCTTAGGACTGTACCTTGCTTCAAACTCCTGTCTGCCTCTCACTCTATGTCCTGACTGTCATGAAGCGGGAAAGCACTCTTGACTCACGTTCCCACCAATGTGCTCTTCCCAAGCACACGGGGCCGGATAACCATAAGCTGACCTCTCCAAAACTACAAATCAAAAATAAACCCTCCTGGGCTGGAGAGATGGCTCAGTGGTTAAGAGCATTGCCTGCTCTTCCAAAGGTCCTGAGTTCAGTTCCCAGCAACCACATGGTGGCTCACAACCATCTGTAATGAGATCCGGTGCCCTCTTCTGGCCTGCAGATGTACAGACAGAATACTATATACATAATAAATAAATAAATATTTTTGAAAAAATAAAATAAAAATAAGAATAAAATAAACCCTGCCTAGCTGTTAGATAACTCCATTCTAGGGACCCAAAAGTAACTAATGCGAGAGGTATGTGCTACTCTAATCTGCCTTGAGTTATTTATAACCAAATTCTTCATTCATGTGTCTTAATTAGCATTGTGCTTTAATTAACATTCAGCAGATAACTACAGATAACTCAAAACTAAAACCTCAGGGTTATAATGAGCTCTTATATCCTCATCAGACACTCACTAATATATAACTTCTGCCCATCCTATCTCCAAAGATAGTCCCTCCAAATAAAAATAAATAGCACTCAAAGCTGATTACACAAAAAATATCCAGAAGGGAATAGTCATAGCTACAAACTAGCACATTTAGTAAAGGTGTTATTTGAAAGTGACAGAAAACCAACTTTAATTAGCCTAAAGAGAAATGGCAACTACTGATGGACATAATTGCCCCACATTTCAAACTGTCTTTTTAGGAAGTCTGTGTTTTCAGACTAAATTCAGGCCCCCATGATGGTGTCACAATTTCCTCTTCACTTTGTTTCTGTTGTGTGACTTTTTCTGGGAAGAAGTTAAAAAAAATGTCTTTTCAACACAGATAGTGTGAGCATTATAGCTTGGATGGAAAGGTATCCTGACAGTCAGGAGCCAAGGAATATCACGAAGTCCCTGTAAGTGTAGCAGTACAGGAACAGTTCCTCTCCAGGGAATGGTTTCCCCACTGTGAGTGTCACAACTCTGCTCTGGCAGGGGATCTCCCCTGTGTGGTTGTTACAGCTCTGCTCACTTTTGCTCCTGACCAACTTCCTGCTGCCTGTAGCATAGGAGCTGGAGGATGGGGGTTAGGACTGGACAGGGTGGATAAAACTCAGACAAAAGTCAGATGACTTCGTTTTCACGAGGAAGTATTAACAGCCCCATCATCATTGCCATAAACCTACTGTCCCTGTGCTGTTTTGCCATTTGGTTGCCATGACTGCAGGGTCAAAGTATTCTGTAGGTCTCCATAGCAATCTGTCCTAAGTAAGATAGCCAAAGGTCTTGTCAGGCCCAGAAGAAATAACTTCACTACCACAGCTTCTATTAAACTTCATTCTATACAGACTTTCTCTTACTATATAACATATCTATCAATAATTCCAAATTCACACTCTCCCAGACCAACAGTGACCCCCTAGATCAACAGTGACTCCCTAGACTAACAGGTACCTTCTAGAACAACAGTGACCCCCCCACAGACCAACAGTGACTCCCTATACCAACAGTGACCCCCCCAGACCAACAGTGACCCCCCCTACACCAACAGTGACCTCCGTAGACCAACAGTGACCCCCCAGACCAACAGTGACTCCCCAGACCAACAGTGACCCCCAGACAAACAGTGACCATTAGACCAACAGTGACCCCCAGACCAACAGTGACTCCCGAAGACAATAGACCAACAGAGACCCACCAGACCAACAGAGACCCCCAGACCAACAGTGACCCCCCCCCAGACCAACAGTGACAGTACACACACAGCTTCTCTCCACCGTGAGTTGCTAAACAGGCTCAGGCTGTGGTCGTCCCTTCCTGGAGTGCATGGGTCGATCTGGACAAACCATTCTGAGTGGGTGTGCAGGATCTTGTGGACATCCTAGATCAAAGACCAAAAGTGTCCTACTACAGTCTTGATCTTAAGTCAGTTCTTATCAGTTGTGAACTTGATAAACTAGATCTAGAATCACCTGGGAGACCAGTCTCTTGGGCATACCTAAGAAAAATGATTTTTTTCTATCAAAGGTATTTAGCCCAATAAGACCCCATAGTTCTTCCCCCTTCCACTTTGTCACTATTAGCCAATTGTATCAGATTGTAAAGTAGAGCTCCAACGAATGGGATGAGACACAGCCACCAACTACATCAAGGATCAAAGACCGAGGCTGCCTTGACTAAGTAAGCTCACTATTCCTATTGGTTTCTAGTGCGCCCTTTTTACAAAAGGAAATTGCTTTGCCAAGTTTCTTTCTCTTTGTTAGTGTGTTCCTTTGTGCAGCATCAAGATTTAATTTGCTAGCTGAGCAGTGGTGACGCACGCCTTTAATCCCAGCACTCGGGAGGCAGAGGCAGGCAGATCTCTGTGAGTTTGAGGCCAGCCTGGTCTACAAGAGCTAGTTCCAGGACAGGCTCTAAAGCCACACAGAAACCCTGTCTCAAAAAAAAAAATTGATAACAATTGTGGAGCTCATCCAGGATTTCAAGTCCATCTGAGAGAATGTTTAGATCCCCCCTTCAGTGGAAGAGTGCCCCACCCCTATTATGGTGGCCTCCAGGATCCCAGGAGAATGACACTCTCCAGGGGTCCCTAACAATTCCAAGACAGAAGGTTTCTCAGTAATGTGGGAAGCCCCAAGAAAATGACTTAGAGACCAGAAAGCTCTTGTACAAAAGACCATGTTAGGGAATGGAAAGAATGGCAAAGTACTCCTTGGTGGCTGGTCATCCCAGAGGTTGAATACTAGAATAAACTGGCATGAAGTGAGCGGGGAGTCCCGGTCCAACACTCCATAGGTGTCCTTGGCCATTCACTATTCACAAATCTGTCTAATCTCAGCCTAGCCTCTGGCTAGTTTTGTATCTCTCAGTTCAGATGAGAGAAAATGGTCAGGGCTCCTTCCCTGCTGGGCCATATGCTCCCAGTGCAACAGCACCACCTATAGGCACTGGACACAACTACACTTTCTCTCTGCTTTCGTGATTCCCTTTCCCAGTAAGACTAGTACCTAGAAACCGAAGGGAGGTCAAACCAGGCTCTAGATGGCACCACTTGGAGTCCACGGTTACAGAGCATGCTAAGACATATGGACTCCCTTTCTTGGGGTGAGACCATAAAACCATTCCTCTGTCTCTTTGTTTTGCTTTTTTTTTTCCAGATCCACATGCCTAGGCTACATGTACTACATCTATGCTAACCTAACTCAGTACCTTTTTTTAAAGAAGAGGAGTAACTGTCCACATCAAATCTGTAAGACACGGATCCCCGAAAGACTTGTGCCCTGATGGCTAATTTTATCATAGAGCTGAGCTCACGATAAGCAAGAAAAAAAAATAAGTATATTATTTTGTCACCATCTTGGCTGGTGACCTTATCAAGATGGAAACAAGCAAGTGAGTTGGTCATCACCTTGGTAAGTGACATTATCAAGATGACCATACCCATGTGACTTCACTGCCATCTTGGTTACTGCACCCTATGGCATGAATCAAAATGTCAGCACCCATAAAACTACCTGAGCTCCCAGGGGATTACCGCATCCCTATAACTTCCTGCATTCTGGTTTATAGTCACATGTTCCTGTTTTCTTCTCCCAACTTAATTTTCCTTTCTGGTTTTCACCTTGCTCAGTGCCTAATGGAATCATGGAAATGGAAAACCCAGAGGAGACTCCAACATGGTACCACCAAATGATAAGGTCAATGTGCTTCTCTATTAGACTACAGAGGTAATACCAGACCTTGATGGTGGAAGTGGCAAAGGAGGGCCAGAGAAGCCAAAGGTTCCTCTAAACTAATGTGACCCCTGAGGACTATATCTTCAGCTGGTCTTAACTGTTAAAAGAAGGGCTGATTTTGACCACCTGCATGGTCTTAAATATCCAACAAGAAAGTCTAACCAAAGGATAAGATGAGGGGTGTGTTTCTTTAAAATCCACAGAGCTCACTCCCCAGACATTAGACTTAAACTCATGTGGAATGTCATTTAGACAAATTTAATACTACTTATTATCTTCTTGATAAAAAAAATAGCCAGAACACCTTTAATCCCAGCACTCGGGAGGTAGAAACAGGTGGATCTCTGTGAGATCGAGGCCAGCCTGATCTACCGAGCGAGTCCCAGTACAGCCAGGGCTACTCAGAGAAACTCTGTCTTAAAAAATAAAAAAGAAAGGAAACTGCTGCCTAGGTAGGAGACTTCAGACTTTGGCTTGCTGCTATACCTACCTAAAGCTAAGGGAGACAGGTCCTCTATTCTGACCTAAAAGTTTCATTTTCCTCCCTATCTAGAAGCCATCTGGGAGAGACTTCTAATTCTAGATACTCAACAGCTATCAAAGGGTCTGAAAGCAAACCCTGGGTTCACCACTCTAGAAACCAGCCTTAGCGACCAAAGAAAAACAAGAAGGAGCCTAATACATGGAGGCTGTAATCTCGAGACACGGTTTCTCTGTGTAGTCTTGGCTGTTCCAGAACTCGCTCTGTAGGACAGGCTGGCCTGGAGGCTCCAATCTCTAAAAGGAGATTCTAATAACCTTGACTTGAACATTTAAGAAAATGTCCTTTATTCTATTCACCGGGCTTCCTGCCTAGGTCTTGTAGTGCCAATAAACCCTCCCTCTACCTTCCCTCCCGTTTCTATCCAGGCATCTTGAAAAAGGTGGGAGCACAAAGGGGAGCAGAGAAAACCACAAATGCCTGCTTACCCTAGGATGCAGTCAGATTCCAGCATGCTCTGAGCAACCAGCCCCTTTCCCAGAAGACAGTGAAGTAAAATTAGGTTTAATTAAAAAAAAACAAAAAACAATTACTAGATACTGATTTCTGATTTCTTTAGTAATTTACTAAAGCAGCTTGTATTCCCTATTTGCCAAGCATGACTTCACTTGCTGCCTGACACAGAATGACCTGGGAAAATAGCTGGAACTATTAGTCATCTCTTAAAAACCTGCAGACTGCCACCTACTCTCCTTAGAATCTTGCTTGCCCACTCCACCTTGTGGTTTTAGAATATAGCTGGATTTGTCATCAGAGCCTTGCAGCTGCCCTGACTACTGCCCACCAGCGACATCTCCTCTCTTCTGCTCTCAGTGGTGTCTGAGCGCCTACTCCAGGAAGGTGCCTTCAACAACAGCTGGCCTTGTGTTCAAACGATCTTGGGCTTTATGTTATTGGTGTACTCAATAAGTCACAAACCAATAGGGACAGAATATGCTGAACCCCAAATGATAGACTAAGACCAAGATCCCCTCCCATCTTTTCCCCACCTCGAAGGAACTATAAAATGTCACAGAAATAGCCATTCCGAAGCAGAGATTCAAACAGAAGATCATCCACGACTCTAGTACAGTCCTTAGTCATTCCCCTCAACCCTGCCAGTTCCTCAAGGGCCATCTGTCAGAGGAAAACCCTCACGTCCTTTCTCCCTTTGATCTCCCTCCTCTAGTCCAAGGAAGTAAAAGTCCTCAGCCCTGCTAGGAACTAGGCATGAAGAGCTTGTTTGATAAAAATCCCTCCCATGTTTTATCATCCAAGTAGACCAGAAGAAATTAAATTGTCTTTCTGCGGTTGAATCGTGTTAATAAAACAAATTGAAGTTGCATATGATGGGGTGAGCCCTGTAAGGGAGCCACTCATGGAGCTGAAACTGAAGGAGAGTTCAAAGTCAGCCTGGACAACAGAGGGGAACACTCCAGAAAAAAAGAAAGGAACAGAAAGAAACAAACGTATTTAATTCTTCCCCTACGAATGATCCTTTTTCCCTCTTTTATCCAACAGCTACACTAAAACGTCTTGTAAACAGATTCCTGTACATCTGAAAGTCTCCAGGCAGGGTAGACAAGCTCCCAAAAGCAGCTGAACTCAGAAGCACATTTCCTGTGCTGTGGAAAGACAACACCCGGACTGCTTTCCAAAGCCCTGCACATTTAATCACAAGGGCACATTTCTTGAGCAAATGGCATCTTTTTATTCGATTTTTCTTTTCATTCATTGCTGTAGATGTTATTGCAGCTTAAAATGTTACCTGTCAAGGCAGGTAGTAGGATACACATTACCCCAGGTGGGACTCGAACCCACAATCCCTGGCTTAGGAGGCCAGTGCCTTATCCATTAGGCCACTGGGGCGGGTGGTGAGAGCCTCCCTTGAAAAATTTTAAAAGGAACACTTCCGCGCCGGTAGTTAAACCGTCGTTCGGTTACTGGTGTAGGCATTTATTTAACCAGGCTATCTTGCCCGAGTCACTATAGTCTTCCAGCCCCAGCGCCCTCGCATGCCACGAGCTCCTCTGGCTGGGCACGTTCCGGATCTTGCAACCTCAGTCCACCGCTCTGCCCGGCCTCGCGCCTGCACTTCCTCCCCGGGGCTGCCTGGCTCCGGACACACCGCATTAATCTTAGGGTGAAGACTTGGGAAGCACTAGGAAAAATAGGGGTCCCTAGCTGACTCTGTCGGTGAAGTCCTGGACCCTCGAAAATCCCTCGCGTGTGTTCTTCCCTGGCCTCTCACTGAACCGTACTGCAGAGAGACGCAAGGGACAGACCCAGACCGGAACAGAGGAACCCACCCACCTGACCCTACAAGGCTCGATCGCAGAAGTCAGAGCCTTCGCGTCCTCTCGCCTGCAGTCACTGCAGCCCCGGGACTGGACGCGACCTTCGGAGCTTGGGCACCGTCCAGGGTCCAGAAGATTCGGCCCTGAGCCTACCGCTGTGCAGACACCGGTGCACCGGGGGTATCGGGGTGCCAGACAAAACAGAGCGGCCTGAAGCTACTTCCTTGGCGGAGTTTTCAGGAAACTCTCTTCGTTCACGGTAACTGGCAATTTGCCTAGTGGTGAAAAATCAGCAGAATCGGAAGCTGTTCCGATCCATCTCCACGCTGCCGTCCAGCTCCCGGAACCTTAGAGGGACACCTTCCTCCTCCTCGCCCTGTCAGCGTCCTCCGCTCTGGAATCCGCCTTGCGGTTTCGAACCGCGGTACTGGGAGACCGAGGCTCATCCCGGACTGCAGAGGCGGGTGCTGCCTGCGGTTCTTGGAATAGGTTTCCCGTCCGAAGCGTGAGGTGAACTTCGCTAGCTTAAAAAAAAATCCTTTGCATTTTTACGGAAATGCAAGAGAATAAGGAAGATCCAACTAAGACCCATAAAACTGAGGTCCTAGCTAGTTCCAGCGCGGGTCTGCGCCTCGGAGACCTTAAAGATGCTAGGGGACCAGAGGACCCGAGGAGGGCACAGACCTCGGACTCTTCAGGTCGAGCTGGGACCCGAGAACAGACTTCTGATAACTAGAGTCCGGTGATCTGGTACCAGATTTGCCCTTAAAGGCTACTGACAAACTTCAAACTGACATGTATTAGCAGGCCAGATGTCTTGTAGATTGTACCACAACCCTGATTAATAGTATTTTGTAGTCGAGGCTGCCTCAGACTCAATGTACAGCTGAGGATGACCTTGAACTTCCGAACCTCCTTCCTCCACTTCCCAAACTCTGGGATTACAGGCGTGGTACATGCCGCCGTACAGAGCTTCTAAGTGTTTTCTTATCAGCAGAGCCGTACTAAATTCTTTTTTTTTAATTTATTTATTTATTTATTTATTTAAGATTTCTGTCTTTTCCCCACCGCAGCCTCCCATTTCCCTCCCCCTCCCCCAATCAAGTCCCCCTCCCTCTTCAGCCCAAAGAGCTATCAGGGTTCCCTGCCCTGTGGGAAGTCCATGGACCACCCACCTCCATCCAAGTCTAGTAAGGTGAGCATCCAAACTGCCTAGGCTCCCACAAAGCCAATACGTGCAGTAGGATCAAATACCCATTGCCATTGTTCTTGAGATCTCAGTAGTCCTCATTGTCTCTATGTTTTTTCCCAAGACGGTTTTATCCCAGGCTTTTTCAAACCCAGGTCAGCTGGCCTTGGTGAGTTCCAAAGCGCTACACAAACTCTGGGACTAGTCGGCAGGTCCATGGCAGCTTAGTAAATCAACCTGGACCTTGCTGAGCTATGTTTTCGAATGCCTGAACGACATTTGCACATTCTTCTTGCACGTTTGTTAGACTTGTTCGTAGTAACACGATCATCTCTGACCCTGATGGGAAAGGTTCCCTCTTTTTCTCTTCTCCAGGTTGGGTGCAAGGGATTTAACCAGAAAGTAAGGCGGGATAGACAGGGTGTGGTCACTTTCTTCTTGAACTCACTCCTTGAAGGTTTTTGAAGAGTGCAGTGATAATAAACCAGAAAATGTAACTTTTTTTCTCCACAACCCCTGGAGCGATATATAAGGTTCTCAACATCGTAGGCCATCTTCTCTCCCAAACAGCAACCAGCGGGGTGGGGCGGGCAGGGTGTTTTCCTATGCGTTCTCACCTGTCCAGCACAAATTCAAGGGGTCCCAGCCACCTGCTCCAGTTCTCCCAGCATCCCCAGAGTCCCAGAGGGATTGATTGGCAAATGCCTTGTAAGGAACTATTAGTTTGAGGCTCTATGCACCTCCCCAGGGTTTCCGGGGTCATTTACATTTGGCTAAAAATTCCTTTAGTGACGTGAAAGTTCTCTGCTGTGGTTGGTTGGAACTTGAGGGGGAGAGGGAAGAAGTATTTCACTACTTAGCTCAGACGGTCCTGTAACTCAGTCTCCTGCCCCATCCACCCTAGTACTGGAATCTGGCATGCACTATCCTACTCACTTTCAAGGCTGTTTGGTTTTTTGGTTTTGTTGTTTTGTTTTTTGACACCACACCTGTATTGATTTTTTAATCCAGCATCTTTCATTATGTTTATACATCAGGTTAGTTTGAATAATCCCAGGCATTCTCGTTGATGGAAATTTTGAATTATGAGCTGATGCTATGGCTCAGATGACTGCTTGCCTAGCTCTGAGCTCCAACCTGAGCACCAGATTAATTCATAAGCCTATAGTTCCCAACAAATGAGAAGTGGAGGCAGGAAGGTCAGAAACGCAGAGTTCAGGACAAACCTGAGCTACAGGAGACCCTGCCTCAAACAGAAAACAAACAAGCAAGAACCACCTTGAGAGACTTCTATTTGTTTAGGAAGTCCTTCTATTTAGCCAAGGTTGACTTTGAATACAGGCCAAAATGATTAGGGCTCGTCCGGGATTTGAACCCGGGACCTCTCGCACCCTAAGCGAGAATCATACCCCTAGACCAACGAGCCTTGTAACTTTAGGCACATCTGCTTCTTTTAAGGACGGTGACAAATTCCTGTAGTTGACTTGCACATACCTAAAAAGTTTTAGATCCATCTAGAAAGGGCAGGAGAAACTGCCCAGTGCCCGACTCCGTCCAGAACGTCAAAAATAGAAAACAGGTCTGGAGAGATGGCTCAGTGGTTAAGAGCACTGACTGCTCTTCCAGAGGTCCTGAGTTCAATTCCCAGCAACCACATGGTGGCTCACAGCCATCTATAATGAGACCTGGCGCCCCCTTCTGGCATGCGGGCACACATGGAAGGAATGCTGTACACATAATAAATAAATAAATCTTAAAAAAAAAAAAAAAGAATGTTCTGGCTGTGAATTAAAAAAAATTTAGGGGGCTGGAGAGGTGGCTCAGTGGTTAAGAGCATTGCCTGCTCTTCCAAAGGTCATGAGTTCAATTCCCGGCAACCACATGGTGGTTCACAACCATCTGTAATGAGGTCTGCTGCCCTCTTCTGGTCTGCAGACATACACAGACAGAATATTGTATACGTAATAAATAAATATAAAAAAAAAATTTAAAAAAATAAAATAAAAAATAAAAAAAAATAGAAAACACTCCGAGACACCCACATCCACTCTAATTCATGGCCCGTCTCCTGTTGGCTCGAAGTAGAGAAGACCCACAAGATCGCTCACTACTCCAAGTCTGAGATTTTCTCCGTCCTGTGGTTGAGAGAATATTTGGGAAGGATGCAGAACATCTGCAGTAAGGTCCTTTGTTGCGGATAAATCCAAACTAAAATACCAACTCGCCCAACGTGGGGCTCGAACCCACGACCCTGAGATTAAGAGTCTCATGCTCTACCGACTGAGCTAGCCGGGCGTCTTGAAGGCGCCTACTGAATAGACAAATAAGTAAGGGTAGCCTGAGGGTGCTGGACCTTAAGTCTGTATCAGAGACTAAAACCATTTTTGAAATTCCCCCCACAAAGATGCTCGGCTCAGACACCCCGTCTGCTCCCTCCCTCAGGCCAAGAACGCCTTTGCCCGTGGAGGTGAACCCAGCCCAATTCTCCAACACACCGCTCTCCCCAGGATAAAACTATTGCCTAGCAGGGTTACGGGCTGACCCGCCAGCTCCCTTATTCTCCCCGACCTGGGGGGGGTCTCACATCTCGGTCCATGGTGGCGCCTCCTCAACAAAACAAGCTTTCCCCAACCAGTCCCGCACCTAATCGCGTTGGTCTCACACCTCACGAAAACATCTACATAGCCAGACGTGGGGGACAAAACCCGACAGGTCTGGCGGTGGAGGAGCGCATCAGAACCTAAGACCGCACTTGTGTCGAGCTGAGTCGCTTCTACGCCTGCCCCGACGTGGGCTTCTCCGCTTTTCCCATCCCGGTTTCCCCGGAACTAAACCTAAATGGGAGAGGGATCGCTTTCGGCAGGGCGGGAACCCTGGAGTTAGGAGACTTACCTTCTCGGGTCTTGCGCTTAGTCTAAGGACCACACAGCCTGGGAGCTGGCTGGTACAGGGTAGCCCTAAGGAGACACGAGTCGGTAAACTATATTCCAAGTGCGACTGGGAGAGTGGGTGAGCAGAGCCCACAGTGGAGTCACAGTGGCTCCAGTGTGGCTAGACACACTGACTCCAGCCAGCCCAAGTGTCCCCAGTACCTGGATTGCACGCCCAGGGACCTAATCCAATGACCCTTGGACAGAGTTCATCCTGCTTTAACTAGGACCGGTTCGACACACGGGGTCTTACACTAGGCCTTACTCGTCTACTTTTTAAGTTTCAATTGTGTGTTTTCAAATGCAGAAGCATTTGCTCCTTTTCTTCCATCTAAAAGATGGAAGAACTTTTCTGCTTCAAAGATATTCCCATTGTTTTCCTTTTTAAAATATAGTGAGCGCAGTTGTGTTATGATTGTCTGATGACTTCGGCGTCTCAAATCTTTGTAATTTTCTTTCTTACTCTTATTGCTTATATCGTGTGACCAAATTGTATCGTGTTTCTTTGATAGTTTTTAAGGTGAACTGTCCTTTCTCTGTGTGGGGGTATATCTGTGGAATATAACAGAAATGTGTAATTTTTTCCACCCAAAATTGGTTGCTTGCTTCTGCCTTGGACAGAAGGGACATAACAAGCCTGTGTCCTCTCTAACTAAATCCGCGTCACCGCGCCCACACTCACCCGCGTTGTTACTTAAAATACAAATTCGCATCATTCACGATCCTGACTCATAGTAAAATTTCAAACCCTTCATCTCAAACAAAAATGAAGAGCCCTTGCCAAGAAACAGAAGACAGTAGTTGTCAACCTGTAGATAGCGATCCTTTCTCAGTTGTCGCCTAAGACCAACGCAAATACAGATGTTTACATTACAATTCTTAACAGTAGCAATTCTAGAATTCTCTATTGATGGGACTCACACTCCTAGACAAGCCAGTCACCTACACATTGTGGTCCTACTCCATCGTGGTCCTAGAGCCCTGGGGCTGGGATCCACCAAATCAGGCTGCAAAGAGACTCGGATTTCCCGGCCCCTGTGAAGTGCCCAAAGTAAGGACCGCAATCTGAGTGCCCCAGCTCTATGCAATCCCATTGTCTTCACCTCCACTCACTGTCCCGAGTGCTGATCCTCTAGTCGAGCACAGCCCGTCCTGCACCGCAGAGCTTGACAGGGGTCAGCGAAACTGAGTCAAAAGTCGGCAATCCGGAACGGAGAGAGGTAAAGATCGGATAAAAAGTACAGTACAACGTCGTTGAAGGGCTTAGAAAACAGCACCTCTACCCCACTCTCAAGGATCCGTGTCTCAAGAATTCAAACCAAAAGAGCAGACCGCCCAACGTGGGGCTCGAACCCACGACCCTGAGATTAAGAGTCTCATGCTCTACCGACTGAGCTAGCCGGGCATCCGGCAGTGCTGGTTTTTGATCATCATGACTACCAAGGTTGACTTGAGCATACTGGAAACTGCGAAAAGTAAAAACAAAAGTCCTGGTCCTACACGGAGTCTCCCACACTAACTCACCTCGGATGCCCAGGTTCCTCCCAGGCCGGGGCGCCAAGGTTGCTGCACCGGGAGGACGGAGGGCCGGAGAAGCACTTCTTGGGGTGAAACTGTGGAGGACGCGGTAGAGAGTTAAGCGCGAGCTGAGCGTCCATCATTTCGCCCATGCCAGACGGGACTTCCCTTCCATCTGTGCTCGACCGGCCTCCCTCCAATTCCCGCCTTTTAACCCGAAAAAATAAGGTCCCAAAGCCAGAACCAGATAGCTACACACAAATAGCTACGCTGGCAGAAGGGCTAAATCCCACACAACGGGCCCTGGAGGAATGCAGCGGAACAGTGACCTAGATCTGGCTGTCCCAGGGTGGCCCCGGGAAATCAGGTCCATGGGTTGGGCTCCAACTTGGGCTCTCTATGAATCATCAGAGTCTACTTTGGCGTGCCAGTTGAGGTTCCAAAAGGGTCAGAAATACTGATCCGACACAGTCCAAGTGTCTTCAATGCCTGAATCATACCCACGTGCCTAACTCCAATGACCCTGGAAACGGGCTACCTGGGTAGAACCACGTCCTTAACTGCGGTCCAGACCCCCGCTCGGCAAATACTCAACGATTGTGCTACCTTCCACATCATTTAAAATTTAAGCTTCATTGTATTTTTTTTTTTAAAGCCAAGGTGAATTGCCATTTTCTTGGTACATTTCTTTGTATAGAGAAGTCTGCGAAATATAGTAGAAACCGTGAGCTTTTGTCAAGGACAGAAGGGTATAGTAAGTTATAGGGAGATCGACCCCACTCCCCCATCCCCAGGAATCGGTGCAGGACACACTCAGACACCAAATTCTTAGCACAAAGGAGATTCATTATCCCGGAGTGACAAGCAGGAGGAACCGAGACGGGGCAGGCTGCAAAGTCAACCAGTAACCAGTAGCTACAAGCAAGGTTTTTTGTTTCTTTTTGTTTTTGGTCGGAGTGGGTTTTAAGGAGAAAAGGGGGAATCTGTGCTAGGGTGAGTTAGTAAATCCTGATTGGCTATGTTAGCAAATAATGAATTTTGATTGATGGACCTTGGTGTTTTGTCTCAGGAATGAGTCAGTGGACAATTGGATCTTGGGGGCTGGATTTAGGAATATAATTCTAACGGTTCCAGCAAAGGAGAGAGAGGGTAAAAGGCAAAATCCACCGGCCCACGCTCGCCACGCTCAGGCCTTCTAGAGCCATTCATAAGCTGTGAGTCACTCTAACCAACCCTGCGTCCATCCCCGCCCCCCAAATTGGTCCTCAGATCTACTAATGTATTTCACTCGGGATATTTGGCTTGTGACAAGTTCTCAATCCCTCTATCCCAAACAAAAACAAAGATCAGGCCTACCGATAGCATGTCTGTAGGATGGAGTGGGGAAAACCCAAAACTGAGGGTTCTGAACCACTGGGGGAGACAAAGATACTGCTTGTTTGCTTGCTTGCTTGTGCTCATTCAAGCAAGATTTCAATTCTCTGTCTGTCTATCTATCCATCTATCTGTTTGTCTATCTATCTATCTAATCTTCCTATCTCATCCAGTAGCCATAAGAATCAGCTCTCTCGGGTTAGAACTCTCTTATTTAAATAAAAGGGGGAGGTGCTGTAGGAAATCCTTCAGCCAGTAGCCTTTAAGCTATCCACCCACTTGGGCATGGCCTTTTATACTATAAATGCACATGTAAAGCACCCGCAATCTCTCTTTTGGCTTCTGGATTCCTCATTCGAGCAGAGGACTATGATCTGTGAGTCTACCCCTAAAAATATACCCTTTATTATATTCAAAAAAAAAAAAAAAAGAATCAGCTCTCTCTTACCAAAAGCAATCTACAGATTCAATGCAATGCCCATCAAAATCCCAGCAAAATTCTTCATAGACCTCGAAAGAACAGTACTCAACTTTGTATGGAAAAGCAAAAAACCCAGGATAGCCAAATCAATCTTGTACAATAAAAGAAACTTCTGGAGGCATCACAATCCCTGACTTCAAACTCTACTACAAAGCTACGATACTGAAAACAGCCTGGTATTGGCATAAGAACAAACAGGAGGACCAATGGAACCAATAGAAGACCCAGATATCATCCACACATCTTTGAACACCTGATCTTTGATAAAGAAGCAAAAAGTATCAAATGGGGAAAAAAAGCATATTTAACAAGTAGCGCTGGCATAACTGGATATCAACATGTAGAAGAATGAAAATAGACCCATATCTATCACCATGCACAAAACTCAAGTCCAAATGGATCAAAGACCTCAACATAAAGCCAGCCACACTGAACCTTATAGAAGAGAAAGTGAGAAGTACACTTGAATGCATTGGCACAGGGAACCACTTCCTAAATATAACCCCAGCAGCACAGACTGAGAGAAACAATTAATAAATGGGACCTCCTGAAACTGAAAAGCTTCTGTAAAGCAAAGGACATAGATCAACAAGACAAAACGACAGCCTACAGAATGGGAAAAGAACTTCACTAACCCCACATCAGACAGAAGTCTGATCTCCAAAATATACAAAGAACTCAAGAAATTGGACACCAAAAAAAAATCACATAATCCAATAAAAAAATGGAGTACAGGGGCTGGAGAGATGGCTCAGAGATTAAGAGCACTGCCTGCTCTTCCAAAGGTCATGAGTTCAATTCCCAGCAACCACATGGTGGCTCACAACCATCTGTAATGAGGTCTGGTGCCCTCTTCTGTCCTGCAGGCATACAGACAGAACATTGTATACATAATAAATAAATAAATATTTAAAAAAAAAAGAAATGTTTAAAAAAAAAATGGAGTACAGACCTAAACAGAGAACTCTCAACAGAGGAATCTAAAATGGCTAAAGACACTTAAGGAAATGTTCAACATCCTAAGTCATCAGAGAAATGCAAATCAAAACAACTCTGAGATTCCATCTTACACCTGTAAGAATGGCCAAGATCAAAAACACTGATGACAACTTATGCTGGAGAGGTTGTGGGGAAAAGGGAACACTCCTGCATTGCTGGTGGGAATGCAAGCTGGTACAACCCCTTTGGATGTCATTGTGGTGATTTCTCAGAAAATTAGGAAACAACCTTCCTCAAGACCCAGTAATACCACTTTTTTTTGGGCATATATCCAAAGGATACTCATTTGTGACACAAGGACATGTGCTCAACTATGTTCCTAGCAGCTTTGTTTGTCATAGCCAGAACCTGGAAACAACCTAAATGCCCCTCGACTGAAGACTGGATAAGGAAAATGTGCTACAGTTACATAATGGAGCACTACACAGCAGAAGAAAAAATAACGACATCTTGAATTTTGCAGGAAAATGGATGGAGCTAGAAAACATTATTGTGAGTGAGGTAACCCAGACACAGAAAGACAATTATCACATGTACTCACTCATAGGTGCTTTAAACATAAAGCAAAGAAAGCCAGCCTACAAATCACAATCCCAGAGAACCTAGACAACACTGCAGACACTAAGAGAGACTTACATAGATCTAATCTACATGGGAAGTAGAAAAAGACAAGATCTCTTGAGTAAATTGGGAGAACAGGGACCTTGGGAGAGGATTGAAGGGGAGGAAGAGAGAGGAGCAGAGAAAAATGTAAAGCTCAATAAAAATCCATTAAAAAAGAAAAATCAAAATAAATAATAATTTAAAAAAAGAATCAGCTCTCAGAACTCCTGTAGCTGGTAAATTCAAATCCCATTTCCCTTGCTCACAGTCAGGACCAAGACCTGCCTTTACCTTCACCTTTCTGCCTAATGTAGGACTCGGCTTCCTGTGCAGCGCTTTGTTGATTACACCAGACCCTGATATCTGAGAGGGCCAAAAGTCACCCTACTACTAGAAGGGAACTCCTGAGGTAAGGGAGTAGCAATAAATGAGAGTCGAGAGCTTCCCTCCGGAAGGGATTGGCAAAGGAGCTATGCCTTCCATCCAACAAGTGGGAGAGGGTTTTTTTTTGTTTTGTTTTTTGTTTTGTTTTTTTTAAGATTTATTTATTATGTATACAACTTTCTGCCTCATACCCACACGCCAGAGGAGGGCGCCAGATCTCTTTTCAGATGGTTCGGAGCCACCATGTGGTTGCTGGGAATTGAACTCAGGACCTCTGGAAGATGGCTCTTAACCTCTGAGCCATCTCTCCAACAAAACATCTAGTCGCCCAACGTGGGGCTCGAACCCACGACCCTGAGATTAAGAGTCTCATGCTCTACCGACTGAGCTAGCCGGGCAACACAAAAGAACACCTGTCTCTTCGATATAAGGTTTTACTAACGGTGAATTGACGGTATTAGAGACTGACTAAAGAAATAAACCCATTTCAGAGATTAGGGGAAACTTCTAAAGTAGTTAAGAATTTCCACACACAACCGAGTCCCGAGAGCCGAAAAGAACCGCAGGAGAGCAAAGGGAGGACCCTGAAGCCAGGGCTACTTCCTGCGGCCCTCCCTGGGAACAAAACCGTCTGAATGTTAGAGAGAGGAATGTGGCTGAACGCCCGCTGGTTCTCCTTCCCCTATTCCCAGCCGCACCTCACTCCCTCCCCCACCCCCCGTCTGGGGGCGTTGGAGTCCTCTTTCTAGTCCCTGCCCTCTAACCAGTAAAGTAAGCGTCCCCAGAGCCGGAACCTTGGAGCACACTTGCTCTATTCACACACCAGAGAAACGTACTGCTAAAGCGCCCAGCCTCTGCTGGCGCTGGAGGAGCGAGACCAACCTGGGTCCGCAGCTGCTCTAGGTCTTTGCGCATCTGGTCTGAAGACAGGCAACCAGCGGCTGCTTAATAAACTGTATGTTTACTAGACAGACGTCTCTGCTTTCCTTCGTGTCCCTCAAATTGAACCTAATCTAAACGTAGGAGGTGTATCGTGTCTCTGGAACCCTGACTTTGTCGTCAAGAGCCTCAGGTCTTAGTTCAGGTGGCACAAAGTCTGGGAGCTGGCATAGGGTGGCCATGGGGGTGGGGGTGGGGAGACAGGTCAGTCAGCTGACTCCAGCTAATGCTCAGGATGTGGGGCAGTAGGGTTTAGCTTGGTATCCCAACCGAGGTTCCAACAAGGCTAGGGGTACTGATCTGAGCCAACAGAATGGCGCCCCCAGGGTCCTGTCCACACCCACCCTCTGGGCTTCACTCCCCCTCGGCCCTTTTCAGACAGAGGCCCCGGAGTCTGGTTTTACCCAAGCCCCAGGAAGGAGACCTATCACACAGCGCTGCTGCACCCAGAGTACCAGAAGCTGAGGCCGCGCGCGGTCTCCAGAACACAGCACTGATGGAGGAGCGGGTCTGTCTTGAGTGGTCTCCCCATTTCTGAGTCCTGTTTCCACTCTCAGGGTTGGGCTGAGTTTCCTCATCCATGTCATTGCAAGCATCCTTAACCGCGGAAGAAAAGTCAAGCATAGGAAGGCTGGCTCTTTGTCATCACCCCCACGCACAGGGGTTCAAGTCCGACTTTACACAGACTGGACAAGTCTCCTCAGCTTCGCCTACTTCTAAAGCTTCCATCGCTGTGTAGAAGTGCTCGCTCTTTTGTTTTTCCATCTCTAAGACTCAAAGATCTTTCGATTTCAAGGATACTTTCATCATTGTCCTTATTTAGACACAATAAATTTAGCCGTTGCTCATCGGAGCATAGGACTTGTTTTAAAAGGTAAATTGCCAAGTTTCTTTTTAAAAATATATTTCACATTTATTTGTGTATGTGTTCATGGGGTGTGCAAGCGCACATGGTCACATGCATGAGCAAGTCAGAGGACAACTTGTGGGAGTCAGTTCTCTCCTTAAGCCACGTGGGTTCTGGAATCAAGGCCAGGTCTTCCAGTTTGGCAGTGGGCATCTTTACCTCCTCTCTCTTTCTCTCTCTCTCTCTCTCTCTCTCTCTCTCTCTCTCTCTCTCTCTCTCTCTCTCTTTCTGATTTGAATGAATTATTTTTAGTGTAAGGGTGTTTCACTTGTATATAGTGCCCACAGATAGGTTATTGGATCCCCTGGAACTTGAGTTAAGATAGTTGTGAGCTGTCATGCGGGGTGTGGGTGCTTGGAATTGAACGAGGGTCCTCGGAAAGAGCAGACAGAGCTCTTAATTGCTGAACCATCTCTCTATCCCCTTTTTGTTTGTGTGTATGTGTGAGGCCGAGTTTATGTTCATCCTATGCAGACGAGATGAGGGGATCTGATCCTGCAGAGCTGGGATTGCTGCAGCTGTGAGCCACCTGTGGGCACTGAGAACTGGAGCTAGGTCCTCTGCAAGGGCTGTAAATGCTCCTAGCTGCTGAGCCATCTCTCCAGTGCAAGCTGTTAAGTTGGGAGCGTAGGCCCCAGCCCCTCGCATTTATCCCAGCCCCCAGGCCTGAGAGTTATATTGATCTGGACTCCAAATCCCAGCAGGCCAGGTTCTGACTTGGGGGGGGGGGTGTCAGGACCACTCCCACAGAGTATTTAAATGAACCCCCAAAAGAGGAAAACGTGGTCTCTTTTCCTTCCTCCGGTGGTGCGGCCTCCCGGTTCCCCCTCGGAGCCACCCGAGAGCACAGAACTCCCATTAAACCTGGATATTTCTTAATTTGGCTTGTTTTGATTTGGCTTGATTGAGAATTTGGTTCGGCAGAGTGCTCGCGTTAGGAAATATTCCTAACACAAGCCCCACCTCTAATTTCTTGATACATTTCTTTCTACAGGGAATTCTGCAAAAATATACCACAAAAGTGGGGTTCCGGGGGCTGGAGAGATGGCTCAGTGGTTAAGAGCATTGCCTGCTCTTTCAAAGGTCCTGAGTTCAATTCCCAGCAACCACGTGGTGGCTCACAACCATCTGTAATGAGGTCTGGTGCCCTCTTCTGGCCTGCAGACATACACACAGACAGAACATTGTATACATAATAAATAAATAAATATTAAAAAGAAAAAGTGGGGTTCCCCGCCAAAACCTGATTATTTACTTCTGCCAACGATGAAAAGGCATAACAAGTTGTGTGCTGTCCTAACTAGATCCGTCCAGCTTTGTTTTGCTACCCTCTCACCCCAAATCGGTATTCCATTATGCAAATTTACATCATCTATAATTCGTGGTTCATGGCACATTCTCAAGCCTTCTATCCCAAACAAAAACAAAGACCAGGCCTGCCACATCCACAGAACAGAGTGGAAGAGACCCAGCCTGACCTCGACTACTGACCTCAGGACCAGAAATTACTACCGGGAAAGAGGGGGCCCAGGGAGCTTTCCCCTGCTGCTGGTGGTGGGGTAACCTTTAATCCCAGCACTTGGGAGGCAGAGGCCAACCTGGTCTAGGTTGGCCAGGGTTATATAGAGCAAAGGAATGTGCAGAGAAGCCCTGTCTCAAAAAAAACCCAAACAAAAAGAAAAGCAACAGAAAAAGAAGTGATCGAGTGGGTGGAGAGGTTTGGGAATCAGTGAGAGGGGCCATCTGCTACCACCCACAAACACGGAGAGCCTGCGCCTCCCGCCCGACCTCCCAGCTTCCTCCCTAGGAATTCGGTTTCCCAAGCCAGGGGCTGTTGGGAGAGCCCTGAGTTAACCTTCTAATGGCCTTATAAAGAAGATTTGGGCCTTAAGTACATGGAATGCACCTCTCAGTACCTCTAACTAACCCCACAGAAGGAAGCAGTTTGGAAAGTGCAGGAATACAACTCAAGGGTGGTGAGCCACAGCGGAGAACTGCAGAAAGAAAGCCTTTTGAAGCATTATCTCCCTCTAGCTGGGGACGTGACTAAGCAGTAAAGTCCCTTGGACTCAACCCCTAGTACTGGGGCAAAAATGGCCTTGGGGTCCAGAGCTGAGATCTCATGGGTAAACTGAGATCTCTGAATATCATCTAGAGAAGAAAAAAGAAATACATGATATGATTGTTAAATTAATTTTTTTTTTTTTTGAGATAAGGCCTCACTATGTAGCTCTGGCTGACCTAGAACTCACTATGTAAACCAGGCTGGCCTCGAATTTGTAGAGATGTGCCAGCATCTACTTCCCCTGTGCTGCTGTTAAAGGCCTATTAATTGGTTTAATTTTTAATTCTTTTTATTATATTTATTTATTGTGGATGGAGGCCAGAGGACAACTCGTGTGAGAGTAGGTTCTATCCTTCTGTCATGTGAGTTCTGGGGAACCACTCAAGTGACCAGGCTTGGCAGCAGGTGCTTTTAGCCTTGGAACCCTCTCTTGGGCCTCGGGATAGGTTGTTTGCTTGTTTGTTTGCTTTTAAATAAGGTCAGTTCATCCAGGTTTGAATCTTAAGAATCTTAACTCCAGTCCAGGAGTCAGCTCCTCCAGTTCCCATTAAATAGTCACCATAGGATGTCACGCAGCGATTACTAGACTGAGAGCCGGAGTTTCTGTGAGGCAGGAGAGCTGTAGAGCGAACAATAAAAAACCCAGAGACAGATACTGGGGTGCACCTGAAGACCAGAGCAGCAAAGCAGCCAGTCCCTAGAGAGCTCTTACCTCTACGACATTTTCAGACTGAAAGAAAGCCAGGTCCTGTCTTGTCCTACCTGGGATTTATCTGCTGGGATTAAAGGAGTGCACCACCGCCGTCCCACCTCTATGGCTAACTAGTGTGGTTGCTGGAATTAAAGGTGTGTGCCACTATCACGGTGGACTAGTGCAACTGTTTTGCGTTCTGATCTTCAGGCAAACTTTATTTATTAAATTACAAATGAAATATCACTACAGTGAGTAGCGACTAGTCAAGTACCTCAGGACTCCATTGCCCAAGCTAAAACATCACATTGCCCAAGGTGCGGCTAAAACACATAGCCATAAGATTAACAGTCACAAATTCGCAGGCGTAGGCACCCTGGTCTACATAGCAAGCTCCAGAGCAGCCAGGATTACCTGGTCTCTCAAAAAAAAAAAAAAAAAAAAAAAACAGAGACAGAGAGAGAGGTCTTACGCTCTACTGCCGGGAAACCCCTATAAGCCTATATATATAAACCCGTTTTGCATATGAAGTTTAAATTTCTCATCCAGGCATCTGCCTACCCAGTATGCTCTCACCTAAGCCGAGGACAGAGATTAGATTTGCAGGCACAGGTTTTAAGGATCTTTCTGACTAAAGACTGGACTCAAGGCATTTTCAGTGAGCGCCCCTCCAACAAACTAGTGTGGGCAGCTGCGAAGAGTTTGAAGACTCCTGCAAAATTCAGCCTTCGGTATTCAGAGCTGATGTGTCAGAGTGAAGTCTGGATCTCTTTAGCGTCTAGGGAAGAAGTAGGGAATGAACGCTTAAATGACTGTTTTGAAAAACAAAATTAGTTTTTGCTAAACAACTACGGGCTCGTCCGGGATTTGAACCCGGGACCTCTCGCACCCTAAGCGAGAATCATACCCCTAGACCAACGAGCCACGTGATGACTCCTCTGATTCAACTTTATGGCGGTCGCTGAAACAGGGGTTGGCCTGGTAGAGCTCGGTAGATAGGATAGTTAGGCTTTAGATACTCTTGGAAGGGCAAATTCCGGGACTGTGTCTGCCGAGATATTCCAATTTTCCAATCTCCTCACGACCTACAAAATGGGGAACAGCCCCGGGTTCCACAGTCGGTGTCGCCTTGTCTACGGGGAGCAGGGTTGGGATCAGCTTATGCCCACGCGGCAGCTGTCTAGACGCCAAGTTCTCTCCCGCCGATTAGATGGAACCCCAAAGAATCAGGAGGCAGCTGCGTGGAATGTCCTTGACCACGTCTCCTTGGCCACGCAGCAGCTCCAGAGCGCAGTAAACGTCGGCTGAGCGTCGGAGGTACCTCGCCCCTCGCCACTTTTTCCCTTTTGCATCCGACCTGCCCATCGGGGCCAAAATCAAAAGTGCCCAGCCAGGAGTAGTGGCTCCTGCCTTTAAGTTTCGAGGCCATCCTCGTCCCCATGAGTTTCAGGACAGGCAGTGTTTCATAGAACTCTATCTCAAGAAAAAAGAAAAGAAGAAAGGAAGGAAGGAAAGAAGAGAGAAAAAAGAAAGAAAAAGGGAAAGAAAGAACATAAGAAAAAAGAAAAGAAAAGTAAAAAGAAAGGAAGAGACTTCGATTTAGGAGTGAAAACTCCACGAGGTGCACGCACGATCTCAGGTCCAAGAGAAAAGTGCCAATGTCCCTCCCCTCCCGCTCTCCCTCGACTGATGAGGAAACCCGGGGCCAAGCCCCGAGTGGAGAGAGGAGTGTTCTTCCTGCTGCTGTCCTTTCTCATTTGACCTTCGAGAATCCTGCAAATCATCCTGCAAATCAGGCTAGGCTGGTCTCTGGTTTTTTTTTTGTTTTTTTTTTTTTTTTTTTTTTTTTTTGTTTTTTTGTTTTTTGTTTTTTTGTTTTTCGAGACATAGGCTGGTCTCTGAAGTCCGTGTTTCTCTTCTATTTTCAGGGGCTTCACAAATCGGCTCCCCAGTCTGCTCCTCCGCTTTCTGCTGGTACAGAAGGGATAACTGGGAACTTGTATAAAAATGCAGCGCCAACTCTGCATCGGGCTCGTCCGGGATTTGAACCCGGGACCTCTCGCACCCAAAGCGAGAATCATACCCCTAGACCAACGAGCCAACACACTCTTGTTCTTCCCCCCCTCCCTTCTCCAAATGAGGTGACGCTTCTGTCGTTTATTTATTTTTTTCCTTCTTAGTTTCTCAGTTGTCCAGCACAAGCCTGCATAGGAACCGTAAGGACTCACCGGTCCACCGCCACTGTGAAATTTCCGGGGTGAGCGCTAATTCAGCGAGCTAAACCAAGGAAGTGATAAGACCAAAGACTTATAAATTGGCTATGTAGATTTAAAGGTCCTTAAATATCTAACTATCTTTCTATCTATCTATCTATCTATCTATCTATCTATCTATCTATCTATCTATCTATCTATCTATCTATCTATGTAGATAGCTATTTAGTCAGAAGTGGTGACAAACGCCTAAAATCCCAGTATGTGAGATGTGATCTAAGGTGGGTTAGGAGTTCAAGATTATCTTTGGCTACCCAGTGAGTCTGAGGCCAGCCTGCGCCACACGAGACCCTCGAGGATATATAGGTATTTTCTTGTCATATGGCAAGAAAAAGAAATGGAATCCTAGAAATTGATATCTGTGATCTCAGCTCTCTTTCATCTGTGAGACAGGTTCTTGTCAGAATGGCCTAGGCTAGTCCCAAAGTCACCCTGCTACAGGCGTATAGTCCTAGACTGCTCCTAAATGGATTAGGGGAGAAAGGGGAAGCGTCCAAGTGGAGATTAAACAAGAAGTTCTTCTGGCCTGGGAAGAGTTTCAAAACCCAAACCTGCACACCGGAACTCCAGGCTGTGAAGTCAGTCTGGGTTGTACTAAGGCCCCGTCTCAGAGCAACACTGTATCTATTTTCAAGGGCTGCGGTAACAAAGTTACCATAGCCTTAACTCGGTCCTCTTTCACTGCCAACGCTGTCCTCCCCCGGCTGAGCCACCACTGCTGGCCTCAGAACTCTAAGCTAAGGTTCTAGGAGTACCAAGCTGACCACACAGGCAGAGGGTTTGTGAAATTCCCCCAAGGCTGTTCCTGCTGGCGGAAAGGCTGGGCGATCCAGAAGTCCGGAGCCTGGGCTTCTGGGCTCCTGCCTCCTGGGCTGCACTATTGAACTGTGGGATTCCTCCACCCGGTTCTATTTGGTCAGACCTGAATCACCATCTCTCAGAATAAGACCCCGTGGGGAACTGGGTCCAGGCTATTGTTGTGCTAGCTAGGGTGGAGCCAGGCCCAAGGATGACCAAAAGCGAGCAGAGAAACAAGGGTGTGTGGGGGTTCATTGGCCCAATCTATAATTCTGCTTAGAGTGCAAGAGGATCAAATGCTGGAGAAAATTAGATCCTCGACGTTTCTTTCCTCTTAGGGGACACGCAAAGCTCTGAGTCCTGGCAGACATCTTCTTAGACTGAAGAAGTAAACCAACATAGTGGTGTTGGAATTCAGAGTGAGACAAGAATTCACATCGCCACAGGTCCCAGGCACCACCCACTGAGCTGGCTAGGCCAGCATATGCTAGTTGGAGATCTGTTTTCTTTGATCGGAGGTATCAGATAATACAGCTGCTCCTAAAGGCCCTTTTAGGATTCCCAGCCAATACAGACACCAGACCCTGGGACTGAAGCTTCCGGATGTAGGCAAAATTATATGGTTGTGGAGTCATGGGGAGTGAGGCGCTAATCCTACATATTATCCAACTGCCTGAGCTGCGGCAGCGTCTACCAGTATTGGGCGTCTGGCGGGACTGTTTGGCCATGATTTGGGGAGATTTGGGGGCGAGGCTTGTTTTGTTTAATGGACGTTCCTTGCCTCCTCACTGCTCTCTGGCCACGAAACGCAGCCTCCACAGCGGTCTCAGACACCGGGCAAGGACTTCCCCAAAGTGCAGCTTTTCTCCGAGGTTCGGGGTCCTTCGGAGCTGGCTCTGGGGTGGGTAGACTGCCAAACTTTTATCCCTACCCCACAGTCCAGGCAGGCAGCGGGCGCAATTTATTCGGGAATTAATACTGGCCTATAAGGAAATGGTAGGAAACCTTAACTGTGTGGCTCGTTGGTCTAGGGGTATGATTCTCGCTTCGGGTGCGAGAGGTCCCGGGTTCAAATCCCGGACGAGCCCTGGAGGGGGTCCAGTTTCCCAATGTTTTTATTTGCCACATTTAGAATTCGGTCAAGTTAGTGTTACTGGTTTCCAGTTACTATTACTTTCCAGTTAGTGTTACTTTCCTTATTCCTTCCTAAAGGAACTAGGGAAACCAATGGCAAAAAGGTTGCGCCCAACGTGGGGCTCGAACCCACGACCCTGAGATTAAGAGTCTCATGCTCTACCGACTGAGCTAGCCGGGCTGCTGTGCAGAACTTGTTACTGAACTTGCTGGGCTGTCTGAGGAACCTCCCGCTGAGACCCGTTTTTCTAGGTGTGTGTGTGTGTGTGTGTGTGTGTGTGTGTGTGTGTGGGTGTGTGTGTGTGTGTGTGTGTGTGTGTGTGTGTGTGTGTGTGTGTGTGTGTGTGTGTGTGTGTGTGTGTGTGTGTGTGTGTGTGTGTGTGTGTGTGTGTGTGTGTGAATTCGCGGCCAAAAAAATTTCAGAGTGAAAAACAGTGAGAGCACCGGATCTCCTGGCAAGAATCTCAGACTCGTGGGTCCGGGAAGTACAACCTGGATGGACAGAGACGCTGGGCCGGGCAGCCGCTGGGAGACCAGTGTGTGATCGATCCATCGAAGCCTGAAATCTCGAGTTTTACTCCCGATGGGCACGCAGGGCGTCTGCGCCAAAAGGTATAAGATAAGCTTCGTTCAAACGATCGCACAGTCTTCAGAGACCAGAAACTCGAAAGGTGCTTTGAACCCGTTAAGTCCATGTCAAGGACTGTAGGCCCGTGAAAACACGGGGGCGTGTGTATCTCCGCAAAGGTTCTTGCAGGATGGGTCTTCTCTCGGCCTCTGAGAGTTCTCTGGATCAAACCCAGCAGGAGGCCACCGTTTTCATTACCCATCTGCTAAGTAGAATGTGTGAGGGTGGGGGGCTTTTTTAAATTTATTTATTCTTTGACAATTTCATGTATTTATGTAATGCTTGTTGGTCATTTTGTCGTCGTCCCCCTCCAGACCGGTCCCCCATTATTCCCAAAAAGCTTTCTTCCGATTTTCGTGCTTTTTTTTTCTTGCATTTTTTTTTTTAATTTTGGTTTTGGCCTGTTACCCACTGAGCTTTAGTAGGCTGCGTGCAAGAGCATAGGTGGAGGGTGAGTTCCTGGAGCATGACCTCCCCACCCCAGCAACAACTACAGCCCACAGCCCCTCGAGGAGGTGTGAGGGTCTCATGAGTGGGGAAGGCAAGGAGAAAGCCAGTTTGAGCGCAGTGTGTGGGGTCGGACAAAGGCAAGAGCACCCATCAGTTTCCACCGCTGGGGAAGCAGGTACTGCCGCTTTGCTGTCTCTGCATGGTTGCAACTTAACCTGTACTACTAAAAGTAGGCAAAACAAGACTGCTGAGAAACATCAGGGTAGAAAGGGTTGGGGGGGGGGGGGGGGGGGGGGGGCAATCTCTCGCAAGACTCCAGACAGATGAACACCTGATCACAAAGTCAGGAGAGGGGTGTTTGCACCAATCACAGCACACCTCACATGCAAATGAAGGCTTGCCTTTGCACCAATCACAGCATTTTCTCTTTAGAACTAAACATAGTAATTCCTCTGCTAGATCTATGAGATGTGCTTGCTCCCTTTCTGGCCTGGGATGAGTTCACGCAGGCTTATGATAGCAAAAAGACTGGCGGAAACGGAAATAGCCCTGGCTGAAGCTGCGCCCTTGGGAACTGAAACCATCAGCTGTGGTCAGCTTTGTGTGGGTTCTGTAAGGATTTCAGCCTGTGTTACAGTCAGCTGTGGGCAGCGTTGTGTGGGTTCTGTAAGGATTTCAGCCTGTGTTACAGTCAGCTGGTGCGGAGTCTGACTGACACAGTACTTTTGCTCAATGCAGCTAGAGCAACAAGGGAGAGTCTAGCCGGGTGGCGGTGGTGCACGCTTGTAATCCCAGCACTCAGGAGGCAGAGGCAGGCAGATCTCTGTGAATTCGAGGCCAGCCTGGTCTACAAAGGGAGTTCCAGGACAGGCTCCAAAGCTACAGAGAAACCCTGTCTCGAAAAAACCAAAAAGAAAAAAAAAAAAAACAAGGGAGAGTCTAAGAACTTCCAGTTAGAAATTCGTATTGTCCCATCACTAATGTCTGTGCTTACTTATGAACATCAGAAGAGGGGCTTACATAAAGAATCTAGTTGGCACGGTGGAGCGCACCTTTACTCCCAGCATTCTGGTGTCACAGGCAGGCAGATCTCCGTAAATTTCAAGCCAGCCTGATCTACATACAAAGCCCAGGCCCAGTGAGACCCTGTCTCAAAAAAAGAAAAAGTCATCATTCACTAATTGTGATTTTTAACAGGGCTTTAACAATACTTACCAGCTGCCCAGTATCCAGGGAGAGTAACAGCTCATTTATCTGTCTCAGTTTTACCATCAATCAAAATGATCAGATGATCAAGCAGCACTAGATTCTTGGGTTCACTAAGCCAGAGTGTCACTCACAAGGAAAGAGAGATAGATATGTCCCTCTGCTTAGGATTAGACCCAGGACACAGCTCTTTTGAGTGCATTGTCCCCTAACTCCAAGTCTGGCAGCATGAGTCCCCTCTAACTTCATCTATTCTGTTCATTTGTTCTTCTTACACTGCTCTTGTGTAAGAAGATGCTTTGGGACTTCCGGTTTGCTAGCTGTGTATGTGTATCTTCACGATAACTTAAAGCTCCCAGTTATGTTGGACAAGGTGTCTCACAGTAGTAACCCTGGCCCTTGGGAATCAAGGACAGTGTGGGCTCCATGAGTTCCAGGCCAGCCTAAGCCACAGTGAGACCTGTCTCAAAAAAATAAAGGGACAAACTCATCCTCAGTTGCTTAGACAGAACACAGGAGGCGGTCACAAAACAGAACACAACAGAAATCAACAACAAAACAACATCTGGACGAGGTGACATAGTTTCTCCCCCAAAATATATGTATAGGTCAGGTATGGCAGTGTGTGCCATTAACCCCAGCACTCAAGACGCAGGGGAAGGTGGCTCTCTATAAGTTAAAGGCCAGCTTGTTTCAAAACAAACAACAATGACAAAAACCTCCAGGTTACCTAGGACCTCACAGTACAGGGGTCTTTAGAGATATAATTAGCAAAGTTGAGTGTGTGCCATCCGTGCTACTACATGTACTATGGTACTATACCTATGGTGATGAGCCTGCACTACAGGACCATTCCCGAGCTGGGCAAGGGCCTGGAGATTTAAACACACAAAGACACACAGACAGAGACATGGGTCCTTGAAACCAGAATGCCCCCTTTATTGTGTACCAGAGCCGCTTATATATGGACCCTTAACTGATAGCCACGCCCCAGCCAAACCCACCAGAAACCACTCCCCTGCCCATCAAGGGACTCCTGAGGGTCTCAGGCTCAAAGTAGCTGCAAACCCAGGGAAACAAGTAGTTTTGCTCATAGCAGCTACAAGCATAACAAGTTGTTTATAGGAAATTCAGGGTCTGTCCCCCAACAGAGTGAGGCCGTAGTGAAGTGGCGTGAGCCCCGATCCAGTGACTGAAGCAGAGGTAAGAGACTGCTAGGCTGACGGAGGCAACAAAGACTGCGTGGAGCAGGCTATCTATGGGCCGCTAACTGGCTCCAGAATGATGACACAGAGACTTATTGTTAGTTATGAATGCTCAGCTTTATCTTATGCTTGTCCCACTAGCTTTTACAACTTAAATTAACCCATTTCTCTTCATCTACACTTTGCCTTGGGGCTTTTACCAATCTTTCATTCTGTATGTCCTAGTCCGTGTCTGGTTGGCTGCTGTCTGGCTAACTGGCCCCAGGCATCTCTTTTTCTCCCTAGTTCTCTCCCTCCTTCCTTCTCACCAATCTAGAGCCTACAGTCCTCCTCCTATTTATTCTCTCTGCCCACTAACCCCCACCTATCCCTCTACTGGCTAGCTATTGGTCATTCCGCTTTTTTTTTTTTTTTTTTTTTTGGTTTTTCGAGACAGGGTTTCTCTTTGGTTTTGGAGCCTGTCCTGGAACTAGCTCTTGTAGACCAGGCTGGTCTCGAACTCACAGAGATCCGCCTGCCTCTGCCTCCCGAGTGCTGGGATTAAAGGCGTGCGCCACCACCGTGCGGCTGGTCATTCTGCTTTTTATTGGACCAATCAGGTGCCTTAGGTAGGCAAGATGAAACAGCAACACATCTTTATATAATTAAACAAATACAGCATAAACAAATGTAACACATCTTTACATAGTTAAAGTAATATTCCCACAACATAGAACAAATGCAACACACCTTTACATAGTTAAAGTAATATTACACAACATAAACAAATGTAACACACCTTTACATAGTTAAAGGAATATTTCACAACATATACAAATGTAACACACCTTTACATAGTTAAAGTAATAGTCCACAATTGCAGACAGCAATGAGAGTCTGAGGGAGACAAGGAAGGGTCTTCCTTGGAGTCTTGAGAGGAAGCAGACCTTGCAAATGTCTTTAGGAAAAACTGCTGGCTTCAGAGTGGCAAGAATACCTAGTAATTCTTTCTAGTAATTTGTAACAGCAGCTATAGGAAACTAATCAATCCACCATAAGATGTTTTGGAGTTTTGCTTCAAAAGCTGTAGTGGTGTATGAGATCTGTCTATCAGACAAATGAACTCTCTTAACCTTAGAGCACTGTTCAAATTTCCATTAGTGCTGGGCAGTGTGGCTCGTGCCTTTAATCCCAGCACTCAGGAGGTAGAGGTAGGTGGATCTCTGTGAGTTCGAGGACAGTCTGGTCTACTGAGTGAGTGCCAGGACAGCCAGGGCTACAGAGAAACCCGGTCTTGAGAAATAAAACAACAAAATTACTGTTAGTGGGTTTTTTGTTGTTGTTTGGTTGGTTTTGGAGATGGGTTTTTGTTTGTTTTTTGTTGTTGTTGGTTTTTTGAGACAAGGGTGTGTGTGTGTGTGTAGTCCTTTGCTGTCCTTGAACTCACTCTGTAGACCAGGCTGTCCACAAACTCACAAAAATCTTCCTGCCTTCTGAGTGCTGGAATTAAAGGCATGTGCCCCCACACCCGGCTCAAATCATTATTGGTGTAGATGATTGCCCTCCAGTTCTTTCTGTAAGCAAAGACACTGAAGATGGGGCCATGTGACTCCCAAATTAGCAGCTCCCAGACTCTCCATTGCTGCTCTGGCTGCCTAGGGAAATGACTTGTCTTTGCGGCCACCACAGCCATCAGGGACAGTCCGCAGAAACTAGCTGCTGATCACAACTGATTTGCCTGGGTGTGAAGGTGTAACCTCAGCCAAACCTGTTCCAAATGGATTGGACCAGACTTCCTGCTCGCTCACAATGAGGTGAACTCTCATGACCCTGCGATCATGGCCACCTGAGCCAGAGAAGCCTCGTTCCCTCAGTCTAACTGAGAGATGGTTATGGCTGGCCCAAAACACAAGCCTTGGTGGCTGTGGTTGGTGCTAAAGAAGGAAGGTTGTGGCTGTTGGAAACAAAACCCTCGACTTGCACACCAGGCCGCCTCCTTTGGCTGTGGAGTCCACTTGGAAGTCACTCTTGCGAAAGGCACCTTCTGGTGCAGCTTCCAACATCAGGCCTAACGCAAGGCATCTCTCAAGCGGTTTTGGCACCTTTTAGTAGAGCAGGTTGAGTTGGTAAGACAAAGAAAGACTAACAGACAGCATAAGGGAGTTACAGGAACAGTCTTCCCAAAGGAAACTGACAGCAGACAGAACAGGGACAAGGGGAGGAAAGGCAGGGGTAGATGGCACAGGTTTCAATGATAGACAGGCCCAGCCCTGGAGGCTGGCATGAGGGCTGGAACACTAGAGGGTGCTACCTCATGCTCTTACAGGTCTCCGCTGCCAACATAGGGAACAAAAGCTACCAAAAGCTGGGGCTCAAAGAGCTTGTCCTCACCTACCCACAATTTTTGAGTAGAGCAAAACCCAGCATGTAATTCAAAATGCCTAGGACAGTGAGCATAACTGGGTTGCTGGATTTTTTTCCCTGCTTTTTTTTTTTCTTTTCTTGTTTCTGTTTCCCAAATGCTGGAATTATAGGCGTGCACTGCCACCCTCAGCTACAATTATAGGTGTGACCCACCACACCCTGCCATAGCCTTGGACTTCCCTAACGTTTTCCCTCAGGGACAATTTTGTTAAGGAAGAGAACTGGGCATCCACGTATCCTGGACTGGAGAAGCTGGGGCTTCTGCCAGCCACACCTGCTAGTGAAGCAGGCTCCCACAGGAAGTCCACAGGCTTCCACATGGCCCAGGCAAAGCAGGCTGTCTGATGTGATCCCCATGTCTGACCCCAAACCTCACAACCATACATGAACTTCCTATCACCACCAGACAGAGCAGGGTGACAGCTGAAACATGCTGCTGCTCTTTGGGACCCCAAGAACCCAAAGCCAACACCCCCGCCCTCCCAGTGTCTCTGGCCTGAGGTAGTGGTGGCAGAAAAAGACCCACAAGTTCCTCTCTGGTGCAGACCTCAGTTTGAGCACAATAAGACACTGGAACGCTGACTGGGGAGGCCCAGAGGGGCCCTGGACCCAGAATTGCACAGATTCTAATTCTTCCCCTCCAAGCCTGAGGCCTCTGCACGTGGATCCTCCTGATAGTCTCTGAGTCTGGACACATCACTCAAGAACCGAGCCTTGAGTTGGTCAGGAAAAAACTGTGGAGAGTATGTTGGTCTAGAGCTATAACTCTGCTTTGGATTGGATTCAAGTCTCAATATGGGCTTGTATCTTTTGCTTTCACAGTGGAGATGATACTGTATCCCAGAATCCACCTGAGTCTTAGGTAATCTCTCCTGGTGCAGGTCCTCAGGCTTCTTTCCCTAGTGACTGAGCTTGATTTAGATGTACCAGTTGCCTCTCTCTCCCTAAACCAGCCCACTAGTCGTGTGGGCAAGACCAGCGTCCTGAACGTGTTAACGTCTGAAACAGAGGGACACATTTGGCTCGTCTTTCCACAAGGTCCGAATCTACTGAGTAACAATAAAGTCACAACCTACGTTGATTTTCTTGTCTGCAATTTTCCAAGTAGTCCCGATGTGGCTAGATATCTGAATGTTAGCAGTCATGGGTTCTTTTTATTCCAATTTTCCTATTGAATATTAACTCTGAGATCACCCATTACAGTTCTCACAAAGTGTGTGTGCATGCATGTGTGTTCGTGCACATGTGTAGAGGCTTCAGAGTACAGAAAGGCTATCCCAAAGTTGGAGATGGAGAACCAAGGCAGTGGCCAGGGTCTATAGTAGACCAGCCATGTCCATCCTAATGAACTGCAGTCCAGTGTTGTTCGGCAGAGACAGCAGGTGATCAGCCATTTGGAACGGTACTTTGAAACCAACCGAGTGTAGCGGGCAGCAGAAACTGCACTGGAGCCTTGGTCCAGAGGCAGAGGTCCCTCGCTATGGCAATCCCCGGACAGAATTCCTAATACGTGGCAGGATGGGGTGACTAGCCAACAGGACCGCCACACTTCAGTCTCAGGAGGCTCCTTTTCTGTAGTCCAAAATGAAGGGCTTCATCTGGCATGAGCGATATGATTTAATACATCGCAGGTGTTGTTATCTACTCATAGAAACACGTTGTCAGTCCACCTCCTTGTGCTCAGACAACCATTGTTTACTTTATAAACAAGATATGGAATCTTTCTTTCTTAACATTTATGTTCAAAATGGAGTAACTCAGATCAAAGCTCTTGCTTTATAAAATGGAGTCACTCAAGGCTAAATGTAGTCTGAAAAATTGATATTTCATACAACCCGTAATAAGCCAGAGCAGGCCTGGCCTCTTCTCAGAAGTACCCCTAATCCTGTGTCTGAGTTGGAGCCCCAGATAGAGCGGTTTGTGGGTATAACCTCGAGTCTAGATACACCACTCTCCGTGCGCGTCTCTAGGCCCGAGGCTGCTTTCATGAGATGTGGCAGCCAAGCGGAGTGGAAGACAGTGACTCTTCCCAGGCCAGCAAGTGCTGCAGGAGGTACCTCAAGCTGACAAGTATGATCTGCTGAGTTTAGTGTTAAGTCCAAGGCTGTGTTTGGTCATCTATGGGGGACCTGTAGGCTCAGCTTGTCAAAGTCTACCATAGGATTTGCCAACAGGAAATACTCCAGCTTGTGCTGCGTCTTGTCTACCTGTCCCTAGATCAGCGTGGTGTCCCACTCCCTCCTTGGCATGGCTCTGCAGTTTCTACCATGTCACCTCAAAGTGGTGCTAATGACACAGGGGTTCCTAACCCTGGTTACTATTGACGAGACTAAGGACGAGCCATCTTGTTCTGACTCCATTTCGTGTTCTCTGCAGCACTTCCTTCTACAGCCACACCTTCATACCTCGCCTGAGATTTCCACGACCTTGACCATGGTCCAGATATATTAACAACAACAACAACAAATTAAAGTAAACTGAAATAACCAGAATATGTGTAAGACAAAAATAATTGTCAAGCTCTGTCTAAAGTAATAGCTGTGGCCTACCAGGAATGAAGGTTCCAAGGTGACTCTGGCCCTCCTCTTAACTTTGTTCCTCTTTATGGTTTTTTTTTTTTTGTGATAAGTTTTTTTCTGTGTAACCCTGCTTGTCTTGTAACTCTCTCTGTAGACCAGGCTGGCCTCAAACTCACAGAGGTCTACCTGCCTCTACCTCCTGAGTGCTGTGATTAAAGGGGTGCGCCACCAGTGCCGGTGTAGGTTTTACCTTTTAAAACTTTGTACCCCTGAGCTTAGGTATATCAGATATTTACATTATGGTTCATAACAGTAGTAAAATTACAGTTATGGAATAGTAATGAAATTGTTTTATGGTGTATGTGGGGGGTGTCACCATAACATGAAGAACTGTATTAAAAGGTTGCAGCATTAGGAAGGTTGAAAACCACTGAATAAAAAGACCTAAAACTTTTTTTTTTTTTTTTTGGTTTTTTGAGACAGGGTTTCTCTGTGGCTTTGGAGCCTGTCCTGGAACTAGCTCTGTAGACTAGGCTGGGCTCGAACTCACAGAGATCCACCTGCCTCTGCCTCCCGAGTGCTGGGATTAAAGGTGTGCACCACCATCGCCCGGCTCTAGACCTAAAACTTTTAATCTGTATGGTCATCAATAACCTCCTATGGATCATTTCAGTTGAAGCTGAGGAATCCCGATACCTCGGCCCATCCAAAAGCTGCAACCTTAGCTGCTCCCAGCACCTAAGGAAAGCCCACTTCCTAGATCCACACAAGAGCGAGAGCCACAGCCCTGGAGGGCACCGCTGCCATTGCTCCCACCTGGCACCTCTGCACACACTGAGGTTGCAAGAGTGGTCCAAGACCAACACTGAAATGATACTTACACATAAGCAAAAGAACAGCATAAGCCGGGCGTTGGTGGCGCACGCCTTTAATCCCAGCACTCGGGAGGCAGAGGCAGGTGGATCTCTGTGAGTTCGAGACCAGCCTGGTCTACAAGAGCTAGTTCCAGGATAGGCTCCAAAGCCGCAGAGAAACCCTGTCTCGAAAAACCAAAAAAAAAAAAAAAAAGAACAGCATAACTGACTATAAATTTAATAAGATTTAAAATCCGTCGTGGTTGCCTGGGTATCATGCTGAGACTCATGATCTTGGGGCTGTAGGGAAAACCCATGTTGGGTGTCTGACCTCTGAGTAATTGTTGGCTTTTGGTGTATGCTATCTACTGAGATGGGATCAGACCCCGAGGGCAGAGAGGTGGTCAGCTTCTGCTGGTGTTTGTTGCCGTGTGTGGCTGTGTACAGCCAGCTCAGCAGAGCTCCTGTGAGACTGAATCTGTTGACCCACCATAGCCACCAGAGTCCTGTTCCTTTGGTTTTGGTTACACAGTGAGGGGCTGGGGCTGCCAGCAGAACAGTCTGCCGACAATTGTGAAGACCAGCTTTGATTAGGAGTAGAGAGGCTTACAGTTCCAAGCCTCGATCATCATCCCAAACAGCATCTGT